>CM062807.1:670489169-671689169 GCA_031772625.1 Pinus tabuliformis
ACTCTTATTTTTAACTTGTCTCCATAAGATTTTACTCAAATTTCAAGCGGGAGTACTCGTTGGATGCAAAATTTAATTCCTCATCTAAGGAGTACCCATATTGCATACTTTTGATGGACCCTACTACACAAAAAATGAGAAATACATGAAAAAACATGATTGCAATCACGTTTTTCATGTATTTCTTATTTTCCTATAGAAGGGTCCATCGAAAGTATACAACATGGAGTCTCCTTGGATGAGGAATCAAATTCTACATCCAAAGAGTGTTGCCAATTAAAATTTGAGTAAACCCATAGGGAGATAAGTTGAAAATACGAATTGAAAAAATAGTTTTTTTTCTTTTTCCCTCTAAAATTTGATGTTGTGATCTAATCTTTTTTTATTATTTTATAATTTCCTTAAGAGGCCCATTTTAGACCTCAAAACTCCCCTAATGAAGTCATTTTTGCTAAATTAGATTATAGAAGAAACTGTGCTTATTTGTCAAGTGAAGATAAAATCTTCAACTTTATCCCTTTTATGATGATTGATGAAGGTGTCTTAATGCTTTTTGGATGATCTTATCTTAAAGATGATCTTTGCTTTGATTCCTTCCTTGAGATTTGATCCTTGAGTGTCCCTTGATAAAATTCCCTTCCTTGACTTGGTCACCTTAGCTCTGATACCATGTTGAGAAATCTAGGGCATAGTAATTAAGTGATTTCTCTTCTATTAGTAACTTCTTGTGAGTGTTTTTTACTTCTTTAGATTAGAATATTATTTTTACTTAGGTTATTAGTGATCGTGTTCATCAAACAGCTACCAATGCATAAACCATAAAGAGACAAGAGACACAGAATATAGGCTATCATCCAGGGCCAAAACCTCTCACACTTTGAGAGGAAAACCCGAACAAATTCTTCTTCTTATAGAGATTCCAATTGAAGAATACCAAGACCAAGACCCTTGACCTATTTTCCACTCCAAGACCAAGACACAAATCCTCCTTTAGTCAATGATAGTCAACCTTCTACTCCTTCTTCCTTCTCGGCTTCTCTTTGACTTCGACTTCCTTCAGACTTTCGCTTATTTCAGTCTCCCAAAAATCAGAAACCCAAACTCATGCATAAGATCTTCTCTTATGCCTTGTTTTCCTTTGCTTTAGTAGGAGATCTCTTCTTTGGTAACTCGACTAGTAGTATAACCTTGCTTCCTCCTTGATTTACCCTTCCAATAGGTCTGTAATAACTTCATCCCTTTCTGCACTAGAAAAACAGTCCTTTTACTTCGCATGTGTGAAGGGAGATCACCTTAAAACAGTCCCAAGATAGAGCTAAAGACATTGTTTCTCCTTCCCTTCTCCTTGTTGGTTATAGGGCTTCTATTTGATGACCTTCACACTTATTGACTTCAGACTTCACCGAAAGTATGCTCTGAAATGTGGACACGATGTCCCTATTTATAGTTGTTGCAACCTCATAATAAGCCGACTTGTCATCCAACTAGGTCGACGTGTCATTTGGAGAGATAATATTATTCCTTTTGAAGCCGACTTGAAGGGAGATACTTGTGCTTGCCTGGAGGGACATTTATACTTAACTTAATGACTCATACAAAATGTAACATGCCCAAGAAGGGCCCTTCATACATGACATTGACTTAATTTGATTTTTATGACTAGATGACAAATCATAAAGTCTCACAATGGGAGCCATTACTAAAATAAAATTCCGTGCTCATGAAACCAAAGAGACAAGCTTACATATAATTTTTATTTTTCTTCTTTTCATCAATTACATCAAATCACAATAACACATGTCATTATGAAGACCGAACCTAGTTACACATTTCAACAGGATACAACAGCCAACAAACTATATTTATAAAAGATATTAATTTTGGAGGGAAGATATATAAGACAGTTAGAGAGAATGTGAGGGTTGATTGTTTGTGAGTTACCTGGCACACATGAAACTGATGTGAAGCAGATTTGAAGGGGAGAAGAGGCAGAAATAAAGATGGAGGTATGCAAAATTGATGGCCAGGTAAACCAACATATTGTTTTCATTTTGTATGAGGGGATTGTGGTCTCCTTTCAAGTTGTGGCTTGATAAATATCAGGTAGGAGCCTCCTCTGGGTTGTAGCCTATAGAAAACGTATAGGAGTTGGAGCTTCCTTGCATGTTGTAGCTTGCAGAAAAATTGAGGTAGTAGCCTACAAAAAATCAGATGTAATAAGAGAGTAGGATCTTGTGTTTGCATCACAACAATAACAGATCGTGGTTTTCACCCTCTATGGGTTTCCACTTATATTTGATGTCCATATGTGTTACTTTTATGAGCTGATGTGATGTTTTTGGTGTATTTATTACTTGTTTTTTGCATATTAAATATGTTGGTCATTACGTGTCAATCTTCTCATTTAATGGTTCAATTAATGAGTTTAAAGAAAATCAAATTAGTGTCAATGAATGTACTAATATGATTCCACCCCCCCCCCCCGCTCTCAGTTTTGTCAAGTTTTCATCAAATTATTCATTATTTATGATTGTTATATATTATATATATTATATATATATATAATATATTATATATATTTATATATATATATACAATCATAAATAATGAATAATATATATTATTTATAATAGGCTTCTAGGAAGGGGAATTAGCCCCTAGTTGCACTCTTTAATAGGAATCTTATTAATTCAAATTTCCTTTTCCTTAATACTTTCTCGTGAACTTAGTTTATTCTTCTTGTGTTCTTTAGTTTTTTATTTTCACCAAACAAATATCAATAATGAAACAAAAACAATAGAGGACACCGAAATTAGGCTCTCAACCAGGGAAAACCCAGTGAACTATTCTCTTCTTATAGAATCTACTTTAAAATGAGACACAAGACCCAAACTCTAGACCAAGTCCTTCTCCAAGTACTAAGTCATTGCTCCAACGAGTATTTTCCTGATTTTGCACCAACTAGCTTCAAACTGCAACTTCGACCTACTAGCTTCAATACTTCAATTTATCCTGCAACTTTGACCTTGTAGCTACTACAAAAACCCTAATCTAGCTTCCCACTAAGACCTTCCTGTATCAAGACAGCTCCTCCCAAGTTCAATGATTTCAAGGTAGGGTATTCTTTCCTCTACCCACAAAGACTGCATTTATTCCTCCTACAACTAAGACCTCCAAATTTGGCGTCTTTCTGCAACACCAAAACCCTAGAAGCTTCGCAAGTGTGAGAGAGATAGAGCCCAAAAAACAAGATTTTCATCCTTCTATCTTCTCTTATACCTTTGCTCTTCTACTTCTTACTTCTCAACTGTAGATTGAATTCTTTCTTGAGAGATCGAACTTCTTGAGCGACTGAGTGGTAAATGAGGTCGAAATGCTTCTTTATATAGATTTCCAAGGGTTCGAATTCCCTCCTTTAGGCCAACTTGTACTTTTGGAGTTTCCAAGACTTTCTAGACTTCAAAAATAATTATTTTTACAAATCACATTTTTCCCAGAAGGGTCTTATAAACATGATGTTGACTCCTTTGGCTCATGACATAAATCATAAGACCTAACAAACTCTTAGAAGCATGGAATAAATGCTTTTACCTAGAAGACCATCAATAAAGAGCATGAAAACCCATGCGTTAATAGGTAATAATTTTTTTTCTTTTCTTTTCTTGTTTGTGACATTGGATACATACTTGAAATTAGTACAACTATAATTATGAAGACTATAATCTAGTTCTTTTCAACAGTTCAGAGGCATCAATTTGGACACCACCACGCCTCTCTCCAGGCACATACTCAATCTCGATGTTCAACAGGTGCCCTCTAGGACTATTCTTATCTTAATACACCCTATCCTAAAAGAATATCTATCCTCGGGACTGCTCTTTCTTGGATACCTTACCCTCAAAGAGTATTAGTCATCGGGAACTATCTTATCTTGGATACCATTCCCAAAGGTGTATCAACCCCAAATGCATATCCAATCCTCCATTCTCCCTAGTTGTGTTTTTTTCCTTGCTTATGATTGCTTTTTCCTAGCATAGGGCATGGAACATGCAGAATAAGGTTATCCACCATCACTCCCGCTCACCAGGGGTTAATCCTCAGTCTCTCTTAAACATGGAGATTATCCACAAGCCTAAGCTTGTCTCAAAAATAATCATAAAGCATTAGCTAACTGTTTTGCTATGGGAAGATTTGTGTTTAGCTTTTTGGGCTTGTATTGGCATCACATAATTACGAGCTTTGATCATTCATGGTCTTTGATGGTCTTCATGTTCCTTTTCTTATTCAACACGTCGTCTTATAACCAAATTCCGTCACATCTGTTTGTTATAAGTCTTTATAACAGTGTTCTGCTTAAATCTCCAATCATATCAGCTTTCAATTATCATTAATGTCCTTGTAATCTATTTGTTCTAGTTAGAACCAAACAATGTCGGATACAAACAAATTGTCTGTTCATTGCTTTTATTTTTTGCCTTTATATCTACTATATGTTCTGCCTGGGAGCCAAACCATTTACCAAGATTTATAAATATTATTTTCAGAGTTTCAAAATCAATCAAGGTGAATTCTAATGTTTGAATATCTTTCAATTCTTGTTGATAGCTTTCCCTATGGTCAACTTTACTTCTTTTCCATAATCTAGTTCTTTTGGGAGCCAGCTTCTAGATATTCTTTGAATTTGTACATGAAGTTTATATATGCAAGGACTGGATGAATATTTTGGAATGGCTATATATGTTTCAAAAGCTAGGATGAGGATCCCTATTAGCTTTCCTAATGCGTGTCCCTGTATTACAGAACAGTCCTAAGGCCTCTTGGCTAGTTTCAGGCTTGATGTAGCTTTGGAAGATAGATAGTTAATTTAAAAATCTAAGAACTCCCCAAGTGGAGGTCGCCAATAATGTTAACACCCAGGTTGTTCCCTATGACTCCCAAGGGAATACGGCCGGGGTAACCACTAACCAATCTTTTGATCACTGTTTCTAGCCAAAATGTGATCAGAGAGGGCTCTCTCTTTATGATTTGTATCTGTTATGATAGTGTTTTAGGCTAGGTATTATGCACAGGTTTTGTTTATGTTTTGGTTGAAGATTTTCTTTCAGGTCTTGTGATATAATGTTCAAAGAGTCAAATATCATTGGGCAATGGAGTCTATGGCTGTAGGTGTCTAGAAACCTTGAGGTGAATTGGTGAAACTTACAGGGCCATTTGGATACTTCATACAACAAAATTTTTGATTTATAACATGAACAGGTGAAAAACCAGTGAAAGCAATTAAGAATTTTCACTAAAGTATTTAAGTATTTCCACCAAACTAGGTATGAGAACGGATAGATGTCTCAGGAGCAAACTTGAATCCCTGGGAATGTCTATCACTGTAAAAGATATAGTTTTAAAGTGCAGCAATTAAGAATTACACTTCATTCACTGTATCTGAAGAAAACATGGATAATAGCTTAGATTGAGTTCAGGGTAATCAGTGATTAAATCCTGGAACTATTCTTCTACTTTGCTATTAGTGTAAAACATTTAAACAATAAAAGAGAACAAAAGACTCGAAAACATGTAACACAGAGATTTAAGAAAGACTTATTGTTTTATGAAACACTCTGGAATCCTGCAACATTCACCATTCATCACAATGCATCAAGGTACGCCAAGCTTTGGAAATTCCATTCACCCTTTGTATTATTTCTCTGAGAATTTTACAGCAAGTGAGATCTCCAAAATGAAAATAACAACAACCCCTTAAGCTTAGTGAGGGGCGAATATATACATACGATTTTACAAAAATATCTGAGTTCTAAGTTATCTCAGACTTAATGTTCTCACCAACTTTTGAGATATTATTATCAGAAATTTATTACAGCATTGAATACAAAATAAAGGCGTCTTGATGTTCTGTCAGAAGATATTTTGGCCTTTGGGAGCTGCTAAGTCGGTTGGGATACTTTGATCAAATGCTGGAGAACCCGACTTTATGGCTCGTGCGCTGTATTTTGGGTCTGCCACCTGTGATTGTGATTGCTGCTGTGGTGAGTAAATAGCCCTGCTGAGTTGGCTCAGCATCTGTCTTTTCCTTGTGGAGTTATCCACCAAAATTCTGCCTGTGCATGACTGTTCATAAACTGGAGAAAATTAACGCTACAGGTTCTGGCCTGATAAGATTATCTGTGTCAAATTCCTCCATACTTCCTGTGTGGGCAATTGGTGTTTATGATTGCCCCATAGTTCATCTGCTTCTGTATACTTAAAGAAATTTGGTGGTGTATCAAACAGGTGATCAATTTCATTCATAATAAAAACAGGTTATCCACCCTATCATACAAATTCTGCCCTGATGCTGCCCTGTTTCTGCTGAGGTACTGGGCTGTTTTGCAATTTGTGCTGCAGCATGGGCATCAACCCTTTTGATGTAATTTTCCAGGGTAAGCAGTCTTCCTACACTGCTTAATATGCTGGGGAGGCCTCTGTTCTGTAATGCCAGGAATCTGTCCAGGAATTTGTTGATTTCGGTCTGCATATCCTGTGTTCTCCTCTCCAGCGTTCCAACTAGGCTTCTTAGTGTCAGGACTCTTTTAACTACTGAGATTGTTTCAGTCCTGTTGGTAATCCCTATTGTGGCCAGCTGAGAGCTTGTCTTGTTATTTAAAATATTGATCATTCTGCTGGCAGCATCTGGCATGTGGCCAAGGCTTGCTCTTGCTCTGTGTATTTCCTTGTTTGCCTTTGTGATGAGTACTATTTGCTCATCCATAGTCTCAATATACTGCCACTGATTGGTGATGGATCGACCAATGTTGCCCCAGAGGACTGCTTTTAGCTCTGCTGTTACCTTTTCTAGTGCAGCTCCTTTTCTAGTTCATTATTCTCTTTTTTAGAGCTTTTACTTCTCTTTCCTTTGCAGCCTCATTCTGCTTGCTTTTATCAAATCTTTCATTCACTTAGTCAAAGATTTTTTGACTTCATCAAGCTCTTTCATTTGGGATTCAAGAACTTGGATCTCAGCTTGCAGCTTCTGCATATCCAGACTAGGAGTCTGCTCTGTTGTTGGCGTAGTTGTTGCTGTAGATGGTGCTGTAGTTCCTGTCTGCTGAGGAGGAAGAGTAGTTGTTGGAGGAGCTTCTTCAAGATTGATTACTTCCGGAGGGGGCTGGGAAGTTTGGCCCTCTTCTCTCTGTTTCAATGCTGTCTGTAATGCTGCCTTTGCAGCTTCTGATTGTCCTAGCTGGTCTTGAGTCCGAACCAGCTCCTTGTATAAGGATATCATCAAATCCGTAGCATCCTTTTCTAGCCTTTGCTGAGCAACTTCATCTGTTTGAGGATGGATGGTGGCTGGGAGCTTGATTTTCCTCCTTAAGGCAGCCATGTCTTGATCCCTTATCTTCAACAGTTCTTGGATACCTTTAACATCTTTAGGATCATGTCCTATTTCTATAATTACATCCTCCAAGGACTTGATTCTGTTGTCCTTGGCTTGTGATGAAGCCCTCTCCAATTCTAGCTGAGAGGCTGTATTATCCAGGCTGCTCTTCAATTTATAATTTTCCAATGTTTCATCTGCCAAGGAGGCATACACCATTTCACCAGTTTGTTTATGCAGTTCGATTTTATCCATAGGGTGTATATCTTTGGCCAGAACCTCCATGTTGGTCCTGAGGTAATCCGAGAGATTGGGGATGCAGAGCTGTGGGCATGAAATGACTCATGATCATTTTGCCTTCACTTACATCAAAGGCAGACATGAGTCTTTGCTGATTGGTGGGAGCCAGGTTCAGCAAATGATTGTACAGCTGTACTTTAATAGGATCACTCCTCCTTTTAATGTCGATAAATTGTTGTTTGATGCTTACTTGTCCTTCTTGGTGCTGGCTGGAGGAACTGACCTCTCCTCCCATAGCTCTATCATGTTCATGCTGGAATGAACTGGCTGACACTTCTCGGCTGGGTGGGCCCATGCCCGATGCTTGTCTTATTGCCGCATCATCTTCTAGGAAGTCATTCAACCTTTGCCTTTTCTCTCCCTGATTGATGGATGAAGTCAGGGGAGTCTCTCTATCTCTTTTCCTGGTTAAGTCCTCCTTTTGTGGGGTTTGGAGGACCGAGGCATCAAAAGTAGTTTCTGCCCTAGGAGGCACTATATTCTGAGCCTGTTGCTCAGTGGAACTAGGAGTGTCAATCACCCTTTCTTGCTGCAAGGGTTGCTGTTCCTTAAGTGGCACTTCTTCTTGCTGTTGCCCTTCTTGCTGCTGCTCCATCTCTTCTTGCTGTTGCACCAATGTTTCCACTTGCTCTTCTGTCAATGGAGGTGGCTGTTCCACCTGTTTCCCTTTATCTTTACTGGCTGTTTGTGGTGTTTTCCCGGCAGCTTGCTGCTGTGTTGTTGATGATGAAGCGGCTGATCCAAGCTGTCTTCTGTATGAATGAGGAACCTGTCCACAATTTTCCAAGTCAGCTTGCTTTTGTATATTTCTAGCTTCTCTTTCTAGAAGCTCTTCAGCAGTTATTTCTTCTTCTAAGGTACCCTCTTCCCAATTTGATGCATTGGCATACTGTTCAATCTCAGGTTGTCTCTTGTGTGCATAACTACCCAATTTGTATTTTATCCTCCTGAGGGAGACAAAATGATTGGGGTCATAGGGTATCCATTCAAAACTAGTTTGCAGTCTGAGGCCTTCCAGGATAGTGTTTGCCTCTTTCCATCCCTCCCTTTCTTATTGTAAAGGAAAGGACCCAGCTGGCTCCTCACCTTTAGCTGTGACTTCTTGTTCTTGCTCTGAAAATGCAGGTAGTCTGAGTTGCCAAACTGTCTGAAATATTCCAAGGCAAAAAGCCTCATGGGGACATACCTTGGCAATCTAAAAGGTGTCAACTCACAGCCATATATTCTGATGACTGTGTGGTTTTGGTAGAGTACCAATTACCAATGCTGTAGGTTTTGTTTAGGTGAAGAACTCTCTTCATATCATCAGTTAGCCTTGGAGGAGGAACACCATGCAATACTGTCAAGGCTGGATAAATGAATAAGTCAATGAACTCATTGTATGTGTAAGGTGACACAGATGTATAGTGAAAGACAGAGGTCCAGAACACCACTGATCTTGGATTTCCTTGGGCATTGAGTTGCTTCAAAGGAAAAGAGAAGGTAGCTGGTTGATAAAACAAGAAGAGGTGGTATATGTATGAGGTATACCTGAATAGTCTTTCCCTCTTCAAGTTCATAAACTGGTCATGGATTTTATCTGCAATGTATGTAGCATAATCATAATGCACAGCTGGGGGCTTACCAGGAGAGAATAGAGACAGCATTGCCATTATGGTTTCATCCACATCCTCCATTCCCTTGAATCCTAGGGCATAGCTGATCAAATCCACTAACATCCTGCCCAATTCATTCAAGTACTGATATCCAATAGGAGGAGTTCTGAAGGATTCAGAGCCTGGTTTCACAAACAGCTGATTAATCTTAATGACTTGGTCGGTTGTCAGCCTGCTTCCTTTCTTTATCAAATTCTGCATATTGAGGGGGGTCAATTGCTTGGCAGTATGGAAGTGCAGCATCTCATTAATACTCTCTGAGGTGATCTGGAACAAAACTAAGCCTGAGGGGCTAATGACAGCTCTTCGGCTTGGGTCATAGCATTCCTGGCAGCTGTATATCAACTCTGGCATAGGATTTACCTGGGGAGGTTATAGATTGGCAGGTTTGAGTCCCAGATTCCCAAAATGTCTGCTCCACTAAGATGCTGGGCTTTCAACTCATTCAGCATCTGAATATTATATTTGGAGCCCATAAGAAACCAGTCCAGCATTTGGTAATCCATATCTCCCAGGGCTTTCCACTCCAATTCCTGGTGAGGGGCATTGAGGGGCTTGATGTTGAGAGCAATGGGAGTCTCCATGATCTTCTTCAAAGTTCAACAATTGTAGGTGGATGGTTTAATGGAAGCAACACAGAATAGAAGTGATTTTCTGTAAAAACAGTTTGTATCTCAGATACCAGAGGAGGAATTTACACAACAGCAGTTGAAATACTGTTTGTTTCAGGAGCAGGGCTTCTCTATGGTCTCACTATGTCCTCTTTTAGCGGGTGAATTGAGTTTAACAAGAAATTTGCCGGGAATACGCAGTGAATGTTGTTTTTGAGCGAAATTACAGGTATTAAGGCTCGGCTGGTGTTTTTGGACTTCACAGTTGCAAATGTGGACGTGCAGAGGGAAATGGCCGGTGAAAATATAATTTTTAAGGTCTCCTTAGCCCTCTGAGTAACTTTAATTTCAATAACAGGCGTATGGAGGGCAGCAAACGGTAAATACCTGTTAATTGACGAACAGAGGTCGCATGGGCGTGCACGGTTGGAGCTCTGGAGGTCGCCTTGGTTAACTGAGCAGGTTGGCGAAAATTTGGACGTAAACAGCCATGCAGAGCCGAAGTAGCGACAGGAGTAAAAAGTGAGAAAAACACGGTTTTTTGGGTTAATATGGACCTTTTTACCATTTTGGCGCTTTTTAGTGATGACGTCAGCATGACGTCATTGGTGGGTCAAGGTGAGGTGACGTCAGCTGACGTCATCGGGTGACGTGGCGGTAAGCTATTGGTCCATGGGGGCGATGAGGTGGCAGCCATGTCATCAGCGAGGTGGACCAATCAACGGCAAAAGGATAAGCAGAAATGACGTGGCGATATGACATAGGAGGGCAGCTGGCGGTCAGGACCGTAGCGGTTATGGTTAAGGCTAGCCGCTACGGTCTCTCGGGGCGGTCTGGGTACGGCGCTGAAAGTGTCAGGCCTGGCTCCGAGAGCCCTTATTGTTTGACGCGTGGCCTGCCCGTGACGTGACGCAACGTCACTTTCTCGGGCGGTAAAGGACCACCATGGGGGCCGCTCCGATATCGCTGTGGATCGTCGGATCCTTAAGATCTGATCCGACGGTGGGTGAGGTAAAAAGGTGCTTGATTTATAAGCGTAGGCGGAAAACTTTGTAATATGGTTTTTTAATGGTTTTTCAATGTTTTCCATTAAAACAAACTGCGCGCTAACCTTTTGGAAATGTGCCAGAGGCGGGCTTTTTAGACTTTGGGTAATTTTTGCAAAGGATTTAAGGGTAAAAGAGGGTTTATAAGGGTTTTTTCAATGCAAATGGTGGTTTGAGGAGCAAGTTGGCTTGTAGCAAGGGGGAATGGGACGTGATAGGTTCACCAAGGTGACCAGAGGTCACTTTGGTTCCTTTTGAAGAACATATGGCTATAATGCCAAGGGGAGGAGTATTTATAGAATTTGGGGCTTTATACACCATAGTGTTAATATTATTAGGGGAAAGGTAAGATAGGGGAGCTATATAGTAGAATTAGAGGTTAATATGAATGAGGGAGCAAATGAAGGGGATCTCACTGAGTTTATCTGAAATTGATTTAGTTTAGAGACTAGATCAAAATGAAAAAGATTTTAGACAAGAAATGTGGCTTCTGAATGAACAAGAACCACCATAAGACCATGATCTCTCTCCTGAAAAGGAAATGTTAGTAATGAAATGAAGGGGGAAAGGGAGGTTAGTCATGCTCCTTGCTGCAATTTGATGGAATTAACCACTTTGTCCATTGATAGATTTTTCCTTGGCAAAACAGCTTTTGACATATGTGCAATGGTGAAAATGCCCTTTCTGCAACCACAACTGCTTACCCAGCTATTTTCCTAGCATTTTTTGTTTCTCCTTGGAGGGTGCACTTGGACTTGCAAACCCTTACTTGCCTTTTCTTTTCTTTGGCTTTTTCTTTATTCTTTTCTATCTACTTCTACCCTTATCTCTTCCAAGGTCCCAGATTGAGCTGTTGGGAACCTTTTCTTCTCTACCTGAACTACTTGTCTGCCAAGATTAAGCAGTTTGGACAGACTTCTTTCTCTATTCTATAACTCAAAATTGAAACATGGCATGATCCAGGTTAAACTGTTGAATCATCCACCAAAATTGAAATAAGGTCATCAACATTTGAAACACTTTACACACCTCTTGTTCTCTAGGAAATATGGGATCTTTGTGATACCAAAGCAGAGCATATTTGGACTTTCCTTGGCCAATCATGAAATATGAAACCTATTGGTATAGGTATCCAACAGTGGCTCCACATGGGGATGGTTTTTCTTTTGAAAGACCAAGAACAGCAGGTCAGATTGCCTTGTTCTTTGACTGCCCATCTCAATCTTGAAATTTGCTGCATAAATGTGTCAAAATTGTGTGCTTCCTCTTTGAAAGACCTCTGATTCTATTTGCCTCTTGCTGGTTGGTGAATCACTTGGAAAACTGTATTTTACAATCTAAAACAGAAAACTATATGTACATCCGCATATATACAATGAATCCTTAGTTTCTACTCATGGGGAATAGTCAAAGTAGTGCTTCAGCATCCTGCCATTGACAGGACCTTCATCCAAGTCAGTTTCAGTCAGACTTTTAAGGAAGTAAGTGTTGTTACCTTGTACTGCTTGGACAGCAAATGGTCCTCTCCATAAAGAGTCAAACTTTCCATGTTTTCCTTTCTCTTCTCTTCTTGCATCCCACTTTAAGACTTTGTCCCCCACATTGAAATCTTCTGCTTTGGTTCTTCTATCAAAGGCCTTTTTCAATTTTTCTTGTAATATCTGCACTCTGCTGAAAACTTGTTCTCTAGTTTGCTGTAAACAAATTATCTGATTGATCCTCCTTTGCATATCATTTGGCTCTGCTTGGCTCTCTTGCAGAAGCTTCATAACCGGCACTCCTAGTGATGAAGGAAATTTGGCTTCTAATCCATAGACTAACTCATATGGGCTGGTCCCAATTGATCTTTTGGTTGTTAGTCTATCTGCCCATAAAGCATTTACTAGTTTCTTATGCCAGTTCTTTTTGTTCTCTTCCAGCACTTTCTTTATGATATTTATTAAACTTTTGTTTGATGATTCAGCAAGGCCATTTCCTTGAGGATAGTAAGCAGTAGAATGGCCCAAAGTAATGTGAAATTTATGGCAGAAGTTCACCATTTTCTTGGATCTGAAGGCAGCAGCATTGTCTGTTATTATCTTGTCCGGACAGCCAAATCTAGCCAGTATATTGTTTTCCAAAAACTGAATAATTACTGAATCATTTGCTTGTCTGCATGGGGCAGCTTCAATCCACTTGGTGAAGTAGTCTGTTGCTGTTAGAATCCATCTGTGTTGCCCTGAAGATGAGGGATGAATTTCCCCAATGAAATCCAAGCCCCATTGTTGGAAAGGTCTCTCTGTTGCAATGGGCTTCAAGGGGAGTGGCAGCAGCTGTCTTTTGCCCTCAAACAGTTGGCATTTGTGGCATGAGGCTGTGAATTTCTTAACATCAGAGAACATAGTGGGCCAGTAATAACCAGCCCTCAATATCTTGTCCACAGTGGACTTCCAGTACAAATGTCCACCACAGTCTCCAGCATGGAAATCTTGCATGATATTGTTAGTTTCATTCTCTATTAGACAGTGCAGCAATATACCTTCATGGTTTTTCCAAAGTAAATTTCCATCTATCACACAAAATCTAGATGTTTTCATTTTTAGGAACCTACACTTAGTTCTGGACAGTCCTGGGGGAGCACACAGGTTTTGTAACACATAGCAGATATCAGAGTACCAAGGAGATTGTTCAAAGGCTACATTGATCTTTGGAGTCGCCAGCTCTGTTTCACTGTCCAGTTGGTTGATATCTAAGGCTTGGAAATTTGCTTCTGTCATTAATTTGGCCAAACCTTGCCCTTTTATCAGCTTTGTAGGTTTTATTTCAATGTCAAATTCTAGTATGTTTGCAATCCATTTTCCTCTCCTGCCCTCTAAGTTTTCTTGGGTGAGAATGTCTTTGACAATAGGACTTGGTACATAAGCCACAACATGGGAGTAAAGGATGTAAATCCTAAAGTCTTTAATAGCTTTGATCAAAGCATAGGCTTGTTTCTCCATAATTTGGTACTTTAGAGGGGCATCTCTAAGAGCTCTGCTGAAGAAGGCAATAGGCTTCTCATTCCCTTGGTCATCTTTCTGTAATAAAACAGCAGCAATAGTATGCTGGGAGGCAAAAGAGAAAATGATAAAGTCTCTGTCAAACTGAGGATTAGTTAACACTGGGGTTCGAGTCAAGGCCAATTTTATACTTTCAAAGGCTTGTTTTGCTTCAACAGTCCATTTGACCTTTGAATCTTTCTTTAGCATATTGTTTAGTAATCTGATTAATTCTGCTAAATTTGGGATAAACCTTCTTAAAAAGTTGATTTTCCCTAAGAATCCTTGCAACTCCTTGACATTCCTTGGGTGAGGCATTTGTAGGATAGCTTGTATCCTATCTGGATCAATTCTTATGCCATCTTTTGAAATAATGTGTCCTAAAAGTTTCCCTTCTTCCAAGCCAAATAATGACTTCTTGGGGTTTAAGGAAATGCCATATTTCCTGCATGTTATGAAAATCTGTCTCAAATGTTTCAAATGTTCTTGGTCAGATTTTGAAAAGGGTGTGAGATCATCTAAGTAAATGACCAAGAAGTCATGAATCTCTTTTGCAAAAGCAATGTCCATTGCTCTTTGAAACGTTGCCCCTGCGTTTTTCAATCCAAAGGGCATTTTTACATACTTGAAAGTTCCCCATGGGGTTGTAAATGCAGTTTTGTCTTGATCATCAGGGTGTACTAGGATTTGATTGAAGCCTGAGAATCCATCAAGCAATGATATCCTTGAAGCCCCTACTACTCTTTGAAGAATGTGATCCATTTTGGGTAAAGGGTAGTTATCTTTGAGTGATACTTGATTCAAATTCCTTAAGTCTACACAAAGTCTAATCTCACCAGTTTTCTTTCTTGTAGGGACCAAATTTGAAATCCACTCAGAGAACCTGATTGGTGCTATGATACCAGCTTTGAACATTTTCTGTAATTCTTTTTCAATGGAAGGAAGGAGCACAGGATTGATCCTTCTCAATTTCTGCTTGAATGGTTTTTGATTAGGCTTGAGGGGAATGGTGTGCTGGATGACAGAAGTATCATAGGACTTCAGATCCTCATAACCCCAAGCAAAAACATCTTGAAACTCTTTAAAGAGGTCAATGTATTTGGGTTTTTGATCAGGGGACAAAGCAGCAGATAGTTTTATTATTTTAGGCTTGTCAATAGTACCAATGTTGCATTCTTCAACTGCTGCATCTAATGGCTGCATCTTTGGCTTCCTAGGGATGTCATTTGAATCAAAAATGTCCTCTAGCGGGGTAAGGCCTATTGGAAGGAAATTGTCTTTGAGTTGTATGATTTCAGCTTCTGCGCTGCTCATCTCTTCACAGTCAATTTGGTGAATTTGCTGAATGTTTTCATTGCTGAAAATGGTTGGACTCAGTAATTGTTTTGCTGTTCTAGGTGACATTGGGTGAGCAGACTGTTGAAACTGTATTTGTGATGGACTTGCTCCATCAAGTATTTGTGATTGACATGCTGACTCAAGTATTTGTGATTGACTTGCTCCATCAATATCAATATTTAATCCTGTGAACTCTTGTTGCAAGGTTAAAAAATTGTTTATTTGCATGTCATCCTCAAATACCTGCCATTCTTTGACATTGTTTGGAATAGAGGGTCTGTATTTGACCTCGGCTGTGAAACAGTTATTGGGTTCTAATGGGAATTTGAAGGTGCTGGCAAATGTTGCCAAGCTGTGTGCATGGAGATTGTGGCCCCTTGAAATTTTTGTGATAACAAACTCAGAGAAGGTCTCTAATATTTCAATTACAGCAGACCTGTAGGACCTCAATCTTTTGTCATTGGTGACAAAACTTCCTTTTACTTGTTGAATTACTAGATCAGAGTCTCCCATGATGGAGAGCCTAGGAGCTTGTAATGACCTTGCTAGTTTGAGACCGAGCAACAGAGCTTCATATTCTGCCATGTTATTAGTGCATCTAAAATTCAATCTATAAGCCCTGCCTTCTGCATAGTCTTTCTCTTTGTTATGTATCCACACTCCAGCTCCTGCCCCTAACTTGTTAACTGAGCCATCAAATTCTAGGACCCACAGGATATCTTGTTGAAAAGAAGGTTTAACAATCTGTTCCTGGGGTGGCAATGTGAGCAGGAGTTGGGGTTTCTTCCCCCATTTGTTTTCTAGGACAGCTTTATCACTTGTTTGACAATCTTTAACAACTAGAGGAGGGATGGGGTGTATTGTTGGTGTGCTTAATGTTTTGCAGGTGCTACTTACTTGATCAATGTTTTGTTCTTGTATGAGTGTTTCGGTCCTAATCTCATTGTTTGAAAGGCCTGCGCTGTCATTGAAGAGGATGAAGGAGTCTATGTCCGAATGGACAACATATATTGGAAAATTTTGAGGCTTTTCTTCACTGCTGACCATGTACTTCATGAGTGTTTCCCTGTAAAGTCTTTTTGGTTGCCCAAAGACAGAGATAGTGGCATATGACATGTCTAATTGTAGGGAACCTTGGAGCTTGGCTCCCCATGATCTTGATAACAGCATCCCATATTTAGGTGGGATATCAGCGACTACAACATCCATTAGAATGGTTTTGTTGGGATATTGAACCAGAGACACACATAAATCTTTTATTAGGCCCAAACATTTGACTTGGCTAGAATCAAAGGAAAACAGGTCTTTGTATGGTCTTGTTATATCCAAGTTCAATCTTTCCATGACTGCTTTTGGCATAAGGTTGTGAGAGGCGCCTGAGTCAAACATTGCATTATGTAGTATTTTATCATGAACATGCAGGCTGACATAAAAAGGTAAAACCCCTGTGACCATTGTTTTTCCATCTACCTCTGGGCCAAACAGTAATTCTGGAGTGTCATCTAGCACATTTACATCATCTTTGCTAGTAGTGAGTTGAAGGGATTTTTTGATCTGTTGTTTGTATATGTCATGCTTGGCTAGCTCTGAGAGGGGAATTGCTATCTTTAGCTTGCCAATCTCTGTGCCTAGGTCAAAGGGTTTGTCAATTTGGGTTTTAGAGTCACGGATAGCAGTCTTTTCTTTATTCATTAAATCTTCTTGTTGGATTTCATCTTGATTTTGAGACCTGCCCCTTGTACTCATGTCTTGAGGGGTAATGTTTGGATTAGGGTGAGAGGACGAAGTTGCCATGGGCTGTTGTAGTGGGGACAGTAGTTCAGTAACCTCCTCAACTACAATTTCTTCTGCAGGCAAGTTTATTTTGTCATTAGGTTCTGTGACCATGGTTTCTTTAGACCTCTGTTTATCCTTTATCTTGTCGGGCTGGTTTACATTCACAGTCCTACTCCTCAGTTTATACTGTTTATGGACTTCATAGACAGCAGTATCATATCCTTGTTTGAAGTCAAAAGATTCTCCTGATTTAGTTTGGAATGTTTTGCTTTCATCCTCCTCATGGTCTTCTTGCGTTAAGAAAACATGGCTTTTACCATCCAGACCCATTAAGTTAATTTCAGGATCTTCATTGAGCTGATTGGCTGTGGAAGTTTCTGCATAGTTTTCTTGGAAAGGGGGTCTAATGTCTTGGTCAGCACTTGTCTTTCCTATGTTTGGGTTCTGAGTTCTCCTAAAATTCGGGTTTCTAGGAGGGTTGCTTTGTGATGCCTCCCATGATGATTTTCTTTCAACTGATTCCACTCTTTCACCCAATCTCTTCATGCTGTTTAGTATTGCATCCAGCTTTTGATCAAAACCCGAGGGCTCTTCTCTGAAGCCAGTCTTCTTTTCCAACTTTGCCCTATTTCTTTTGGCAATTAGGTTAGCCTCTACAGTGACTGCAACCCTTTGAGCTTCTGCAAGGGTTGGAGGATCTCTTTCTTTCAACTGATAGGCCATATCAGAATCAAAGCCGTCAGGGAAGTTATACAGGGCCAAATCAGGAGGGGGCCTTAAGTTCTGGGGGATAGCATTATATACATTGTTAAACCTAGCACAATATTCCAAAACTGTTTCTTGGGGACCTCTTTTAATAGTGTTATATTCACCGAGTATGTGGAGAGGATCTTTCTTCTTCTCCCATCTCTCAGTAAAAGCTTCGTAAAGCTGATCAGGTGTTGCAATGGAGTTTGCATTGAGGGATCTGAACCAAGTTCTAACATCCCCAGTTAAGCTTTGAACAAAAATTCTCATCCTGACGCTGTTATCATCTATTTCATAGGTCTCAAAGTGGTCTTGCATCTTCTTAGCATGCTGGACAGCTGTCAAAGGGCCATGGGAGTCAAAAAAAGAGATTTTGGTTTGGTAGTCTTGGGGTAGAGCTGGAGCATTAGCTGGTATCTGCAGAGGTGCATACCTGTTGGCCATGTTTATGGGATTTACAGGGTTGACAGGAATAAATGGGACAGCAGGGATTACTGGTGTAACAGGGTTAATGGGATGGGTAACAAATGGGGAACTGGTTGAAAGAGTATGTGCAGTGGGTGAAGATGTAAGAGGAGGACTTTGAGGTGTTGATGATGAACTAGGGGAACTAGGAGTGGACCGGAAAAGAACTTTGCAGGGTGTGGGAATGCAGATAGGCTGATCTGAAATTATATCTGACTCAGCAGGCTTCTCCTGCTTTTGCTGTCTCCTAATGTTCTTTGGAATGATATTTGGATTATCAACAATGATAGGTTGATTAGGGTCAGGGTTTGCCCTAGTGTGCCTTGGGTTTCTTTTGGGAGCCAGCTTCTAGATATTCTTTTGAATTTGTACATGAAGTTTATATATGCAAGGACTGGATGAAAATTTTGGAATGGCTATATATGTTTCAAAGCTAGGATGAAGATTCCCTAATTAGCTCTTCCCTAAAGCTGTCCCTGTATTACAGAAACAGTCCTAAGGCCTCTTGGCTAGTTTCAGGCTTGATGGTAGCTTTGGAAGATAGATAGTAATTAAAAAATCTTAAGAACTCCCCAGTGGAGTCGCCAATAATGTTAACACCCAGGTTGTTCCCTATGACTCCCAAGGGAATACGGCCGGGGTAACCACTAACCAATCTTTTGATCAATGTTTCTAGCCAAACTGTGATCAGAGAGGGCTCTCTCTTTATGATTTGTATCTGTTATGATAGGGTTTTAGGCTAGGTATTATGCACAGGTTTTGTTTATGTTTTGGTTGAAGAGTTTCTTTCAGGTCTTGTGATGTAGTATTCAAAGAATCAAATATCATTGGGCAATGGAGTCTATGGCTGTAGGTGTCTAGAAACCTTGAGGTGAATTGGTGAAACTTACAGGGCCATTTGGATACTTCATACAACAAAATTTTTGATTTATAACATGAACAGGTGAAAAAACCAGTGAAAGCAATTAAGAATTTTCACTAAAGTATTTAAGTATTTCCACCAAACCAGGTATGAGGAACGGATAGATGTCTCAGGAGCAAACTTGAATCCCTGGGAATGTCTATCACTGCAAAAGATATAGTTTTAAAGTGCAGCAATTAAGAATTACACTTCATTCACTGTATCTGAAGAAAACATGGATAATAGCTTAGTTTGAGTTCAGGGTAATCAGTGATTAAATCCTGGAACTATTCTTCTACTTTGCTATTAAGTGTAAAGCATTTAAACAATAAAAGAGAACAAAAGACTCGAAAACATGTAATACAGAGATTTAAGAAAGACTTATTGTTTTATGAAACACTCTGGAATCCTGCAACATTCACTATTCATCACAATGCATCAAGGTACGCCAAGCTTCGGAAATTCCATTCACCCTTTGTATTATTTCTCTGAGAATTTTTTTACAGCAAGTGAGATCTCCTGAAATGAAAATAACAACAACCCCTTAAGCTTATGTGCGGGGCGCATATATACTTACGATTTTTACAAAAATATCTGAGTTCTAAGTTATCTCAGACTTAATGTTCTCACCAACTTTTGAGATATTATTATCAGAAATTTATTACAGCATTGAATTCAAAATAAAGGCGTCTTGATGTTCTGTCAGAAGATATTTTGGCCTTTGGGAGTTGCTGAGTCGGTTGGGATACTTTGATCAAATGCTGGAGAACCCGACTTTATGGCTCGTGCGCTGTATTTTTGGGTCTGCCACCTGTGATTATGATTGCTGCTGTGGTGACTAAATAGCCATGCTGAGTTGGCTCAGCATCTGTCTCTTCCTTGTAGATTTATCCACCAAAATTCTGCCTGTGCATGACTGCTCATAAACTGGAGAAAATTAACGCTACAGGTTCTGGTTTGATAAGATTATCTGTGTCAAATTCCTCCAGACTTCCTGTGTAGGCAATTGGTGCTTCATGATTGCCTCCATAGTTTCATCTGCTTCAGTATACTTAAAGAAATTTGGTGGTGTATCAAACAGGTGATCAATTTCATTCATAATAAAAAACAGGTTGTCCACCCTATCATACAAATTCTGCCCTGATGCTGGCCCTGTTTCTACTGAGGTACTAGGTTGTTTTGCAATTTGTGCTGCAGCATGGGCATCAACCCTTTTGATGTAGTTTTACAGGGTAAGCAGTCTTCCTACACTGCTTAATATGCTGGGGAGGCCTCTGTTCTGTAATGCCAGGAATCTGTCCAGGAATTTGTTGATCTCGGTCTGCATATCCTGTGTTCTCCTCTCCAGCGTTCCAACTAGACTTCGTAGTGTCAGGACTCTTTTAACTACTGAGATTGTCTCAGTCCTGTTGGTAATTCCTATTGTGGCCAGCTGAGAGCTTGTCTTGTTATTTAAAATATTGATCATTCTGCTGGCAGCATCTGGCATGTGGCCAAGGCTTGCTCTAGCTCTGTGTATTTCCCTGTTTGCCTTTGTAATGAGTACTATTTGCTCATCCATAGTCTCAATATACTGCCACTGATTGGTGATGGACCGACCAATGTTACCGCAGAGGACTGCTTTTAACTCTGTTGTTACCTTTTCTAGTGTGAACTCCTTTTCAAGTTCAGTTATCCTCTTCTTTAGAGCTTTTACTTCTCGTTCCTTTGCAGCCTCATTCTGCTTGCTCTTATCAAGTCTTTCATTTACTTTAGTCAAAGATTTTTTGACTTCATCAAGCTCTTTCATTTGAGATTCAAGAACTTGGATCTCAGCTTGCAGCTTCTGCATATCCAGGCTAGGAATCTGCTCTGTTGTTGGCGTAGTTGTTGCTGTAGATGGTGCTGTAGTTCCTGTCTGCTGAGGAGGAAGAGTAGTTGTTGGAGGAGCTTCTTCAAGATTGATTACTTCCGGAGGGGGCTGGGAAGTTTGGCCCTCTTCTCTCTGTTTCAATGCTATCTGTAATGCTGCCTTTGCAGCTTCTGATTGTCCTAGCTGGTCTTGAGTCCGAACCAGCTCCTTGTATAAGGATATCATCAAATCCGTAGCATCCTTTTCTAGCCTTTGCTGAGCAACTTCATCTGTTTGAGGATGGATGGTGGCTGGGAGCTTGATTTTCCTCCTTAAGGCAGCCATGTCTTGATCCCTTATCTTCAACAGTTCTTGGATACCTTTAACATCTTTAGGATCATGTCCTATTTCTATAATTACATCCTCCAAGGACTTGATTCTGTTGTCCTTGGCTTGTGATGAAGCCCTCTCCAATTCTAGCTGAGAGGCTGTATTATCCAGGCTGCTCTTCAATTTATAATTTTCCAATGTTTCATCTGCCAAGGAGGCATACACCATTTCACCAGTTTGTTTATGCAGTTCGATTTTATCCATAGGGTGTATATCTTTGGCCAGAACCTCCATGTTGGTTCTCAGGTAATCCGAGGCAGATTGGGGATGCAGAGCTGTGGGCATGAAATGACTCATGATCATTTTGCCTTCACTTACATCAAAGGCAGACATGAGTCTTTGCTGATTGGTGGGAGCCAGGTTCAGCAAATGATTGTACAGCTGTATTTTAATAGGATCACTCCTCCTTTTAATGTCGATAAATTGCTGTTTGATGCTTACTTGTCCTTCTTGGTGCTGGCTGGAGGAACTGACCTCTCCTCCCATAGCTCTATCATGTTCATGCTGGAATGAACTGGCTGACACTTCTCGGCTGGGTGGGCCCATGCCCGATGCTTGTCTTATTGCCGCATCATCTTCTGGGAAGTCATTCAACCTTTGCCTTTTCTCTCCCGGATTAATGGATGAAGTCAGGGGAGTCTCTCTATCTCTTTTCCTGGTTAAGTCCTCCTTTTGTGGGGTTTGGAGGACCGAGGCATCAAAAGTAGTTTCTGCCCTAGGAGGCACTATATTCTGAGCCTGTTGCTCAGTGGAACTAGGAGTGTCAATCACCCTTTCTTGCTGCAAGGGTTGCTGTTCCTTAAGTGGCACTTCTTCTTGCTGTTGCCCTTCTTGCTGCTGCTCCATCTCTTCTTGTTGTTGCATCAATGTTTCCACTTGCTCTTCTGTCAATGGAGGTGGCTGTTCCACCTGTTTCCCTTTATCTTTACTGGCTGTTTGTGGTGTTTTCCCGGCAGCTTGCTGCTGTGTTGTTGATGATGAAGCGGCTGATCCAAGCTGTCTTCTGTATGAATGAGGAACCTGTCCACAATTTTCCAAGTCAGCTTGCTTTTGTATATTTTTAGCTTCTCTTTCTAGAAGCTCTTCAGCAATTATTTCTTCTTCTAAGGTACCCTCTTCCCAATTTGATGCATTGGCATACTGTTCAATCTCAGGTTGTCTCTTGTGTGCATAACTACCCAATTTGTATTTTATCCTCCTGAGGGAGACAAAATGATTGGGGTCATAGGGTATCCATTCAAAACTAGTTTGCAGTCTGAGGCCTTCCAGGATAGTGTTTGCCTCTTTCCATCCCTCTTCTTTCTTATTGTAAAGGAAAGGACCCAGCTGGCTTCTCACCTTTAGCTGTGACTTCTTGTTCTTGCTCTGAAAATGCAGGTAGTCTGAGTTTCCAAACTGTCTGAAATATTCCAAGGCAAAAAGCCTCATGGGGACATACCTTGGCAATCTAAAAGGTGTCAACTCACAGCCATATATTCTGATGACTGTGTGGTTTTGGTAGAGGTACCAATTACCAATGCTGTAGGTTTTGTTTAGGTGAAGAACTCTCTTCATATCATCAGTTAGCCTTGGAGGAGGAACACCATGCAATACTGTCAAGGCTGGATAAATGAATAAGTCAATGAACTCATTGTATGTGTAAGGTGACACAGATGTATAGTGAAAGACAGAGGTCCAGAACACCGCTGATCTTGGATTTCCTTGGGCATTGAGTTGCTTCAAAGGAAAAGAGAAGGTAGCTGGTTGATAAAACAAGAAGAGGTGGTATATGTATGAGGTATACCTGAATAGTCTTTCCCTCTTCAAGTTCATAAACTGGTCATGGATTTTATCTGCAATGTATGTAGCATAATCATAATGCACAGCTGGGGGCTTACCAGGAGAGAATAGAGACAGCAATGCCATTATGGTTTCATCCACATCCTCCATTCCCTTGAATCCTAGGGCATAGCTGATCAAATCCACTAACATCCTGCCCAATTCATTCAAGTACTGATATCCAATAGGAGGAGTTCTGAAGGATTCAGAGCCTGGTTTCACAAACAGCTGATTAATCTTAATGACTTGGTCGGTTGTCAGCCTGCTTCCTTTCTTTATCAAATTCTGCATATTGAGGGGGGTCAATTGCTTGGCAGTATGGAAGTGCAGCATCTCATTAATACTCTCTGAGGTGATCTGGAACAAAACTAAGCCTGAGGGGCTAATGACAGCTCTTCGGCTTGGGTCATAGCATTCCTGGCAGCTGTATATCAACTCTGGCATAGGATTTACCTGGGGGAGGTTATAGATTGGCAGGTTTGAGTCCCAGATTCCCAAAATGTCTGCTCCACTAAGATGCTGGGCTTTCAACTCATTCAGCATCTGAATATTATATTTGGAGCCCATAAGAAACCAGTCCAGCATTTGGTAATCCATATCTCCCAGGGCTTTCCACTCCAATTCCTGGTGAGGGGCATTGAGGGCCTTGATGTTGAGAGCAATGGGAGTCCCCATGATCTTCTTCAAAGTTCAACAATTGTAGGTGGATGGTTTAATTGGAAGCAACACAGAGTAGAAGTGATTTTCTGTAAAAACAGTTTGTATCTCAGATACCAGAGGAGGAATTTACACAACAGCAGTTGAAATACTGTTTGTTTCAGGAGCAGGGCTTCTCTATGGTCTCACTATGTCCTCTTTTAGCGGGTGAATTGAGTTTAATCAAGAAATTTGCCGGGAATACGCAGTGAATGTTGTTTTTGAGCGAAATTACAGGTATTAAGGCTCGGCTGGTGTTTTTGGACTTCACAGTTGCAAATGTGGACGTGCAGAGGGAAATGGCCGGTGAAAATATAATTTTTAAGGTCTCCTTAGCCCTCTGAGTAACTTTAATTTCAATAACAGGCGTATGGAGGGCAGCAAACGGTAAATACCTGTTATTTGACGAACAGAGGTCGCATGGGCGTGCACGGTTGGAGCTCTGGAGGTCGCCTTGGTTAACTGAGCAGGTTGGCGAAAATTTGGACGTAAACAGCCATGCAGAGCCGAAGTAGCGACAGGAGTAAAAAGTGAGAAAAACACGGTTTTTTGGGTTAATATGGACCTTTTTACCATTTTGGCACTTTTTAGTGATGACGTCAGCATGACGTCATTGGTGGGTCAAGGTGAGGTGACGTCAGCTGATGTCATCGGGTGACGTGGCGGTATGCTATTGGTCCATGGGGGCGATGAGGTGGCAGCCATGTCATCAGCGAGGTGGACCAATCAACGGCAAAAGGATGAGCAGAAATGACGTGGCGATATGACATAGGAGGGCAGCTGGCGGTCAGGACCGTAGCGGTTATGGTTAAGGCTAGCCGCTACGGTCTCTCGGGGCGGTCTGGGTACGGTGCTGAAAGTGTCAGGCCTGGCTCCGAGAGCCCTTATTGTTTGACGCGTGGCCTGCCCGTGACGTGACGCAACGTCACTTTCTCGAGCGGTAAAGGACCACCATGGGGGCCGCTCCGATATCGCTGTGGATCGTCGGATCCTTAAGATCTGATCCGACGGTGGGTGAGGTAAAAAGGTGCTTGATTTATAAGCGTAGGCGGAAAACTTTGTAATATGGTTTTTTAATGGTTTTTCAGTGTTTTCCATTAAAACAAACTGCGCGCTAACCTTTTGGAAATGTGCCAGAGGCGGGCTTTTTAGACTTTGGGTAATTTTTGCAAAGGATTTAAGGGTAAAAGAGGGTTTATAAGGGTTTTTTCAATGCAAATGGTGGTTTGAGGAGCAAGTTGGCTTGTAGCAAGGGGGAATGGGACGTGATAGGTTCACCAAGGTGACCAGAGGTCACTTTGGTTCCTTTTGAAGAACATATGGCTATAATGCCAAGGGGAGGAGTATTTATAGAATTTGGGGCTTTATACACCATAGTGTTAATATTATTAGGGGAAAAGGTAAGATAGGGGAGCTATATAGTAGAATTAGAGGTTAATATGAATGAGGGAGCAAATGAAGGGGATCTCACTGAGTTTATCTGAAATTGATTTAGTTTAGAGACTAGATCAAAATGAAAAAGATTTTAGACAAGAAATGTGGCTTCTGAATGAACAAGAACTACCATAAGATCATGATCTCTCTCCTGAAGAGGAAATGTTAGTAATGAAATGAAGGGGAAAAGGGAGGTCAGTCATGCTCCTTGCTGCAATTTGATGGAATTAACCACTTTGTCCATTGATAGATTTTTCCTTGGCAAAACAGCTTTTGACATATGTGCAATGGTGAAAATGCCCTTTCTGCAACCACAACTGCTTACCCAGCTATTTTCCTAGCATTTTCTATTTCTCCTTGGAGGGTGCATTTGGACTTGCAAACCCTTACTTGCCTTTTCTTTTCTTTGGCTTTTTCTCTATTCTTTTCTATCTACTTCTACCCTTATCTCTTCCAAGGTCCCAGATTGAGCTGTTGGGAACCTTTTCTTCTCTACCGGAACTACTTGTCTGCCAAGATTAAGCAGTTTGGACAGACTCCTTTCTCTATTCTATAACTCAAAATTGAAACATGGCATGATCCAAGTTAAACTGTTGAATCATCCACCAAAATTGAAATAAGGTCATCAATATTTGAAAACACTTTACACACCTCTTGTTCTCTAGGAAATATGGGATCTTTGTGATACCAAAACAGTGCATATTTGGACTTTCCTTGGCCAATCATGAAATATGAAACCTATTGGTATAGGTATCCAACAGTGGGCATATGGGGATAGCATGAATAGGGTTCGGGACTCACTACCCAACCCCTCCTCCCAATGCACAACTTATATGAATTTAAATATAATTCGGTCATATTGTATATTAAGAACCAATGTTGTGGCCCAACATTAAAGCGTGGATTTTGGTTGTGGAAATACGAGGGGTCAAACCCCTCAGAGGCCTTCAGGCCTATTACAAAAAACTTGACCAATCATAGAGGGCCATGTGGCGCCCTCCAATAGGGTCACATGGTGGCCTCTAATTGGACCACCTCACAATTGTACGAACCAATAAAAACATGCCAAATGCACCTTGCATGATGATGCCATGTGTCAGCATGGGATTGGCCCATATGACACCATACCCTGCACATTCAGTTGATGACTTCAGTTGTATGGACAGCCCAATCAACCCTATGGTTGACTTTTTAATTGTTGGTCAAAAACTTCAAAACTTCATAAATTATTCATATGACATCGGATTGAGGCGATTCAACCGTCGTTGGAATCAGAACAAAGAACACTACTATTTGACGTTGGTTTTGGGAGATTATGAGCAGTTTAATTTTTGAGCCTATCTTTTATCTCTGTATCATACCTCCCAACTAGGAACTTTTGTACCTCCAAAAGTTTTTCTTGTATTAGTAAATAAGTGAGGAAAAATCTCATTAACTTTCCCGATCTCAATCATTTCTACATTGTTTGAATTGGTGCCTTAGAGCTCCAATCAAGGTACCCCACCTTGCCTCTACGTGAAGTCCTTATCTTCTTGTCAATAAATAAGCCACAATTATTTTGAACATACAGAAACAAAAACTTTGATGGATGGAATCTGAACATTCTCTCCAAAACCATATTTCTTTGGCTCAAACAAACTTCTTAAGTCCCTCTTTTCCAAACTCAAACTTTATTTTCCACCTGGAAATCATAAGCAACTCAATGTTTGCATTGCACTCATTTGTACTTTCTTTTGTTTTCCTCGAGCTACACTTGTACTCTCAGATACATTAGTTGCATTTGTTTAATGACATGCTTAGCTTTGTCCACATAATCATGGTCATCTTTTGCACAATCTTTACCAAAGATTAAATTCACAAACAAGCTACATTTCGAAACACTTGTATAAGTGAGTGCTTCACACAACTGTAGATATACTGGATGAAATAAAAATGCTCATCACAAAAGTACCCAAAAAATGGACTCATCATCAAACCAAAATAACATAACATGTCAAAGAAAACACACTTGTTGCAGATAAGTGATTGTACATGACTTCACTTTACAAAGTACCCAAACGGGAATTTACAAGTAAGTACAATCTTACAATTCAAGAAAATTGTACAACATAGTTTACCCATCCTTTTCCTATCTCGGACTTTTGGGTTCTCTTTTTGAACTACTCTACTTTGAAGGTTGCTTTAGGAACTACATCAGTTTCCATTTTGCCACCTGTCGCTTTTCTTACAATGGATCGCATGACCTCTTTGTCCTTCTTGGCACGAAGTATTGAATGGAGTTTCCAACACTTTTCAATTTGGTGCCTATTCATCCTACAATGGGTACACAAATGCTTTCGCTTGCCCATCAATAAGGAAGTCTTCATAACAGGGAGAGATTCTTCATGCTTTGTCCCAAGGATTTGATCCATTCTTTTGACCATCACCTTACGTTGCTCACAATCAGCCACACAATGGTTAGTTGCATCACAAAATGTGCAAGGAAACTTTTCCCATAAATAATCAAAATCACCAACATTTCTAAAATCCCCACGACACTTATACTTTTCCTTTGAGTTGTGACTTTGACAATGAGGAATAGACTTTGCATGTCCCTTGGAACATTCATATCTCTTTGGAGACAATTTTCCATCATCACTACCATCATGGTGTGACATATCATCACTTGATGATTTCTTTGCCTCAACAATTTTAGAGCACTCTCCAATTTCTCCATGACCATAACCCAATCCTTCATATCGTGGTCGTTCTTTCACCTTGATAGGATTAGTGATACCTTGGCCATTGACTCTAAGGCCTCGCCCATCATAACTCATATGAGTTAAAAGCTTCATACCAATACCTTTGGTATGCTTTTCAAAGGCTGCAAAAGATGTGTTATTAACATTAGCTGAAGGAGTAGAACTAGAAATGCTAATTACGTTCTTTGACTTGTGTTATCACACAGGTTTTTCCCAAAAGTTGTAAGAAAGGGAATACTACCGAGGTAACCACAAACCAATATTTTAGATATAGAATCTAGCCAATCTGCATCCATAGAGGGCTCTCTCTTTATGATTTAGCTTTGTTTTTTGAAAGGTATTAGGCTAGTTATGAAGTTCAAGGGTTTTGTTTGGGTTTGGGTGGTGAGATTCGATAGAACAGTGAGGTAAAACTGAACAGTTCAATCCATTGGGCATGATGGAGTCAATGAAGCAGGCTTTCTGGATTCGGTTTCTTAACAGAGGATGGATTCACAGAGCAAGGTAGTCAAACAGGGAACAAATGAAGGATTGAAAAGCAGATGGAATGGGCTCAAATGGGTGAAGGGAAGTTAAGAATCCTTCAACATATTGAAAGAGGGAAAATGGATGATTATTGACAAGGAGCAGTTAAGAATTCCTTAGCAAATAGTCAACATGAAAGAATCAGGAAACAGGAGCAATTAAGAATTCACTGTTTATTCTAATTATGAAGAAAACACAGATAATAGTAAAGACTGAAAACAAAGTGCAGTTAAGCAAATTCTAAAATCAACCTTTTTCTTTACAATTCAGATTATGAAACACAGATGATATAGTAAACCAGAAAACTGTAAAACACAAATATATAGGGGACTTATTGATCTGGAGGTTGATTCAAGAATTATGTGACAAGTCCTCTGCTTCAATTCTTCATCCAGTAGGCCAGACAACAGCTGGTTCCAACAGCGTTGTATTCCAAGATTTTCAGTATTACAGCATATTCTAAGAAATTCACACACCACCGACCCCCTATACTCCAAAGGAGGGGGTATTTATACAACAAAATATGTACAACCTACATCTCATCACAGCTGTGAGATAATATCTAGTTTTAACCTAAAATAGTTTACAAGTGACATAGAAGCGGCGCGAGAAAGATAACTGATGTTGTGCTGGAGGCAGGCCTTTAGGGTTTGGCTTGCAGCTGTCTTCTGTAGTAGCTCTGCGCCAACTGCCTGTCTTAACTGTGTATTAATTCTGATGTGATTTTCTTCAACGCCGCCCTGATACTCTTTAACTCTGCTCTGACAGTCTTTATTGCTGATCTGCTTTGCCTTTAATTCTGCTCTGATACTCTTTGACTTATTTTGTGATTTGCCTTTAATGTCGATCTGATAAAACTGCTAACGTGTCCTCGGATCATCTTTCCTCTGGCAACTTGCATCTTCTAAAGGTCTACTGGTTAAGGTAGCAAATATCCCTGTTCATTCCTTTATTTCTTTTTCCGTGAGCCTGAATGTCCCTCGACGTTGGTTCGAACCATATTAAAAGGAAGAAAACTGTAAAAGGGCAACTTGGTTGAGGCCGCGAGCTCGTTGCTGGAGCTTTTCTGGTCAGAGGCGGTCTGAAACTAGAAAATTTGATTTGGGCCGATTTTACACCTGGAGCGCGCGGGGTGCTATATGCAGAAAAACATGACAAAAATGACCTTTTTCCCTTTTATTGAAAAAAATGAAATTTTGGCGGGAATTTATTATTTGAAGGACGGATGATGTCAGCGGGGGTACGGGATACATGACGTGGTGGAGACGTGGCAGGTGACATCAGCAGAGGGATGGATGATGTCAGCGAAGGGTGGTGGTAAGCAGTTTGGCCCACACTGCTTTTGGGGTTGGGCGGTTTCGGGCGAGGAGGGAGCGAGCACCTCGGATGGGTGACGCGTGGATTTGTACGGGCGGTAAAACCACCAGTCTCCCGCGAGTTAAATAGCGTCGGTTAGGGGGGTCGCGAAATGGATGCGTACCATCGAATGGTCAGGGGTTGATCGAACGGCGGACGCACTGTGGAGAAGACGAAGAGTTAAGCAGCAGGCCCGGCGCAATAAACCATGTGTTAATGTTTTCCAGTGCATTTTATTGGTCAGGGGGTTTGGTTATTAATTAACCAAAGGTTAATTAATCCCTTTGTTTGCGCGGCGGGGGAAAGGTTATTAATAAATTCTGACTGAATCTATTAATCCATGTCAAACATGTATATGGTTATATTTCAACCGAGGGCAGGAAATATTAATATTTTGGGTTTTTTGTTATATATTTACATAGTACGGGGAAGGGAAATGTTTACATGGGAGTTTATATAATAAAGGTTAATGGTTAATATGAAAAGATGTAAAATGAAAGCGCCAAGTTAAAAAACAATTTGTCTTTTGCAGTTTAACTTAGGCTTTGAAGGGGAAAAAGGTTTTATGAACGAGAAATATGGCTATTTCCCTAAGTAAAATGGGGTTTTACTTAAGTAATTGATGAAAATGGAATGAGTGACTTGTGAGTGATATTAAGCAGATCTTAATATTTGAGGGGGGAAATTAGTAAGTGATTTAGGGAAAAGTATGAAGGGGAGTTAGTTATGAAAACTACCTCGCTTGAGCTACATCAAAATATCTGCCTTGCACTTGTGATGGGAGTGAAAGTTAACACACACATTTTTTGGAGACAAAATCAATCACAAGTATGCTTCTGCAACATCAATCTACCTACCCAGCCTACTTTTCCTAGCATTTTTTCTTCTCTTTACTTGGGTGCACTTGGACTAGCAAACCCTCATCAACTTTTCTTTTCTTTGCATGGTAAGACTACCTAAGTCTGCCCTTATTACTTCCAAGAGCTCAGATTAAACAGTTGAGCTCCTTTGCTTCTCTACCTATCTACTTATCTGCCAAGATTAAACAGTTTGGTCATATTTTTATTCTCTATCTCTAAAACAGGAAATTCAAAACATGAACTGGCCAAGATTAAGTTGTTTGGCCATTCATCGATTGTGGCATAAAGTTCAACAAGCTGCACACAATGCTTTATTTACAGAAAATGAAAAAATAGTGGCATTTTGGACTTGCACACTTTCCTGGTCTTCTTTGTTTGGGGTTCATCTCTTTCTCTTTTTTTACCATTTTATTCTTTTTACCCTTTGAATTTTCTTTTAAGGCATACCCTCTTTACATTTTTTATATTTTTTGATTTATTTGATTATATGGAAACCTTTACAGCAAGGAAAAGGATGAACATATTACAGAGCTCAACAAGTCAATCATGAAATATGACACCTATTGGTATAGGAGTATAACAACTTGTCACCCGTTTTTTCTATTTCAAATGTTGATGACAAAGTGGATGATGACTCAAGCCAACCACTTTTACCAACTGGCACATAAGGAGAATCTTTCATATTTTGACAAAACTCACAAGCATCATTCTCAACATAGGGTCCATATCATTTGTACGAACCATGTCCACAAATTGGCTTCATCTTAGAGGGGTTATTTGTTGCTTCCAAAATGGAACTCTCACCAGTTTGTTCCTCCACTACATGCTGCAATTGTAGGCGCATCTACCTTTTCTCCTCCTCTGCAAGTTCAAGAAATCTCCTAAGCTCAACATTCTCCATTTGAAGAGAAAAATTAATCTCCTCCAACTCTTGGAATCTTTCATGCTTCAATTATTTCCCATTCTTGCAACTCGGTCAAAAACTAATCTGATACCACCTGATCTGAAAATGGAGGAACACTCCTCCTATCAAAAATCAACCATCCTCTAATTCTTTGCAAGTTAACAAAATGGGCCTTTAAAGGTAAACAAGTTTCGCAACCTCTTCAAAATGTGAGTTAAGTTTTCCACGAGAACTTTAAAGAGAAACAAATTCGCATGCATCTCAAAATGAAATTCATGAAGAGAATAAACCAGCATTTGATGACGGAGTTCACCCCTCTTGGGCTACATCTCTGAGCCTGCTCCAACAGCTAGACTGATATATTGATTTCAGCAGTAGATGAGTACATACAACTTGCTGACAGTAGAGTGGCTTGTTTCTCCTACAAAGAATTCTCACTCAAAAATATGACTCCCTACAGCAAGTCATGAAAATGTCAACATAAAAAGGACTCTCACACAATATGTCCTTGTACTCCATTAGAAATCCAATATATAAGCATGCAACTCCTCCACAATGAAGAGCTTAAAAGGGATTCTCTCCTTAATACATTGGAAAAAGAATTAAAAGAACTACTCTACAGAAGTAACAGCTATTGCAGATGAAATTGGAAGGTTGTAAAACCTCTAACTAGGCTCTCTCCATGCTCAAATATGCCTCCAAATTGCTTCTAAATTGACTCTTCCTCTAGCACTAAAAGATTTGATTATGCAAAAAGTCCATCATAAAGTGCTCAAATCAAAAAATTGAGGTTGCCTTTGAGTCCAGGACACTCAAAAACTCCCACCTACGCCCTTCTTGAGCTCAAAAGGGTTAAAAATTGAGCAAGATATGTTTCCCAAAGCCAAGCTCTATTAAATCGTCCTACAAATTGGAAAAACATGCTAATTGTGCGATAAATTTTCCCTTTTCTCAATCCGTCGAGCGATAATTTCACCCAGGACCGACAAGATTCCTACAAGAAAAAAGTGTAATTTGTTTCCTCTTTAATTTTTCAAATAACCTTTATGCGCAAAAATTGGGTCACATGGAGCGTATAAGGTCGAGGGTTGGGTCCAACTATCCGCCCTCGCTGGCTTTGGATCCTTTTTTGTCGCAGGGTGGTAACGTCATGCCCATGTGGTCAAGGGTCGAGGCCAACCACCTACCCCCGCCGCTATGGCTCCACCTGTGGTCATATTAATCGCCAAAAACCAAGGGTCGGGGCTTATCCACCCACGCCCTCCGCCTATGGTCGTATGGGTGTCGAGGAAACTAGGGGTAGGGCCAAGTGCCCTACCCCTCTCCACTTAGCTCTCACCAGTGGTCATGTGGGTGGTAATGTGACCAGGGCTAAAGCCAAGTGCCCAGCCCTCTCCCTTTCTTTGTGCGTTGTTGACATATGGGGATAGCATGACCAGGGGTCGAGGTTCACCTCCCGGCCCCTCCTCCCAACGCATAAATTATATGAATTTAAATATAATTCGGTCACATTGTATATTAAGAACCAATGTTGTGGCCCAATGGTAAAGCACAAAGTTTGGTTGTGGTAGGTTGAGGGCTCGAACCCCACCGAGGCCTTCGGGGTTATTACAAAAATTTTGACCAATCATAGAGGTACATGTGGCGCCCTCCAATAGGGTCACATGGTGGCCTTTGATTGGGCCACCTCACAATTGCACAAACCAATAAAAAATGACAAATGCACCATGTACGACAATGCCACATGTTAGCACGGGATTGGCCCATTTGACACCGTACCCTGCACAGTCAGTTGATGACATCAGTTGTACAGGTTTCCTAGTCAGCAGTCGATTCAACCCTGCTGTTGACTTTTTAGTTGTTGGTCAAAAACTTCATAACATCATAACTTCTTCATACGACGTCGAATTGAGGCGATTCAAGTGTCGTTGGAATCAGGACGATGAATGCTACGACTTGATGCTAGTTTTGGTAGATTTTGATCACTTTCATTTTTTAGCCTATTTTTTATCTCTGAATCAAAGCGTATTTATGTTCTTCATGTAACATATTCTTCCTTAAACTCCCTCTGAATATATCAATTATTTCCTAAGATAATCATGAAAAAATAGTATACTTCTTCCTTTCATATTTTCATTAAATTGAATCCTTTGATCATGCTACTTCTTTAACCTTATTAGAAGATGATGTCCATGAAAGATGAGGTTCCTTCTTTGTGATGAGACATGCTTCAGTTATGCTTCCATATTCTTCTATTAGGATAGGCTTCTGCTACAATCCTTTTCTTTTTCTATTCAAATATCAGTGTCATAAAATACCATGTTCGAGAGACTTCTTCTAATGTTGCATAATGTCTTTAATCATTATATTGTATTGTTGATAGATATATTTCTTGTTAATGATGATGGTTACTTCCAAGTCTTTGTGATAAGATGCAACTGAATGTTCCCTGTAAACTATTCTAGTCTTATATTCTTTTACAACTTTGTGAATCCAAAAAAATACACTTCAAATGCAACTATAGTTGTTACTCTAGTTGTTATAACAAATTTGCTTGCAAACCTCGTACATGCTCATACTTCAATAGTAGATAGCCTAGGGTCTTTGGATTTAGGTTTATGTTCATGTCCTTCATCTTCTACTACAAGTGTTGGTATCACAAAGATAAGCATCAAATGTTAATGTCATTATTATTTCATAGACATCTCGATCTTTATTCCTTTGGACTACTAGCATTGTTTTGGCTTCATAGATCAGACAGCTTGATTGATGTAGTAGGTTCTTATTTTATGTATTGGAGGGGTGATAATGAAGCATCTTCAAAATACATGCATACGCTAAGTTCAAATTTGATTCTATACATAAACTATTGTAACTAAGTCTTCATATGGTCTTCAAGAAGTCGAACATTGATCTTATTCCTTCGTTATTCTAGCTAAGTTACAAACCACAAAGATGGGCCTTATAAAATTCTTGTCATGTTCCTTACTTGCACTGAATCAAGTTTCCATAGAGATATTGCTTCAATATTTTGTTGTCTTATTCTTCATTGTTGTAGGTTTGATACTTTCTGCTTGATCCTTAAGAAGTATTGGTCTTTTTGCTTCAAAGATGATCTACTACCGTAAGGTGACATGTTCTAGATTTTGTTCTTTGTATACAAGCCTAGACCAAGACAAACTCTTGTATGTTGCATATATCATAAATTCCATTATGTCCTACAAATATTTGGACCGCAATGTCTCTTATACTAACCTTCTATGGCTAGACCTAGAAGCCAACTTCAGAATGCAAAGGAAACCAAACACTTGAATACTTGAATTATTTTGATCTTGATCTCATATGGCAATAAGAAAACTAATTTTTTACTTTTGTAGAGCATGGAGAAGGAAAATACTTCGGATTTTTCACACCATGATTCATTCAATATGTCTTCATAAACTTCAATCTAGTAGTCCACTTGAGCGAGGAATAATTCACATCTCTGACTTTTGTATTAGAACAAATAATCATGCCACAAATATATCAGTACTTGTATGTCATGCAATGCCATATAATATTTGAATGCCACCACAAGTTTGGATTTGATGTGTATGATTCTTGTCTTTTTCCATTTTTTAAGAAGTTATGTAGATTGTTCACATAAAATTATAGTGTTATAAAAGGCTCGAATGTCTTGTATGGTAGATGTAGTTGTTTGACATTATTATGAATTCTTGTTTCTTGCATTTGTTGTGACTTGCATAATATTGTATTTTCAAAGAATTTTGTCACTATTAGTAGAATGTTCAGATACATAGAGTTGTAATACATATTGTTTTCCATAATCTCATCCTTAAATGAATACCTGTGTTTATTGTTGATAGTTCGAATTGTAGACATTCTTACAAGATTGGGGTTCGATAACAACTGGATTTTCTATCTCTAAGTCATTGTAATTTATATTGAATTTTTGACGACAAAAATATGTTGCTAATCTATGTTGTTGTCATATGATGTCAATGAGTATAGAATAACGATTCCATTATAAAAATACACACTAGAACTACTTTATATCAAGGCATGTCAGAGAGACTAGAAAGTAACCATTGCGAGCTATAGGAGAATATTTTGTTGTCATAGGAGACAAGCATGGCCACTGCACACAAAGTATAAGAATGATGCCAAAGTGCATTCAATGCCATTGTTAATATATAATGTGAGCCTCAAATAACATTCACATAAATATATCAAGTCACTGTGATCAATGCCATTGTTAATATATAATGTGAGCCTCAAATAACATTCACATAAATATATCAAGTCATTGTGATATGCAAGAGCCATAGAATCATAACTAATGCGAGCCACAAGACATATGTACATGCCATTTAAATATTTATACGAGCTAGAGAGACCACTATACGTGTGATGTGAGCCATTGTGCAAATTTATGTAAGCCATAAGAGACAAACAAGCCATAGAGATCACTGTATATGAAATGTGAGCCATTGTACAAGAATACAACCCTCATAATTATGCATGCGAGACACTATCAGAATGGAAGCCTCATAGATATCATGTGGGTCATAAAGATAATATGCAAGCCATGGAGATGAGTTGCGATCCATAAAAGTACAAATAAAAACCACAAAGATGAATATGTGACATAGAGAAAGATATGTGAGTTGTAGTGATGCATGTGAGTCTTGGATAAAGATATGCAAGTCTCTCGAGCTACATAAACAAGACGAGCTGCCTTAGAATAATCTACCTTAGAGATATACACGAACTGCCTCTGATTTCAAGCTCAAATGGATATATTCCATTTTATAGTTATTTCCATAAGCGAAAGGAGACAACCTTTGGGGCAGGCCGACATGAGATATGAGGCTGACCTTGAAATTTTTGAGGGAAACATAAAAATTCAAATCCAAATAACATTTAAATATAATTGACAAATTCCTTTGTAATTATTGTCCCAAATACATTTGTGCCATTAATAATAATATTTCTTTGTCCATTTTGAATTCTAGTTTTGGGGCATGATGGGCTTCTTTAGGGATATGGAGAAATTCGTCCCATAGTTGCCCAAATTTCAACACATACACAACATAGAATGGTTTGCGATATGTCTTTTAAGAGTTTTAAGAGAACAAAATTGAATCTTTCTTGGAGCATTTCCACTTGAAGCTAAAGAGACAATGCCTTAGAAATGAAAACACGAGTGAGAAAGCCTGACCCAAATAGGAGTCGAAGTATCTATAGAGGGATCAAAGGAACTAGGATTTCATGCTCATTCTAATGTGTCAAACCAATATTCAAAATAAAGGATGTGCTTTCATTTCGTAGGAAGGTTGAAATCCACTAAAAATAGGTAGTACAAGATTCTTCTTGGAGAAAAGGTTCCCAAGCATGAGAATTTCATTGCTACAGATCTAAGAGTTGGGTCTAAAACCTATAAAAAGACATGAACTTGTGGGCTTCGTAATTTTTTTCTTGATCTAGGGCTTCCTAGCCAAGAAAAATGTAAGGAATAGTAGTAGCCTACTAAATAATGAAAACATCTAGTGGGACATAAAGCTTGAACATTTCCAACAAATTCCTAAACCTCTATGAAGCTCTATCCCAAGCTTGCAAGATGAGGAACAAAGGAATTCAAGACCATTTGTGTTGAAAACGTAACTAGGTTCGTTCTTCATAATTATCATTGTAATTGTATCAATATCTATTTCATGTAAAAGAAAAAAGAAGAAAAATAAAATTATTATTATTATTATTTTCATTAGTCAAAGCATTTTTTTCATGCTTCTAGGGTTTATTGAGTCAATTTTTTTTTTGTTTTCTTGCATCAAAGTCCCATTTGGACTTCTTGGAAGAAAAAGAAAATTACTTTTTATTTGAGTCAAAAGAGTCAATTTGCCCTCCACAAGACTAAGTCAATTCGCTAGAAAATTCGACGCATAAAGGCACCTATTCGACCTCTTGGATGTGTATATATAGAGAGTAGTTCGGCCTCATTGGAACACTTACTCTCCACTTTGATTTCTATACAAAGAGTAGAAGAATTTTAGCGAGAAAGTAAGAGGAGAGAGAGTGAAGTATAAAGAGAAAGAAATTCTTTTTTTCTACCCTAATATTTCCACATGTGCAACTATTCTCTGTAGTTTTATAGAGTTGTTATAGGCCTGAAATTTCAGGGGTTAAATTTTTAAAGGATGACCAAAATTCAGATATTTGACTAGCAATGACTTTGATTTGGTGGAAGAGACTTGGAGGAGGGCTGACTTGGACAATTATTTGTCGTTGTCTTGATATTGGTCTTGGGTTTTTGACATCTCACTTTGATCTAATTCTATAAGAAGAGGATTTTCTTGGGTTTTTCCCCCTTGTGGCGTTTTCCCCTGGCTTGGAGCCTAATTTCCTATGTTCTTTGTCTCTTGTGATCTTCATATTTTGTATTTTTGTAATTTGATTGATGAATAAAAACATAATAAATTAAATAATAAGCCAATAACCATTCAAAAGTAATAATGAAGTGAGATAAACCACTCTAATCACCCTAATATACAAACATATTGATTTCTCACCATGGAATCAATGCTAAGGTAAGGGAAAGGAAGATTGAAGATCACATCCCTTTGGATTATTTGAAGATTCTTTGAAAATATCATTCCAGTGATCACAAGGCAGAAGGAGAAGATTTTAAAGTAGTCATCATTCACTTTTGAAGAAGATGATCATTCTTGAAGCAACTCAAGAACATTCTTGGAAGCTTGAAATGCCCTCACTCTCTGAATCAGATAAAATATGTCTAAGAAGATCAAATCTTATTAAAGGTACATAAAGTTTATTATTATGCCATCTTGAATCAAAGCACTATGAAAATTTTTATTGTTTAAAAGTCATTACTTATGCAAAGGTATATAGAATATTCTATGCACTCGCTCAAGCATGGATGGAAGGCTAGTACCTCTGGTATGTGAAATCTCTATAGCATTGTGACACAAGGAGAAATTGTGGCCACATTAACCTTTATGCATAATTGTGATGCTATATATATGGCTATGTTGAGTACCCTTTAGTGACGAAAATAGCATACTCTTGTTGAAGATGACTTTGATGACAATAATAATATACTCTTGTTGAAAATTACCTTAAATATAGTGACGAATCACTTTGATGCATATGTATATGGCAGTAACCTTATCATAATATTGACTTTTGTGGCAGTATTCTCATTAATGAATAACTGTGACAAAGGCATGATTGTAACAGTGGCTTGGAACATCTGACTAGATGTATAACAGAGATATTTATGCATGGATAGTGATATATATGACATTTCACTTGGCTTAACTTATGACAATGATTTTAATTCAAGACAGTGATCTATATGTATGGCACTAACCTTGTTGTATAACGGGGATTCTAATGACAGTGACTTTGCTATATGATGACAGTGAGATATATGGTGATGACAGTGACCTTGAACTTATGATACATGACAATGATGATGTTCCTTGATATTTATGGCACTTATTGTAGTGAAATGGATTATTCTTCTTGAGATAATGATATGATAGCAACTCTCTTGGACTAGTTTGATTATCAGAGATCAAATCGTTCAGTTCACTGACTTGGGTTGGCCTTAGGAGGCTTGATGTGATGGATGTATCTTATTCTTATTGTACCTTGTGTATCTGTTGAACAATTGATGAATGTCTAATAGAAGAATATCTGGCTGGGCTTTCCCCCTTGTGAGGTTTTTCCCTAGTCTTTAACCTAAATCTTGGTGTCTATATTGTGTATGTTTTTCTTCTATTATTTTGTATTGTTTCGCTACATTGTTGATGTTATTGTTCTCTCTACATAATTGCTGATGATGAAATGATGTGATGGGGTGAATGTTATATGAAATTGTTGAAAAAGTTTGAAAATGAAATTATCTACCAAACATTAGAGAGGAATATAGTTCTTTTGGAGGAGCAAGTGGTTGCTCTAACGCTCCACTATTGGAGCTAGTGGTATTCGTTGTGCTGATGTATCTTGGAAATTTTGCTTAATTTTCGAAGCTTGTTGAGGCAACACACTTTCATGTGTATGTCATAAATATTGTAAGATTATTCTTTGAATGTTTGTGATGTATGTCATTTTTCATCTGTACTAAGTAAATTGAACTATGTCGTTGGATTTGGTAGTTATCTTGTTGAAGGTGTTTTGTATGTGTTTTAGCTGTTGTTGCTATGTGAACTATTTCACTAGTTTATCAATTATTCATCCATATGTATATGCTCGTGTGTCTTTACTAGATTAGTACTACTACTTTTCTTTTAAAGTCTCACATTTATCTCCCCTTCGGTAGAAGAACCTTGATACGTTCTACAATTGAACATTCCACAATGCATACTCACTTGTTCATCTGAAATTACATGTACACTACTCTCTTGTGTTGACCATCGTAGCCAAGGAAAATCTCTAAGAACATATTGAAGCCATGCCTTATTTTCAAAAGGGCTCCCACTCCAAACGGTAAGTAGTCTGATTGGGATTTTTCATCATAGGGAGGCCCCCTTGGTTGACGGATTTCTAGCATCATCAACACCACGCCAGACAAATGTTGGACCAAATATTTACAGTGTCTAAGAGGCTCACACAATGGTTGATGTAGCTCAGAGATTGCCCATAATTTATGTAGCTATATACAATCGCCTAGAATACCACTAGGAATCCATAATTGAGATAGAAGGTAATTTGTGTAATCAAGTTGTTTCTATTCTAATTGATCATGGTTCTAATTACAGTTATGCCATCCTAGAGCTTGTTGAAAAATGCAATTTGGTCAAGGAAATGCATGAAGAACCATGGTTGGTTCAATTGGAAACCGAAACAAAAAGAAAGATTAATCATTGGATGATATCATGTGAATTTGAGCTTAGTAGGATGCCCACAACAACACATTTCAATGTATTTCCATTGGGTGCATACAGCATATTGTTAGGCATGGATTGGTTGTACTTGCACATGACCAAATTGGATTGTTTTGAAAAGGAAATTGAATCCTTGGATGAGAAAGGAGAAAGAAGAGTTTAACAGGGCAGGAGAAAGCCTACTTCAGTGATGTTGATCATGGCTATGCAAGCTAGGCGCAGCAGCAGAAAGGGATGCATGTTGTTTGCAATGCAAGTCTCTACTGAGGAGTGTTGAGAAATATAAGGGCAGCTAGATTATGTGATTTCTCTTATTTTGATAACTGATTGTGCTATAATTTTTCTTACCTTAATTAGATTATTTTTCACCTTAATTATTATTGTGTTATTTTCATCAAATAGCTACCAAACCATAAAGAACATAGAGACAAAAGGACACAATATATAGGCGATCATCCAGGGCCAAAAACCTCTGTCGGGAATTTGAGGCTGCATGGATATACAAATTCTCACTGGGTTGGCAATGTGGTGGACCGTAAAAGCAGAAATTGGTTGCACTAAGCATTGTCGAAGTTGTTTGGTTTAGGAAGCTCTTTAGTGAGCTATTTGAGCACATGTTGGATACCACCGTGATATTTTGTGACAACCAAAGTGGGATTCGCCTTTTAGAGAATCTCGTGTTCCACGACCGCTCCAAGAACATTGATATCAGGTGCCATTTTATCCAGGATATGGTACAACGAGGAGCAATAAGGCTCCAACACATCTGAAAGATTCTCCCACTCTTGTGAAGTTGTTTGGTTTAGGAAGCTCTTTAGTGAGCTATTTGAGCACATGTTGGATACCACTGTGATATTTTGCGACAACCTAAGTGGGATTCTCCTTTCAAAGAATCTCATATTCCACAACCGCTCCAAGAACATTGATATCAAGTACCATTTTATCTGGTATATGGTACAACAAGGAGCAATAAGGCTCCAACACATCAGGATGATGAGAAGGTCACAGATATCCTCACGAATCCCTTAGGGAAGGAAAATTTCTTAACCTTCTAAGAGAGACTTGGAGTCATGGAAAGACCCTCCCATGAGGGTCCTGCTTGAGTTGGACATTGAGCTCCGGGAGCTCCTGGGGGCTTGGGGTGCTTCTTGGATCTATGAGCGACCATAGTGTGAGTGGTTCACCTTCCCCTATTGGTGTGCTATGTATAAGGCGAGTGGTTCACCTTCACCTATGATACCCCTTGGTGACATGTGTGTAGGGTGAGTGGTTCACCTTCCCCTACTAGACACATGTGTGTAAGGTGAGTGTTTCATGTTCCCCTATGATTGGAATATGCATAGGATGAGTGGTTCACTTTCTCCTATGGCATATGAGCAGGATGAGTGGTTCACCTTCTCTTGTTGATGCCCCAGCGTAAATCCTACCCATGTAATTTGGGACTCATGGGAAGTACCTCTCATCTGGCCAATGAGTTGGAAACATGGATAGGGACCATAGCACTACCGATGGATGCATCGTGTATTGTCTCACTCCCTATGTCTAGGATGCATGGTGTTCAACAAATTGATCTGGGATCATTTGAGGTTCTGCCTCTAGACAGACTTTTGTCAATGGAGAGTGGTAAGGTCTTGTGACCCACTCTCGATCGATTATTTTTCATTATTACTTCATGTTTCAACAGAGCATAGATGAGATGACAGAGATGGTACATGTTGACAGGATGGAATGATGACGAAAGATAGATTGCGCTAAGCACAAAACATACCATTGCTAACTAAAATTAACAAGAACAGAGAGACAAAAGGACACAATATATAGGCGATCATCCAGGGCCAAAGCCTCTCCAGTTGAGAGGAAAACCCACAAGAATTATTTTCTTCTTATAGAATCTTTAATTAACCAATTCCAAGACCTATGACCCTTGACCAAGACCCTCCAAGACCAAGTCAACCTTCCTTCGTTTGCACGGCTTCCAACAACAAACTTCGATCTCCCAACAAATTCTTTAGCAACTTCAACCTAGTAGATTCACAGCTTCAACCTTGATGCAGCTTCAACCTTGCAACTTCACAGCTTCAGCCTTGAATCACATTCACGACTTCAACCTAGAAGTAGCTCCACGACTTCAACCTAGAAGCATCTTCACAACTTCGACCTTGTAGCTTCAAAATATTAACATAGCAGCGTCAGAATTTCGACCTAGTAGCTTCAGAATTTTGTCTTTCCCAAAAACTATAGAAACCCTAACACAAGAGAGAGAGAGAGAGAGAGGCTCAAAATTTTGATCTTTCTCTTCTTCTTCCTTTTCATCCTTTTTCCAACTTCTATCTTAGGATATCAAACTTGCTTGAGTGTGTGTCAAATGAGGTCAAATTCCTTCTTGTATATAGATTTTTTAGGGGTATGAATTGCTATCTTTAGGTCGACTTTTCCCTTCATGTAGGCCGACTTGATCTTTGCGCCATGACGAGGTCTTGGAGGGTCTTTTGACTAGAATAATTTTCCCTTTACAATATGTAACATGCCCAAAAGGGTCTTTCATACATTACAATGGTTGAATTCACTTGTAGACCCAATGACAAGCCTTAGAAGCACTCAATGGGTGCATGACCTAAAAATAAATCTCCCTTGAACATGAAACCCATGCCTAAAGAATAAAAATAATAACTATATTTTTCTCTTTTTCATTAAATACATAAAATCATGATTACATATGTCATCATGAGGATCGAACGTAGTTACATATCTCAACAACGAGAAGGTCAGCGGTGACACCGAGAATAAGGAGAGTACTTGATTTTGTAGCAGTATGCATATTTTTTCCCAGTGGAGGTTCCCGGATTATGTCCTCGCAGAGAGATAGATTTCTCTATTGAGTTGGTCCCTGGAGCAGCGCCAGCATCCAAGGAAACATATAGGATGAGTACCCCTAAACTAGTTGATCTAGAATTGCAACTAAAGGAGATGTTGGAAAAGGGCTACATAAGGCCAAGTGTATCACCATGGGGAGCTCCAGTACTCTTAGTAAAGAAGAAGGATGGAACCCTTAGATTATGCGTTAACTATAGGCAATTAAACAATTGACCATAAAGAACATGTACCCATTACCAAGGATAGATGATTTATTTTACCAGTTGAGGGGACCAGTAGCCTTCTCTAACATTGACTTGAGGTCAAAATATTATCAAGTAATGATCAAGGAGGAGGACATTCATAAAATTGTTTTTCGGACAATATATGGACACTATGAGTTTGTAGTGGTACCTTTCAGGCTTACTAATGCCCCTACCACATTCATGTGTTTAATGAATAGTGTGTTGCATCCTTATCTAGACAGTTTTGTGATTGTCTTCGTAGACGACATATTGGTGTACTCAAAGACTGAGGAAGAGCATGAGAAGAATCTAGCTGCAATACTACAGTTGTGTTGACGGTGTTGGACCCACCAACATGTAAGGGGATTTCCCTGGTAAGAAGTCCCAATTAGACCTCAAACTGTTTGGTGTAGGAGTCCCAGCAGTGGGTCGTACGGTAATGCCTTGACCGCAATTTTGCATAGAGGCAAGTAAGATGTCTCTATTGGTAGCAAGGGTGTGACAGCTGCAACAAGCCAAGGAAGGTGCATGAGAGGTTCTAACACATGGGGGTTGAGATGAGTGCACCCCTTGGAAACCTGTGATAGCACGTAGTTAAGAAGGGAACGCACAAGCAAAGATGCATCACAACATGGAAGGCAAGTTAGCTAGCAATCCAAAGTGATGGTTAAACCAACATCACGTTTCAGAAACGTTCATACATACTTATACATAATAGTCCATACATGCATGCATACGAAAACAAATACATATATGATTTAGAGTAAACCATATAGCATAGAATACAATACAACATATGCATGAAATGTGTTGGCTCTGTTATATTAAGAAGTGTAAGTTCCAGTCATACAATACATCCATGTCTAACCGCTAGTTCTGACATCGGAACGTTACAACCACAACCACCTGCTCCTCCAAAGAGATATACTGGATCTGCGCAGTGGAGAAGCCAAGGCTTGTTAAAATATTGTCCAATATCTCTCTAAGATAGTCCTATCGGAAGATTGGTTGACCAAAAGCCTCTACAATGAGTTATGAGGTACTATTTATAGCAAAGGGTGGGGTGACCCTTGACATTCCCCTTTGAAACTGTTCATTTATCCTCATGACTCTTCAACTACTCTATGATTGTTACATAACAATGCACATGTACTCATGTGAGACAAAATGGCTTGAGCAAGCCATGCAAGGCATCACTGACACTTGGTCCTTTGTGGTGAGACAAACTCTTTGACATGCTTTTGATGGTGAAGGTGGTGAACTGATGCCAAGCTTGGTTGTCCGTGATGGTGTGCATGCGCTCCATGGTGACATCTTGTTGAAACAAACTCTTGCATCCGGGTGCATTAGTATGGATCCTCCATCCAAATCGTTTTCTAGCATGCGCATGGTCTTCTTAAGTTCGGCCAAACCAGAAACACACTGATGCATAGTGTCCCTGTTGATCTTCTAGTGTGTTTTGGTGGTCATGCGCATCAACTATCAACTACATGTTAATCTCCAGTTGGACTTGTTTCTTGTCTTTGCCTCGGTGAATGTGCCAAATGGGTTAGATCACATGCGCGCTCACAATGACATGCACGCTACTGAATTCCCTTGCATGCAATCAACAACACCACTCACCATGTCTACTTCGTGCTAGCCGCTGAGATGAATATATAACTTGTACGGGCTCAGTTTCATCCGTCTGTGCATGTTGCACCCCCTGTTGTACATGTTCTTGCTGCAACTCATCCTCTCGTTTATGCAGCTCTTGTTCTTCCTTGAGTTGTTGCTTGAGCACATGCAATTCCTTCTTTGTTTCATTCTCTACCTTCGCATGATCTTCATGTTGTGTCATCACCTCGTAGCCTGAGTCTCCAAAGTTGCTTTCACCACAAGTAGATCTATTTGAGCTTGCAACTTTTTTCCGTCTCTGTGTTGTCAACAACCTTCCTCTTGCGTCTGTTGCATCCGGTATGTTGCCTTCAACTATTGTTCATGGTGTTTCTTGTTGTGATGTTGTTGTCGTCATATCTTGATGTCCTTGTCTACGAACAACTTGATGTCTTCATGGGTAGGCAAGTTGATAGACACTTGATCGACTACATCCCCAAGTGTGCTTTGAACGATGTCTTCGACTCTGCTCTCCTGGAAATCATTCTACCTGTGCTGCTGAGAGGCAGAGGAAAACCTATGATACCTAAAGACATGGAAACACTCATGGCAAGCAATCTGTCAGTCGAAAAAACAAAATGAACTTGAGATTTGACTTGCAACATACCTATGTGACTAATCATCAAGGTTCCGCAATTTCCACCAGCAGGTCGGGAGACTGACTGCCAAGACTGCACAAGGAACATTCCAGGCTGTCAGGAGGCTGACTGACTACTGGAACTTCACAATCCATAGTCTAGCCCGGCTGCTGACTACTGAAATTGCGCAATCTCATCTGGCAATGGTTGCAGGCTCAGTGACTGCATTGCGCAATTTCTTGGGCCAGCAGTCACTGTCCCTCATAATTGTGCAATGCAAGACTGGAGGACAGTCATTGGGAAGAAATGTGCATTTCTTGAGAGGAAGATAGATCCTTCCCTTTCAAGATTGCACAATGTTGTCTTGGTGAGGCAGAGTCCAGGCCAAGGCTGCCCAGACCCGCCGACGGGAAACTAAAAGCGAATGTGAATGTGAATGCATGGTGATACTAAGTGTAAGCATAAGTGAATGATTGTGCATGAAAATGGTGAATGACAGATTCATAAAATGGAACAACATGCATGTGGGTGAGGCGAGTTGTCGAATCGGCGACCGTTCGTGAAAAACAGTTTCATGCATGCGACAGCAGTGAGATGTTAACGAAAACTGAAATGGTGCTAGTACAAGCTAGTATGTATCAAAACAACAACAAGTGCTCATTGAAATAAAGCAGACAACATTCATACGAAGCAAAACACAAAAAGCGCCAGAAATGCAACACAAGACATGGAGGACGGGCTTACCCCAAAACCGCTGAGTTGAATGTGCCGACAACTCCTAGATGCGATGTGGGATGTCAAAACTGCAAGGTTGATTTGAGGAATGAGCTCTACAACGTCCAGTTCAAGAGTTTTGATAAAATCAAAGATGTGACGTGCATGCCACAAATCTAGGAAGAGTGACACTTGGTGGGAGGTTTCCAAAATGATCTTTGCATGCAACCTACAGCTGCTAAAAGTAGATCCTTGAATCAAGGGATTCCTTTGCATGTTGCCTTGGGAGAAGCAGCCCATGCATGCAAATCGGTTTTGCTCAGTCCCGAAGGGAACCGGTCAACTCAACTGCACATGTAAGAGGCTACTCAACTGTTGGGAGAAAATGTGCATTTCCGGAAGAGAGTTGGGTTGGATGCCCAGGATATTTGCACAATTTATTGGCAGAGCAGCTGACTGTTGCCCAAGATTGCACAATTCCTAGGCTGACCAGCCCTGCTGGGAGGACTTGCGTAATTTTCTAGATGAAGCCTGACTAGAATATTTGCGCAATTCTAGAGCCTAGCAGGCTGCTAGACAGAATTGCGCAATTTCTGGAGGGAAGGCTAGTTTCCCTCCAGAATTGTGCAATTTCTTGAGCGAGTTGCTCAGCCTGCAATTAGACCAAGTCTGAAAGAACAGCCTGGGAGGGGAATGCAACAAGCTCTGATGGACAGGCTATCATTCTGCAAGAAAAACACTAAAGCTTGTGTACTTGATGAAGCAAGACATGCTACTATGAAAGGTTGGTAAGGAGGCTCCAAAACGAAGCTAAGGAAAAAAGTTTGAGGGTGGTTGTAGTCGTTACAACGAGTTGCTGAGGGAACACAATCTCTATGCAAAGCTCAACAAATGTGACTTTTTCCAGTCACATATATCAGTTGATCTAGAGAATATCAAGGCCATAGTGGAGTGGCCAACACCGAAGAGTGTGATTAATATCAAATCATTCATGGGATTTGTAAGTTATTATAGGATGTTTACTAATAAATTCTCCAAGATAGGCTAGCCTATAACAACCTTGCAGAGGAAAGGAAAGAAATTTGAGTGGGAAGTTGAGTGTGCAGCAAGCTTTTAGCAATTAAAATAGTTTCTCACAAATGCAGCAGTATTAAGAATTTCATGTCTGAACAAGGGTTTTTCGGTATACATAGATGTTTTTAAGGAAGGGCTCAATGGTGTCTTGATGTAGGAAGGACGTGTAATATGTTATGAATCAAGGAAACTAAATGTGCATGAAGTGAATTATGTGACTCATGATATAGAGTTAGTTGCCATCATCATGCATTGAAGATGTGGTAGCATTACCTCGTTGGCAGAAAAATTACACTTATGATATACCATAGTGGGCTCAAGTATTTGTTTGAGCAACCCAAGTTGAATGCAAGATAGGCTAGATGGTTGGCCATACTCAGTGAGTTTGACTTTGAGATCAAGTACATCAAGGGCAAAGAGAATAGGGTTGTTGATGCACTTATTAGGAGGATTCAAGTAAATTGCTTGGCAGTTATAAGATCTTACAAAATATACCTAGTAGAAAGGGTCAAAAATGCAGGAAAAAATGATGAAAAGTATCAAAATATGAAATAAAAGTTGCAACAAGATGGTGGGGATGAGGAACATCACCTCACTGATGACAACCTAATTAGGTTCAAGAATAGAATTTATGTGCGAAATAATGATAAATTAAAGAGGCCATTAATGAGAGAGTTCAATGTCAAGCCATATATAGGCCATTAAAGGTACCAAAAGACCCTCACTGCCATTAAAAAATTCTACTATTGGCCAAATTTGAAGAAACAAGTGGTTAATTTTGTGGCTAAATGCATAGAATGCTAGCAGGTGAAGGTTGAATGCAAGCATCTAGTAGGATTATTGCAGCCCATTCCCATTCTCGAATGGAAATTGGAGGTGATATCTATGGATTTCATTATAGGTCTTCCTAGAACCTCCATGAAGCATGATGCAATTATGGTGGTGATTGACAGGTTGAGCAAGGTGGCTAATTTTGTGTCAACCAAATCCACTAATCCTTCTAGTGAGGTGGAAAAAATATTCATAAAGGAGATTGTAAGATTGCATGGAAATCCAAAGAAAATCATCTCAGAGAGAGATGTTAAGTTCACTTAAATATTTTGGAAAGAATTGTTTACAGGTTTGGAGACCGAGTTGGCATTCAGTACAGCATATCATCCACAAATGAATGGGAAAACAGAGAAGACAAATGGTATCTTCAAAGATATGTTGAGGATGTATGTGATGCATAAGCCCAAGAAGTGGGAAGAGTATCTTCCACTTGTAGAGTTTGCATACAACAATGGATACCAAGAATCCATAAAGATGAGTCCATTTGAGGCTTTATATGGGAGGAGTTTCAATACACAGTGAACCAATGAATAGAGTGCATATTGGTCCTGACATGCTCAAGGAGATGGAGCAGAAAATTCAAATCATCACACGGAATTTGAAGGTGGCACAGGATAGGCAGAAAATCTATGCAAATCAACATAGGGTGCATAAATAGTTCCAAGTTGGGAACATGTGTATTTGAGGATCCAACCCAAGAAAAGTTCCTTAAAAATTGGGTCATGTGCCAAGTTAGCACCATGGTATTGTGGGCCTTTTGAGATCCTTGAAAAGATTGGACCAATGGCCTATAGGTTTGCCTTACCTCCATCAGTTAAAATTCATGATCTATTCCATGTTTCCTTGCTTAAAATATATGTATAGGATTCTAATCATGTGATTGATTGGTTTGTGTTATAGGTGGAACCATAGGGAGAGTTCCAACTAGAGCCATTGCGCATTCTAGACTGGAAGAGTCTCATGCTCCAGAATCGATCCATAGAGCAAGTCAAAGTGCAAGGGAGGCACCCTAGGCCAAATGAATCCATGTGGGAAATGGTTGATTCCATGAAATCTATTTATCCATTCTTGTTTGTTGGATGAAGAAAATATATATAAAATTGTAAATACTGTATAGATTTGTACATATAAAGCTCCACGAAATAGTATGTGTTTTTATTTTGTTTCATGTGTTGCATATGAAAAAAAGAACATCGAGGGCAGTATTCCCTCAAGGGGGAGGGGTTTGTGACAAACCCAACCATTATTCCCTCATGAAATGCAATGTAAACATTGTTACACAAAAATTAAAAGGGACTGAGTCAAGGGACATGGATTCCAAAGTTGGGGAGGTTTCTTGCTTAGGATATATAAGGTTTCCTTGTGCAGGGAATCTGAATTGTTTTGACATTCATTAAAGGTTGGTGAGTGTTTTTTTAATGGAATGGTTTTCTTAATTTAATTGGGTTGTAAGGGAAGTACACAGGCCCATGTTACTTTGGAAAAAATTACAAGGTATAAAGGAAAAAAAAATTATGGAGCTTGGAGGCTGTGAAAACTGCTGGGGAAAAGTGGAAGAAACGACGACATCTGGGGGGTTAGAGGAGGATTCATGCATTTGAATAGGCCTTCAAATTGGTAGAGAAGGGGGAACAACAAAGGAGACTCACAAGACAAAAAAGAGAATAGTGATATCATTTCGATTGGAAAGATTGGCAGGAAGAGGGTCTCTCCTAGTTGAGGAACAATAGCCTCTCGATTCCCTATATATCTAGAGGGTGGATATAGTCTTTCTCTAGATTCCCTCAATGTCTAGGGTGGAGGGTTGTTCCTTGGATTCCTGGAAGGAGGATCTCTGGATTCTTTCTTGTTGTTTTGTTTTACAACGGATTTTGGATTCCCCAATGTGGGTGGAACCATTGTGTTTTGTTTAAATGGTGGAGACTTACTTCTCTAGATTCCCTTGATATTCTTGGATGGAGGTAGAAAGCCTCTGGATTCCCTAAATGTATTGGTTGGATACCACAGAACAACTAGAGGGTGGAGGCAGTTGGCCTCTAGATTCTCAATATATTGGTTAACTGTTAGGTGGCTGGTGGGTGGAGGAAGGAGGACCCTTGGAGTCCATGTTTCATAGTAGATGGTGTTTTATTCCCTTGAGAAATACCCCTCGATCTTTAGAATCTAGCTTGAGAGTGACAGTTGCAAGTGAGAATTGGCTACAACTATCTACGACTGGGTGGAGATTCCTTCTCCCAGACTCAGTTGCCCATACTTTTGTATTAAATCCAAGATAAGTCTTTGCACATGTAACATGTGTTATTGAATGTATGTGCATATGTTTTGACTGTTAAATTTAATTTGCATTGAATGGCTTGAACTATACATGGTTTACAGTGGTAAAATGGAAAGGATGGGATTTTATTAATTAGCCTTGAGACTGTGATTTTGCTTCAAAGCCATGTATGCAGGGAGGCATACATTAATATTAGTGTTGTATACATTGAGTGGTTATAATTATGTAGGCAATGTGAGAAACACTTGGGAAGGGCACTTTAACCTTTGTTGGTCAACTAAACTCTTAACTTAACTGTTGAGCTGGAATGGTGGAAAATTCAATTTTGTGCACAATGGGTTTGAGGAAGAGAACATGTATTATGCTAAATCATCCCTTCTGCAATCGTTTTACCCCATTCATGGTTTCATGTGAGTATGCTACCCTGTTTCAGGAGCCCTACGTCATGTCAGCTTGGGTTCGGTCCCCATAACCCGAGATATAGGCGTCATCTCTATAATGGCCATTGTAAAAGTCAGGGATAGAATCTTGGTCAGAGCTGGGGACGAAGTGCACTCGCAGAACCACATTGGTTTTTTACTTCCTCAATGTAAGTCACTGCTTAATGGGATGGAAAGGACCGGGATGCGTGTCCCAGAGGTCCCATCTAGCAAGTGTGTTAATTTATGGTATGTTCTATGCTTAGATAAGTTTACTTCAATTTCTTCTTATTAGCCAATGTTTATCAATTACATCAACATATAGTAAAATGTAGATAGAACATTAATAGATCGACAGAAAACAAGCCAAGACAAGAGACACCAGCTGTGGCAGCTAGCCAGGGACAAACCCCAATGTGGGGAACCCTTTAATCAATTCTTCTATAATCTTCAATAGTTCAGCAGAGAGAGAAATAGTACAAATACATAAATCTATAATTTTATGACATTAGCATCAAACCCTAACCAGCAAAGTCAAATCTGGTCAAACAAGATGAAATTGACCTTCAATATGCTTGGACAATTTCCCAGTCATCTAGGCCTCCAACAGCAAGAAGAGGCTGCCCATAAACAGTCTGAAAAAACCCAGTCAACTTGCTGCCACAAACTAGGGAAATCAACGCTGGTCAAACCAAAGGTCAGAATGCCTCGTTTTGCATGCCATAATTTACGGCCTGCCTAGGAGAGACAACCACACTAAAACTGCAGCCCTAAAATGTCCACGTTGGTCAACGCTGGTCAAAGAGATGACCTGCAGATTTTGTGTCCTCCTTTCTATCTCTTCCTTCCTTTCCTTTTGCGTCCTCCTTCTTCCCATGTGTGAGTTGCTCCTTGTGTAAACCCAATGCTAAGGAGAGAGAGAGAGAGAAGAATGAGTGAGATGAGATGATGGAATAATGCCTCAACCTCACTTGTATTTATATGAAACGTTGTGCATGTGTGCCACACATTTAGTTGTTGGTAGACCTTGACAATTTGTCAAGTAAATACAAATAAATTCATATCTCCATAAATACTTTTGGAATCGGATGATTGTTAGATCAATACTACACCTCTCGATGAGAGGAATCCAAGAAAAATATCAGCTACCATAAATAAGATGACCCACATTAATTTTGGCCCTAATTTCCACTTTTAACACTCCCTCTCAACTAGGGAGAACTCCATCTGCTAATCCATCTAACCGTCAGTACTATCTCTGCCATCAAATGCACTACCCTGCACTACTCAGCTCTGTTGTGGTCTGTTGAACTATGAAGAAGAAGAAATGATCGAGGATGTATCATACCATCATCCACTGACCCGAAGTCAATCCCAGAGAGTGTGTCAAACCACTCTTACTGATCCCAGATCAGTTTCATTGATCCCAGATCAAAGGAGGTCATCCTAGCATAGGGAGTACGGTAGATACAATGATGCGTCCATTGATAGTACTATTATGGTCCCTAACCCCATTTCCCTGCTCATTGATCAAATGAGAGGTACTTCCCATGAGTCCCAGACTACATGGGTAGGATGTCTCAACAGAAGAACCAATCATCATCTCCCTAAGTCGCCATGGGGTATCACAAGGGAAGGCTAAACCTTTCACCCTGTACATAGTGCACCACTAGGGGAGGGTGAGTCTCCCTTTGGTCGCATGTCGCTCCAAGAAGTATCCCATGCCCCCCGGAGCTCCCATAGCTCTTTGCATCCATCATGTAGGATCCTGATAAGAGGTTCTCTCAACGACTCCAAGTCGTTCTCAGAAATTCAAGAATTTGACATTTCCCAGGGGCTTCGTCAAAATGTTGGCGACCCGCTCATCTGTACCGATATGTTGGAGCCTTATTGCTCCCCGCTGCACCATATCTCGAATATAGTGGTACATGATATCGATATGCTTGGAGCGATCATGAAATATGGGATTCTCTGATAAACGAATCCTGCTCTGGTTGTCACACAAGATCACAGTAGTATCCAATGTAAATCCAAACAGCTGACTGAAGAGATTCTGCAACCAGACATCCTCATAGGAGGCCATACTCGCAGCAATATACTTTGCCTCAGCGGTGCTCAAATCCACCAACTTCTTCTTTCTCATCCAGGATATCGAGGCAGATCCCAAAGAGAAATAGCACCCGGAAGTGCTCTTTCGGTCCACCACACTGCCTGCCCAATCAGCATCAGTATATCCTTGTAGTCTCACATCTCCGGCAGTATATCTCAAGCCATGAGTGATTATACCACGAAGGTATCTCAAAAGATTCTTGGCACCAATCCAATGTGTGTGGTGAGGCTCAACCATATGTTGACTCAATGTGTTGATTGCAAAACATATATCCAGACGGGAGTTCACTAAGAACATCAATGCTCTGATGAGTTGACGATACTCGGTAGCATTTTGAAAAATAGGTCCAGCAACACCACCGCTTAACTTCTTGAAGTCAAGCTCCATCGGGGTAGTCACAAGCTTGTAGTCCACCATACCGAATCTCTCCAATATCTTCATCACATATTTTCCTTGAGATAGGAAAATCTCCCTTAGCTTCTGCCAGACTTCTAATCCTAGGAAATAGTGCATCATTCCTAGGTCCTTCATCTCAAACTCAAAAGCCAACTCCCTCTTACATTTGTGAATGAGAGGGTCTACACCTGTCAGAAAGAGGTCGTCAACATACAGCACCAGTATGAGAGGTTTATCATCTTCAACCTTAAAGTAAAGGTTAAGGTCGGATTCACTCCTAGTGAATCCCAGCTTCATCAAGTAGCTATCAATTCTATCATACCAAGCTCGGGGTGCTTGCTTCAACCCATAGAGGGCTTTCTTCAACCTACATACGTGATATTCTTGAACATGAATCTCAAATCCTTCAGGTTGTTCCACATCGACATCCATCTAATGTAGGTTCCTTCCTTACAACGCAACAAGGGCTATGATCGAGCGGATGGTGGTATATCGGGAAATAGGTGCAAATATATTGTCATAGTTTATACCTTCCTTTTGAAAGAATCCACAAGTGACAAAACGAGCCTTATACTTTTCAGCACTTCCATCAGCTCCATGTTTTATCTTGTAAAGCCATTTCGAAGTGACAACAGTTTTGTCCTGGGGTCTGGGGACCATATCCTAGACATCGTTCTTCATGATGGACTTGTATTCCTCAGTCATATCATCCTTCCATACTTGATATTTCAAAGCTTCAGCGAACGATGAGGGCTCATTTTGAATGATCATGCTCATAATGGTCAAGTATCCATGATACCTGGTCGGCTTCTTTCTTTCCTGGAAAGCAATGTGTCCTTCAGCATTATCAGGTGTCCCCCCAAGCCATGAGGGCCTATTCGTAGAAGAGGAAGGCTCTTGCGAAGGGGGATCAATAGGGTCCATGGGTTCTTCCACTTCGAGCATCGTTTCATCTTGCTTTTCCTCTGGTTTGTGGTGTTAGCTTCTCCAGATTTCCTTAGTATAGGAAGATTGTCAACTTTGCTAAGAGCCATATCTTCGTCAAAGGTGACATCATGGCTAATTTCAACTTCCCCTTGACTAGCCACATAGATTCTATAACCCTTAGTATTTTCGCTATAGCCCACGAAGATCCCCTTTTTTCCAGATGTACCCAATTTATTTCTTTTCTCTTTCGGCACATGAAAATATACAAGACTTCCAAAAATTCTAAAATGAGATACGTAAGGTTTCTTACCAGTGAACATCTCTTTAGGAGTCTTGGAATCCAATGCTTGATGAGGGCATCGGTTTTGAACATATACGGTGTATTTTCAGCTTCGGCCCATAAAAACTTCGGAAGCCTTTGATCATGGAACGAACAGCTTCCATAATCGTATGATTCTTCCTTTCTGCCACACCATTCTGCTCAAGAGTGTATGGCGTTGTGGTCTCCCTCTTAATGCCAGCTTCCTTACAAAAGTCATGGAACTCATTGGATTCATACTCAGTCCCATTATCAGTCCTTAAGATCTTGATCTTCTTCTCAGTTTGATTCTCGATCAAGGCTTTGAAGTGACAGAACTAGGAGAACACTTCATCCTTCGTTTTCAAGAAGTATGTCCAAGTCTTGCGAGAATAATCATATGTAAAGGTGAGGTAATATAAATATCCTCCCAAGGAGTTCACAAGCATCATACTAGATATGTTGGAGTGAACTAATTGTAATATATCGAAGGTCTTGTTATGGCTTAAGGGGAATGGTCCCCTTTTGAGCTTTCCTTCGACACATCTCAGACATACACCTTGCTCTACTTTAAATTCGGGCATCCCTGACACCATCTGTCTCACATCGGGTAGAGTTTTATAATGAAGTTTGGAAAACCTCTGGTGCCATAGTTCGGACTGAAGAGATGTGTCACAAGACATGAAACCCAGTGGACTTCCTTCGACTTGATATAGAGAGTCAACCTGAAACCCAAGAGTGAAAGCATCTTTAAAATTATTTTTCCATACACGTACCTTACCATTGATGAAGGCCACCTTGTAACCTTTGTCTTCCATTGTCGAAATGGACACCAGGTTCTTTTTTAGATCAGGTACATATAGGACTTCTTGCAATGAATCGTATTACCCTGATTCAATTGAAGAGAGACATTCCCTGTGCCTTTCAAGGGATATTTGGAGTTGTCCCCAAGAATAATTTCCAAGTTGGTCTCCTTCTCTATCAGATTAGAGAGAGATTCTTTGTAACGAGTGAAGTGCCTTGAGGCACCACTATCAATAAGCCAATTTCCCAAGAAGTCCAGAGGAGAAGTAGTAGAGAGGGCCAATATCAGATAATATTCATCTTGCTTATTGTTAACAACGTTAGATTCATACCTGGAGTTTCTTGCCTTCTTGGAGGGTTGACCACTTCCTCGATTTCCAGCATTCCTCTTTCCTTTTCCATTGAAACTACCCTTCCTTTGATTGTTGTTGGAATTGCCCTTGGAGTGATTTTGATCATGGTCATGAGATGTGTCCTTTCTATCAGGACATTCCCTTGCATAGTGGCCAATTTTGTTGGAAATGGCTCATCTTCCTTTCCTTCCACCTTTCAGTCCGACATTTCCCTTAGATTTAGTCCCAGAATTATTTCTCCTTTTAGCATGAGAAGAGAATGCAGCGGGATTGCCTCTAAGTGCAGGCATTTCCTGCTCTTCCATCATTGTTTCTTATTGAATGATCTCGCCATCAATTCCTCAAATCCTGGAATTACATTATTGTTGAGAAGAGTGGTTCTGAATATATACCATTTATATGGGAGCCCTCCAAGGGTTGTGATGGTCAGCTCCCTGTCAGGAATGAGTTCCCCAATTGATAGGAGATCATTCTTGATCTCGGTGATCCTTAAGAAGTAGGCTTGCATACTCTCATCTTTGCCCTTCTTAATTTCCTTCAGCTTATTCTTAAGGAACAAAACTTGATTTGCATCACTAACTTTAAATAAGCTTACCAGTCTATCGTATATTTCCTTGGAGGTGGTCAACTCGGAAACGTAGGCCACTAGGCTCTTGTCAATAGAGTCTCAAATGATCTTCTTTGTTTTGACTTCACCCCTGGTCCACTTGTTCCTTGCAGCAATGGATGCATTTGATGGAGGCTCAATGATTATGCCTCCGACATGGTCTAACACTTCGTGCTCTTCCAATGTCAGATCGAGAGACATCTTCCATCCGTGATAGTCAAACTTCTCACGGAGCTTGTCTTCAGTGGGGAAGTGTGATGAGGACCCCATGGAGTCTTTAGGATTGCTTCAATAGCCTTCAGTGATTTCTCTTACTATTTCTCTTGCTTGGGCTTTGTCTTCACCTCAGCTTTGATACCATGTTAATTTATGGTATGTTCTATGCTTAGAGCAGTTTACTTCAATTTCTTCTTATTATCCACTATTTAGAAATCACATTAACATATAGTAAAATGCAGATAGAACATTAATAGATCGACAGAAAACAAGCCAAGACAAGAGACACCATATTTGGCAGCTAGCCAAGGACAAACACCAATGTGGGGAACCCTTTGATCAATTCTTCTATAATCTTCAATAGTTCAGCAGAGAGAGAAATAGTACAAATACATAAATCTGTAATTTTATGACAGCAGCAGCAAACCCTAACCAGCAAAGTCAAATCTGGTCAAACAAGATGAAATTGACCTTCAATATGCTTGGTCAATTTCCCAACCATCTAGGCCTCCAAAAGCAAGAAAAGGCAACCCATAAACAGTCCGAAAAACCCAGTCAAACTGCATTCAATTGAAGTCAACATGTTGCCACAAACTAGGGCAATCAAAGTTGGTCAAACCAGAGGTCAGAATGCCTCAGTTTGTGTGCCAAAATTTTTGGTTTGCCTAGGAGAGCAGTCACACTAAAACCGCAATCCTGAAATGTCCACACTGGTCAACGCTAGTCAAAGAGATGATCTACAGCTTCTATGTCCTTTTTGTGTCTTCCTTCCTTTCCCTTCTACGTCCTCCTTCTTCCCACGTGTGAGCTGCTCCTTGTGTAAACCCAATGCTAAGTAGAGAGAGATAAGAATGAGTGATATGAGATGATGGAATAATGCCTCAACCTCACTTATATTTATATGAAACATTGTGCATTTGTGCCACACATTTAGCTTTTGGATGACCTTGACAATTTGTCAAGTAAATACAAATAAATTCATATTTCCATAAATACTTGATGGAATCGGATGATCGTTAGATCAATCCTACACCTCTCAACGAGAGGAATCCAAGAAAAATATCAGTTGCCATAAATAAGATGACCCACATGGAGTTTGGCCCTAGTTGCCAATTTAACAAAGTGCAAATAAGAGCAGTTGAAGAGAGCATCGGGATGAGGGGACCAGGATAATGTGTCCCGGAGGTCCCATCCTATAAGTGTAAAGAGGTGCAGTTGAGAGAGCATCAAGATGATAAGCGCGAGATGACATGATCAAGCGATATCAGGGAGAAGGCCAGAGGGATGGGCCCCATTATGCCATAATCACATTTCAGCAAAGCCGTTAGCAATTTTGGGAAGCCAAAAACCACCTTGCGACACCCCCCTACAATGGTTTTGGAAAATGTGGGGAAAGTGTGTTGCAATTGATCCCAGTCGTCGATTTAGTGAGGGGTAGTTTTGATAAACGGTTTTGTGCCACCCCCTACCCTCGTTAACCTTCGAGCATGTTGACCAAGAACAGTTGTTTGATATAGAGCGATGAGAGATGTGGACCATTGATTAAACGACTAATTAATTAAATAATAAATGGGCTCAATGGGATGTGATGTCATGCGGGGACCACCGAAGCAATCAACAGTGGAAATCTACCTCCTGAAGATCCTATGGCATGCACAGCCCCTACCCCTATGAAGTCAATGGGAGGGGTACCCCCCACGCATGTTTTCGATCTAATTGTTGAGATAGATGATCAGGATATCGACAACCCCCCCCAAGGGACGTCAGTGAAGAGAGGTACCCTACATCGCAAATCGTCGATCTCCCCGCTTTAATCATGACCATCAGATTTAGTTGGATGTTGACGGGGACCGCCAAAGCAATGCGACGTGACAAATTATCATTGGTCCCAGGAATAAGGGGATGGTGGGACCCGTCATATATGGGTGCGTAGCATGTATTATGCCATCCTATTGTTTTTATGTCTGCCAACAATAGATAGATATATATATATATATATATGGAAAGGTTAGGAGACCCTGATTATGAGACTATGGAGGACGGTTGGTAACCTTCATTTAGTAACCCAAACCCTTAGAAGGAGAATTGATAGGAAAATGAACATAAGAGAAAAAAAATTAATCCCATTTTTCTAATAGTATAAGAGGAATTGGATTATCAGTAACCATCTCACTGGGGTAAGTGGGGTTTTGTTACAACTATGAAGACAAATCAAATCCTCTTATTAAGAATAAATTGAATTTTTGAGGACATCAAAATTTGATTAAAATTTTGAAGGTGTCAAGGATTTGAATTTTAAATTCAAAAAGCCATCCAAGTCGACCTCATTAAGGGGGATTTTTTCACCATCGAATTGAATTTTAAATTTAAGTTTCCATCCAATTACTAAGTTAGCTACCCTCATTGGACATCCTTCAAAAACCATTTAGAGGTTCCTCTATCTTCATCCTTGTATGCATTCTTGAACGAATATCAAAAGGTAAGTGTGCTCTGAGATTGTTTCGACCCTGTGGTGAACTGTTATATCATATGAGAGGCTTGTTTTGGAAAGTGTGTGTGACTATTATTCTTTTAAGAGATTCGACTGTATTAGGCCATGGATTTGTGCATTTAGGTTTAAGGTTTTTGGTATCATAACAAATCCTTCTTTGAAGCTTAATTGCTTGAAGGAACATACATAACATTCACAGTTGATTGCTGGAGAGTATATTTGAAGATGAGATGGTTGTTGATCCCGAAGAAGATGTTAATTCACTCAAAGAAAAACTTTGACAGGTGGAATAGGACAGGGATTTGACCATAGGTATGTATAATAGTCCTTATAGGGATCATGAAGACCTGAAGGCCAAGAAGACAAAGTATTTTGATAATTGGAGATATGCCATAGTTGAAATCGGCCATCTTGAAGATAAAATTAAAAAACTACAAACATCAGAAAAATATCGTGAACTTAACGAAGCAAAGAAGGAAGTGGATCACCTCAAGAGCATGTTGCAAGAAGAAAACAATAGAGAAAGAACCTTGACAAAGTAGCTCAAGGAAAAGGAAAAGCCAAATAAATGGAACAAGTAGTATAAAGAACTTGGCAAGAAAATCACTACCTTGAAGAGGGAATTTGAAGAAGCCAAAAAGATTGAGGAATTCTTAAGAAGTCAAATGAAACAAAAGAAAGAGGATTCTGCAAAACATGAATAGGAAATTGTCACCTTGAGAGCGGAAGTGGACAAGCTAAATCAGAAACTGAGGAGTTCACAGGTTTTGGATGACATTATCAATTACCAAAGATCAACTCTTACCAAGATAGGCCTTGGATATGTTGGTGAGTCCTAATGTTGCAAGGATGAAGATGGCAAAGAGGAAGAGATGTCACATGAAGAAAATGGAAAGAAGCATCATGAAGAGAAGTCTCACTCCAATGATGAAAAGAAGCTATATGTCAAAGAAGAAAAGAAGCATCGTCAAAAGAAGTCTCAAACCAAAGATGAAGAGAATCCTAAATTCAAAGTTTTGCATAAGTCAACAAACACCGTGTTGTTGGGAAAAGTATCTATTCAGAACGCCCCTATCCCACTCTAAGGTGTGACAGTGCCTTAGCAACAAACAAGGAAAACTACTTGAGTATTCTTCTTTATGAAATGTAAACGAAGAGGAAGGATAAACTAACCTGTATCTTGCGCTAGTTTGTTGATCCAATCGCTCCTCTCTTCGATAGCTCCCAGCTCCCTGCTCCCTTACCAGCCCAGCTTCACCGAATTCCTGCAAGATCACAGAAGAGAGAAACTACACGAAGATATAGATTTACATTCATAAAAAGCTTAGGATCAGATTAAGCTAAACATGCAAATATAACAAAACATCATTGATACACAGCATGTAGGAGAAACTCAAATAGTTTTATTGATATGATAAGAAAGTCCAAGAGGAGATACAACCAAGTGAGTCCCGATCCAGCATCTACCTCCCAGCAAAGGAATCCCTTCCTCACCTCCAACAAAGCATAAATCACCCAATGCACTAATCTCAATCTCAAACCAACAGCAATTCTCTGCAAAGTACAAAATTCCAGCCTCTAGATCTCTGGGATGAGGGATCCATATATAGATGTAAGCAGAGAGGATGAGTCAGCTTATGTTTTGACTTGTGGCTTCTCTCTGTCAGTTCTTGCTTCCACTTGGAGACTGAGAGCCTCTTACTCATCACTGGTCGAATTCAGTGAGGCAAGTGTCATTGGAGAAGATTCTGGAAGCTTCCATTGTCTCTCCACCTCGTTGAATGACTCTGCCACTTGTCATTTCCCGCTCAACGCACCTGGGTAGTGCATTCAAGTGCGTTTCAACGCACCTAGCCAGTGTATTTGGGTGCTTTGCAACGCATGCAGCTACTGGAGCACTTGAATTGATCCTGATTTGATTGTTTCTGAGTAGTTTTTGGTGGAGAACTTCTGGGAGAAGCTGTCATTGGTTGACCTTGTTCCTTTAGGGGCAGGAACAACACTTTTATGGACTTTGGATCCCTTGGATTATGGACATTTCATGCTTAGAGCTGTAAGGCACAAAAATGTCTATAATAGTTGCCCCCTAAAGTATGAGGTCGTTTATCGGGTGAAATGCTTTATTAGGAGGATCCGAAGTTCTTTCAATGCTGGGAGGAGACCTGTAATAAGATACAATACAATACATTATTTTTCATACTGTTTTCATGATCTAGCTGAGGCGGGCATTCCCATGCTCAGCTTTATAAATTCATTTTTATGTACATAGGACAGACAATCGTCTGATGGTAGACTGATGATTCTGATGAAATCATCATCCTTTCGGTAGGATGATTATCTGTTCTGCAATGTTGTACATGTCAATGTCTTTATTTTTCCTGAATATATATCGCAGCCCGGATGGATGAAACTAGATCCGGGGTCTTCAATCTCGTCCGATCTTCACTCTAAGTACAAGTCGATCCATGTGAGAAATGTTTTGAAGTCGAACATGGAAAGACATCACTTGATTACCAGTCAATGATGTAAACTGTTAACAAGCGCGAGAGGAATCACCGATAATGATAATGACCCTCAAGGTACTGCAGTACAATTCACGTGGTGTGAATAAAGGACTTGGCGTCGAACACCACGCAAAATCTTTTGGTCAAAGGTCATTGATGTATACCTGTCGTCGGAAGTGAGAAACTTTCCATTGAGGCCTGCAAGCTTCAAAGTACTGAAGGGGGTGTTCCTAGATCAACTTCTTGGATAATGAGCTGATGTCGACAAGAAGTGATCCGTCAAAGGAGGGCCTTAATGAATCCCACATCGATGACACGGAACGGAGCAAATGATTTTGATGGAGGTGAAAACGATCTGATGATATATGGTTCAGGGTGGCGGTCATGAAAGAATGAAGTATAATGTATGGCAGTGGATGGGACACGGGTGACTTCTCTGGATGACTTCTCTTGAACATATCGGCGACACTTAAATGATGGATTGGTAGCATTTACCCCAAAGGTGGATGGTATGGCGAGACCATGGTGATGTGACCGGTGAATGAAACAACCCAACCCGACTCAGGGACGGAGTGGAAGTGTCATGTTCAAGAGCGACTTGCTACCAATAAAGGTTCTTTGAGTTTCTTCCCAATTTTTCCCCAGTCATTGCTGACCAGTACCTCTTTATTTTTGTCAAGCTTGAGGAGGATAACATATGCTTGTTCTATAATTTTCCCTTCGGGCAAACCCATCGCTATGTTTTAACGAGCCTAGCGATAGTGAAACTCGTTCTCGTCTAAAGACAAGTTTGTCGCTATTAATCTTTTTAACGAGTCTAACGACAAAGATAACTTGGTCCTTTTCCTTTTTAGGGAGTCTGAAAAGGAACTTAAAGTTAACTCCGAAATTCCTTTTTCGTTATCTAATCCCTTAAGTTCGAAAAAGTATAAAATAATACAGAAGGGATGAATTTTCGATAGTTTTAACGAGCCGAACAAAACAAGCGCTCGATCTTTTTGTGCAATAATCCCTCAGGTCCAAAAATATTAAAATCTAGAGGAGGGATAGCTCTTCCGGTCGCTTTAACGAGCTGGAAGGCCAAAACTCGGCAATCTTTTCATATTTTACGAGTCAAATGAAAAGAGCTTAAAGAAGACTCGTCTTTTGAGGAACGAGTGATAAAACGGGTAGCAGCTGATTCCAGGTAAGGGTTGGAATTTTCCAAGCACGGCAGTGTCACACAGATGGCTAGTGAAATCACTCTTCGCAGCTGTTCCTCAAAATGGGTAAACAATCAAATGGAGGTGAATGATCGGCCAATGGAAAAGTGGAGGTGACGGTGCAAACATGACCAAGGCTTTAATGGCTGATAATGTTACATTCACGGTGGTTATTTACCGGAGGATAGTTCATTTTTTAACGAGCTTAAACGCGGGTTGAAACACTTGCTCGATCTTATGTTTATTTTTTAACGAGCATGAACTATGTGCTAAAACTGCTCGATAACCCAGTCATATGATAAGAATGTCTCATATAAAACGGCAACATTTAGATTTTTGCCCCACATCCTTTCTTTATGCAAGTTAGGAAACGACTAATCCTACGAGTTTAAAGGGTTAGCCTACGGGTTTAAAGGGAGGACCTAAAAATTTAAAAAATAAATAGTCGCCCCTTGCTTGCACTCCAAAAGGTTTGCATGCCCCCAGGTATAAAACAGAGTTTCGAGGTCTCCCTCTATTCGAGCTGACAAAACATTTGCTTTATCAGGAAGGTTCACCCTTTATTCGAGCTGACAAAACATTTGTTTTATCAGGAAGGGTACTACCTCTTACAGGCTACCCAAAGATTGTTCTATTTACAGTGTAAACAAAACACTTCTCTGGCGATGTCTACCGAGATAAACAAAGGTGAGTGACAATGAGCGCCACACACATAACTTTGACAAGAGAATCTTATTCTAGAATAACCCCTCTTCCAATCACGGACGGGGTACAGACTAGTCATATTCTCCCGTGGAAACCTATTCTATACCCGAAGTTTTCCTGCCGAAGTAGACCAGGACGCATGCCCCCTGGGTTCCAGTCATATCCCTCTGAATTACTCGCGCTCATCGGGAGGACAGACCGTGGGTTGAGACATTTCTTGCGTGAAGAGACCATTTAGGGATGGTATATGACTATTTGCGATGCGTGATCCGGGAAATGAAAGTTGGTCCACGAGCTTGACCACTCTTCCTTCGTGCGGAAAACACATGACTCTAAAGAGTGAGGAGACGATGGCTCCCATGCAATAAATATAGTCTCGTCCAAGGAGTAGGTTATAATCCAAGGGTCCTTGAACGACCATCACGTTCATTTGAACGGTCTTCCCTTTCAATGTTATGGGCACATTGGGGAGGATCCCTAAAGGTCGACTGGTTCCTTTATCAAAGCCTGTCAGATTTCTCATCTCAAGCAAAAGCGATGGTGAACCAAGCGCTTTCCAAGCAGTAGAGGAAAGGATACTCACAGAAGCCCCTTCATCTATGATGGTACCAGCCATGACCATTCTATATATTTGGACGATAATTCTGAATGATATGCTTGCTGGTAAACGGGGTCTGCCTAGTTGATTCCAGTCGAAGGAGACAACTAGGTTGCTTGGAGGTGGGACCAAGTAGACGGCCGGGTACGGCTCTGACGAACTTCCTTCCTGCGATAAAGGAATGGGTAGGTTTCCCCCGTGTTTGTCGGAGTCTGTGTTGATGAAGAGAATTTGGACGGTGTCATCCTTATTCTCCTCAGTGACTGTATCATTCGAAGATAAAACCTCTGAAGGCAAGACCGGGTCAACTGCCGCCTCGACCTTTTGACTTTCGTCGGGTATGGATTCAGCTGGTTCATCTTCAATGACCGGCGCTTCAGCTGACCACTTGAGCGGGCCAGCTGGATTTTCAACTAACGAAGGACTCGGCAAGAGTTTTTTATATCCAGGAGGAAGTCGTAACGGTGAAACCGGACGATCATCCAAAACTCTTTTAGCTTCGTCTAAGAAGGGACAACGGTGGATGGCGTGATTGCCTTCGCACAGTTTACAAGGAGATCTAGCTCTCCCTTTTTGTCCTGGGACTTCACTTTCGCTAGTTGACAGTGTGCTTTCAACATGGCTATCAGAGGTTGACGCCACCGGATTGTGCAAACGGGGAGACCAGTCCCTTAGTATCCGAGGGATGCAGGGACAATCTCTGTGAAAGTGGTCTCCCTTGCAAATGACACATGGCGATTTAGGCCTGGTCAGTGCAGTGTGTGGATTTTCGTTAGACGACACTTGTTTTCCCTTATTTGCCTTTGGCTCCTTCTTCTTTTTCTCTTTCTTCTTCTTTTCCTTCTTCTCCTTAGGAACTTGGTTTTTAGCTTTACCAGTCCCGTCAAGCGAAGAGGAAGGAAGAGAGGAAGAATTAGAGGAAGTAGAAGGTTGGTGGGAAACTCTGGACTCGTTTAATTGCTGATTTGACTGTTCAGGAATAGTGGTGTTCTGAACGACATTGGTTGAGAAGAGCCAGACTGGCAAACCAATTGTCAGTCCTGGAAGCGACAATGTGGCCATATGGGGCGCACCAACATCTCCCCAAGAGGATAAGGGACTAGGATTTCCACCAAGGGGAATTCCTTGGTTGGTAGGCTCTATTTTCTCAACCTAAAGATCAACGCAGGGAAAAGGGTATGAATATTCCGTTTAAAATAAATTTTAACGACGCTTGGACACAACTTGCTTTTTCAATTTTAAAGAGTCGAGAAAAAGCAAAAGATGACTCTAGTCTCCTTCGATTTTTAATGAGCCTGAAGTGACAAGTGCTCAGATGGACCTTTTCCGTTAAGGAGTCTGAAAAGGAATGAAAGGGACTGCTCTGGAGTTCTAGGTAGAGGGTGTGCCAAACCAATCGCAAAACCGCAGAATACTTTTTAAGGTACGGGCGGTCAATCTTCCCGAATGCTGTGTTCAGTGCATTGCGATCAGTAGGGCGGCCGACACGGCTTCCTATGGATAAAGGTTTTATGCCTATAGGGGTCTCCCAATATATACTTGACGGTACGTGGGAGCACAATCCGTACTGGCACTTATCGTCTCACAGTGGAGGAATCACCCAACCAACAGTGAGGACAACAGTGACCAGGCTTTACGACACCGGAACACGTCTCTAGCCTAGACCACTATGTTGTGCGTTAAGTTACAAAGCGTTGTTAAGTTCATTCAATTTATTTTAGGTTGATCTTTCTTAGAATTTTGCCTTTTTGGATCACCACGAGATGTAGATACAATTCCTAAATGCAGTCTAAAGATGATAAGCAAGCTTTTATCTCTTTTCAACAATGAAAATCCTAGCTACAAGGGGAAAAGAAAGACACAATCTTTTCTCAAAGAGCATAGAGCACACTGTAAATGCACTTTTCCTAAATCAAACCATACAAACTGTCAAAATGCAAATGCACTTGTGCATGTATTTGTTTTCACTTTCTTAATATTGATGCCTAAAAAGAAATTTGTTGTACAAATTTGAATTCGATTTCAAGTGAAAACACAAACAAGCTTCTTTTCGAAATCAAAAAAAACGATTACGACACTTTATGATTTTGAAGTAAACACTTGTTTCGACACTAGAAATTCACAAATTCAAACCAAAAGACAAAAGTAAAAGCGCAATCAACTGTCAACAGCAAACAAACTTTCTCCTAAGATCAAAACGACACTTACGACAGGTCTAGATCTAAGGGCGACAGTATGACTAGTTTACTTTTGTAATGGGAAACTGCAAATGATGTAACAAATACACAAAAACAAATACAGTTTCTTTTATACAACTGAGGCGGAATTAAGGCAAAGAAAAGGGGTTTTCAGATAGGTACACACGCTGATAACAGGCTGCAAAAATCAGAGATAAAACTGAACAAAATGAAGCAAAGAACCACAGCTGCACAGGGCAAAGGCTGATCAGTGCACCTGTTGCACAGAGAAACTGAATTGCAGCGCAGGTAGCCCTCTCGGGACCTGCGTTGAAATGCAGAACCTCTTCACAGAGCCTGTGCTGAAGCAGAAACGAGAATTTTCTCTGGGTTCTGGGTCACGGTTTGCAGTTTAATCTATGGTTTTTGGCCGGATAAAAGCTATCAGTAAGGTACAATTAGAGGGATGATTTAAAGGAGGACTAAGAGCTATCACAAAGGGCAATTAGAGCATTTTTGGATCAGCTATTCAGATCATAAACAGGCCCAGTGAATGGACTAGAGTAGCAGATCTCTACTTTGCATTTGTAAATGGCAAATGCAGTTCGATTTGCCACTCCTAAGTTTATGAGAAGAACAACAATAGAAACACAAATAAACTAACTAGATACGATCCCCAGTGGAGTCGCCAATTTGTTGTTGGGAAAAGTATCTATTCAGAACGCCCCTATCCCACTCTAAGGTGTGACAGTGCCTTAGCAACAAACAAGGAAAACTACTTGAGTATTCTTCTTTATGAAATGTAAACGAAGAGGAAGGATAAACTAACCTGTATCTTGCGCTAGTTTGTTGATCCAATCGCTCCTCTCTTCGATAGCTCCCAGCTCCCTGCTCCCTTACCGGCCCAGCTTCACCGAATTCCTGCAAGATCACAGAAGAGAGAAACTACACGAAGATATAGATTTACATTCATAAAAAGCTTAGGATCAAATTAAGCTAAACATGCAAATATAACAAAACATCATTGATACACAGCATGTAGGAGAAACTCAAATAGTTTTATTGATATGATAAGAAAGTCCAAGAGGAGATACAACCAAGTGAGTCCCGATCCAACATCTACCTCCCAGCAAAGGAATCCCTTCCTCACCTCCAACAAAGCGTAAATCACCCAATGCACTAATCTCAATCTCAAACCAACAGCAATTCTCTGCAAAGTACAAAATTCCAGCCTCTAGATCTCTGGGATGAGGGATCCATATATAGATGTAAGCAGAGAGGATGAGTCAGCTTATGTTTTGACTTGTGGCTTCTCTCTGTCAGTTCTTGCTTCCACTTGGAGACTGAGAGCCTCTTACTCATCACTGGTCGAATTCAGTGAGGCAAGTGTCATTGGAGAAGATTCTGGAAGCTTCCATTGTCTCTCCACCTCGTTGAATGACTCTGCCACTTGTCATTTCCCGCTCAACGCACCTGGGTAGTGCATTCAAGTGCGTTGCAACGCACCTAGCCAGTGTATTTGGGTGCTTTGCAACGCAGGCAGCTACTGGAGCACTTGAATTGATCCTGATTTGAATGTTTCTGAGTAGTTTTTGGTGAAGAACTTCTGGGAGAAGCTGTCATTGGTTGGCCTTATTCCTTTAGGGGCAGGAACAACACTTTTAGGGACTTTGGATCCCTTGGATTATGGACATTTCATGCTTAGAGTTGTCAGGCACAAAAATGTCTATAACACACCGAGAGCTGGAAGACAAATACCTCAAGAAGTCAAGATGATGCATTCAAGACACCTTATCATAAATAAACATTCAGAAGTGGAGAACAATAAAGCCTTGGATATTCTCAAGAGTGAGACTTATTTAGGAGATCATGACCCTGTACACCCACGTATGCAGGCACATTTCATGGTTATTGCTTTGCATGTTATAACTATGGGCATAGAGTTGGAGAATGCAGGGAATATAGAAGGATTAATGATAAAGGATTCTATCAAAGCCCTAGAGGCAAATTTACTGGAAGGTAAAGCAAAATCCCATATGCATATGACAGCAGAAGCTATAACAACTTTTCTCCATTGTTAAGACCAGATGTTGAGTGCTACATGTGTCACAACTTTGGCCATTTTGCACGAGATTGTAGAAGTATCTTGACGTGGAACTTACAAAAACAGGAAGAAAAGGCATTCACCAAGAAAGAAGACAAGACCACCAAGGTCTGCCAAAGAAAACATGTTTCACAATGAATTCTTGCATAATTGGAAGGCACATTGTTAGGGGAAGCTTGTGTAATAAGAGAAATGATGCAGCAGAAGAGTGCATGGTCAGGGGGAGTATATGTAATGGAATAAATAATACAGCAGGAAAGTGCATTGTCAAGGGGAGCCTGTAGAGATGATGCAGTAGGTAAGCATATTGTTAGGGGGAGCTATATCACATGGATGAGTCAGACACCCTTTACCATTGATGTCAAAGGGGGAGATAATCTCGGAAAGGAAAAAAGAGAAGAAGCATGAAGTCAAGGGAAGCTTATGTAGCACGATAAGAGATGATTAGTGTGTTGACATCGATATCAAAGGGGGAGATTTTTTAGTATGTTGTCATTGATGTCAAAGATGGTGTAGCACTAGCAGATGCAAGAAGTCATCATTGATGTCCTCGATATGTTGGTTGTCATGGATGAGATGATGCATTGGTGAAATCCTAACTTTAGGGTTTTGATTCTCCAGACGATGTCCATACCCCACTTTTGTTGGAGTTTTTGAAGTAGCAGATCAGTTATTTTTCTTTAGTGACCCTCACCATCGGATTCTCTTCATCATGTTGATTCCAATGATATGCACAGCATCTCGTGGACCCTCACGGTTTGAGAGATATGACTAGTCAAAATTGGTGCACCCTCATTGTGGCTAAAAACCCCAAAGCATGGATGATGTGGTAATTTCAATGGGTGATGGCATGGAATCACAATGGTGTGGAAAATAAGAAGGCCCTATCAAATCAATGATGTGGTAGCATATAATTTGTTAGGACTATGGTACACATCATAAGGATAAGGAATCTTTTATTAAAAGGATGAGGTTGAGTTTTTTTTCTTTTGAGAAGGTCAAAGATAATTAAGGAATTCGATGTTGATATCTTAAATTCAAGGACCAAAAGAGAAAAAGGATAATACTATTTAATTATATTATCATGGGCCACAATGTGGAAGAAAAATTAATATATTTTCAAATAATCAAATTCATGGGGTTTCTTTGGGCTCTATTTAATTTGATTTTTTTCAAACTCCCTCCAAACCCTAGGTTGGTTGACACTCCTAGACGATCATTAAAAACTACATAAATAACCTTCTCTTTTCTTCAAATGGAATCAATTCAATGCACAAAGGTGTGAATTGTTCCCGCTGCCAGCAAAATTCTTAGAAGAGATCGAAGTTTTTGGTTTAACATTTAATCTTTTAAATATTTTGGGGATTCGTATAATTGTTTTTGTAGGTGAAAGATGACTTACCTTTGTGGATTAGATGATTCTCTATGATGCAAGTAGACAATGATCATTAGATAAATTTTTGAGGTCTAAAATGGGCATCCTAAGGAATATTTTAAAATAATATTAAATTACATCATCAAATCTAGAGGGGAAAAAGAAAAAACTACATTTTCAACTCTTATTTTCAACTTATCTCCCTATGGGTACTCCTTGGATGAGGAATTAAATTTTTCATCCAATGAGTGCTCCAACTCAAAATTTGAGTAAAACTATAGGAATATAAGTTGAAAATATGAGTTGAAAAAATATTTTTTATTTTTATTTTTTTTAATCAATTTACTTTTTTATTCCAAAAATAGTGAATCATCCCCCATGGTTGACAACATCATCTTGAATCCTATTGGTTCTTATAAATTTGATTTTTTTTGTACATTTTTGTTTTCAAGCCCATTTAAGACCCCAAAATTTCTCTAATTCTTTGTAATGCAGAGTAGACCATGATTTTTGTGATGTGAAAACCACCCCTGTAATGAAATCTATGTGAAGCTTTGAAAATTATCTCAACCTAAGGAACTATTGAAGACCTAACGAAGAGGATGAATTGGAAGTATTTTTGGTGTATGGTTTTGCTATTGGGATACTAAGGATTACGCTGGCCTATATGCTCTCACCTCTGAATTTTCTTGTTACAGATCAAGGAACCTTATTTCTTGTACAATATTTGGAGTTTTTGAAGACCAAAATTGTTAAGGGTCTATAATACAGGTGGATCTACATCTTTGTATCAAGGACATTGAACATTCCTGGTAGATGTAATAGTTTGATCTCCACTTCTAATCCTTCTCTGAAATTCAAATGAGTTTGGCATTAAGATCGCATGCATATATGGTTTTTGTTGTATGGCTCGGCTCTAGTCCAAGGATATGCATTGATCAAGTCTAAAATACTTACTAACACTTATTTCTGAAGGTGTCGGGCCTTGAATTAGGACATATCTAAAGTATCTACCTAATAATTTCGGCACATATCTAATGATAAATACCAAGACTAAAGTATGACATGTACAGACTCAAGTGACTCGATCTGCTAATTACTTGTGCGACCTCTTTGTATCTTCAACGACCAACGAAAAAGCAAGGCGAAGATCTAAAATTATAGTTGTTGCAATTTAGTCTCGCATCTATACATCCTTCATACATGATATTATAATGGTTAAAGTAAAAACAAGATTATGTGATTGATTCTTAACAGTGTTCTACAATAGTGTTAATGAATTGAAGAATCTATGAGACTATGACAAGTGAGGAAGTGATCTATGAAACAGTACCTTGAGTAACCTTATGTGAACAAGACATTGAATCTTTCAACCAATGGATCCTAAAGAAAATATAGTGGACATTCCAATGAAGTCTTGAACTCCTCGTGGGTTGTGAATGAATGGTTAGATACTTAGATTATTTTGAAGTTTGTCCCTTACATAGCATTGAAACTTGTTTATGTGACCTCTCCCTTAACAACCTTTCAGTGGAAACAATGTATGTGATTATCTTTGTTGAATTATCAATGCATCAGACCTTCTAGATAGTCACCCCTTTTGTCATAGCTTGACGTCTTGTATTGCGATTTAGTCTCTCATTGCTATTTACCTTGGTATGAAGTGTTTGGAGCAAATCTCACATGTAACCTTTGGTGAAGCTCACACTGGTGTTCACTTTATACCTGAATGTGACAAATGATGTTGGAAATTTGAGAAGATATGGTTTGAATGATAGCCAAGATTGAAAATTGTTGATGCATTGACAATGGGTGACACCATGGGAAGTAGAAATAATGGTTTCTGAACTAAGATATTTGATGATACTATGTGGGATATGTTGATGGAATATGACTTGACGAGTTTGATAGTATACATTGAATAGCGATATCTAAAAAACCTAATTAAAATGACCTAAAGAAACCTAATATATGACTATGTGACAGTGACCTTGATCAAACATTGGAGCTTGATTTTTTCATATGCAGTATCATTGATAATGTGTGTTATTTGATAGTGACCGGGATGTGACAATATGAGAATTTTTACAGTGCCATTTTTTCATGGTCCGGTGATGTGGTCACCTTGAAGACCACTGTGGGCGCCTATGCAGCACCGGCAAGGTTTGTCGTAGTGTAAAACAACTAATAGTTACTACTTTCAGACTACACCTAAATTCAAACACTTGTTGTCTTTTATACTTAGCCAATTTACCAATTTAAGTTCAACCTATTCAATTAGCTCTTACAACAATTATAACTCTATGATATCGTAAAACAACATAAGCAACATAAATAAACAGAAGTGTAATATCACAAATACAACAATGAACAAGAGTATGTGACAGGAGGGGGAAACTCCCAAAACAATTTTCCCCTTTGCTTGTTTTATTAACTTCAAATATACTTTACAACAGTTTACAAAGGGTTAGCCATGCCCAAACTCATGCGTTGTCCAAGTACAAAGTTACAAAGGTGGCAATCGTTGGCCCAATCCAACACACTTGCCCAAAACATCCAAGTTCACAACTTAGGGCGTGCCCAGCCTAAGACTAGCACCTTGCCCAGTAGAAACCCTAAAAATGGCGACCCAAAACAGACCAGAAAACCAAATCTTAGACCTGCCAAAAATCCATCTCGCTTGGGCAATCTCTCCTCCTTCTGCAGTGTGCCTTAGCTGCATTTCCAATTTATATGATGTGCACCCTACATCCCTGCGATATCGCACAACTCACATTTATGCGATAACTTGTCCTGACGATGAACCACACTAGTTGGTTCGAAACGCATTGACAAATGGTATTCCATGTGATTTTCGCTGAAAAATCTCTCACAAACTTGATATGGATCACAGAATCTTGAACTCTATAATTGCAGACTTCGCCCTTTTCTACAATTTGCGATACGATCTCTTTGTCTTGTTCGGACTTTCTTTCAGCCTCCTCCAAGTGTCGATCTCCTCTACTTATATGTGTCCCTTCCCTTTGGTTAAATGTGGGTCAATTCCCTTCTAAGTGTTGAGCCGACCTACTCCTTGTGCGCAGGAACCCCTTGTCGAGCACGCGCACCCCTAGGATGACCTGAACTGGAATGTGTGGGTGCCCCTAAGCTGACCTGACCTTGGACTTGCGGGCGCTCCTCCATCGTGTGTTCTGCCCATCGCATTTTTGTTTCGCCTACTCCATCGTTGTGTTGCCCCTTAATTTGCACCCCTATGCCGACTTGACCTGGGTTGTGTGGGCACTCCTCTGCCATGCATTCTGCCCATCACACTTCCATGTTGCCTACTCCATTATCGTGTTTCCCCTCAACTCACCCTCGCTTGCCTTTTCCACTACATCCTACCCTTCATGGCGCGCACAGGCACCCCACCTTGGGTGCAGGTGTGTTGTGGGCATGATCCTGCCGAGTTGAATCGTCGCCATGTTGTGTGGGCAGGCTTGCCCATTATGAGGTGTCTGCTATGTCTTTCCTGAAGCAGTTCCTAACACACCTCCAACTCGTGCATGCTCCCCCTATGTGGACCTGGACGCCCCTCCTCCATGTGGGCGTGCTCGTCATGCCCCCAAGTCAGTTTTTTTCCACTCCAAGTGTTCGTGGGTGGTCATGGTTGCCCGTTGGCCTTGATGCCAACTCTAGGTCCTAACACATTCATTTGTGACAACAATCTTCTTGATGGTGCTATCAATAGTGAACATATATGCCAGCTTGACAATGACATGATAATATAGATGGCAGTGATAACCCTGTAGCAATAACCCTTGGTATCACAGTGATATATGTGGGCAGCCTGACTTATACCATGACAGTGACTTGATGTATAACAATGACTCTATATAGCAGTAATTGTGACAAGTGATATGTATGGCAGTGGGAGCTTGGAATTAAAGTGGCAATATGCATGTGACCTTTTTATGGCAGTAATCCTTGGCTCTGACTTCAATATGGCAGTGACTTCTACACATCTACATACATATGACAGCGATATTTGACTTTGGCAATGACCTTAGATAGTGGAAATGACATTTATGTATTGATACTTGTGACAGTATCTCCTTGACAGTGTTCCTAATACATGAAAGTCTTCTTGATATAGATAACCTCGATATGACAGTAACCCTTGGTGTGGAAGTGACCTTGTGACATTGTGTGGGTGTTGTAATAATATAATAACGTTGTATGGACTGATGACGATGACATTAATAATTGTGACAGTGATGATTATGATGGTGAGTGATATTATGTAAGTTTTAATAACAACAACATAAGTAGCAGCAGTGGCAGAGGACAACAATGCACAAAGGATAGTAGTGAACAATGGAAACAGTGGCAGCAATAGCAGTAGAGGCAGCAGTGGATAGAAGCAGTGGACAGTGGCATTGCAACAGCAACAATGGCAGTTGAAGTGGACAGTGTTAGCAGTTGCGATAGCAAGTGTTTGTGGTAGTGAGGTAGTTGTAGTTCGTTGGTTGATTGTAAGGGAGGCTGAGGACTCGTACAAAATTACTCTGCAAACATCTTCATATTTGGTGATTTTTGTACTTCCTTCAAGCATAGTTGGTAAATGTATATGTATTCATACATAATGCAAAGATTTGATTCAGATGAAATTTTCTATTTAATTTCTATGTGATGTGATGGTGATGCTTTATGTATGATTAATGCTCTGAATAAATGTTTAAACTAAACAATTGTGAAAAACTTAGGAAATATCGATTCACCCCCCTCTCAAAGCGGGAGCAGCAGCAACAAGCGCAGGATGTCATCATTGTTGTCCTCGGTATGTTGGTTGTCATGGATGAGATGATGCATAGGTGAAACCCTAACTTTAGGGTTTGGGTTCTCTGGGCAATGTTCATACCCCATTTTTGTTGGATTTTTTGAAGTAGCATATCAGTGAGTTTTCTTATGTGACCCTCACTATCAGATTCTCCTCGTCATGTCGATTATGTTGATATGGGGAGCATCTCGCGGGCCCTCATGGTTTGAGAGATATGCCCAGTCAAAGTTGGTGCACCCTCATTGTGGCAAAAAACCCCAAAGCATAGATGATGTGGAATTTAAATGGATGATGACATGGAATCACAATGGTGTGGAAAAGAAGAAGGCCCTATCAAATCAATGATGTAGCAGCATATAATTTGTTAGGATTATGGCACATATTATTAAAAGGATGAGATTAAGTTTTTATTTTGAGGTCAAATATAATTAAGCAAGTGAGCACTGATATATTTAATTCAAGGACCAAAAGATAAAAAGGACAATACGATTTAATTATATTATCATGGACCAAAACGTGGAAGAAAAATTAATATATTTTCAAATAATCAAATCCGTGGGGTTTCTTTGGGCTCTATTTAATTTGAATTTTTCAAACTCCCTCCAAACCCTAGGTCGGTTGACCCTTCTATACGATCATCCAAAACTATATAAAGCACCTTCCCTTTTCTTCAAATAGCATCAATGCAACGCACAAAGGTGTGAATTGTTCCTGCGGCAAGAAAAATTCTTAGAAGAGGTTGAAGTTTCTAGGATTTAACATTTAATCTTTTAAATATTTTGGGGATTCGTATAATTTTCTTTGCAGGTGAATGATGATTTATCTCTGTGGATTAGATGATTCTTTGTGATTCAAATAGACCATGATTTATGTAATTCATAGTAGACCATGATTTTTGTGATGCGAAGACCACCCCTGTAATGCAATCTGTGTGAAGCTTTGAAAATTATCTCGGCCTGAGGAACTATTGAAGAGGTTGAATTGGAAGTATTTTGGGTGTATGCTTTTCTATTTGGGTACTAATGGTTACACTGGGCTATATGCCCTCACCTTTTTGTTTTCTTGTTAGAGATCAAGGAGTCTTATTTATTGTACATATGTGGAGTTGCTGAAGACCGAAATTGTTAAGGGTTTGTAATACATGTGGATCTACATATCTGTATCAAGGTCATTGAACACTCCTGACAGTTTGAATAGTTTGATCTCCACTTCTAATCCTTCTCTGAAATTCAGATGAGCTTGGCATTAATATCACACGCATCTATGGTTTTTGTTGTATGGATCGGCTCTAGTCCGGGGATATGTGTTGATCAAGTCTAAAATACTTACTGACACTTATTCTTTAAGTTGTTGACCCTTGAATTAGGGCATACCTGAAGTAGCTACCTAAGAATTTCGGCACATATCTAAAGATAAAGACCAAGGCTAAAGTATGACATGTCCAAACTCAAGCGACTCGCTCTGTTAATTACTTATGCAGGCTCTTTATATCTTCAATGACCAAAGAAAAAGCAAGGCGAAGATCTTAAATCACAGTTGATGCAATTTGGTCCAGCATTTATACATCCTTCATACATGACATTATAATTGTTAAAGTAAAAACAAGATTCTTTGATTGACTCTTAACAGCATTCTACAGCAGTGTTAATGAATTGAAGAATCTATGAGGATATGACAAGTGAGGAAGTGATCTATAGATTGTGATCTATGCAACAGTGTCTTGAGTAACCTTGTATAAATATGACATTGAATGTTTCGATCAGTGGATCATAAAGCAAATACAGTCAACATTCCAGTTAAGTCCTAAAGTCATCGTGGGCTACAAATGAATGGTTGGATACTTAGATTGTTTTGAATTTGTCCCTGAGATAACAATGAAACTAATTTATGTGATCTATCCCTTGACAACATTTCAATGGAAACATTGTATATGATTATCTTTGCTGAAGTGTAAATGCATCATACCTTCTAGATAGTTACCCCTTTTGTCATATCTTGAGGTCTTGTACTGTGAGTTAGTCTCTCACTCCCATTGATGCTGGAATTTTGAGAAGATATGATTTAAATGACAATCAAGATTGAAAATTTTTTATGCATTACTGATGAATGACACCATGGGAAGTAGAAATAATGGTTTCTGAACTAGTATAGTTGATGATACTATGTGGGATATGTTGATGGAATATGACTTGACAGGTTTGGCTACATTGAGCAATTATATCTGCAAAACCTAGTAACAGTGACCTAAAGAAACCTTATATATGATTATGTGACAATGATCTTGATCAGAAATTGGAGATTGCATTTTTCATATGTAGTATTATTGATAACGTGTGTTATTGGACAGTGACAGGGATGTGACAGTATGAGAATTTTGACAATGACATTCATATGTGACAGTGATTTTCTTGATGGTGCTATCAATAGTAAACATATATGCCATATTGATAATGATATGATAGTATGTATGATAGTGATAACCCAATAGTAGTAACCCTTGGTATCGCATTGATATATGTAAGGGAAACTTGACTTGTACTATGACAGTGACTTGATGTATAATAGTGACTCTATATAGTATTGATCGTGATTGTAAGTGATATGTATGGTAGTGGGAGCTTAAAAGTAAAGTGGCATTATGCATGTGACTTTTTTATGGCAGTAATCCTTGGTTGTAACCTCAATATGGTAGTGACTTCTATACATATACATATATATGACACTGATATTTGACCTTAGCAATGACCTTTGATAGTGACAAGGACATTTATGTATTTCTACTTGTTACAGTATCTCCTTGGCAGTGTTCATAGTACATGACAGTCTTCTTGATATATATATATATATATATATAACCTTGATATGATAGTAACCCTTGGTGTGGAAGTAACCTAGTAACAATGACCTTGTGACATTGTGTGGATGTTGCAATGATATAACAGTGGTGTATGGCTTGATGATGATAACAACAATAATTGTGACAGTGATGATGTTAACAGTGACAGTGATATTACGATAGTTGTAATAATAGCAGCAGAAGTAGTGGCAGTGGCAGAGGAAAGCAGTGGCAGAGCACAGCACTGGCAGAGGAAAGCAATGGACAGATGAAAACAGTGAATAGTGGCAGCAGTAGCAGTAGAGGCAACAGTGGATAGAAGCAATGGATAGTGTTATTGCAGCAACAACAGTGGCAGTTGAGGTGGACAATGTTAGCAGCAACAACAACAGGTGCTTGTGGTAGTGAGGTAGCTACAGTTGGTTGGTTGATTATAAGGAAGGTTGAGGACTCCTGCAGACTTAGCCTGCAAACCTTTTTAGATTTTGGGAGTTTCGTACTTCCTTCCAACATAGTTGGTAAATGTGTATGTAATCATACATAATGCAAAGCTTTGATTGAGATGAAATTTTGTGTGTACTTTCTATGTGATGTGATGATGATGCCTCATGTTTGATTAATGCTCTAAATAAATGTTTAAACCAACCAATTGTGAAAAAATTAGGAAACACTGATTCAACCCCCCCAGTATATCCAACATAGGTTTATGCAACATCCTTGTGAGGGTCATTGGTCTACTGCAAAAAGGGTTCTAAGGTACTTGAAGGGAACTCAATACTTTGGACTCCAGTATACACAAGTGGATGAATCCAGCTTGATTGGATACTCTGATTCATATTTTGATAGTGATAAAGGAAATGGAGTATCTACTTCAGGTTATGTCATGAGTCTTAGATTAGGAGATGTCTCTTGGAGGTCATGCAAACAATCAATTCCAGTAGATTCCACAATAGAGGGAAAATGTGGCAGTTGCAGAAGCAATGAAGGAACTTGTGTGGCCCAAGAAAATTCTTGAAGATTTGCAGGAAAAACAAGTGTATTCCACTCCTCTTTTGATTGAAAATACTTCTGCAATAAGATTAGCTAAGAACCCAAATATCCATGATCGAAATAAGCATATCAATACAAAGTATCATTTGATTTGACATCATGTTCATGCCAAGACAATTCAACTACGCCATTGTTCCACAAACAAGCAAATTGCAGACATCTTCACCAAAGCGCTTGGAAGAGAAAAGTTTGAAAGATTCAGAATAATGTTTGGACTCAACAACATCCCTTCTAATTAGGGGGAGGAATGTTGACATCTAATCTTTAGGGATTAGGAAATTATTATAAATATTGTAAATATACAAATGAGAAGATGAAGAAACATTGGAATATGAATTCCAATAGTCTCCCTCTCCTTGTATATATTCATGATTTTCCTAATAGAATGCAATATTCATGCAATTACAAATGTCTGGCCTAACATAAACATTATGTATACCAAACTGCAATAAGATATCAAGTGGAAAGCATTAAAATACAAGACCCGGAGAATACAGAAGTATATAGCTCATACCAGACTTGGTTCTTGAACTTTTGATTTGTCCAATTGTCACCAACTTGGAATTATGGAGATGATGATATTGATCATGGAATGTCATGATCTCTAGCAAGTACTTCTTCCAAGTTCAACAAGTATTTTTGTTGTATTGCAAGAGACAGAATCTCCCTGAAGTAACTTTCCCATTACTTCAAATCATGTCCCAACTTTACTAGACTTTATTGAGTTCAGGTCATGCTTATACTTCGCAAATGCACGCTCAGCAATCACCTAACAATAGAGCATCTTCCTCAAATTAACCTTGTCAGACTACTATCATCATGAGATAAGTGTTTTTATAGGGTGAGACCTCTCAACCTTTTCTAGGTACAGCGTAGTCTGCTTAACTCTTAAGGCCTTTCAGCCTTGTTCAATCAGCCCTAAGGCCTTCCTAAGGTCAACCATGAGGCCTCTCGATGCCCTACAACCATCCCAGAGGCCTTCATTGTGCACCTATAGTCAGACTGAGGCCTACTTGGCCTCTTGTCATAGACTTCTAAGGATTTCACACTTAGAAAAAAATTCAAACTAAGGTTTTTTATTTCAAACAGAACTTCATCAAGGTTGCTCTTTCACCTTTGCTTTGATACCATGTCGTTTTTTCAAGTGCTAATAGACAAGCACAATTTTCTAAAACTGATAATTAATCCCTATGATTATTTTAGCATATTTAGAACACCATTAAGCAATTATACTTCAGAAAATTCAACCATAAATGCAATAATGACAGTGGGATCATAAAGAGACAACCAATCACAACAAACACAATTTTTTTTACCCTGGGAAAACCCTAACTAGGGAAAAACACATGAACCTTTTCTTAGGAGTGTTGAAGTATGTAGCTATGGTCAGTCTTCATAATAACATATTATTGATGTATTTTGAACAAAGTAAATTATTATTATTATTATTATTGTCAAGCATGTTCTCCATGCTAGGGATTGGTCAAAATAAAATTTAGAAGGGCATGTTCTTCATGAACCTTGCAAAAGAAATAAATTTGAAATTTGTCGAGTGTCATTTGTCTCACCAAGATGCCAAGTCAACCCTCCTACCCCTCAAGTCGGCTCAGCTACATGTGGCACCCATTCGCTTGAGAAGAAGACTATATATATCCCATTCACATCCCTCAAATGGACATCATCACACACTTATATCTGATCCAAAACAATGAAGAATAAGGGCTCTTGGAGACTGAAAAACAGAAGACTATATGGATATATACATCCATCATACCTATGTGAAGTTCTGAACATATTTCTAAGGCAGGTCGAAGTTCAAGGTTTGAAACTCTTATGCAAAGTTCTAAAGCTTTTCTGTGGATGACAAAGTTCTGAAATACGAGCATTGTGACATCTTGAGAAATCTGACTTGGCACCTGATAATTGGTATATTGGTCAATTCATTTATGACTTGGATTTCTCTTGATGATAAAAGATTCTATAAGGGAAGGATTGATGGGTTTTCCCCTTGTGGATTTACCCTAGCCTCTGGCCTAATTTTTGGTATCCCTTGTCTTTTATGCACTTTTATCTTTATTTTCTTTGTACTTGAACGGATAAATTCATAGTTGTTTGATGAATAATAAAGAAGAGATAAGAAAGAACAATAAATATTTTTACAAGTAATTATCAATGTCAGAAATTCAACCTTATATTGAATTTTAACATTGTTAGGTCCCTATACTACTAGTGTAACCCCTTATTGTTATTAGTACAACCCCCTTATTATATTTTTGTGTCCATGTAGTCCCCATATTGTTATTATTGTGCCCCATAGAAGCTCACTATTGTTATTATTGTGCCCTCACATTATTATTGTTATGTCAACGCTGATTATATTATGACGCCTTAAACTCCTATATATAGAAAGGAGGTCTTGTCATTTGTATCATCCAAGAATTGTTCATTTTTGTAATGTAAAGGAGGTTTCCCCCTCGAAGAGGCTTATTTCTAAAGCGTTTATATTTCTTTTCTATATTTTTGTGAGCTGGTTTCATAACATTTAGTATCAGAGCTTTGGATTCTAGGGTTTCGCTGCTCAAACAGGACATCGTGGAATTTTCGCTATAACGGTTTTTATGCAACGTTTCAGAAGCTATAAAAAAACCCATTTGATACGAAATATTGCTGCACCTCGAGTACGAATTTCAAATCTTTTCTCGCTATATTTGTGGAGATATGATCTGAGGAAGTTAGGGTTTTTGCAAGCTCCAGGATTTCATCTAAAGCAAGTCATCGTGGAATTTTCGCTATAACGTTTTCGCTACAAAGTTTCAGAAGCTAAAAAAAACCCATTTGAGAAGAAATTGGTCTGAACCTCAAGTCTGAATTTCAGATCTTGCCTCGCTATATTTTCAATATATGATCTGAGGAAGTTAGGGTTTTTGCAGACTCCCAAATTACATCCTAAACAGGTGACCTTGGGAAAATCGTCATAACTTTATCTTTGAGCATCAGATTTAAATTTCGTAAGAAGTTACAGAAACAAGATGGATTGTATTTTGTTTGGGTATAATTTTCAAAACCTGAGGTTGAAACAGTGACACATGGCACATCGTGCAAGTTCACTCTACTGAACTAGTCTATAATTAGGTCATTGCGGTAGATTGGGAATAAATATTTCTTCAGGAATCCAATTGCAATCAAACTTGAGTTAGAAAGACGACTCAGAGAGCTATTACAGACTACAATTTCAGAACTTAAAGATCCAAAATTACAGAGTTGCAGTCATTTCAAGATCGAGCTCCTAGAATCAAGAAAAAATGAGATGAGGAAGTTTAATGGCAAGGATCCGGTAATTTGGATACTACAGATGGAGAAATATTTTGATCTACATGGTGTGCCACTGTTACAAAAGGTACGTATTGCATCTAATTATTTAGAACCGAATCAATTTTTATGGTATAAAGGGCTTTGTTCTCGTAAACCACTTGTCACATGGTTAATTTTCACAGAGGAAATGATAGCACATTATGACGATACAAAGAGAAACACTTTCTTTAGCCAATTGATAAATCTCAAACAAAAGGGTTGAATGGCAGAGCACATTGAGGACTTTCACAATTTGAATATAAGGGTAAATGATATTCTAGAGAAGCAAAAGATAAATAGTTTTATCTATGCCATGGAATCTGATATCGATGGTATGAAAGCATATTGGAAGAAAGGCATGGAAGATTTGAAGAAAGACATGGAAGGTTTAAAGGAAGGTGGGACAAAGATGCTACAAGAAAGGCCTCCTAATGCCAAAAAGGATCAAGAAACATCAAAAGAAGAGGATATACACCAGGAACCAACCCTAGAGAAAGAACAAATAAATCCAACCATATCTTGTATTGCAATGGCAAGAATTACCACTCCTCAAATTCTCAGGATAGAAGGACATATCAAGAAGAAAAAGGTTTAAGAATTAAGAACTGAAAGATCACATCGAGAAAGAAGAAATGAATCTGACCATATCTTGTAATGCATTGATCGGAATTACCACTCCTTGAACTATCAAGATAGAAAGACATATCAAGAAGAAAAATGTTCAAGAAATGAAAGATCACATCAAGCATCAAGAAATAAATCCGACCATATCTTGTAATGCATTGGAAGAAATTACCACTCCTCAAACTCTCAAGATAGAAGGACATATCAAGACGAAAAAGATTCAAGCAGCGAAAGATCACATCGAGCATCAACAACAAGTTCTCCAACTTTTAAAGGATAACTCCACTTTGGTGCAGAATCGAATGAAACAACAGGTGGATCAACATCGCAGTAAAAGAAGTTTTGATGTAGGCGATTGGGTATTTTTACGGCTGCATCTCAAGCAAGCTATTTATGAGAAGGAAATGTTGGCAATACTACATGCACTTAAAAAATGGCGACCTTACCTAATGGGAAGACACTTCAAGGTAAAAATGGATCATGATAGTCTTAAATGCTTTTTAGAACAAATATTATCTTTAGAAGAACAAAAAAAATGGGTCACTATGACTTTGAAATCATCTACAAAAAAGGGAAGCAAAATGTTGTAGGTGCACTCTCAAGAAAGGATGAGGATTTGGAAGCATTGTTTTGTGCTATTTCTATTATCCAACCATTGGAGCCTGGAGCAGTCACAGAAACAAGAACCCGACAACTACGAAACCGATCAATTTCAAAGTATCGCATCAAGTGGAAGAACTTACCTGTTGAAGATTCCACATGGGAGGACAAGAATTTTATACATAAGCATCAAGAACTACTCAAGCATTGAAGACAACACTTTTTGAAGGAGAGGGGCATGTTAGGTCCCTATACTACTAGTGTAACCCCTTAATGTTATTAGTACAACCCCTTTATTATATTGTTATGCCCATGTAGTCCCCATATTGTTATTATTGTCCCCCATAGAAGCCTACTATTGTTATTATTGTGCCCTCACATTATTATTGTTATGTCAGCTTTGATTATATTATGACCCCTTAGACTCCTATATATAGAAAGGAGGTCTTGTCATTTGTATCATCCAAGAATTGTTCATTTGTGTAATGTAAAGGAGGTTTCCCCCTCAAAGAGACATTTATAAGGCGCTGATATTTATTTTCTATCTTTTTGTGAGTTGGTTTCATAATCGAATTTCAACATGGTATCGGAACAAGTTAGAAGAAGAATCTAAAGGCCTGTGCTAAGAATCAAAAGATCCTCAAAATCCATCTTTGTGTTGAATCCACATCCGAGCTTACTAACATGAGGCATATGAATTCTCTCTGTGATAAATGATATGATATCTCTGTTATACCTGAGTTAAAGTAGGTTTGAAATCTATGGAGCCTTTTCTTTGAGCAAAGATCATCATCATTGACTACAATCTGAAGACAAGCCCAAGTATATTTCAAAGCTCATTTCTAAAAGAGACATTTTATAGATCAAGTTCCTAACCATAATTGAAATATATGGTCTGAGTTTGCTACATTAATTGTGGAACAATGCCCAGTCTGAGAGCTCTGAAGTCAATGTGATAGTTTGATCATTCAATAAAAAAAGAGATTCAAACTATAGTATTGTTGCAAACAATGAAATATTTCATCATCTCTATGACATAGATAGTAAACAAATCCAAGCTACATTATCTGAGTTTATGACAAATTAACTAGGTGGTAAATTGAAGTCTAAGAGAAAGGTTCGAATTTTATAAGTAAAGGATGATATTTTTATGGTTCAACTCAGTGGAAAAGAACCTTGTGTTATCTTTGTGATATGGTCTCTCTAATATTGTTCAACAGTCGCTATGAGGGAAATGTGAAATATCGAAGTTTTCCATCTCTGTGCTGAGGAATAATGACTAAAATCTAAGGTTTGTGACTAATTTAAAGTCTAAGTACGATTTTTGTATCAAGGCTGGGATATCATCCATCTTTATGGCATTTACAAATATGTAGGTTAAGTTGCTCTAATGTCTAAGTTATAGATCAGAATCTATGTTAAATCCGAGTTAAGATATTTCTAAGCCTCCTCTATGATATTCATCCGAAAAGCAATTGTTGTTACCCTAAGTTCTCTATGGTGATATTATGTTATATGAGATCCAAGCCCATATAAGATTGCAAGAAGCCATTTTTAAGAGAAGTCTGAAGTTATATTACTTCTTTGAAATTCAAGATAGCTACATCGATGGCATCTGAATTACAGTAGTGTTATGGTGACAAGAATCTAAAACTCTTTTTCTATGGCACAAAAGTTTACAAGATCTATGATATTGTTTTTCTATACATAATGGAAGGACGAAACATATATTACAGAGAGCCAACATGACGTCTCATTTAAGTAAGTAACTTGAAGAAATTCTTAGATTGGCTTGGTTTGAGATTCAAGTTACAATACAACTCGAAGTGTGACATATATATAATAGTAATCCTTTTGAAGCTTAGTTATGACATGGTTCATATAAGGAGGAATTTTTTCTTCTAATATGGTAAAGAGAACTTACAATTAATTTATGTGACCTATGATCCTAATGCATGGAGATCAATAAAAAGAGGTTGAGTTCCTGTTCAAATATCAAAGCTATAGTTTTACAAACCAAGGATATTGGATTAAGAAAATGCTTGGGTTGCTAAAGGGATATGAACCTCTAAAGGGTCTTGGATTTTGGGCACCTACATATTGAGAATCTAGGAAGTCGAGAAAGGCTTATCGAGCTACAATCAGTGTGTTTATCTATAAACCATAGCAAGGGTTTGAACAAGATAGGTCTAGGGTTTGGAATGACAGTTTCCACTATGAAAGATGAATACCTCGCTCTCAGAAATGACAAAAATGACATTATGTTGATACTTAGGACAAGGATGATGAAGCTGCAAGTTGGGTATAAGAAGACTAAAGGGAGCTGACCTTTCTCTCAAAAGATTAGTATTCTATAACTTTCCTCTTTGATCAATATTATTGTTATTATCTTTAATTTTCAATTAGCCTCTTATTTATGTACTCTTTGTTTCACTGTAATATTCCTTTCATATTCTCCCAATGAGGATAGCAGGAAAATGACAAGGGTCGCATAGGGTTTGGTAGTAAAAGATGGAAGAACATAGCAAAGCACGAGGACTTTTCTGAATTATGGAAGAACGTGAATGCAGAAAGAAGAAAGCAATTTGAAGTATACATTAGAGACGTCAAAAAACTGGTATGCAATATATGATAGCATGGAAGCCAGAAGGTTCTCCCAGTAAGAGGGAGAAGATCATGTTAAAACAATTGCCTTAGTTAGAAGAATTACCCTAGATTTTGAAGGAGTCTCATGATTAAAGAAGATATCGTGCATTGGAAATGACTCATGAGTCAAAAGGAATAAATATTGACTCTAGAGGGAGTTGAAAGCAGAATTCGACATGAAGGATCTTACACTACAACTTGGGATTTGAGGATACATTAATTGGGTTCACAGTGTTGATGATAAGTAGAGATACCACTGATGGTTGGGATCTAGTATGTCATAAAACAATAATTTGTTACAATGTGGAGGCAAAAGATATGGCAGTTGGTACAATTAGTTATGAAGTAATTTGGCTATATAAAATGTTTAATGGACTATTTGATGATGTGTTGGATTTGATTGTGATACTATGTAGCGATTTTCAGAGAACCTAGTTTTTCATGGAAGGTCGAAGCGCTTTATAGTTCGAGAGTATGGTGCAGATAGGAGCTAAGAAGCTATAACAAATTTCCACAAATAAACAGCTAGCTGATGCAAGGGAAGTATGAGTACTTCTGAGACAAGCTTGGGCTTGTGGATTACTCCTTCCAAGTGAGAGAGAGTAAGGATGGACACCTTGTTCTCTACGTGTCATGTATTGTGGCCAGGACTAACAGTCGTAAGTCAAGTACATGAACACGGATAGGGAAAATGGTAGAATGGATAAGCATCATGGACCAACATTATTGAGACATGTATTATGACCAGGACTAATAATCGTAAGTAAAGCACATTGATTTGGTATAAGAATGGCCCAGAGAACCAACATTTCCTTGTGTCAAGTATTGTGACAACAGATTAAGAAATGGTCTTGTGGAGGGCATACTTTGGTGAACCTAGGTGGGGTATGTACCTCGGAGAGGCAGTTGTGTGGTGTCTTATTGAATGCCTCCAAGCATTGTGCTCTAATATAGTGGAGAGATAGAGCTTACTTGTCATGGCTTTAGTAATTTGACAATGTTGGTCATAATGATATTTATAATGATGCTTATCAATTTGGATCCTTTTGTATAGAAGTCTTCAACTTGAGAATATCCTAATGTCATTAGGAATACCTCCCTAGCTAAGAGGGAGTGTTGAAGTATGTAGTTATGGTCAGTCTTCATAATAACAAATTATTGATGTATTTCACACAAAGTAAATTATTATTTATTTATTTATTTTTGTTGTCAAATATGTTCTTCATCCTTTGTATTAGTCAAAAGAAAAATTATAAGGGCATGTTCTTCATGACCCTTGCAAAAAAAAAAAAAATGAATTTGTCAAGTGTCATTTGTCTCACCAAGATGCCAACTCAGCCTAGCTACATGTGGCACCCATTCGCTTGAGAAGATGACTATATATAGCCCATTTTCATCCCTCAAACGGACATAATCACACACTTATATCTGATCCAAAATGAAGAAGAAGAAGGGCTCTTGAGACTAAAAAACATAAGACTATATGGGCATACATCCATCATACCTATGCGAAGTTCTAAACAGATTTCTGAGTCAGGTCGAAGTTCAAGGTCTGAAACTCTTATGTGCAGTTCTAAAGCTTTTTTGTGGATGACGAAGTTCTTAAGGATGGGAATTGTGACATCTTGAGAGGGTTGACTTGGCACTTGGTAATTAATCTACTGGTCAGTTCATTTATGACTTGGATTTCTCTTTATGACAAAGATTCTATAAGGAAAGGATTGATGGGTTTTCCCCTTGTGGGTTTTGCCCTAGCCTCTGGCTTGATTTCTGGTGTCTCTTGTCTTTTATGCATTGTGATAATTGGGTGATGAATAATAAAGAAGAGCTAAGAAGGAACAATAAATATCTTCACAAGTAATTATCAATGTCAGAAATTCAACCTTACAATCGAATTTCAACAAGGAGAAATTATTCAATTCAACAAATGTTCAATCTGATTCTTCTAGTCAAACTTGGTCAAACAAGACCAACAAATTTACACAAGTCAAGCTTGGCCGAATTGCCTAAAAAGTTCTTAGTCAGTGTGCCATCAAACTGCACAGAAAGAATTCGAATTTTGGAATCCTAAGGCTGCACAAAAAAACTCAACTTGTTGCTCAAAATATGCCCAGAATCTCGGTTAGCCACTCAAACTCTCAAACTTCTTCTCCCTTCTTCACACGAGTGAACATAAGACTAAATGTTATTGTGAAGATCTGAATTTCTCTTGAAGTAATGAGATCGAGTGGAAAAATATAATGATTGGGGTGCCTAATTTGGTATATTTTCACTAAGTTGACTTGTACTTTTTGGAGGGCCAACTTGACTTTTGGAGGTAAAATATATTCAAATTTAAATTTTAAATTCCCTCCTTTTTATTTTTCCTTTTAGGGCCAACTTAAGTTCAAATTTGTATTTTTGTTTTCTTCTTCTTTTGTGGGCTAATACAATTAATGAATACCAACCATAGCTTCCAAAATTCAACATGGTCCACAGCCTCCTGTAGTTTTATGGAGATGAAGCATTAATTTCAACATGGAAGGTTGACCTTGTAGAGTTCAAGTTTCTAAGGTGGCCCATTGCATGCTAGGTAGCAATGTTATGAGTTCATTCAACATTTGGGCATGGTTCAATGACTTCACAAGTAGCATGTCCCTTCCTTGGTGCCCTCAACGTCAAGTGGGAACTCTCACAACTTATCAAATGAACAAATTTTTGAAATTATCAAATAACTAAAAATGTACATTTGGGAGAGTTGAAGTCTAAATCCAATGTGAACAAGAAGTGAGACATACCTTCTACCAATTGGGTGTTTCCATTCAAATTGTGGGTATCAATCGCTCCTGGAAAAATGATGACGAATTTAAAAATGAGGTCCTTAATATTTTAGAATTCATCATGGCCATTGTGAACAATCCCAAGGAATCTATTGTGAGCAATGTGTTCAGGAATACAAGTCTCACATGATGAACAAATGAACAAGGTCACAACAATCTACTAGTTCCAAATCCTATGTGATGTTTTATCCAAGTATTATTTTGAAGTTATGTAGGAGACAAAACGTCGTTGGTACAAATCTTATGATTGTAGCTAGTTGTCTATATCATGTAGATACAAAACTTGAGATTTTATACATCTATGATCAATGGGTTTATGACCAGATAATTTTTGTTTCATAGCAATGGTAATTGAAATTTAACCAATAGGATTGTAAAGATCTCTCTCCAAATAGAGTTTTATATAAAACCTTTAAAAAAATCATAAAAATACATACCTTTTCATTCAAATAATGTCCACTCAATACATTGTACAACAACTATGAGCACATAATATTTTATGCAAACAACCCCAAGGGTTAGCTTGACTGGTAGATGCTCTTGAAAACAAATCTCATTGAATCCCTTGGGGTTACCAGCAAGTCTCTCTACTTACTACCATTCTCCATCTAAAAAATCAGGGAAGAGGGGATAAATTCAATGGATGACTTGCAAGGTGCTAGCATCCCCCTTAGCGAGTGAGGGACTACAATTTTGCAGAAAAATAATAGTTTATGCAAATCAGTCCAAACTTTTTAACTTGTTTTAATTTCCATATTGTTATATAGCAATATGAATTAATCCTTCCATTAATTAGGTAACAACATCGATTGTATGATTGCAAATTGATGCTACATTTTTGTTCAACGGGACATAGTAATGTATAAGTAGTTTAATTTTGGGATGTGACCGAGATACAACTTTTATGTTTTGTGAGTATATCAATGATATTGTTGGACTCTTAAGATTTTTCTCATAGCTATTATTGGATAGGTTTTTCACTAAATTTCTATCTATAGATTGGTAAAAAAATTATGAAGGCCTTAACACAGCCCATCATATTATGAGATTTTTTTAGAATCATTCTGACTAAAATTTTCAAGAATATGTAGTTTGGGAACTTGCAGGATAATCTATAAAAGTTCCCAAGCAAGTTTTTCAAACTAAATTTGATAAATCCTTGGTCAAACATTAAGACAAGCATGCAAAATTCTTCCATTCCACTTTCAACCTCCTATCTCTAGCTCAACCAAAACAAGTGTAAATCTTCAAATGTTTCATTGTCCTTAAATAATATGTATGAATCCACTCTAAATTTGCTTTATTACTTGCCATAACCTTACCCCTAAAAGAATTTTGGTTATTACAAGGTTATCACCAAAAAAATTAGCAACTCGTGTAAACACCATTCCCTAGGACAATATCCTAATTGCACAACTTGTAAGACCAGTGTTGAAAACATTGGCGAAATTTCATAAATATCGCAATATTTGAAGGCGGCCGAAAAATCACTTAGAAAATATCACCTCTTTTGAAAATATTGCGATATTTTCAAAATATAGTCGAATTTTCAAGAAAAAATCGCACGACAACACAATTTCGTCAGGGATGCGGGTTCGCAGCGTTGAAAAGGAATTTTTGGGTTTTCATTTGTCATTTTTCTTTTTTGGTCTTGGAGAAGGAAGCTGAATAGCTTTATGGTGATTTTCAAGGAGGAATTGAATATCAAACAACCATTATCATCACCAACCAAAAACAAATTGTGGGTCAAAGATTCAAGATTGGTCAGACAAACTTCATTTCTTCCATTCACATGTATGTTCTTAAAAACCCCTATGTTAATGATTTTTTTCATAGATTTAGGCTTATGCTTTCTTGTCTCTTTGCCTACCAACATTTTCCTTTTTGTTTTTTTGTCATTTACTATGATTTTCATGCCCATGAACCAATGCAAGGGTTTTCTCCATATTTGGACAGCAAGCTTCATTTTTGTTTTTAACTTTCTTATGCACCCTCTTATTGTCATTTTTCATTGCAAATAATGTAGTAAAAATTTGATTTTTTTAAATGAGGATGTTATTTTTTGTGTAGTGGGGGTTTAATGCCATTTTTTTTCTTTTTGGTGCCCTAGGACTGAATTTTGAAGTTGTCCATTAAACACTTCCACTACAAATATGCCAAAGCCCTTGGACCCATTTTGGCAGTAGGGGAACCTAATAGTGGGACAAATCGGCAATATCTAAATTGCAAATTGTGTGGGGACAAGATGACAGGAGGGGTTACCCAATTGAAATACCATCTAGCTAAACTCTTTGGACATGATGTTGGGCTTTGCCAAAATTCTAGCTTGAAGTTTATAAGAGTTTCATATGAAACAATTGAGGAAAAAGATAGAAACAAAGAAGAGGTAGGTGCAAACAAAGCCGAACGTGCAAGCAGATCTTTAGGGTTATCTTCTTCTGAGATTAAGCCTGGCATTAGTGGGAGGGGCTCCAAAGCTTCACTTGCTGATGTTGTTGGGAGGTCATCATTTTTTGTTCCACGCGCTGGATGTGGAGCACAACCTTCAAAAAAGTCAGTGTTTAAAAAAAGGAAAAGCAAGAAGCAAACAGAGTTATGGGGAGGTGTCTTTACTAGAGTGACTTACCTCTTAGCGTCACCAAAAAAAAAATCCACTCTGGCAGGAAATGTGTGATGTTATTTCTATTGTGGGCCCAAGGTACAAAAGTGCTACACATGAGGAGTTGCGGGGGCCAATCCTTTGAGCAGAAAAGGACATCAACTCTAGATTGGGGGAGTTGAAGCAACCATGGGAGGTCTATGGATGCATGGTGATGTTTGATGATTGGATAGATAGGAAGGGTAAGACCCTTATAAATTTTTCAGTACATTGTCCTAAAGGTACCATGCTTATTAAATCAGTGGATGCATCAGCACATACAAAAGATGCAGCGTTGATATGTGAGTTGTTGGATGGGTTCATCCAAGAGATTGGTGTGCAGAATGTGGTGCAAGTCATAACAGATAATGCAGCTAATTAAGTGGTTGATGGCAGGATACTTATGCACAGGCACCACTCATTGTTCTGGATTCCATGCATTGCACATTGTATCGATTTGATGCTTGAAGATATGGGGAAACTCTCCATCAAAGAGGTGATTGATATGGCTAGGAGCATCTGCAAGTTCATATATAACCATGCTTTTGTTCTTAGCCTCATGAGGAGATGCACCAGAAACAAGGGGTTACCGCATTGTGGTATCACACATTTTGCTATCAACTTCAGTACTATTCAGTCTTTGCTTTAATGTAAATTTGAGTTGAAGCAAATGTTTGTTTCTGATGCGTAGTGTGATTGTAGATACAACAGGAGATAGAATGGGAGAGTCATTGCAAAAATTGTATACGCTAACTCCTTCTGGCAAGGAGTAGAAGAAATGTCTTAGTTGGTGAACCTATAGTAAAGGTTCTGAAATTGGTAGATGGGGATAAGCCTGTAATGGTTTATTTGTATGAGATCATGGATAGGGCCAAAGAGACCAGTCATGCTTATTATGCAAACAAGGGTTCCATAAGGTTTAATAAAAAAATGATGTTATGGGATGTGATTGATAGTTGGTGGGCAAGAATGCTTCATCGACCCATTCATGCAGCATTGTTTTTCGTCAACTCCACATTTTCCTACAAATGCAACTTTGATTTTGATTGCAAGGTAATGGAAGGGCTCCATACCTGTATCCATAGGATGGTACCTAATCTCGAGCTTTGAAGCAAAATCAATCGCTAGATACCGAAGTATTAGGATGGTGTTAGGCTATTTGGTTTTAATGATGTTATGCGTGAAAGGACCATCTTCATGCCACGTAAGTGACTAGTCATGACTCATTAGAATTTACTAAATTAGAATTCTGGATTTTTTAAATTCAGTCATGTTTTAAACATAGTTACCTATCAAACGAGAAAATCACTGGATCCCCTTTTTTTGAGGTAGCAAAAGAACCACCTAATTTTGAAAAGTGGTTATTCAAAATATCTTTTTTTAGCATATTTTTAACACTTTAAATTTTCTTATGTAACACTTGTTTTAAATGTTAGTGATTTTCACGCTGATTTTGAAAAATGTTGATGCAACATCAATATTTTTTTTAGAGGGCTTATTTTTTACACTTTAAGTTTTTTATGTATCAAATATGAACATTTTTTTAAATGTTAGTGATTTTCATGCTGATTTTGCCAAGTGTTGATGCAACATCAACTATTTTTGTTTAGAGAGCTTATTTTTTACACTTCAAATTGTCTAATGTTGGATAATTTCTTTTAAATGTTGTTGATTTTCATGTTGGTAATAAACCATAAAAATAAAATAAAAAACATGTCAAAAAAATCAATTATATAAAATTATATAAAAAAATAACAATAGTAATAAATAAATAAATAAAAGCATAAAAATAAAAACAAAAACAAAATTAACTTTGTAAAAATAAAAAAATTTAAACAATAAATAATAAATAAAAACAAAATAATAAATACCATAAAAAAATTTAAAAACAGATAATAAAAACCAACAAAATAAATAAAATAAAAACAAAACAAAACAAAATAAAAAGCTACCCAAAAAAATTGGGAAAATATTCAAAAAAAAAAAGACAGAAAAAACATTAAAAACAAATTTTTTAAAGTAAAGAGAAAAAAAAACCTACATAATTAACAAACAAACAAAAATTAAAACAATTTAATATATATATAAAATCAAAATCAAAACAATTTATATATATATATATATAATCAAAATCAGCGTTTGAAAAAAATTAAAATCAAAATTAAAAAAATAAAATCTAAAAAAACAAAAACTAATTAAATTAAAATTAAAAAAAATTGCCCCCAAAGCGGCTAGGCCACCCTCGACCATGGTTGCCCGAGTCATTGGCCCTAAGCGGGGTGAGCATTGTGGCGCCCCAGCCAGGCCTGAGGCCCTGGGCCGCCACAACCATGCTCAGCCATGGTCGCTCAGAGTCGCGGGGCCTCGAGCCTGACCAGGGAGCTCGGTCGTGGCCGCCCAAGGCCTCGGGCCTAGTCCAAGAGCTCGACCATAGCTGCCCAAGGTCGCAAGCCTGATCGAGGCAGGGCGGCACAACGCCCGCCCCAGCCATGCCCAAAGCCTGAGCATCCATGGCCGAAGGCAACCTAGGTCGATTCCCATAATCGACCTAGCCGCCTAGGGGCAATTTTTTTTAATTTTAATTTAATTCGTTTTAAATTTATTTTGTGTGTTTCATTTATTTATTTTTGAGTTTTGATTTTAAATTTTTCGAGATTTTTTTTTAATTAATTTTAAATTTTTTTTATTTTCATTTTTGAATTTTTTTATTTTATTTATGTTTTTTTATTTTTTAACTTTAAAAAAAAATGTTTTTGATGTGTTTTTTATTTTTTTATAGTTTTTTTGTCTTTTTATATATGATTTTTTTGTCATGTTTATAATTTTTTTTTTACTTGTTATTATTTCTTAATTTTTATATTTTTTTTTATTGTTTTGAGTTTTTTCAATGTTTGAATTTTTGTTTTCTTTTTTTTTCTTTTGAAGTTTTTTTCAATGTTTGAATTTTTGTTTTCTTTTTTTTTTCTTTTTTCTTTTTTTCTACAGGATTCATGTTGATGTTCGACTAACATGCGGATACCATTATGTGCAATTTGATAGTTGATTTTAAAATTTTCGTTATAATTAATAGAGTTGGACTACAATGTCTCAATTTCATGATTGGTCTTTAAGTTTTCATTAAAATGGGTCAAGTTAACCAACACGAGTTGTATCAAGTTTTTAAATTTGATGGTTGATTTTTTAATTTTTGTTGCAATGTATCAAATTGTCTTAGGCTAAGATTTTAAAATCAGTATACATTTAACTTTTAAAAAATAAATTACTCTTGGTATAATAACTCTTTTATTCAAAGGTTCTTTTTTTAAGGTTTTTTAGTCATAAATTTTTTCCATAATATCATGCTTGAAATATTTTTGAAAACTTTAGGTTTTTTCGTAGACATAATCTTTGTTTTTAATTCCATGGTTGAAAACTTGTCAAGATTTTTACGTTTTTTCAAGTCATGATATTTTATCTTTAATGTTATGGTTGAAAACAGTAATAAGTATTTTTTTTAGTACTGTGACTAAAAATTGTTGAAATTTTAAGGTTTTTCAAAGACGTAATATTTTATATTTCATGTCATGATTGAAAACATTGGAAATTTAAAGTTTTCTAGAGTCATGATATTTTATCTTTAACATCATTATTAAAAAATGTTGAAATTTTACCATGGGAAAACAAAAAAAAAAACAAAAAAAAGGATGTTATTCCAGCATCAACACTTTTTGTTTTCAGAGTGTCTTTGCAGACAAAAAATTGATTTTTACTTCCATTTTTAAAAAACGTTGAAAATTTACTTGAAAAAAAAAAGTTATTCCAACATCAACATTTTTCGTTTTCAGCTCGTTTTTTTCATTTTTTGGGGGGGTTTTTTGGGCTAAAGTTCTCATTTTGAAGAAATAATTCTCGTTTGATCGGTAACTTTGTTTTTATTTGAAAGTTTAGTTATGTTTTAAGTTTTTATGTTTTCTTTAATTTGTTGTAATTTGGTGTCGAAGTTATGGTGCAAGGGCGCCAAATTTGCAGAAATTGGCCATCATAATCCTTAGCGAGACATGTCGCGCTTCAAAGTGTGAGTGCAATTGGAGTGTAATTGAGAAAATACACTCAAAGAAGCGAAACAAGTTATAACTTAGACTTCGACGTTCAACTGAGCAATTACCTTTAATGTAATTTATGACCCTCAAGTGTCAAGACTCGTTAACTTTTTTATGATAATCTTATGGGTTGGAGTTCTCATACCTTAATGCCTTGGTGTATGTCCATTACAATATCCAACTACGGGTGAAACAATAGAGAAACTATTGGATGTGAATGTCATTTCCTTAAACAATATTGGTATATTGTCTAAGTGGACGGTGGAGTCTAAGGTTCCCATCATGGAGGAGTCACCTACATGATTAGTGTAGAAAATTAATGATTTGCACCTCAACCCCAATTTACAATTTTGCAAGTGTTTATTTGACCCAACCCACTTGTTTTGTCATGCTAATATAATTTTCAGTATGTATTCATTGTAAACATTTAATGTGTGTTTCTACTATTTTTCACATTTCTTAGCAGCCGTAATTAAATCAAAATTTATGCAAGCATTTCACGCATGAGAGACACTTATTTTTTATCAAGGTGACCCCGAAAAACCCCCACAACCTTTTGGGGAAAATCAATCTTCAAAGGAGGATTTTATTGCTTGAGAAATTAGTCTAAGTACATAAAAATTAAACACAATACTTATCTCCCTTCTGCTAAAGCTTTAAATGCAAATCTGGAAAAATTGTGCCCACTGATATTTTTCAAAATTTCAAGTGCCCAAAATTTTTTGCACTTTTACATAGCGCAGCCCCTTGATTTATGTGCTCATAAATCAACGTTGAAATCTGTGCCAAATCAGCCTTGAATTATGTGCCAAGTCAACCTTGAATTGTGTTGTAGATGCCTCGAATTATGTGCCTAAAACAGCCTACAGTGCCTCGAAATCTACATTGGTCTAAGCCTCGATTTTTGCGCTACCACTAATCAATTGCCTCGAAACTCGTTCCTGGAATTTCAAGCCAAATAGCAATTGAATGCCCTCGGATTTTGTGCCCAAAATATTGGAATTCGTGTTGTTTTACCTCAAAACTCGTACCTCTCTACCTCGAATTTCGTGTTGTTATATCTCTGTCTTGCTCCTCAATTTTTGCATTGGTGTAGTTGCCTCCTTTGTCTAGGGATTCGAGCTCTCCTCCTCAAGCCGCAAACTCTCCTTGAATTTCTCCTCTCCTCTTCTCTTCTCCTTCTCTCAAGTGTGAAGTGAGGAATGAACCTCCATTTTCTCCTTTTGTCTTTTGGAGAAGATTGAATCCATAACCCTATGATTCAATGGTTGAGATTAATCTCTAAATCTCAAGATGTGTGGTTGAGATCATTTTTCCCAAACGACCCCCCTCATACACTAGCCCCATTACTTAAAAGCCTCCTAATACCTTTTTCAAGTTGTATACATTTTTCTATTTTTTTCATAAAATGATTTTCTCAACTCACTTTAATATTAGAAAAGTGAACTATGTACTTTACACATAAAATCATTTTATAAAGTACAAGTGACTTTAATAATAGAAAAAGTACATGGTACACCACTTTTAAGTATCTCTTCTACCCATGACATTAATATAACTCATAAATGTCACCAAGTCAAAAGTCATTAATATGTCTACTAGACTAAAAGGGATAAATGCCTAGTAACACCTCTCCTTGGTAATATTTTCAACACTCTCTCTTACCGAGAAAGGTGTTGCTCACCACTCCCATCTTTTCTCTGAAAAAACATGCTTACATTTTGTCAAAGACTTGGTGAGAATGTCTACTACCTGCTCATCAATAGATATATACTCAAGTTTCACAACCCCTCGCTAAAACCAGTCTCTGATGAAGTTGTATATGATCTCTATATTCTTTGATCGATCGTGAAATACTGGATTCTCAGAGAGTTTAATACAACTCTGATTGTCACAATAAATCATAGTTGGTCTCAGATAGTTCATGAAGCATCTTGTGAAGCCACAATGCCTCGCATCATCCCTGACTAGTTTCCATGTACTCTGTCTTTGTGTTACTCAACGCCGCTGACTTTTGTTTCCTACTGACCCATGACACAATTGTCGAGCCCAATCAAAAACAACATCTGGAAGTGCTCTTCCGGTCACTAAAACTACCAGCCCAATCTGAGTCTATGCAACCAATCAATCTGACCCCATCACATCTAACATAGTCCAACCCATAATCCATTGTACCCTGCAAGTATCTCAACACATGTTTTGCAGCCACCCAATGTACTTTCCTAGGCTCCATATACTGACTCAATGTATTGACTGCAAAACAAATATTTGGTCTAGTGTTGACCAGATACATCAATGAAACGATCAGCGGACGATACAAGGTGGGATCCACCAACTTGGAATCAACATCATGCAACTTCTTCCAATTGGTGATCATAGGAGTAGCCATAGGCCTACAACCATCCATATGAAATCTCCTCAAGATATCTCCTGCATACCTATCCTGGCCCACAAAGATGTGTCCATTCTCCTGCAAAACCTCCATCCCTATGTAGTAATGCATCCACCCTATATCAGTGATATCAAACTTTGAAGCAAGATCTCTCTTGCAACGTTGGATGAGATTGTCCTCCCCTGTAATAAACAAGTCATCCACATGTAGTACCAGAATGAGTGGATCATCACCTACCAAAATAAAGTATAGGTTCAGATCTACATCACTCTTGGAAACCCAGCTGTTGCAAGTAGGCATCTATCCTCTCTTACCATGCCCCTGGTGCCTGCTTCAGTCCATATAAGGCTTTCTTCAACGTATATACATGAGAATCACTCCCATGCAACTCAAAGCCCTCAGGTTGCTCAATGTACACCTCCTCTTGTATAACACCACATGTAGTACCAGAATGAGTGGATCATCACCTACCAAAATAAAGTATAGGTTCAGATCTACATCACTCTTGGAAACACAGTTGTTGTAAGTAGGCATCTATCCTCTCTTACCATGCCCCTGGTGCCTGCTTCAGTCCATATAAGGCTTTCTTCAACGTATATACATGAGAATCACTCCCATGCAACTCAAAGCCCTCAGGTTGCTCAATGTACACCTCCTCTTGTATAACACCACTGAGAAAGGCGGTCTTCACAGCCATTTGGTGAATCCGCCATCCCATCTCACCTGTTATAGATATAACTGCTCTAATGGAATTATAACGAGCAACCAGTGCAAAGGTCTCCTCATAGTCAACTCCCTCTACCTGTGAGAACCCTCGTGCCACAAACCAAACTTTGAACTTCTCAATGCTGCCATCTGTGGCATGCTTGATCTTGTAGAGTTACCTGGAAGTCACAACTGACTTCCCATCAAGACATGGAACTACCTCCCATACATCATTCATCATGATAGAAGAATATTCCTCCATCATGGCATCCCTCCAGATCTGTTGTCTAGTAGCCTCCTCAAAACAAGTTGGCTTTGTCTCTACAACATTTGCCACGAAGTCACCCAACCTCTCTAGTGGTATGCTCTCCCTCACTGACCACTTGGGTCTCCCCACTACCTCCTTCATGGTCTCCTGAAGCCATCTTGCCTTTCTCTTCCTTGCAGTAGTCTCCTGTGGAAGTATGGGAAAATCCTTATCTGGTGCCTCTCCTCTTGGTGAGGAAGGCTCTAAACTAACCAAAGGAGATCTTGAGCTCTGAATATCGTGCTCGATGAATCTGCACCAGGTGATCTGATACAAGGCAAAGCCATGCTCTGTGAACCTATCACCCCTGAAGAAGGTGAACCTCTTGATCTTGGTGTACCACCTGATGCTCCTAAAACATGTGTTGTGGCCCCCTTCTAAGGAGCTCGTTGCTCTACCTGATTAATCTCCCGAGACCTCTTCAAATCTCACATCCCGCCTCAAGACAATCTTCCTTTGTGCAAGAAGGTATATGCGGTAGGCTCTGTTGGTCTCATTGTAACCCATCATAATACCTCTCTCTGTTGTGGGTTCCAGCTTCGTCCTCTTCCCCTCAAGGACATGTGAGTATGTAAGGCACCCAAAAATCTTGATGTGCCCAACCTCTGGCTTCTTGCCAGTGTATATCTCCTCAAGAGTCTTGCTCCCCAAGACTCTATGTGGGCTCTGGTTCTGCAAATAAACAGCAGTGTTAACCGCCTCGGCCCACAAGAAGAAAGGTAAACTTTGATCATGTAGCATCACTCTAGCTACACCCACAATGGTCTTGTTCTTCCCCTCTTCCACCCCATTCTGCTAAGGGTTATAAGGCACAATGAGATCTCTCTTTATGCCGACATTCCCACAAAAGTATCTCATCTCTGCTGAAGTGTACTCACCCCCATTGTCTGATCTCAACACCCTAATCTTCCTTCCTGTCTAGTTCTCCACAAGAGCCTTAAACTCTTGGAATCGTCGGAAGACCTCATCCTTGGTCTTCAGAAAGTAAATCTAGGTCCTCCTAGACTGGTCATCAATGAATGTCACATGGTACTCATATAAGCGCAATGAGACATGGGACATGGAACCACATACATCAGAATGAATCAAATCAAGGACACATGCAACTCTGTTATTACTGCTCTAGAAATATGTTTTGGTGTACTTTCCCAAAGCACACCCTCTGCACACATCATGATGATCAGTGTTGAAGTATGGAAACCCGGTAACCATCTCCCTCAACATCCTAAAAGCTCCACAGTGCAAGTGGGCCATCCCCCTGTGCCACAACTCACATAAACCAATACTACTAGTTTGAGCCACCATAGCTCGAAGAGGCTGAAACATGAGTCTATATAGTCTCCCGTTGCGAGCTCTAATCACATGAGCAGACTCAATACTGGATCCTCTAGGATACAACAGTACTTGTCCCTTCCGGAACAGTACCTCATAGCCCCTATCCTCCAAGCTGGAAACTAATATCAAACTCTTCTTCAACCCTGGAACATAAAGAACATTTGTCACCTTCAAGAGGTAATGACTCCCTCTAAAATGACATTGTCCCCATACACATCACCTTGGATTGGAGTTGTCGCCAAGTACAACCTCCAGTCAATGCCATCCTCCAAAAGGCTCGTGAAGTGCTCTCTAACTCTAATCATATGGTAGCATGCTCCACTGTCTATGAACCATGAACGTGAAGATGTGACATGAGTGGCTAAACTCAACACCAAAGCACACTCTGAGTCAAACATATTTGCAAACTCATCCACATCTATTGAAGCTGCAACTCATTGTTAGGATACTGTACGGCATATTGACCCATCTTCCCACAAGCAAAGCATTTCACTTTGCTCATGTCCTTCTCCTTAACCTTCTGCTTCCCCTTATCCTACTTTGCTCCACTAGGAGACCCCTTCTTATCTTCTTTGTCCTCTTGTCGTTTTCCGCAAGAGCAACATTCTCCTCTTCACCTCCCCCACCACTCTTGCTACCATTGCGCATGCTTCTCCTGATCTCCCTCTGAAGGAAATCATCCCACATCCTCCTCCATCAAGGAAAATGCTCTCTAGCCACCAAGTTGTGGAAAAAACTATCCCACTTCTTGGTGAACCCTCTAAAGCAATGTGAACCAATTGCTCCTCTAGAATAATCTCTCCAATAGCAGCTAACTCATCTTTCACCTCTCAGACTCTGGTGAGGAAATATGTAACATTGTCGGTCTTAGTCATCTTGGTGTTGCATAATTTTTGTCTCAACACCATCTCCATGTTCTCATTAGAACTCTAGTACAAAGAGACCAAGCAATCCTACATCTAATATGCATATGTCATTCCTAAAACATGAAGGAACGTATGATCCTCGATGGCATCTAGAAGGATCATCTTTGCCTTCACATTTTTCTTAGTAAACTCTACCAATAGAGTTGGATCAGTGGGCGGTTGTACGACTGCTTATACAATATCCCACACTTCCACCTCCTCCAATAAAAGTATGATTCTCTCCTTTCATGGGCCAAAATTTTCAACCCCCACCAATCTGTCCTCTACTCTCAACCCAGTAGCCATGACCCCACAATCAACCAAATGAAGCAAAACTAGAAGCTAGAACCACTCTCCCTCTAAACTGCTGAAATCTTTGGGTTTCTGGGATAGTTTCAAAGGTATGGTTCATTGTTTGAATACTTTGGTAGCTTGATGCCTTCTTTATCGGCTGACTGAAAATGTAGATATGAGCCTCAACTTGGCTCAACTAAGCTTTGATACCTTGTAGAAAATTAATGATCTACACCCCAACCCCAATTTACAATTTTGCAAGTGTTTATTTGACCCAACCCACATGTTTTGTCATGCTGATATAATTTTCAGTGTGCATTCATTGTAAACATTTAATGAGTGCTTCTACTATTTTTCACATTTCCTATCAGTTGTAATTAAATCAAAATGTATGCAAGCATTTCAAGCATGAGAGACACTTATATTTGGTCGAGTTGACCCCGGAAAATCCCCACGGCGTTTTGGGGAAAATCGATCTTCAAATGAGGATTTTATTGCTTAAGAAATTAATCTAACTACATAAAAATTAATCACAATACTTATTTCCCTTTTGCTGAAGCTTTAAATGCAAATCTGACAAAATTATGCCTACTGATATTTTTCAAATTTTCCCAATTTCAAATAACCTGAAATTTCTGCACTTTTACACAGCTCAACTCCTTGATTTTTGTGCTTAGAAATCAGCCTCAAAATTTGTGCCAAATCGGCCTTGAATTATGTGCCAAGTCAGTCTCAAATTTTGTGTTGTAGATGCCTCGAATTTTGTGCCTGAAATAGCCTACAGTGCCTCGAACTATGCATTGGGTTTGAGCCTCGATTTATGCGTTGCCACTTATCAGCGACCTCGAAAATCATGTCTGGAATTTCAAGCCAAACAACAATTGAATACCTCAAATTTCTTGCCCAAAAATCTCGGAATTTGTGTTGTTTTCCTCAAAAATTATGCAACTCTTTGCCTTGAAACACGTGCCTCGATCTGCCTCAAATTTCATGTTGGTATATGGTTGCCTTGCTCCTCGATTTCTGCACTGGTGTCGCTACCTCCTTTGCCTAGGGATTCGAGCTCTCCTCAAGCCGCAAACTCTCCTTGAATTTATCCTCTCCCCTTCTCTTCTCTCTCTCAAGTGTGAAGTGAGGAATGGACCCCCCCTTTTCTCCTTTTGTCTTTTGGAAAAAATTGAATCCCTAACCCTAGGATTCAATGGTTGAGATTTAATCTTAAAATTTCAAGATGTGTGGTTGAGATCACTTTTCCCAAATGACCCCTCTCATACATTTGTCCCATTACTTAAAAGCTTCATAGTACCTTTTTCAAGTTGTATACATTTTTCTAATTTTCTCATAAAGTGACTTTCTCAACTCACTTTAATATTAAAAAAATGAACTATGTACTTTACACATAAAGTCACTTTATAAAGTACATGGTACACCACTTTTAAGTATCTCTTCACCCCATGACATTAATATAACTCATAAATGTCACCAAGTCAAAATTCATTAATGTCTCTACTAGCTAAAAGGGATAAATGCCTAGCAACACCTCTCCTTGGTATTATTTTCATCAATTAGAGGAGGGACCATTAGTACAGGGGCAACAAGAGGAGGACTCGGGGGAGGAGTGAGATGAGTAGGAGAAGGGAGCATCAGCACCATCTACTACAGATATAGGAGAGCACAGTGCCATACCCAACAATCATCATTTGACATTAAGTGCAGGGCCAAGGCCTTCTACTGCTAGGGATACGCCTAGCAAACAACCCATCATCTTTTCTCATAAAAGGGAGAGAGGGCACTGATCACCGATAACTAGCTACGAGTTTTTTTTGTTTTGCTCCATATAATTCATAATGATATACATTTTATATATGTGATGTTATTTTGTCGGTTCTCCACATTTGAGTTCTTGATTGGACAATTATCAAGGATCAACAAGATTTGGTATCATCTTTGATGTATCATTTTTATTATCCACTACATCATATATATCAATGTTTTCTTCATATTTATGTGTCAATGTGTTTATTTCATGTTGTTGTTGCTTTATATGTTTATATATATATATATATATATATATATTCTAAATTTTTTAATGTTTGCCGATGATTGCCGATTTTTTTGGCCAATGTTTCCGAAAATATGTTTTCAGGACTCTCGTTGATATTTTGTCGATGTCGATGTTTTCAACACTATGTAAAACTTCATGGAATAGCTAGGAAAAAAATCTTACCGAAACTATGGATCTGGCTTTTATAAAGAAAATAAAACATCAATAGGGAAAAAACCTCATAGGATTGCTTTACCGAAAGAAGCACCTCCAAAACTGAAATAAGGAAATAAAAGCATGCAATGTCCACAAGGACAAACTTCCAAATATGATTGAGCATAACAAATTAAGTATAAAATGGGAAAGAACTTGGCATCTTGAACATTGATCTCAAAAAACTCCAAAATTTAAAAGCACACTTTTTAAAGACGATATTCCAAAATAAGATTCAACATCATAAATTAGGAACTCTCGAAATTTAGGAGGGTGGAAAGCATTATGTGCTCTTCAAAAACAGATGTAGAGAGAGTTATGGGATTGGAAAACAATTAAAGTGTTTTTTGGGCTCCTAGTTTGTCTAGTGATATTATATGGGTGTGAATTGTGGGCTAGCAACATCCCTGTTTCAAAATGGGAACAAATTGAGAAAATCCAAAAATGCTTGATCATTAGCAAGTTTAAAATAAAATTAAAAAATAGGTTTCTTATGAGATAATGCTGAGTGAAACAAGAGCAACTTCCATCGAAACAATTGTTATGGTGCGTCTCATAAGGCATCTTCAGAGAATTGAGAAAATAGGAGAAGGTAGATTGCCTAAAGTTATCTTCAATGAAGGAATGAGTGAAAGAAATAAATCACGGATGAGACAAAACAACAAATGGATGCAAAAATGGAATAGTTACCTCAATGCATGTCCCACAAATAGAAAGAATTTAAAGAGTTATGTTATGGAGAAGTTTCGTAAGCATATATGGGGAAAGAGTTGGGTAGAAAGAAGAAGCACTATGTTCAAGAATTCAACCACACGTGATCTCCAACAAAAAGAGTACATCGGAGCTAGCATTCCATGGAGAGCAAAGATTCTTATTGCTCAATTAAGAACTAACTCACATAGAGTTGGGTAGAAAGAAGAAGTACTATGTTCAAGAATTCAACCACACGTGTGATCTCTAACAAAAAAAGTACATCAGAGCTAGCATTCCATGGACAGCAAAGATTCTTATTGCTCAATTAAGAAGTAACTCACATCAATTACAGTGCAAAATAGGTCGGTGGAAAAGACCCAAAGAAGCTTGGGAAGAGCGGTTGTGTAATTTTTGCACTTTTGGGGCAATGGAAGCGGAAAAACATTTCATTTTGGAATGTGATGCTTTCAGAGACATCAGAAACAGTTACAGCAGTATGTTAATATCGGTTCCTTGGCATTGTCTTTTCAGTAAGGGGACTGTTAGAAGGTTGGGTCAGCTCATCATTAATTTGAATAATAAGAGGATTGAATTGCAAAAGGCAAAAAAGAGGGAAGCTATATCTAGTCTCGTGGAAGTTAAAATTTCATTCATTTATTCATTCTCAAGTGGAATGAAAAAGAAAACATTTCCTGAAGCAACACACTCATAAGAACTAAAAACAAACGTAAATGGTCATACTGTTTCTATGCTACAGTCCAAGAATATAAATGCATAGTAATACATAAATAACACAAGTTGGCCAACACTTGCATGATGTATTCTTATCCAATTTCTCAATGCACTTACACAATTACCCATAATGTATTCTTATCCAATTTCTCAATGCACTTACACAATTACTTGCCAAATTATAGCTAGTTTCTCATTTTATTATCATAGAGTTGTGATTCTATATGAATGGTCATGTTGTGATGCTATATGGATGGTCAAACGGCATTCTGACAGCATGACAACTAAGCACACAAATAATGGAAAAACAGAAATAAGAGATATTGATTAGAATAAGGGTGCAAATTTGTGGCATACACATGCGGGGTTCCACCTTTAAAAGAAATAAACAAATAGAAACACGTACCGCCACCACTAACTAATAAAGGACTTTATGTGAGACTTCGAAATAGAAAATCACTATTTATACCAACACAATAGAGGCCCAAAACGTGATCTGGCAGGGCTTCTGACCTTTTCCAGAAGATTCCTAGAGGGGAAAAAAGTATTTTGAACCCTTTAGGCTGCATTATCCACTGGATCACAATATTTTCAAAGGATGTACAGTTACAGGGGGATGCAAATATAAATGTATGTATTCTGAACCCCTTGTAATGTGCTTCTGGCTGGATGGTAATTTGAATTTTGTCGTACCAGTATTTGTACCTGCATAATAGAGACCCAAAACATGAAAAAGCAATTGGCATGAACCTGGCCTTTTCCAGAGGATTCCTGTGCAAAAGTATTTTGGACACTCCAGGGTGCATTCCCACGTAATCACAATATTTTTCAAAGGATGTATTGCCCATACATATAGAGTTAAAGGTTCATGCAAATATGCATGTATGTGTTTTGAACCCCTTGGGACGTGCTCCCAGCTGGATTGTATTTTGCGGCATCATTATTTCTACCCTACATAATAGAGGCCCAAAATGTGACGATATGGAAAGTTTTCCAGCGGTTTCTCACAGGAAAATATATTTTGGACCCTCCAGCATGCATTTCCCACCAAACCACAATGTTTCAAGCATGCCCATACTGTACAGTTACAGGTGCATGAATGTGTCTTGAAACCTTTGGGATGTGCTTCTGGCTGGATTGCAATTTACAGTATCAAGAACATTTTTCTCATCTTCCATGCGGTTTTTGTTTCTTCTGTGGTATTTTTTTTAATTTTTAGCATCTCCTCAAATTTGTATTTTTAAGGCATGTACAAGGAAGTCAAACATGCAACAGAAAAATTCAGTGAAACTGTATTTTCATTGCAATGTCCATCAGGCAGCTTGCACTACCTTACTTGACTATAGGAAAAAGCAAATAAGAGCAGGTTTCATTGACTGATAAAGTTAAAGATAAGGAAGTTTTCCATGTTCTGCGAAAAAAAACAAATCTTAAAAGAAGCCTAAAGAATGTGACTTCATCTTGATTCTGTACATTGGGGTGATCCATATCTTTTTGCAACTAAAGGAACTGGAATTTGACCTTATGCATATAGCTCAAATGGATCCCTACCTGCACCCTCCTTGCTCCAAACCGCTTATAAAGATCATCTAATATACCACACATATTTAGATGAATTTACCACAAAATAAATACAATCAGGACTTAATCAGTTTTATTAAATTGTGAATAGCCACATTTTATGTCTCATTTCAATAGATGGCCATCATCCTTGTGAAGCTCAGCTCTGCATGCCTACTATTTTTCCATTCTTAATGAAAACCTAGCAATCTTTATTGTCTTACTGCAAAGAGCACAAGAACTCATACCAAGGAATACCAACAGGCCAAATTTCATAATATGAAGCGTGAAAAAATAACTCTTATTTGATATCAAAATATTATTCATTTGACCACATGTGTGCGCCAATATATTTCTTGCAGATCGCAAGAAATGGGGGTTATATGGTTGATATTAGAGACAACTCAAAGTTTACAAAAAAAATGCATCAGTTTGCACTTCAATGAATACAGGTGTCACATCCTGGGCCTCTGATATTTGCTTGGCCACTAAACAGGAAGCCTGCCAGAAACATTATCATGAAATAGACAATTGAAGAAATAAGGGACCCAGAAAATATCTGAACAAATACATTAAGATTCCTAAGTTACATGAGAATTTAATTGAATCATCAGAAAATTAGTCTATTATGCCAAGCCAATTCCATGCAGTTTTGCTTTGCTATTGGATTTATACCCGGTGCTGAAAGTGTGTTACAACTAGCACGTGTTAGAAAATTCAAATAACAGATCTCACTTCAAACAACTCTATTAATATGGTCCTTTGCATGTACCTGAAAGCACGAACTGGTTGTACAAAATTATTCATTTATATTCAAAACCACAGAGCATTTGTCCAAGTGAAGACATGGGAATGGAAGCTGCTTCAAAAGCCAACGTCTCTATCTGGGAAGTCCCAGTTGTCCTCCTCTTCTTCATCATCCTCTGCCTCGGTTATTTTTATTGGTTTCTGTGGTGGGCGTCTGAAAAGACCATACAAGAGATTACTGCAGTCAGTTAAACTTAATCATTGGCAGCATCATATATGGGCATTTCTTCCAGTTATAATAAAGCTTTAACAGCCAAACTGTGGGAGAAAATCAAGATCCTGTGTTAAGTTGTTTTTCTTTCTCAAACCACCAACAGAATATGGAAAGGTGAAAAAAATGGAAGCAAACCCTCTAATACACCACAGTGATGATATATACTATTTTACAAGCGCATATACTATGTACTTGAAAATAATGTATTTGTGCACCCACCTGCTTCATGCACAAGAGTTATATTATATAATATATTTCCAATGCACAAGAGTTTTATTATATACTGTTTTTCCAAGAGCATATGCCTGGTGCTTGAAAAAAATGTAATTGCACACCCACCTGCTTCATATACACATGCATATCAGTTCAAGTTCAACTGCAATATATTATGAAATAAGATAACTACCTAAGAATTCAATACATTGGACTCCATTCACCAATTTAGAATTAGGAAAATCACTTGAGCAACAATAATTGGTATGGTTACACAAATTATTTAAGGGTTCACCATTCAATACATCAGATTCCATCATTTACTAATTTGGAATAGGAAAATCATTTGAACAATAATAATTGGTTTGGTTATATATTAACATAGATCCATTTCAACTTTGCATCTATGAGATTGTGGAAGAAATCAGAACTTCAAACCCGACTGAAATGGGTGAGTACAGGGATTTGGGGCTATTGACACAAGCACCCTAACAAAAACCTGGTCTGATGCAAATTGTCTTCTTTGAGCAAATAATGAACAGAGTCTCTGGAGGGGGATCCCAACCCCCTCCAAACACAGAAGCCTTTGGCATTCCAAGGTATGGTTTCAAGTCTCAACATACTGGAAGACTTCAAGAGCTCAGCCAACTAGATATATCAAGTAAACCGAAAGGATCCCAGAAGTGAAGCTTCCACCCACTACAACAATACATAAGGCCCTTGCCTAATAAAGGACTTATTGGCCAATTCACTAGTATCTGGACCTCTCCTTGGGCAATGGCCATTTGGTTACAAAAGAGTTCGAAAGTGTTAATCAAAAGGAAACTGCATCAGTCCTTCTGTGACAGGATTTTATGCTCTCTCATTTGAGACCAGGGAAGATAGGGATCTAATCTTCCAAAATGGGCCTCATTTCTTTCATTCCCGAGGCATGTACCTAAATAGATAGACTCCAGCCTTCAATCTGGAGCATGATGTCCCCTCAGCCATCCCGGTTTGGGTGTAGCTCTCCCATTTCTTGCTTCACTGTTGGAATATTGGTTCCCTCCACAACATTGGGAACTCCTTGGGGTGTTATATCGATAAGGTAAACCCAAGGAGAATATGTATGCTTGTTCTCAAATTTGCTTTGAGGTGGACTTGGGAAAAGGCTTACCGAAGCATATCCTTGTTTCTCTTGACAATTGGCAGCATGTGTGATAGTTAGACTATAAACAACTTCCTTTTAAGTGCAAATCACGTCATAATTACAAGAACTTTGCCAAAGACAGCAAGGAGGGAACCCCTCAGCAGGCACCAGAAAGAGAGGAAAAATTGCAGACAATGAAACAAAAATTGGGTCTGCACATAAATCTTCAAGCAAGATATCAAGCATCAATGTCAAGGATGAAAGCAAGATTTAGAGCTAAAAACCCCTAGGCGCAGAACTCCATTAAAAATTCCTCCTCCAAGAATCGCTCTAAGCAAATCTGGAAGCAGACCAACAAAAGAGGAGACAACCAGCTGATGATTAACATTAGATTCGAAGTCCTATACCAGGATAAGCAACCACCACAAGTAGAAACACTAGCAAATCCTTCACAACTAGTGGGAGTTGTCTCAACACATAAGGAGTTGTCTCTAGTCTCAAGAAGACTGGAGGAGATCGACAACTTCTCAGATGTGGAGATGCTTTCTCTAATCCCAAACCCAAAGGCAAAGACCAGATAGAAACCAAGGAAGATGAATAAGGAGAAGGGGAGTTTGAAGGAAATATCCCCAAAAACGTGGGAAGGCAGCTAGCCAAGGTCAAAAGAGAGGAAGCAGAAAACAGGGATATAATGATGAGGTCCCAAACAACAATAGATAATTAGAGAGACAGCAGCACACCTTAGAGAGGCAATGGTAACAAAAATTCATCCAAATAATGAATTCTCATTTCCTGGAATTGCAAAGGATTAGGTAGCCAGAGCAATTCCAGAGTCAACTATTTTTTAGCAGATCGAATTCTGGAATTGAGTTTCTGTGACTTGTTCTGTTGCTGGGATCCGTTGCTAGCAGTCTGCGCTCATTTCTGAGGCCAGCAAAGTAATTGAGAAGCAGATTGAAGCAATCTTCTGTGTATAATCCTGGACAGAATAATACGCATTCTTCTGGACCCATTTTTATGTAGATGCCATACCCTGAGGGCAGCAAAGGACTGAAGTCGGGCATTCTGTAATCTTTTTGTGGCTTCTGAAGTGAGTAGATCAGGTTCTGAGTAGAACAGCCCCCTGTTGATAATCCACATTCTCTAACAGCTGGGACGAGTCCTGGCATCGAGTTGGAACCTCCTTGGATTAGGCCACAGCCTTGAGACTCTTCTGTAACAAGTCAACATGAAGGGTGCTCCTGAGGCAGATCAAAGATCATTAAAGGCCTCTGTGAACAGAATTTGGAATTCTGAAGGCTCAGTGAAGTCTTTTGTAGATTTTCCCACAAGCAGCTACGAGTCCTCCTGAAGATCATAGTCGTGTCTACAGGTCGTTCCACAGACATGTTCTTTTACAGGAGTCATGGCCAACTAAACTGAGGCACCGAAGTCTACAACTGAGGCAGGATCTGAGCTTGTTCAGAATCTGTGCAAGAAGCTAACCAGCTGGAAATTGAATGCAGACCTTGTACAGGAATTGTGAACTTCTGTTATAGGCGGGTATATTGAACCATGAGTAGGGTTTTGGTTTAAAGGAGAAGCTAGGGTATTTAAATTCTGTAGTAACTAGGCCGAATTATTGTTGTGTGGTTTACATTGATGACATTTCCATGCTGAGCTCGAATTATGTTGAACAATGCACTTATCGATTGCACTATAATACTGTGCCATAAAAGAATCATTACTTGTGAATTGGAAGGAAAAATTGTGAATAAAATCAAGTTGTGCAAGAATCCTACAGAAAAATTACCCTGGTCTATTAGAGTGGTATCAGAGCGCAAAGCATCCTGCAAGCTGTGAGTATATGAGCCTTGTATGCTTCCTGCAGATACAAGCAGCGTCACATTGAGACGAAGGAGGAATACCCATTGTTCAACCATGGGAAATAGAGCAGGAGAAGGAGAATATGACCCTTGCATTCTGTTACATGAATTAATCCAGGGGCAGCAGCAGTTGCAACAGCAATGGCAACAAATGATTCAGGGTCAGCGGGAAATAGCACAAATTTCCCAGCAAACAGCAGAAGAAACAGCCAGCCGATACTCGCACAATCATAAATAATCAAGTACCGAGCAAACAGCAGAAGAAGCAGCCAGCCAATACTCCCACAATTCACAAATAATCAAGTACCAACAGGCCAAGAAGCAGTTGAGCTGAATCAACTTCTTAATGAATAAGTTCGGGATTTAGCTACACTGGAGGAGAACACTCGAGCAGCCATGTCCTTCAATGAATACAGAAATTTCAGATACAGAAATAGACCCAGGGGACAACCAAACGCTGAACCGTCATGCAAGGTGAGTAAATTTCCTCTACCTCATTTGATGGAGCATCTAAATGTACAGCGAGGGCTTGGGTGCAAAAGTTGGACACCTATTTCTGGCTCAATTCGATGTTGGAAGCAGAAGCAATCCAATTTGCCACATTACATCTAGAAGGGGGAGCGCATAAATGGTGGTATCATGGTCTAGTAACAATGGGACGTGCCAACCTCACTTCTTATGAAGATTTTACGCAAAGGCTGATAGAAAGATTTGATCAGAAGAACCCAGACATCCACTTTACAGAATTGGCACTACTCAAACGAATGGGATCACATGAAGAGTTTATTGCAAAATTTGAACGAATCGCAGTGATGGTGACAGATATATCTGAAGAGCGATTAGTCATGCTTTTCACTGAAGCATTCTCTGAACCCCTACAAGGTTGGGTCAAGGCATTCAACCACGCCACCCTTCAAGAAGCTATGAAGAAGATTCGTGATTTGGGGAATGCAGTGGTCAAATCCCAAACCTTTCATTCCCCCAAAAGATAAGGAAAAAAAGGGCCCTCAACATCTGTTGAAAATTGGCAGCTAGGGGATGAATTTCCTTGAATAACATTTTATTTCTGACTATTCTAGAGTGACTTTCTAAAAATAAAAAGTCATGTCTATCATTGCAACTATGACTTTCCAAAGTTGCTCACGGGGCTTTGGATTGACGGTGAATGGGTGCGCTGTTAAGGCACTCCTTGCGATAGGTCACTGGTTCAAATCCCCGTGGGTGCATAGGTTAGTCTTAGCAAAGAAAAAAAACTATGACTTTCCAAAGTTAGTAAGTCACCTTGTTTCAATTGGTAATCATATATATATGATGGAAAATCACTTAACTTATCCTTACTCAATCCCAATTGTTTAATTTTTAATTTAATCATCAATATATATATTTAATATTATTATTATCCTTATGATACTATAATATTATTATTAAAATGAAATTCCATGTCACCCTCTCCTACTTGGCACTCAATCATGCCACTTCACATCTCTCTCTCTCTCCTTGATGGCAAATCGAACTCTCTCTCATTCAATGATATGTTACTCTCTCTTCCTCTCTCTTTAATGCTCTTACGCACCTCTTACTCTCTTACACACTTTAATGACTCGTCATAAAAAATTTCCTCTTACACCTCTTTAATGCATATGTTACACTTCTCCTTAATGGCTTGAATTACTAAGGCATGCATACTCCCTCTTGATGGCATGAGTGGCATGCATACCTCCTTTATGGCATAAGTTACACTCCTATTTTGTCATATGTAACTCCTCCTCAAGGCATGGGAGTTACTCCCTCATGAATTCGACCTCCTTGCTCTTCTTATATATTTGTGCCTCTCATCCTCTCTATTACTCACTTGTGCATTGTGAAAGAAGAGTATGAACTTGAGAAAGAAAGAGTTAGAGGGACTAGAGAAGAATTGGATGTTTTTGGATGGAGTTCAAGATCATATAGTCTCGCATATTTATGGCAATAATACTACCAAGGAAATGTGGGTAGCTCTCTCCACGCTATATCAGAGTTCTTTCGAGCAGCGGAAGATGTTTCTCTAGGAGAAGCTGAGAACCATCAGGATGCAAAAGGGTGAGGGCTAGATCCCTTCCTCACTCAAATTCAGGAGGTCTGAGATCAATTGCTAGCTGTTAGGGAGGCACCCCAACCCACAGAACTTGTACGATTGGCACTAAACAATGTCTTCGAGGACTGGCAAGTGTTTGTCCAAAGCATATTGGGCAGAGACACTTTGCCTGGTTGGGACAGGATGTCGGTCGATCTATAGCAAGAGGAGTTGAGGCGAGCTCTAGTAAAAGCACTATCAGCGGTAGCAGCAGCAAGGTCGTGAAGAATGACAAGGAAGAGGAGAATGTGGCCCTCGCATCTAAGGGTCCGAGTCAAGAACAGGGGGAGCAAAAGAAGAAAAAGGAGGACCTGCCAAAGTTCAAGTGCTTCAAATGTGGTGAGCTCAATGACTACAATACTCAGTGTCCTCTCATAAAGAAGGAGAAGCAGGACCAGGCGGCAGCGGCAGTGGCAGCGTCAGCCGAGATACACAAATTGTCCTCCAAGCTGGAGGAAGACTTCGCTATGATGGCAGCGATACCTCCAGGAGAGAGGTGGGGCAACATGGAGTTGTATTCCCAGAGCAGTGCAAACATGGGCAGGGTCCATTGAGGTGTCCTCCTCATGGATCATGAACTTGCTACAGGGGCCCACTGTAATTAGTAGCAGGATGGATCAGTATCAATGATGCAGTCAAATTCCTAATGACAATTGCAGATTAGTGGTAGTCAAATTCTGAGGAGCGCAGCGCAGTGTTGACAACAAAGCGGGTGGCTCAGTGTAGAGTTGGCAGCGGCGCAGATTCTTCAATAGACGGTGCAGATGCTAGTAGCAATCAGGACTTGGGAGACAGATGCATCATATTGAACACAGTTGATTCAGTATTTTGGATGCTTCTCAGTTGCAGTTGTTGCAATTGCAGCAGCAATAGATGAGAGGGAGTTGTAGTGCAGATGCAAAGTTGGCAGCAATATGGTAGTGTCAGCAGCAGCACAATTGTAGCATCAGAGTTGCAGAGTGGTTAGTGGGCATTGCCCAGACATCAACAATGTGACAGAGGACTGATACAGAATAGGGTGTTGTGGCAATATGTGTAGCACTAGAGAGAACACCTTCCTCGCTAGGAGGGAGTGTTAGTTTTTGTAGCATCGAAGGTGTTCTAGTCATGAAACCTTGTGGAGAGGCTAAAACACATGAGATCTCCATAACCCATAAGTCATTTCTGGAAATTCCACCTAGAAGTGTCTCAATAAGTTTACAAACTTATTTTTTTAATGTTTCCTAAGTCTAAACTTAGGAAAACGAGTTAATTAATCAATATTAATTGAGATAAGGTGTGAATTATTTAGAAACTCACACGGATTGACAAAGAATTAATCTGGGCCCTTGATTAATTTTTAATCTTGGTCGTTGGAGGTCCAACAGAAAATTATAAGAAAAAGTCGAAGGGTAGATGGAGAATACACTTGTGGGGTTCGATTTCCTTAGAGAGTTCAATTTTTCTAGAGAACCAACAGTTGTCAGAAAAGTTCGAGCTTCAGAAGGAAGCAGAGACAATGAGGGGCAGAGGCAGTGAGTCGGAGGAAGTTTTCCAGATCTGGTGAAGTGGATTGCAGAGAAAGGCCGAAGTTTCTCCAAGAGGTTGCATAGAGGCAGCGCGAACCCTCAAAGGGCAATTCGATTTTTGCTGAGGGGAAGACATTTTCAGTTCCAAAGGCTGAGAAGTAGTCCCAAAGTGTCGGAGAAGCAATTTCCCAATCAGCAGCAGACAGGATAGCTTGATTAGAAGTCGATTCAGGCAACACGTGTGGCAGGTAGCTTCAAGTTGACACAGATCCTATGCAAGCCCAGTTGGACAGCTTGTTTTTCAATGATGGTCAGGTGTGGGATTGCTCGGAGCGAGGGTAATTTCCCTTTAGATATTTATGCTAGTATTTTCTCTGTAGGATTTCCAGTTTTCAGCATCCAAATTGTACTCAGATTTTCTCACTATTGCATAATAATAAAAACCCTCAATTGTTGCATCAGTTTTCCCGCATTGGTTTTTTCCGGGGAAATTTCTCCAAAAATAATTGTGTTAATTTTTTATATGTGTGCTAGCATATTTCTCAGTTTCCAACGTTATTATTTTTCCGCAGTTTTATTTGTGAAGGTTGCAGTGTTGATTATTTCATATTTGTTGTAGCAGATAAATTGTTAAATTAATTAACAATTAGAAAAATATTTTCCAGTTGCTGCAATAGGATTTCACTAGTGAAATTTTCACAAAACGTGAGTAGCGTTTCGGTTTAAAGGAGAGCTAGTGTATTTAAGTTTTGTAGTAACTAGGCCAAATTATTGTTGTGTGGTTTACATTGATAACATTTCCATGATGAACTCAAATTATGTTGAACAATGCACTTATTGATTGCACTATAATGTTGTGCATATTATTGACTATATTTTTGTGCTATAATCATTACTTGTGAATTGGAAGGAAAATTTGTGAATCAAATCTAATTTGTGCAAGAATCCTGGGGTAAAATTACCCTAGAGGATGGTCTATTACAATAATACCAATTCTTCTTTCTTGGCTTTAATCTCAAAGGAAGTAAATCCTTTTTCCTTGCAATATTTTTGATCTATATTGTTCTGCAATTCTTCATACAAAATTGTGACTAAGATTATTGCAACCAAGTTGAAGAAGATTATGCCCAAACTAATTTCTAAAATTCAAGGGGTGCTTATGCAGGATAGGTAGATTGTTGATACCATTGTGCTTGTATAGGAGGCCATCCACTCAAGCAAGAAAAATAGGGAGAGAGGTGTAATTATTAAGTTGGACATGAAAAATGCCTTCAATCGAGTGAAACACTCCTTCCTTTTGAAGTAATGACAAAGTTTGGCTTCAATCCTTCTTTCATTCAATGGATTTCTTCTTTGCATCAACACCCTTAGCTTGGTTAATGGAAAGCCCACCCCTCTCTTCCAAAGGGAGTAGGGGATTGAGGGTAGGTTTCCCTTTGTCTCCTCTCCTTTACATCATTATGGTTGATTCTTTAAGCATGAAACTAGAGGTTGAGCATCTTAGTGAAATCTTCTAGGTATTAAGATAGTTAGGGGGAGCATCTTAGTGAAAATCTTCCATGTATCAAGATAGTTAGGGGAACAAAGTCTAAATCACTTGCGATTTGTGGATGACACCCTTCACCTTAGAGGTGCCTCCACCATAACCATGTCTAGGTTTAAACAGATGCTGGAAACTTTTAAAATGGCTTCTGGGGGGGAATCAACCATCAAAAATGTCAAATCCTAAGTTGGAATGTTAATATTCAAGTATTGCATTCAATTTCCATAACTTTACAATGTCCTCTATCTAAAAATTGGACTTCCCTTTGTCAGAAATTATAACTAGGTTCGGTCTTCATAATGTCATGTATAATTGTGATTTTATGTAATTGATGAAAAGAAGAAAAATAAAATTATTATTGTAATGCATGTCTCATGGGTTTCATGAGCAAGGAATTTTATTTTTAGTAATGGCTCCCATTGTGAGTCTTTAGGATTTGTCATCTAGTCATAAAAGTCAAATTGAGTCAATGTCATGTATGAAGGACCCTTCTTGGGCATGTTACATTTTGTATGAGTCATTAAAATAAGTATGAAAGCCCTCCAAGACAAGCACAAGACCTCTCCTTCAAGTCGGCTTAAAATAGAGTAAATGATCTCTCCTCCAAATGACACTTCGGCTCACCGTCCTTCAAGTCGGCTTATTTTGATTATGAAACAACTATTAATAGCGTAGCTCAGCATCATTTCAAGTAGAGATTTTCGGTCATCATCAAGTCTGCGGCAAGAGGTGCGAAGCTTACTAAAGGAAGTTTATTATCAAGCAAACGAAGGAAGTTATAAACTGAGCTAATTTCAGGTCCGCTTTTTGGGTTGATTTCCTCTACATTTTGTATGAGTCATTAAAATAAGTATGAAAGCCCTCCAAGACAAGCACAAGACCTCTCCTTCAAGTCGGCTTAAAATAGAGTAAATGATCTCTCCTCCAAATGACACGTCGGCTCACCGTCCTTCAAGTCGGCTTATTTTGATTATGAAACAACTATTAATAGCGTAGCTCAGCATCATTTCAGGTAGAGATTTTCGGTCATCATCAAGTCTGCGGCAAGAGGTGCGAAGCTTACTAAAGGAAGTCTATTATCAAGCAAACGAAGGAAGTTATAAACTGAGCTAATTTCAGGTCCGCTTTTTGGGTTGATTTCCTCTACATGTATGAGGTAGCAAGAGATCATTTGCAGCAGAAGGAGCCGAGAAGATAGCAGTCATCTTGGGTAGCCGAGTTGGAAGAAGGTCAAGACTAGAAGGAAGTCGAGTCAAGCTAGAGGAAGACCCTCTCCAAAGCAAAGAAAGTTAAGGCATAAGATAAGATCTTGTACATGAGCTAGGGTTTCTAAATTAGGATTGCAAACCTAATTCAAGGAGGTCAAAGGTTTGACGCAGAAGGAGGTCGAAGTGGAAGAGTAGCCGAGAAAAGGCAAGGAACAGAAGGTTGAATATCGTTGTCTAAGGATATCATCTAGGGAACTTGTGTCTTGGTCTTGGAGTGGCAAATAGGTCAAGGATCTTGGTCTTGGTATTCGTCAATTGGAATCTCTATAAGAAAAAGAATTTGTTCGGGTTTTCCTCTCAAGAAGGAGGGGTTTTGGCTTATGCATTGGTAGTTGTTTGATGAAAAATAACACTATAATAACATAAGTTAAAGAAGATCCTAATCTAAGAAGTAAAAATCACTCACAAGCAGTTACTAATAGAAGAGAAATCACTTAACCTTGATGCCCTAGATTTTTCAACATGGAATTAGAGCTAAGGTGACTAAAACAAGGGCGGGCATCTTATCAGGGGGCACTCAAGGATCAAATCTCAAGGAAGGCATCAAAACCCTAGATCAAAGAAGTACTGGGATCATCATCAAGAAAAAAAGCCAAAACCCTACATCTGCTCAAGTTGAAAAGATCTACGAATCAAGTTGAATTATTCTGAAGACTATTCATCCAAAGGAAGCTAGATCATAAGGCGTTGTCATCAAGACTCTAAGGCGATCTCTCTCTCAAGCAAGATCCCTACCATTGAAGACATCATCATCATCAAAAGATCCAAGGGATCTCCCTCTCTGTGGGATCAGGGATCATTATTGAAGAAAATTATCTTCATCAAGGAGAAGTTTTCTATCCTCTATATCATCATCAACATCCAGGAAGCAGCAAGAAGAAAAAGCATTCCATCAAGTATATTCATGTCCACATTTGTATCTGTCAAAATGTCTTTTTGCAAGGAAAGAGACAAATTGGTTGGGGCTTCAAACTATCTTGCATGGAAGAAAATGACAAATCTGAATCTCGTTGAAAATGAGGTTATGGAACATGTCAAAGGATCTATCACTAAACCAAGAAAAGAAGATGCTCAAGCTCTTGCAAAGTATATGAAAGGGGAAGTTAGGGCTCAAAGGATTCTCATAGAATCTATCAAGGATCCCCTCATCCCATATGTATCCAAACTCGAAACTTCAAAAGAAATCTATGACAAATTGGTAGAGTTGTATTCCATAAGCACTGCTGGAGAAGTCATCTCATTAAGGCAAGAACTCTACAAGCTGAAGATGTCAAGGGAAGATGGAATAGCCTCATACTTTATGAGGATATTTGAAATCCAAGATCAACTACAAGATCTGGGAGAAGTCATGTCTGATAGAGAAATGACTACAGTTGTATTAAATGCACTACTGGAGGAGTGGGGTAACTTTACTTCAAGTATTTATGGGAAAAAAGAAGCTACTCCATTCCAAGATCTATGGTCACTGTGCAAGATTGAAGAATCTAGACTAATGGCCAAATCTGATGTGGAAGCAAGGAAGCAAAACCAAGCTTATGCTACAATGACAAGAAGAAAGGGAAAATTTGAAAAGTTTGGTTCTTGGAAGAAGAAAAGGGACATGTCTAAGATTCAATGCAATGGGTGTCAAGAATATGGACACTATAAAAGAGATTGTCCTCAGATCAAGAAGAACAATAACAAATGAGGAAGAGAAGAAGCCCATATCACCGAAGAAGTGGAGGAAGCTGAAAAGAAGAAATCCAAGAATGAGAAGTAAGAGATCTCTATTATGCTTGAGATAGTCTTCCTCACCTAAGTTATTTTCAAGTTCCTAAGTCTTCTATTGTAAGATATGGCTATCATGATTCACCAAGTAAAATGATCGGATGCATCAAGGCATCATAAAAGCATTGAAAGCAAGAACTTGGGACATCATCATAGAGAAGCATGAAAGATGGATAGAATCTATGGAAGTCAAGGATATAGCTCTTGGGAATATCATTGGAAATATAAGTGGCAAGGTCATCAAGTTCAAGATTCATCATAAATTTGTCAAAAGGAACCATCTGTTGATGGGGATACTTTAGATCCTCAAGATTCTCTCATGGAATATTCATTGAAAGCTTCACCGATCATGAGGGGAAGCAAGTGTTTCATCAAGAATTCCAAAATTGTGGAATTCATGGGATGATGGTATGATGACATAAAAGTGAAGCAGATCAAGGGATTGAAGCTCTTTCAATCAAGAAAGTTGTTATAGGAAGTCTGGATGACCTAGAGGAAAAATTAGGTATGTGTGCTTACATTTGATATTGTGGAAGTCATGTCATATGGTTGCAGATATTATGAACCAGTGCTCTATCTTAAGAGCATGATCAAAAGAAAGGATCTCCTCCCTCAAATGGATGCAGGAATGCATGGGTCACACATTCACTAGATAAAATCAACATAATATGTCCTCATATGAAGTATGAGGTGGTTGACTACAATTGAGGAACTCTGATTGGAAGCTCCTGGGAATGAAATGTGTGAAGAAAGGAAGGAAGAGATCATGGGATATGCAACCATCGAAAAAGGAAATCAACGTCCAAAGACTAAGAAGATTTAACTAGGATATCTCCATGAAAGATATGAAAACTATGATGGAGTCCGAAAAAGAAAGAGACACTTGACAATATATATCTCTGGGAGATGTGTCAATATGTATGCAGGATGTTGATACAAACTAAAAGATGTCATGATGAAAGACCATCACAAAGGTAATGTTGATTTTAATGTTCGTTCCTTTATTTTTGAACAAATATTTGGATGGGTTTATGCAAGGTTGCCGAGGGAAGATCTATGGATGTCTTCCACCACTGATGCACATGTAGTAGGATGAAAGATCCTCATCATTATAATCATGCCGAGACCGTGACTATAAACATATCGAGAGGGTATTATCACCAATGTGTCGAGACTGTGTGCTGTTGTGGGATCATCGTGATCCTCTCCATCGCAATTGTGCCAAGACTATAACTGTGCTACTCATCCGAAAAATACACATACTGCATCATTACCTTACTGTGGCATATGAAAACCCTTCCTGTAACTGCCATCCGAAATTCATGTACCTTGTGACAGACCTCTGAAATTTCAAACAAATCTGAGTTTTGTACTCCTGTGGTTGACTGAGATTCCTGCACCATTCGAAATTTCAAAGGTATCCAAATTGTCTTTTCTGTGGTGACCCCAGTGGGGTATATATAGTGGTTTGCCCTCCATATTAAGCCGACATGAACCAACGAAGAGGTGTGTCTTTATATGTGAGCCGACATGACTTCTTTTAGCTATTTAATTCATTTTTGCAGGCCGACATGACTATTTTGCTTGTTTCCTTCTTCAAGAGGATTGTGCTTGTCTTGGAGGGTTGTTCTAGACACTAGGTTGACTCATATACATTACATATATGCTCAAGAAGAGCTCTTTACATATGTCTTTGACTCTTTGACTTTCCTAGGCCTATGGAATGAGCAAGAAACTCATTCTTATAATTTACAAAAATAATATTTCTTTTTCTTGACAAGTACAAAGATCAAAATTACATTTGTAAATACCAAACCTAGTTACACTTTCTTCAACACTCCCTCTTAACTAGGGAGGTATTTATAATGGTACTTCGTCATTCTCAATCTGAAGAATTTCTCATAAGAAGAATCAGATTGGTAACCCATCTGTTATAGCATCATAGTAACCAACATTGTTTCCACAACAAGGCCTTGACTGACAACTATATCTCTCATCAGATCAGAGCACAATGTTGGCGAGACCAATGACTATAGACACCTTCATCATTATCTCTCAAGGTACATACCCACCCGGGTGTTCACTAAGTATGACCTTCCAGGACTTTTCTTATTTTGGGTTCCCATCCCTCAAAGAATATCGGTCCTCTTGCCTACTCTTGTCTTGGATGCCCTACACATCCTCAAAGAGCATCGGATGCCAGATGATTACCCAATCCTCCATTCTTTCTTCCAAAGTGAAGACAAGAATGTTGTGTCTATCATGTGTCTACATTTCCATTCATGGCCTTCACCTAGACTTACGGTTGTTAGTCTTGGTCTAGTGCATGACACATGAGATAGAAAAACACAACTATCACTCCTTTTTAATTAGGGGTGATCTAATCCAAGCTCCCTCTTGATCAAGGACCTGTCAGAGCTCCCTCTTAGCTAGGGATTCTTCTATACATCAGCAACTTCTTCTTCGTGGGTTCTTCAGTTGCTTGATCAACTTCTCTCCTTGATGTCATGAAATTCAGTTGTGCTTCTTCCTTGTAGGGCAACGACCATCGATCACTTTCCTCCTTTGTTCGTCATGTCATTCCTTTCTTCATGGAAAGTGGCCTTCTTCATATCTGGAACCTTCATCATATAGCTACTTCTTCTTCATCATGCTTCTTCCATCCACCACATGAATGCTAGTTATACTTGTACTTACAATTCCAGTAGCCCTGCATGAACTCATCCAGATATTATTCAAGAAATCAAATATATCATTAAATCAAATCGTACCTTTCATCATGACATCTTTCTGTAGGTATCAGCATCCTGCATTCATGTTGACACATCTCCCAAAGATATCCATTGTCAAGGGTCTTCATCTTTTTCAGACTTTCATTAGAGTCTTCATATCTTTCTGGGAGATTTCCTAGTCAAATTTTCTTGGTCTTTTGGATGTTGATTGCCTTCATCATGGTTGCATATCTTACGATCTCTTCCTTCCTTACACATTCCATTCCCAGTATCTTTTAATCAGAGTTTCTTAATTGTGGTCAACCACCTCATACTTCATATGAGGACATATTATGTTGATTTCATCTAGTGTGTCTTATGCCTTCTTGCATCCTTTCAGAGGAGGAGATCCTTTTTCTCTTGATCATGCTTCTCAAGATAGAAGTAATGATCCATGTTACCTGCAACCATATGACATGACATTATAATTTTAAACACAAGCATACATACCTTATTTTACCTTTAGGTCATCGAGGCTTCTTCCAGTAGCTTCCTTGATTGAAAAGATCTTCAATCCCTTGATCTGCTTCATGTCATCACATCATCATCTCATGGATTCCATAAGTTGGAGTTCCTATTGAAACACTTGCTTCCTTTCTAGATTAGTGAACCCTACGATGAGGATTCCATCAGAGAATTTTGAGGAACTTTTATATCCCCAATTGGCAGATGTTTCCTTTTTGACTTGAAGTATGATGAGCCTTGTCGTAGATGACTTCTTCCTTTCCTTCAATGTTCACTGAAGTTCCCAAGAGCTATATCCTTCATGGTTTGTCTGTCATGAATTTTTTCCTTCATGATTCCCATGGTGATGTCACGAGCTCTTGTTTCTGATGCTTCCATGATGATATGGTGCATCTTATCATCATTGGCATATCAGAAGCTTATGATAGGACCCTTTTGTGAGGGGTACTAGCCCAATCATAAAGATCTACTCCCTCTTTCCTTGGTTGTTTTCTTTAGCTTCCTCCATCTATCTGGTGATATGAGATTCCATAATTTTAGCTATACCTATTATGCCTTGTTTGAGGAACAAACTTCCCTTTTCTTTCTGCACATGATTTAGTCCTTTACCCTTCAATACTTTTGCCATCAACATGTCTTTGTCTATTTAGCATAGAGACCATAAGTTGTCAAATGAGGTAACCTTCTTATCCCATGGATATTTGTTACCTTGATTATCTGTTAGTACATTATGGTTATCTTCCTTTCTAGTTCTTGTAGATGGAAGATATCCTACATCATTTGATACCCTTTACTTTCGTGTAGATCAAATTTCATGTGACCTTCTTCATTGCATCTTTAGAGAATGAGTTTATCATCTATATCACTTTGATGTCTCCAATATTGTTATGTGAAGGGATCCCTTTCCATAAATTCAGAGGAGATTTTTTGATATGTTTAATGACTTCTACTTCTTAGAGGACTATGACTATCCTCCTCCTTCATGCAAGGAATTTTGATGCCCCATCAACTTATAGATGTCCTTGCAATTCATGAAGTCATTTAACCAAATTTATAAATTGAAAAGATACTTGCTTGTCATGTGAAGATGGAATCTTCACCTTGATAAAGTTGATGATGGTTGAACATGTATGAGGGCTTCTTCTTGGATGATCTTCTTTCAAGTGAGAAAGACTTTCCTTAATAGAAAAGGTTGCTCCCTTTTGATGATTTGTTGCTTCCTCGGATGGTCTTCTTCTAGGGCAAGGAGATGATCCTTGCTTGATTTCATAACCTTGGAGATGACAGTGCCTTCTTGCCTTCAATGTGCCTTCTTTTGTAGTGTAGATCAGCACTGCTTCCGTGGTGTCAACCTGTTCCAAGATGAGGTCTTGCTTTGTAGACAACCTTTATGAGGGTCTTGGTGGCCTTTTGTGAACATAAAAGCTCTTGTTGTTGTAGATTGTCTTTTAGATTGCATAGACAAAAACCTTTGCTATTGTAGACTGCTGTAGTAGATTGATCTTTCAATTCCTTCAACTTGCTTTGATGCCCTACTAGAAGCTTGATCCTTGAAATGTCTCTTTTCTGCCCTTCCTTTGACTGTAACCATAGCTTTGATACCATGTTGAAGAATCTAGGGCAAGTAGGATTAATGTGATTCTTCTTAGCTTGATAACTATTTGTGAGGTGTTTTCAATTTTTCTTCTTATTCCAATCTTCACTTATTATTATTAGAGTGTGTCTTCTTTAGTTCATCAAATAGCTACCAAAACAAAGAGACAAGAACACAAGATGTTGGCATTCTGCCAGGGCCAAAACCTCTCCCTCTTGGAGAGGAAAACCCGCACATAATTCTTCTTATAGAGATTCCAATTGACAAACACCAAGACCATGACCCTTGACTTACTATGCCACTCCAAGACCAAGACACCAATCCTCTTCTTTGTCACTTCTGAGATCATCTTCATTACTGTTGCTTCACTGAAGTCATCATTATTGCATTACTGAGATCTCGACACCTTGTTGCACCTTCATTGAGAATATTGTTGCACTTTTACTAAGATATTCATTATAACAACAAGCATTCACAAGCAGTTACTAATAGAAGAGAAATCACTTAACCTTGATGCCCTAGATTTCTCAACACCTTCAAGTATCTTGAGATTCACATTATATGGGAGCAAGAAACAAGTGCTTTGAGATTTTAGTGGAGCCCCAAAATGGCTCCCACATTTGGCAATTCTTCAATTTGATTGCCCTCTTATGCTTAAAGCTTACTTGGGTTCCAAGGAATGTGAAAGATATCTTGATTTGGGAGGGCAACATTCTTGGGAAAGAAGCCTTATCTGCACATGATAACTTGAATCGCTTGAGAGTATTGATGGGTAGTGTTAATTTAAAATCGTTGCATGATATATAAGTCTAGGTAGAATAATCTAGAAAGTGGTTGAGATGGATCTTCCAAGACCCTCCAAAGCCCCTACACCCTCTAGTACATTTCCTCATCCAAGCTCTTAGTGGGTGCACCCCTGGGAATTCACATGCCCAAGACTATGAGGGCTAGGGCAACTTTACATATTGGGTTAAGGATGGATACCTAGCATTGCTTTCTTCTCTTCCATTGCCTCAATGCTCCGCTATAAGGAAACAAATTTAAAATAATGACAAGCTACCCAAGATTACTATCTTTTGCTAGACTATTACCCATGGTAAGCATCTCACTTACCAAAATTTGAAAAAAAAGGGGGATCTAGAGACCCTCTAGATGTGATTTATGTGCCTCAACATGAGAAACAATCCACCACATTTTTTGTGTGTAGTTTATACAAAGAAGTTTGGTTCTATGCCTTTGTTAGTAGAAGTCATTGAGTACAACGGCCTACTTCCTAGAGTGAAATGTTCACGCTTTGGAGTAGAAGACACCAAGGATCTTTTAAAACTAAAATTACCCTAAAGAGTATGGAATGCACTTCCAAAGTATAGTTGTTGGCAGATTTGACTAGCCAAGAACAATGTTGTCTTCAACCATGTTTGGGATAAGCCATTAGTGATCGTTGCCAAAGCCTTCTCTTAGAATATCTCAAAATTAGGAAAAAAAAAATTGAAAATTGAACCTTGGATAGTGTGCAGGAGTTGTGGCTAAATCAGTTCAAACTTTGAAATGATGTCTCCATTCCTATTTTCACAAGGACAATCAGCTATCCACAGTGGCAAACCCAAAAGGAGATGCAAGAATTTCAAGATAGTGAATTACAATAGAGATCCTACTATTTGTTCTTTGATGGGGCATCAAAGACAAATCCAAGGGCAACAAGAGTGAAGAGGAGTCTCCATGGTCCCAGAGGAACATCAGTCATTTCTTTTTCCTAGGGCCTCAGGCAATTATCAAACAACATAGTAGAAGCATTTGCCCTTTTGTGTGGAGTCTGGACTTACTCTTGCCAAGGAAGCAAATACTAGAGCCCTCTCAGTTTTCAAAGATTCGATGACAATCATTAAGATAGTGATAAACAAATCCATCACTGAGGGACAACTCAAAAAATGTCATTGTTCAAATCAAGCAGGAAGCCAACTCTTTCGACAAAGCTTCCTATTACAACATCAAAGGAGACTTAAACAAAGAAGTCGATCATTGGGCTAAATAGGCCACTGAATTAAGTTTTGGCACCTTGTTAAAAATATGGGTCATGAATTCAAAATTATCCCCGAAGTATCTTGTTTAAGTGGGTGTTCCAATCTCATGTATTAAGCACATGAGGCAAATCTTTACAATGCATTAAAGAGGCATTGGGATGGGTGAATCAAGGACAAATTTCATTCCTCGTAGCATGCCAATGGTACTCTTGTTTGTGGTAATTAAATGCATTTTGGGTTTTTGGTACAGGTTGTGTCGAATAATGGCTTGGCCAAGGTCTAGATTTGGGTGCAAATTCTATTAGGGTTGTGGAGGAGTGCCCCCTCGAATCCGCTCCCAAAGAACGCTTCAATCGGGAGTGCATCAGGAACAACCCCGAGAGTGCGCTCCTGAAATTCGTTCCCGCTGCGGGGGAGCACCCCCCCCTCAAATTCGCTACAGAAGTGTGCTTTGATTGGGAGCACATCGGGAGCACACTCCCTGCAATAGCTCTAGGAGCGACTTTTATAGTCGGGGAGCAATAACAAAGCGATTGCTCCTGATTGCTCCCGAGCAAAATAGGATGAAAAAAAGTACTCGTGTGGGTTTTTTTGGAGGGAAGGGAGGGGCCAAAAGAATAAAGGCCTCCTCCCCTCCCACAATGTATCATTTCATGAGATTGAGAGAGATTGATGTTGAAATTTGGCAACTTTGGGACGAATTTCCCCTGAGGGAAACCCTAAATCCCCAAAGGAACCCCTAGAGACCCATAGGGAATCATATTGGTCAAGATAATTATTTGAGCAAATAATTTTAAGAGGATTTGAAATATATAAATAATTTGGGAAATTCAAATTTAAATTCCCTCCAAGATAAAATTAAAGGTTCATGTTGGCTAACCATGTAGATCACATCCATTATTTTGTGAATTCAACTATAAAATCATGTCAAGGCTCCTCCATCGAATATGGGTGTAAATTGGTCTGTGATCTTTGGATGTTTTTGAGGCGGAACAGGTTTTCTCTCTTGCATTCTAGCTACAGTCTCTCTCATGGTTTCTCTGCTCTTTATATGGCATCACTGTAATGAACTCGCTCTTGAACCCGCTCTCTGAATCTCTTCTATGGTCTCGCTCTGGTATTCGCACTATGGCACAGATCCTTCGCCTTCACTAATCACTATAACTCCTAACCCTCACATCATTACGTGGATCATCGCATCACTGTTTGGCATTGGGTATGGTATGGCACTCATCGCATATGGTATGGCACTCGTATAGCATCACCTCATACGGTATTGTCTCACATTGCATCATTATACATAAAAGTATCATGCGACATTGCTTTAGGGCATCATTATAAGTATGGTTTCGCTCTTGTTGTAATGTATGGCAATGATCTCGCAATTGTAATCTCACACCTATGTAATAATAATGAATTCGCACCTATGGATAATGGTTCCACATTGGATATGGTCTTTCTCTTGTCACTATTTTCAGATATGGTCTCTCTCTTATTGGATATGTTCTAGCTAAGATTCTTGATTACGGTCTCTCGCATATGTTCAAGACTCCTCACTATAATGTTATGGCATTCGTATGGTATCTTTCATTGTATGGGAATCTTCCTAGTCTAACGTGGTATGAAATATGGGCACAATCTACAGTCACCTATGATGTATGGTATGGTTTGCGATATAAATGTTGTCGCTCTAGCAATCTATGCATTTCAGTATATATATGTATGGCATCTTTGACATCACAGATGTATGTTTGAAATCATTGGCATCTCAGTTCTTCACAATGATCATATGTATGGCATTGTTGTATTTCTACATTACAAACTTGCAACCCTAATATCAGCATGGCAAGTTATTGATGACAGTATTGTGTGGCAATATTGGCGATGTAACTTGTTCACAAACAAAGTTGTGATGATGTTATATGGTGAATACATATGTAAATGATGAAAAGTATCAAAATGCAATTATCAATAGCAAGGTACAATATAGCCCCAAGGAAAATTAACAATTGAGAGGCCTTGAGGAGCAACCTCGGGAGCACACTCCCTGCAATAGCTCTAGGAGCGACTTTTATAGTCAGGGAGCAATACCAAAGCGATTGCTCCTGATTGCTCCCGAGCAAAATAGGATGAAAAAAAGTACTCGTGTGGGTTTTTTTGGAGGGAAGGGAGGGGCCAAAAGAATAAAGGCCTCCTCCCCTCCCACAATGTATCATTTCATGAGATTGAGAGAGATTGATGTTGAAATTTGGCAACTTTGGGACGAATTTCCCCTGAGGGAAACCCTAAATCCCCAAAGGAACCCCTAGAGACCCATAGGGAATCATATTGGTCAAGATAATTATTTGAGCAAATAATTTTAAGAGGATTTGAAATATATAAATAATTTGGGAAATTCAAATTTAAATTCCCTCCAAGATAAAATTAAAGGTTCATGTTGGCTAACCATGTAGATCACATCCATTATTTTGTGAATTCAACTATAAAATCATGTCAAGGCTCCTCCATCGAATATGGGTGTAAATTGGTCTGTGATCTTTGGATGTTTTTGAGGCGGAACAGGTTTTCTCTCTTGCATTCTAGCTACAGTCTCTCTCATGGTTTCTCTACTCTTTATATGGCATCACTGTAATGAACTCGCTCTTGAACCCGCTCTCTGAATCTCTTCTATGGTCTCGCTCTGGTATTCGCACTATGGCACAGATCCTTCGCCTTCACTAATCACTATAACTCCTAACCCTCACATCATTATGTGGATCATCGCATCACTGTTTGGCATTGGGTATGGTATGGCACTCATCGCATATGGTATGGCACTCGTATAGCATCACCTCATACGGTATTGTCTCACATTGCATCATTATACATAAAAGTATCATGCGACATTGCTTTAGGGCATCATTATAAGTATGGTTTCGCTCTTGTTGTAATGTATGGCAATGATCTCGCAATTGTAATCTCACATCTATGTAATAATAATGAATTCGCACCTATGGATAATGGTTCCACATTGGATATGGTCTTTCTCTTGTCACTATTTTCAGATATGGTATCTCTCTTATTGGATATGTTCTAGCTAAGATTCTTGATTACGGTCTCTCGCATATGTTCAGGACTCCTCACTATAATGTTATGGCATTCGTATGGTATCTTTCATTGTATGGGAATCTTCCTAGTCTAACGTGGTATGAAATATGGGCACAATCTACAGTCACCTATGATGTATGGTATGGTCTGCGATATAAATGTTGTCGCTCTAGCAATCTATGCATTTCAGTATATATATGTATGGCATTTTTGACATCACAGATGTATGTTTGAAATCATTGGCATCTCAGTTCTTCACAATGATCATATGTATGGCATTGTTGTATTTCTACATTACAAACTTGCAACCCTAATATCAGCATGGCAAGTTATTGATGACAGTATTGTGTGGCAATATTGGCGATGTAACTTGTTCACAAACAAAGTTGTGAACGAGATATATAGGCCCTAGGTAGTTTGATGATATTTGTACCTTGTACCTCTCTGTTGAACAATTGATGAAATTTAATAGAAGAAGAAGAATTGAATTCTAGGTTTTCCCCCTTGTGGGGTTTTGCCCTGGTCTCCGACCAATCTTGGTATCTATATGTATGCATGCTTTTCTTCCATTGTTCCATTATATTTCGTTGTATTTTTTATGATATTGTTCTATGTATATAATTGCTAATGTTGTGATGATGTTATATGGTGAATACATATGTAAATGATGAAAAGTATCAAAATGCAATTATCAATAGCAAGGTACAATATAGCCCCAAGGAAAATTAACAATTGAGAGGCCTTGAGGAGCTTGAGAGAAAGGAAGATTCAAAAGGTTTGAGCTTGAAGAGCTTGCAAGGGAGATTGAAGGCTACCATTTGAGAGAGCTTAGGAAATTGAAGGCACCACAATTGGAGAGTCAAAGAGGTAGGGTCTAATCACATTCTTTTTTTTTCCATGTAGCATTTGTGTTTTTTTTATATGTTGAATGAAAGATGTTCACTTCTCCTACTCTTTCCCAATTACCATTCCTCCTTCATTTTATTGCAAGCAAGAGAATATAACTCCACCAAACATGATGGGTATATCGCCTAGCCTTCTCTTGTTGGTTACCTTTTTTGTTATGATGATGTTGGGGAGCAGAAGAAGAAGAAGTGATGAAGATGATGAAGAAGTGGGTAGTGGTGAATTACCAAAACTTTGGAGAAGAGGAGTACCACGAGGAAGAGGAGGAGGAGTATAATGAGAGTGGAGATGATGATGGAAAGAAAACCAAGGTAGACCAAACCCCGTTGTGGAAATATGTTACTAGACTTTCAGGAGGAAAAGGGTGTGGAACCACTAAATTTACATGCCCCCATTGCAAAATCACTTACACCGGTTCATATACTTGTGCCAGAAAACATCTCTGGGGGAAATGGCATGGGATGGAACTAAGAAAACGGGAATCAAAACCTGTGGAAGTGTATCAACACAACAAAGAGCCAAATACATAAGGGAAGAGTAGGAAGCCCAATACAAATCTAAAAGATCAAAGGGTGACTTTGAACATGACACCACTGGCCTAGAATCACATAGAGTAAGAACGCCATCAGCATCCACTCATGGTAGTGTATACAAAGGCACAAGCACAGACATCTCTTTAAGCCATGGAACCATATCAGAATTCCTTGATCGAGGGTGTAGGGATGATGTGGATGCAAAAATTTTCAGGTTTCTCTTTGCATGTGCGATACCATTCAATGTTCTTCGCTCAGCTTATTGGCATGAAATGGTTTCCACCATCAATGATGCCCCTAAAGGATACAAGAGCCCTGGGTATGACAAAGCTAGTGTTGAGAAATATATGGTAGCTAGATTAGGTGATTTCTCTTACTTTGATAACTACTTGTGATGTCTTTTTACTTATCTTGAGAGGAAAACCCGCAAGAATTCTTCTCTTCTTATAGAACTTCAATTGACAAATTCCAAGACCTATGACCCTTAACCAAGACCCACCAAGACCAAGTCAAATCTTCCCTTCTTGATGAGCTTTCCTTGCAACAATTCCTCAGCAACTTCTGCAATTTCGACTTCCAGCAAATCCTTCTACAACTTCGATCCCCAGCAGAACCTTTTGTAACTTCAACCTCCAACAAATTCTTCTGCAACTTCAACCCCCAAAAGAATCTTCTGTAATTTCAACCTCCAGCAAATTCTTTTGCAAATTCGATCTCTGGCAGATTCTTCTACAGAAACCCTGGCCTTTGCATGTGTGGAACAATAATGATATATTCCTCCTTTCCTCTTCGCTTGAGTTGATTCTCTCTCCTAGAGAACTCGACTTGCAAAGCGCCCTTCTTGATGCCCTAACTCGACTTCTGCAACTCAGCCTTTACTACTGCAATAGGGGCCCTAATTCCTTCACACATGTGGAGAGTAATAGCCCAAAACAGTACGAAAATCTCTCTTTTTTCTTCTTCTTGTCCTTCCTTTCTTTGCACTTCTTTTTTGATCAAACTTACATGTGTGAACTGAGTTCCTTAAGTGAGGTCGAAGTCTTCCTTATATATAGGTCTTAAACTAGGTCAAATTGCTCCTTTTAGGCCGACTTGTCCAATTGTGTACGTTGACTTGATCTTTGCACCATGATGAGGTCTTGGAGGGTCTTTTGACTCAACTTTGACTCAAATAAATTTTCTTTACAATATGTAACATGCCCCAATGGGTCGTCAATACATGACAATGACTCAGTTGACTTGCAGACTAAATGACAAACCCTAGAAGCACTAATGGGTGCTTGACCTAAAAATAAATGTCCTTGAGCATGAAACCCATGACTCAAGAATAACAATAATAAATTTATTTTTCTCTTTACATTAGATACATAAAATCATGATTAAATATGTCATTATGAAGACCGAACCCAGATACATATTTCAATAGCTAGAACAGTGGGACTTGATCATGAAAAAGCCAAAATAACAAATGCTTGGAATGAATATGGTGTATCCATTGTATCTAATGGCTAGACAAATGATCCAATTGGATACTGGTGGCCATCCGCCTATTCCACTTGGAACCCCAACACTGTTTCCTTTTAGTTTCCTTAATTGTAGCATAAATTTCTTTTTTTGGCAGTTTTTCGGGTCCTAAACTTTCGAATTCATTTTGAGGTCCTAAAAGACCTTTTCTAGGAAAACGGAGAGACTAGAAAAGTGTCAGAATCTATTTTACAAATTCTCTTTTCGTTTCCTTGTGGAGCTCGTTGAAACGAGGTATTATGATAGCTAAACGGAGATCATATGCCAAAGTTACAACCCCATGAAGTTAGCAGTCCAACTTACCCCAAGGGCCCAAAATTGTTGCCACTTCATCTCCTAGGGTTAGGGTTTCACACTTCTTTATGATAAAAAGGCCTTTAAGCCTCATTGTAACACAGTTCAAAAGGCATGTGGCCATCACATCTCTTTTGAAAGATAAGCTACCATCACCCGAGCTAGTTTGCTCCATTCTACATGTAAATAGTTTTCAATACTTGTTATTAATTAATTGAAGTTTTGTTCTTTTGTTGTATCTTTGTGTTCTGTTTAAATTTGTATTTCATTTTGTTCCTTCATAAATCTAGATCAGTGGTATCAGAGTAGTCTACTCTTTCTTCGTTTTTTTGTACATGTCCCCAACGAAGTCGGGGTATAAGGAGTTAGGACTTGAACTGGTTGAGCCCTTGCAAGACTGTCCCCACTGACATTTACGGCCTCCCATGGCAGAAGATAAAAAAGACGAGGGAGCAGAAGATCATATCAAATTGTTGCTCTAAGAAGCCCTCGAGCGGCAAAGGAATGAGATGATAGACAACTTTGCCCAGATCCTTCGGCAAATGCCAACAAGCAACGCATCTTCATCCAACAGTCACTTCGGAGGCGCCACCCCCTTCAAGGTACAAGTTAAATTCGATATCCCTATGTTTGAAGGTCAGATAGATGCAGATGTTGTAGATAAATGGTTAAATCTATTGGAAGGTTATTTTTCAATCCATAGTTTCTCTAACAAGGAAAAGATTACTTTTGCACTGCTTAAGGCCGCCCCCCATGTCAAGGATTGGTGGGAAACTTACTGTGAGAAAAGGGCCGAGGAACCCTCTCTATTTATAGTCGCACCCTCTTGGAACTCTTTTCGAGACGTTGTCAAGGAACAATATTACCCTGTTGGGAGCTATGAAGACAAGTACATACAATGGACCACACTACGGCAGCAAAGGGACCAATATGTGCATGAAATCACAATTATGTTTCATACTCTACGCACAAAGTTGGGTATCAAATACTTGAGTTTGGTGCTCGAGTACCGCGGTTGTCTACACAAATACATTCAGGAAGAAACGGAGTTCCTGGACATCTCCTCGCTTCGTGCAGCATACTAATACACTAGCAAGATTGAAAAAAAATTAAACAAGCAAAAATAAAAAATAAAAAACGAGACTTTGGACCTGGGAATCCGAAGTAGGGCAAGAGCACCCCAAAACCATAGAACAAAGGATAGAGCCAAGGTGGAACAAACTAGGAAAACCCATCGAAGCCACAAGCAAAGAATGGCACCACGAAGACGAAGGAGGAGGCAGAAAAGTGGTGTGAGTTCCACAAGAGCCCCACCGACAACACAAATGAGTGTCACGCCAAACAGTGATTGGTGGCCGAGCTAAAGCTTCAGAGTTTGATGCATGTTTTGATTCTGAGCCAGAACCCGACAAGGGGAAGCAGAGTACTGACGTAGAACCCAGTGCCACCATTGCAACCACCAAGATTCAAAATACTGAGCCTGAAGATCCAGAGGAGGGGAATCATCTCTTCCACTCAGATGTGGTGAAGGGTTCTCCATTGTAGTTCATTATCAATAGTGGTAGCCAAAAGAACTTCATCTCAGCAGAGGTCGTTACGCGGTTGGGTCTATTGACCACACCACACCCACAACCATATACCATTGGGTGGCTCCACCAAGGATGAGATCTTCATGTCAGCCAGCAGTGCCACCTTCTTTATAGCATCAAACCCTTCACAAACGAGGTACTATGAGATGTTGCTCCTCTCGAAGTTTGTGATGTTTTATTAGGCCAACTATATTTGTGGAAGCGTCATGTTGTGTATGAGTCTAGGCCTCACACTGTTATTATTACTTTGGGCATGAAACTCTACAAGATACCGGAGGTAGCCCCACCTACCGCCATCTCTTTGATCTTTGCTATAAATGCAGTAAGATCATCTCCCAAACTGGGAAATTTGTTCTCAAATTAAGAGGAAGATTGTGGCCACATCCATGGCCCCTGGAAAGGGTCCCTTCGCGCAGCAGACATCTTCTCCTCACCCACAGGAGTACCCTTGCACTGTCAGATCAAGCACTCGATCAATTTGACTCCCAGAGCTCCCCTACCCAATGGGCCAATATATTGTCGCTCTCTTTTGGAAAATGAGAAAATCAAGCCACTAATCCAGGAGCTGCTACAAAAAGGGCACATCCGACCAAACTCCTCACCTTGTGGGAGCCCAATTGTACTCGTACAGAAGAAGGATGGGACTTGGAGACTATGAATTGATTATCAATCATTGAATAAAATCACTATCAGGAACCAGTAACTGATCCCACAAATTGATGACCTTCTTGATTAGCTCAAAGGGGCCAAGCATTTCAACAAGATTGATTTGAAGTTTGGATATCACCAAGTTCCAATAGAGCCCACAAATGTAAGGAAGACCACCTAAATCTACGGAGGGCCTTTTTGAGTGGTTGGTCATGCCCTTCGAGTTGACAAATGCCCCTGCAACTTTTATGAGACTGATGGATGGCATCTTGCGGCCTTTCACCAACATGTTCGTGGTTGTATATTTGGATAACATCCTCGTCTTCAGCAAGAGTTGGGCAGAGCACCTGGAACATATTCGGCAAGCCCTTCAAAACCTGCGACAGCACAAGCTATGTGCCAACCTGGAGAAGTGCTCCTTTGGCATGGACCAGGTCCAATATTTGGGCTACATAGTCGATGAGCAAGGCGTGCATGTGGATCCGGCTAAGATCCAAGTCATTCGGAATTGACAGAGCTTCACAGCTTCTTGGGCCTTGCTAATTTCTATTGGAGATTTGTGTTGGGGTTCTCTCATATTACTTGGCCCTTGAGTCAAGTTACCAAGGGCGGAGCAAAAGCGAAGTTTTTTTGGTCTGAACCACAATAGAAAGCATTCGTTGAACCGAAATATTGTATTTGCTTTGCATCATTCCTCACCTTGCTAGACCTACAACAACCATTTGAGATTGAGACAGATGCCTCAGATTATGCTATTGGTGCAATCCTCACTCAGCAAGGGCAACTAGTGGCCTATCACAGTGAGACACTCTTTGATATTGTTCGTAGGTACCCCACCTATGATAAGGAGATGTACTCTATCATGCAGGCCTGCTGACAATGGAAGCATTATATTCTGGGGAAGGAGACGATCATCCACACAGATCACCGACCTCTTATATTTATGCAAACACATGGGAAGTTTGTTAGTTTTTGTAGCATCGAAGGTGTTCTAGTCTCAAAACTTTGTGGAGAGGTTAAAACACATGAGTTTGTTGGAAATACTGGGGGGGTGAATCAGTATTTCTTTTCAATTGCTACTTTTACTAGCTAGATCACTTATATTTAGAACACAAGATGAACAACAGAAATAAATGATTTTATTAATATAATCTTTACCATGAATCAAGTACAATATAGGTAGGGTTCCAACCCTAGAAGAAGACACCCAAGCTCCAACCTCGGATGTGCCAAGCACCTACTTGGACTTTAGTGAAGTTCCGACCTCTAGGGCTTCAACCCTATCTTATCCAAGGCACCAACCTTGAGTTTAGGAGCACCAACTCCAAGCATACCAATCCTATAGCTTCACTTTATCAAGATATGTTTGGTTTCACGGCTCCCAAAGTCTTCTTCACCGAACCTTGTCAATCTTCAATTATCCCTTCACTTAGTCTCCACGTCACGTCATCAATGACAACCTTGTCATACAAAAAGTGTCACCACTGTTCTTCATAATACCCAATCAATCTCTTCAAGTTACCTCATCATGACATCAACACTGCATTATGATCTTCAATACAACACTTCAATGTGTCTTCAATGAACTGCACCAAGTTCTGCACCACCTATAATAATAGTTTTGCACCTTTTTCAAATCTGGTCCAAGATTAATCCCAAAGATTACTTCAAGTTACCTCCAAAGGTCTGCACCAAAGTTTGCACCATGACTTCTGCACTGCACCAATATTTCAACACCAGATTATCTCAAGACTACTGGACCACTGTTGCACCAAGACTTTAGCACTAGATTGTGACAATTCTTCTTTACAAATGTCCTTGCACCACACTACACCAGACCATTGTTCAAACTATTCCAATGCTTCTACATAAGGATTTATACACCATACTGCACCATCTATTTTGCACCACACTTCTTCATCAATTCTACACCAATGTTCTTGCACTAAGACTTCAATATTGCACCAAGACTTCTGCACCACAACTTCACCAATGTCCTTATTGCACCAAAACTTCAGCAATAATATTCTGGCACCATGTTGCACCAATTTACTAATCCGAATTTTGATATGCTGCTACAGGCCCGAATATGATACCTCAGGTCTGAATTAATATGCTTTTATATCACCAAAAGAGGTCTTTGAAGGAGGGTTGCTATACCATCAAAAGAGTCTCTGCCATAGGTCGAGGAGAGGGTTGCTACAGATCCGAACCAAATCACCAAGACAACAGTAATATATCTTAACTGAAAACTTTACCACAGTTCGCACAAATCACAAGACCAAAAAATTTTACCCATTTAGAACACTTTTGCAATAATCATATAGTCAATAGTCTGAATGGCACACAGTCTGAGCTTGTCTGGTCCGAGCACAGTCTATTTCCACAGAGATAAATGTATGCTTTCAGAAGTATGTGCTCTTGCTGTTTACGAGATGTGAACTGTTGTATCTTCTTCCTTATATAATCTGAACTGCTCTGAGCTCTAAAACTGTGCTTACTGCCTGTCACAAATCCATGCTCTTTAACATAGTTCTGAGTAATGTTCAAGATCTAATCCGAGGTGTTGGAGTGTAGTTCGAGCTCCAACAATCCACCCTTGCCATAGATAAACTCAGGTCTGAGTTCTATTTTCTATCACAGATTCGAGAACAAAGTTTATCACAGGTCAGAGGGGTAGTTTAACACTGAAATGCTTCCCACAAGATCCGAGGTCTAGGTGACAAAGATGTAGGCTTTTGCGAGGAGACTGTCCCACTGTAAACAAACTCGAACTTCAAGTTTCTCTCCATAGGTGTCTAGATCGAATCTTAGTCCTCAAACAGATTTGTCCTTGAGTTATTATCTCTTCGGCCTTCTCTAGTTCATGAGATATGAACTCCCTGTTGTAATCTCAGATATCACTGAGTTCATGGTAAAACAATGTGATCCGAGCTCTAATATATAGAGCATTTCAACACCAAAGTGAAGAGCCATGTCACTTAGGCAGGCCGACATGAGTAGCACTAGCACAGGTCAGCTCAAGGACCAGATTTAAACCCATAGCTTGTAAAATCCATATCTCCCAAACTATTTGGAGTTTTGGGCCAAGTAAGAGCTCGTTGGAAAGAGAAAATTATGCTCTTCAAGATGTTGTAGGTCTCATGGTGAGATTCTGCCTCTAAGGAGGTGAAAAATAATTTTTAATGTGATTGCTCATTATTTAGTGCAGAAATGGAGGCAGGGCAGAATGCCTTTGAGTGTTGGGCTTCTTCATGGTTTGACTTCTTCATTGATTGTCTTCATAATCATGTACTTGCCTTCTTCGTAGAGTCACCATCATCATGTCCTTGATTGCCTTCTTCATCACCTTGTCTTCTTCAACATATGGTCACCATCATTATGTAGTCTTCATTATTAAGATCACCGGAGGTAAGGACATCAAGCTTCACATCATTGGAGGTTTGTCATCAAATCATCAGAGGTAGGACATGTCATCATGTGTATTTCTTCTAGGCCTTCATCAAGTACAGTGATATGGTAGTCTTTCATTATGATCAAGATACATGATTGACACTTCATTTGTGTCTTGACAACTTAAACAAGAGTTGTAGTCATCCTCTGGCATCTTCAAGAATATTTGCCATCCCGGTCACTACCATATCAACCATTGACATCAATGACAACCTAGATTAACAGAGTTCTCCAAAACCTAGAAATTGTTTCTGGAAATTCTACCTAGAAGTGTCTCAATTAGATTATTAACCAATTTTTTAATATTTTGTAAGTCTAAACTTAGGAAATCTAGTTAATCAATCAATATTAATTGAGAAAGGTGATAATTATCTAGAAACTCACACAAATCAACTAAGAAATAATCTTCAACCATCGATTAAGGTTTAATCTTGGTCGTTAGAGTCCCACAGTGAGATTATAAGAAGTCGATGGGTAGATGGAGAAACATACCAATTAGACTTGAAATCGATTTCCTTAGGCAGTTTGATTTCTCCCGAGAGCAGCAGCAGTTGCCAAAAAAGATTGAGCCAGAGAAGGGAAGCAAAGATAGAGAGGGGCAGAGTCAGTGAGTCCGGGGAAGTTTTCTAGTCCCAGAGAGTCAAAAAGAGGAGGCCGAGATTTTCTCCAGGAGGCTGTGCAGAGGCCACGCGAAGCCTCAAGAGGTCAATTCTATCTAGTTGAAGAGGAGCTCGTTTTCAGTTCCAGATGCTGGGTAGGTACAAAAAAAAAAATCCAGAGAGCAAGAGAGACGGTTTCTCAGTCAACAGCAGGCAAGACGACTAGATTAGTAGCTGATTTAGGTAGAGCGTTTGAGGGACTGCGCTAATGTGATGCAAGGCTTGCGCAGAGCTGGTTGGATGGCTAGCTTTTCAGAGGCAGTCAAGTGTCGGGATTGCTCGGAGAGAGGGTAATTTCCCTCAGAGAATTTTTGCCAGTATTTCTCTTGGATAGATTCGCTAGTTTGGCGATATTTATTGTACTCAAAATTTCTCACTGTTGCTTAATAATAAAAACCCTCAATTGTTGCACCAGTTTTCCCAAGTTGGGTTTTTCCAGAGACTTTTGTCCAAAAATAATGGTGTCATTTTTATGTGTGTGCTAGCATTTCTCAATTTCCAGGGCTTTTATTTTCCGCAGTATTTTATTTGTGAAGGTTGCAGTGTGACTAATTCATTGTTCTCATAGCATTAAACTGCTTAATTAATTAATAGTTAGAAGAATTAATTCCAATTGTTGTAATAGAATTTCAGTGGTGAAATTTTCACAAAGTTGTAGAACAATCGCCATCAAAAATGGTCCACATACCTGCAACAATTCCATCTAAACATAAAGTACAAGAAGGGAAGCACTAATCATGTCGCAAACTGCCTTAGTCGACCCCCGATTGTGGCACTAAGTACAATGCTCAACTCTTGCAAGCACGAGACCTCTGGATAGCCACAACTATATGAAAGTGACTCGGAGTTCGCTACCACCTACAAGATGCTGATGGACAGAAAGCCAATTCAAGATTTCCACCTTCAAGATGGGCTGTTTTGCTATCTGGACATCTTTGTGTTCCTTCAAGCAAGCTGCCAAGCTGATTTGGGAGGCGCATTACAGCAGGGTCACAAAACACTTTGGTGTCAAGAAGACAGTGGCAGTACTGTAGAAATATCTTTGTCAGCCAAAACTCTGACAGAATGTTGGAAAATATATCAGATCTTGCACTCCCTGTACCATCGCCAAGCCAACCATTAAGAAGCAAGCCCTGTACACTCCTCTGCCTATTCCTAACCGACCTTGGAAATCCATCTCCATGGACTATATGTTTGGCCTCCCTTTTACCAAGCATGGTAATGATTGTGTATTTGTTGTCGTCGATAATTTTCTAAGATGTTATATTGATGGCCTGCAAGAAGAGCATCACAGCGAAAGACACTGCCAAACTCTTCTTTGAACGAGTGTGGATTCATTTTGCGATTCTTACCTCCTGAACTTAGTATTGTTGACCATGTGACTCTCTTATAATGGCGCACACTACCTAAGGCAGATTTGAAACACACACACATTGTTGCTGTTTGTTTGAAGACAGTGCCATGTGTTATTGTTGAACTCATTTCAGGATGATGTAACCTTAGCCAGATCTTCGGTTGCATACATTGTTAAATCTTTGAAGGTAATGTGTTTGAATATAGAGTGCGGTGTGTGTACTGGTAGCCCTTTTGTTTACTTCCTATGACATTGAAAATCAAAGGTAGTGTATTGCAGGACTACAAAAGACCAAATGTTCTCATTACATCCAAAATTTGTTTGTATAAGGTTGCGTGTACTTATTAGTAAGTTGGCTATGAATCAACATGAGAAGTCAGAATATTGAAATGCCATTCATATTGTCTATTATATGATGACTATGTGAGTATGGTTGACAGAGATCTGCTTGCTCTCATATCACATGTCATGCTACAATAAATGTTATTTAAGGGATGATACAATTGGCTTTGTACATATGACTGTAGTATGGAATATGACAGTGATCTTGGCAGATGTTGGACAGTGATAGCATAGAGAAGTCTTGCTAGGGTTTGGATTGTTTATATGACAGTAGCAACCATGATGGCAGCCTTGACCTTGATAAATAACAGCAGTAGTATGACAAAAACCTTGTGTGACAGTAAGCAATCCTGTATGTATATGTCAATATTGTTTGGGCTACACAATGATGACTGGACTTTGTGATATGATAGTTCCTTAGGCATGACAGTAACTAACAGTGACATATGCATGACAGTGGCTCTATAATGTGACAATGATTTGTGATGCAATAATTGAAAAAACCATGGTATACCCTTGTATGACTATGACACGGATTCTATTGCAGTGAAATGGATCTTGTTCTATAACAGTGATCCTCCGTCCTTATAACTGAGAATTGATTGTGGTTCAAATCTGAAGCAGTAACCTTTTTAATGACAGCAATGACCCTTCGTGACATTGCTTATGATACCTTGATGGTAGTGAAGTTGTTGACAGTATTTTTTTGATGGGAATAATCTTTGATGTGTAGAGCATTGAGACTGAATGACTGAGCGTTGTAGTACAGCAGTGGCAGGAGCAGCAAAAGTATTGAGCAGAAGTGCAATAGAGTAACAGTGAATGGTGGCAGCAGCAGTAGCAAAGAGTGGACAGCAGTGACAGCAGTAGGCATCAGAGGGCAGCAGTGGTAGCAGAACACAACAGTGGCAGTAGTGGCAGCAGTGGACAGCGGTGACAGTAGTGGCAACAGTGGCAGTGAAGTGCAGCAGCAGAAGTTGCAACTTGATTGTAGTTGGGCCATTATCCCTGGTACGAGAGCCCAAACAATTTAGGGAGCATTTGCTTCCTTCCAGCTTGCTGGTAAAACCCTTAGGGAGTCTTGTACTTTCCTTCCAGATTTATCTGGAAAATTTGTATGTACATCATACATAACCAAAGCTTGTTAAGCAACATACCTGTACTCTTCATGTGATGCTTTATGTTCTTGTGTTTGTTTAATGCTCTGGATGTTTAATTAATTCTAACCAATTGTGAAAAGATGGAAATATTGATTCACCCCCTCTCAGTGATTCCAACACATCTCTCCTTTCTTCCACCATGGGAGGCCACTTGGGCCAATGAGAGCAATCGTTCCCAAGTGAAGCTAGCTTGAGACATAACTCTCTATACCCTGGCCTCATTGGGTACATGCACCAAGAAACAACAAGCAGATTGCATTGATACCAGTGATCTAGAGTGCATAAGAAACAAAATGATACACAAATATAGTAGAGAGCATAATAATATGGTAAAAACCTAGCCCAGAGAGTTAGCTCAAATGGTCAAGGTCTCGTTGCTAAATCACCTCGCCATTAGGAGGTCACTGGGTCAATTCTCCTTGATGCCCTCAGGGTTAGGCTCTGATTAGCTTGGTCAACAGGATGTGATGCCTTCGTGTGGATCTGCCTGGATTTAGTTTGGCCGATGGGATGTCATCCCTTCGTGTGGATCTGTCTGGATTTTCTTTGAGAAATAAAAAATAAAATATATATATAGCAAAAATCCAACTCTTTATTAATATAGCTGAATATTTTAGAACAAACACTACTTAGAATGGTGACAGTTTATCTCTAAATTATAGAGATGTTGGTTACGCTCATTCACCACAGAACTATTAATCAATTTCTCAATGTTTGAGACCAATATTTGATGTCTACATCATGAAGGAATGAGATGTCCTCTTTACAAATAAAAGGCCCTGTATAGATATTGTTATGAGTGCCTTTTCACTTAAAAATCATATCTTTTCGTTATTTTATTATTATTATCTTGCAAATACCATGGATTACAAAAACTACGGGCTTGTAAACCACCAATGGTAAAAAAACCAATTAATGACCGTGCGTTTATCTTTTCACTATATTATTATTATTATTTGTTTTATTTTCCTCCCACCTTACAAATACCATGGGTGAATACCATGATTTACCAAAACCACGAGCTCATAAACCACCAATGGTAAAAATCCAATTAATGACCCTGTTGATTCAATGAATGAGGTGGGTGGCCACTAATATACACCTGGATCTGGTATTTTCTCATCGTACTTGGACTCTAGAAAAACAATTTCAATTTATGTTCACAATGATTTCTGAATTGATACTTTGGCTCTAACTTTTGGGCTCATAGCAATCCTAGTTGTGTCCTTCGTTTCTATTTAGACAGGGATTCTTGAGTTATCTTTGTCTTTCCACATCAACTTGATTGCGCAGGTTTGGCCAACATGGAGAACGAGGATGTGTAGGTGTTTAGAAAAGTTATGAAAAGACACGAAGACCTCGTTCAATCCATCAGAAGCCCACTACTTTCAGTATCCTCTAAGGTCACTAAAAATGAACATTTATGCATCAGCCAACAAACAAATATCAAGTGTAATATCCCTCCAGGGATAATTACCCTTAGGGTTGAAAAAGAGCACATGACAAAATTTGTATTTTGACTAATATTACAAAATAAACAAGTAATTATTTTCACCAACAACTCATACAAGTGAAGCCAATCCAATAGTACATAATAGGACAACAAATCCATAGTTCTTCCAATATCATAATAACGTTTAGGTTCACAACAATTCTATTGATCTGACCTCACAACCAGCCTCAATAATAGCACCTCGACTCTCGTTGCCACATGCAAATCAACCAAACTTTGTTTGCCACAAATCATGCCACAGAAATATTTTTGATGCTACAAAAAAACCTCAAAGGACATTTTGCAGCCACAATCCTGCCTTAGAGATAATTCACTACCAAAAAAATACTCTTGTAGCGTTTGCAATCATCAACAATGCCTTAGGGATACCTCGTTGTCTTAGGTGGGGTTCATGGATGGGTGTCGTTTCCCAGATAATACCTTAGAGTTCGTGTTGCCACAAGAAACACCTTCAAATGAGTTGTTTCCTTAGAAAATCGATGCACAGGGCCACACTATCCCATAATAGTTCTTCGCTAGCCAGACTTGTTACATGTGAATTTGTCACCATGACACTTGATCAGTTTATGGGTCTTTTACCATCCGTGAACATGTTTGAATGAACTCCCTTAGAAGTCAAACAACCTAAAATATCTTGAAGTAGGTGAGAAATTTGGGGAAAATAGTTGCCACACCTTGTTAAGTTTCACCTGTGTTGATTTTTCTAGCTTTCCCGTGCATTCGCTGGAATTAACTCTGAGAACAATGCAAAGTTGCACTCTGTCTGCCACTATAAACTCGCGCAAGTGAATCCGTGAACATGTTTGAATGAACTCCCTTAAAAGTCAAACAACTTAAAATATCTTGAAGTAGGTGAGAAATTTGGGGAAATAGTTGTCACACCTTGTTAAGTTTCACCTGCATTGATTTTTCTAGCTTTTCCCGCGCATTCGCTGGAATTAACTCTGAGAACAACGCAAAGTTGCACTCTGTCTGCCATTATAAACTCACGCAAGTGAATCCAAGAAAGTAAAAATAAAAAGTACATTCTAGAAACACAATTGGTCGAATATTTCCCAACTGAAAGCTTCCAAGTGATAACTATTTGAATTATAACCCTCAGATGATGCATCTTAATCCCTTTTCTCATGGAAACCTAATCCCTCAATTAAGGAGTCTCATCCTCCTCTTTTGGATCTGAAACTTCTTCCTCTTAGCCTATAAAATGACTAGAGGGTAGAGGGATTGAGGAGGTCAAAACTCAGAGAAGATAAACTTATGTTGTTAGTTTGAGATTGGAAAGCTTGTCATCTAAGGAGGAGATTGAAGGCATTTGGGAGGGACCTCATGGCATCAAGGCAAAGGTTGTAAGGCTCCTCTTTATCCTTGATACATACAAATGAACACTTTCTCCCATTAGTTTGTCTTATTGGAATGATGAATGGTTGATAATTGTTTATAATGTTTATTAAGGCAAATTCAATTCCTAATTTCCTTGATCATTAGGCTAAGTTTTGTTTGGATTATTATATTGCATGTGCTTTTGATCCTTTTATGATCTATGATTGCAGGGCTTATCAAGCATTGAGGAACTGCATCAAATCACAATAAGGGATCTCCATCGAGCATTTCGTGAAATAGGTAAGAGGCTCATCCATTAGCCTTAATTCTTATAATTCAAACAAGTCCATCTTAGGGAAAAAGTCAGATCAATTGTCTTGCTTGTTTCTAGTTTCTGTCAAGGATCTAGGGAGATCGCTCTTGTCCGCAAGAGGGATTTGTCCGGTGTAACAAGACTTCACTTTATTGTCCCTTGCTATTCCAAAAAAGCCTTGAACAGGCCTACGCTACCTCAAATTCTAGCCTCGTAAGGCCTTGCTGCCAAGATTTAACCCTTAGAAACCTTTGATGCCTCAGGTCTAACCTCAGAAGGCCTCACTGTCATAGAAATGAACAATTGACATCGGTGAGCCTCAAAATTCATGTGTTGCCTCAAATAATCCCCTCAAGAATAGGTTGTTGCCTCACTTAAGGTCACAAGGATGATTTGTTGCTAGATAGAGCCCTAAAACCCTTGCTGCCACAAACTTGTGACCTCATAACCTTGTTGCCACAACACGAACAAAAATTGCCTCAAGAATTATGTATTTTTTTTTTGAATTGGACTAATTCTATTAATCAAAAATATGGTACAAGATGATACAATCAAGAGAGACAGAAAACCGGCAACCGGAAATGATAGGACTATCAACCTCGGTTCCGGAGAAGGAGTGAAACAAGCAAGAAGCTACAACATATGGCTGGAAGCAAAAAGACTGACTTCTACCCAGAATGGGCAGAAGCCTCAACACAAAGCTTTTTCCCTTTCCTTTTTTTGACTTCGACCCAACCATCCTGGGGTGAATGAGCAATAACAACTTGAAGATTGGGGTTCTCCATAGGGGGGCCCTCCTTTTCTGAATCAGAGGAGGAGGTCATATGGACGCATTTCTGGGCGATGGCTGTATCGGAGGAATGCGCCGGACCATCGGTGGAAGGGACCACTGAATGAGGGGCTTGATCCAATTCTGCATCGCTACCTTCATCTTCAGAGCTAGAGGAATCAAAATCCACAACTAGAGGTGGAGAGCATAGAGCCCATCGTTTGGACTTGGAGAGGTTATCCTTATTCTTTTTTGCTGGGAGAGATGGGCAGGTGTTCTGCAGATGCCCTGATTGGTGGCAATGGCGACAACGAAATGCAGTATTTTCGTAATCCAGTGTCTGGGTCCAAACAAAGTCGTTTATCTTGAGATTGATTTGTTCTGGAAGTCCTTTGCTCAGATCTAACTCCACACATATTCTGGCATATGTGTAGAGACCTTTGTTTTCCCGCCAGTAATCTCCCATAATGAAACTGCCCAAGGTGTTGCCTATAGCTTTATAGACTGCAACATGCCATAAGTGGGCAGGTAAGTTTGGAAGCCTGATCCATACAGGTGTCCTGGTAATGACTGAAATTGCTGGATCAAAATCTGGGAACCAAGGAGTTAAGAAGAGCCCTGCAGTTCCCATGAACCAAGGGCCTTCTTCTAAAGCCTTTTCATAATGCTTACTGTCATCAAATAGAACAATGAAGTATCCTTTTGAACAGAAACTGATCTTACAATGATGAGTCCAATTTGCATGGATCCATGCATAGAGATCCTGAGAACGCGGCCACAGTCCGTTAAATCTGCAAATGATGGCTCTTTCTGCAAATTCTTGAAATTGGTTTGCAAGACCTTCATGGGTGATTTCAACAGAGGGAACTTCCTCTATCTTGTCAACCAAAAAAGGCTTAGGTTTAAGGGCTTCCGAGGGTTTGGGGTTCTTAGAGTGTACTGCATCTTTGTAAGAGAAAAGAGGATGACTGTCCCACTGCACCTCCTCTCAAACGAAGGGTTAACACCAAAGAGTAGTTTTTGGTAATGCTGTAAGAAGAGAGGGGAAGAAGGTCTTCAAGTTGTTTACCTTGAAAGAGAAGTCTCTGAAGGCCTGAAGGGATCCCAATCCGCCATTCTAGCTCCAGTTTGAGATCCAGCACCAAATTTGAAGAACTGACCCATTGCAAGATGGTTCTGCCTGTAGGTTGAGAAATTTGGATCTGAAAGGAGTCAAAGAAGTGCCTAGACACAGTGCCAGGGCCTCTTGTGCATCCGAGAGCAGATCTGCCATGGCGATGATAGGGAGGGGATTTCTCCTCTACAAGCATATCTGGCGAGTTCGAGAAGCAGATCCGCTGCTTGCTTACAGCAAAGATGAAATCTGAGGGATCTTCAGGGTAGATCTTGTTTGCGATGTGAGCTACTGTAAAGACGGTGGCTTTAAAGCCGTCTGGAACATTTGCAAGGAGTGCAGCCACCCAGACAGCGGCACCATCTATGCCAAAGAAAGCCCTGTGCAGAGGCTTGCTAACCTACCGTTTCAGCTCTGCAACCCAGTCGATGTGTATTGCCCGCATTGGTACCTCTACAGGCAGATCTGGCAGGTTCGAGAGGCAGATCCGCTGCTGGCTTGCTTCTGAGGTGAAATCTGTGGGATTTCCAGAGTGGGTCTTATTTGCATTGTGAACAGCTGTGAAAGCGACGGCATCAAAGCAGTCTGGATCAAATGCAGGGAATGCAGCCGTCCAGACAGCGGCATCATCTATTCCGTGGAAAGCCCTGTGCAAAAGCTTGCATTCCTGCGGATTCAAGTCTGCAGTCTGGCTCTTGAACAGAAGGCGGCCAGCTCTTGGAGAGGTTGAGCCGGCGCAAACCAGAAAAGCCAAGCTACAAACCCTAGACACGACTTTCGCCATCACTCCGCCTCCCGGTTACACCGCCTCAGGAATTATGTTAAACATAGTAGAGACAAAGGATTAGCTGGGGTGGAATCCTTCACCACCGAAACCAATCAGAAAAAACGGGTCTTAAACCCTCCAAGAGCCTCAACTCAAAAATCAAAAAGATCCACAATCCATGATGCAAAATGAATCTCCTATCTCCTTCTATAAATTTCCTTTGGAGTCTTCCCTCCTAATTTGAATTTGACTGGCTAACAAATTTCCCTCCATTTGCCCCAAATTAGGCTTTTATTGCAAGTTTCCCTCCACTTACCCCAAATTTTCCAATGTTACCCCAATAACATTAAATAATTCCATGGCCACTTGGGAGCGGGAGCAAGGAGCGACATTTTCAAAATCTCCCAGGTCAGGAGCAATATTGGGAGTGAACTTTTATATAATATATCTTTTTATATATTTTGATGCATATATGTCAACAAAAGCATGTAGAATGGTGAATTAGTGATAAAAAAAATAAAAACATGGATTAAACCATATAACATCATTCATCTAGTAGTTATAATCTTCATAAATCACATGTCCACAAATTACAAGTTCTCATTTATATAGCATGTAAGGGTGCACATAACCAAAATAGCATCGAGTGCAATCCATCTCTGAACCGAAAATACATCAACAAATAGGCTCTAGATGGCCTCTAACGTCCAAAAAAATCATGCGACAACAAAAACCTACATATCATCAAAATCATTGCCTATCTTCGGATCTTTGTCATTAATATCACCCTCTAAGCATTAACATAAGATGGAAAAAATGTAGCATGCCAAGGCAAGATTTGTTTGAGTGATGGGTACATTTTTAGTAGGGTCATGATAGAGGAGTTCGACAACAAATGTCACTAACATCAAGGTTACATAGAGGACTTGGTGCTCTTGATTAAATATGAGTTTCATATCCTAGTACATGACAAAATCCAATGGAAACATTGCAATCCCCTCAATCCTTAAATCATGAAAAGTTGACAAGTCTGTTGGATTTTGAGTGAGATCTAAAATTCTACTTTCTCCATATGAAATCCAATGAGGTCGGAACCAATCTAAAGCACCCCGAGTCATTTCATGGTAATGTTAACAATTTAAGTAAAAGGATGAAAATGAAAGATAATGTATAATGTCACTTTTACTTTAAGAATTTAACATTACCATGAATTACATATCAATACTAGGGCCGCAGGCTTGAATATTAGGCAGCCCCACTCAAAAATTCTTGTTTCTTTGAAGAAATATGGGTTTGGAACATCTTTGCAAAAAAAAAAATTGCGAAGAAAGCCAGGAAGCAATTTTTTTTGTGGTAGCGCGCTCCTGGGTCCCTCACAATGCGCTCCCGCTAAGAGCGCGCTTTGGGAGCAAATCCGAAGGGTGAGGGGTGCTCCCCCGTAACGCTCTTCTCCCTTTACAAATGAATATAGCCTAAAGGTTAGATAGGCTACTAGGTCCTCCTTTGGGCAATTAATTAGAAGAAGACATTACAAAGAGCCTGTTAGTGCAGTGAACGAAAAGGATTGGCATCCTTGAAGTAGAGTGCAACATAACTTATCTTTATAAATGGCATTCAACAATAGGGACATAAAGAATTCTGCCCTGGCTGAGTTCGAGGAAGAGACAGTCCACCAACTAAGAGACCCAATGGATATCGAGAAACAAAGCTCCCCCAAAATTGATGATGAACAGGAAGAAGCGGGTAGAGATCAAGTTTATTATTAAATGGATGTATTTGTGTGCTAATTTATTAGGTGTTTTCATAAAGCAGGCCACATACAGGCTAACCTGTGGGATATTTACTTTTTGATATGCTCTAAGCTTCCTTTAGTAACCTCCAACAAATGTTTAAGCTTGTGGAAGACTCGTTGAATCAGCACTTTGTAATCTGCTGCTAATCTTGGCTGCATCTTTTTTATTATAATAAAATTTCTGTTATGGTTTATGGTAAACAAACAAGCAAAAGAGCTCTGCATCTATTAAATAACAAAAAAGATGAAGATAGGTGAAATATATCCAAAATTAAAATAGATCTATGCTAACTTATTTATGTTTATTATTTTCATTTAGTCCTAGGGAGCAACTCAATCGGTGATCGAAGTAATGTGAACACTGTAAACCGAGAGATCCAAGGTTCAGATCCCCTGTTTTGCGACCCTGTTTACAGAGAGGAGAACAGGTCGTAGACCTCTGGGGTCTACTAGTAGTTACGTGGAGGGTGGAGGGTGGGCTGCTGGGTTCCTCTGGGATACCCAAAAAAAAAAAAAAAAAAACATTTGCTTCTATTCATATTAAATATATAGACACATATACATGGACATCTCCCCCGCCCTATAATCTAACTTCTCTCAGTGCAATTGGTGGTAGCTTGCATCTTTGCGTAATGATTTTGCTGACAGTAAAAAAACTGTTTACGGAGAATGAAAGAGGCAAATCTCACCGACGCAGCTATTTCCCCTTAGACAAGGCAGACAGTTTCTCCAGGTCCTCGACCAGAAGATATAGATTTAGCCTTGAGACATATACAAGTGATGACCAGAGCTCACAAAGCTGAGCCAGAAGGGATCTATGGGGTTATATCAAAAATGGAACTGTGCCCTTGCGGTGTATCTTCGAACATACTCTCCCAGTATGCATGAGCCAAGGCCCATACAGCTAGGGCCTGCCTTTCTTTAGGTTAAACAGCGATGACCTTTTGAGCTTTTGCTGTTCACTAATCCTCTTTGACTGAATTCTTTCCCAAGAAAAAATTTGCAGGGAAACCTACAGCATACAAATCCACAGCCATGTATGTAATCTGCACGAAACCCATTGACGGAAAAGGAACTGGCAAAATGCTCACCAATATTGGCGATAACTAATCTAGCTTACGCCTTGGACTCCTTTCAGTTAAGACTAATCCTTAGTTACAAGGGTTGATCAGGACCCAGCCTCCAACTAAAGGTTGAGCAAGATGGGTTGAGCAGAACAGACGTTTTGTTAAAATGGTGGGACCATGTTAATCACATTTCCATGTTTGGTACAAATCGGTTAACGTGGGACCAACCGTTCCATTTTCGAGAGGATAATTGGGAAAGTGCCTCGGTTACCAGGACCACTGTGAATAAAATTCTAAAAGGCTGAACCATATAATCAAAATTCGCAACAATGCAAAGCATGGTCGCTAACAAGTATAATGTTAGACCCTGTACTTCACCACTTCAAGATAAAAGTAGAAATGAGTATATTTATTTACCTGGGAACATTTCTTCTGATAGCAGAACGCCTCTTCCTCTTTTTGACATCTTGTTTAGACTCGAAGAAACGCCTTCGCCTGCATTCCTCAAAAACGCCGGCCTTAAAGACCTCTTTTCGGAACCTTCTGACAACAGATTCCTCTGATTCACCCTCCCCCACGAAGATCTGGGCATTGTAGGCACCTCTGGAGATGAGGCGTTTAACAGACGAAGCTGCTGATTCATTCTCCCCCGCGAAGATCTGGGCATCGTAGGCCCCTCCGGAGATGAGGGGTTTAACAGACAAAGCTGTTGATAGCACCCTAGGGAAGGAGATATGAGACGAAGAAGATGCGACTGGCGTGAGAGTTTTGTTGGGCTTTAAGGGCAACGAGGGGAATGGAATTACTGCGAGTCTTAGTGCCCAAGAAGCCATCACTAGTCTCCTCTAAACGAATCTCTTGTCTTCTGTAAGAACCAATTCATTTATGAACAGCTCTGATGACAAAGTTTTTCCTTGCTTCATAATCCTGTGAGCGGTTTGTGATTCGTTCAGAGATTTGTCCAGTAGTTTCTACTGCTCCATGTCTATAAATAGATTTGGGAAATGCTTTATTTATCGAAGTTTAGACTTGGTTCTTCCTACGGGAGGTATAGACTTTCTGCACAGTTCCACATTGATTTAGCACGAGTGTATACCATGTTAATCCAGCAAAATAAGAAAACATTTAACAACCAGAAAGGAACACAATTGTTAAGAGTCCAAGTTTGAAGGTTTTTTTATGTGAGGTCTTTAAAGATAACTGGAAAAGTTAGGAAGATATATTTGCAGCTAGTTCTTGAGATAATCTATTTAGCAAGGGGTTTGTCGAGAGTCAAAGTTTGAAGGTTTTTTTATATGAGGTCTTTAAAGATAACTGGAAAAGTTATGAAGATATATTCACAGCTAGTTTTTGAGATAATCTATTTAGGAAGGGGTTTGTCGAGAAGCTTAGAGCATTTATTTTGAAGCTTCACACAAAAAAGGCCGAATACAGAAACAATATGTCCCATAATCTATTTTTAGCCTCATAGACGTTAAAGATAATTTCTTCTTCCTTCTTTCTTTCTTAGTTCTCCCTAATCAAAGTTGAAACGTCTTTTAATGGGACCTCATTAGTTCTCTCTTATTCCTTTTTCTATGTATTTAAAGGATTTTTGTTTTTTTACATGTATTCAAAGAATTTTAAAAGTTTTGGATTCTAACGAAAAATTTAAGATTAATTTAACTTAATTTATATCAAAGTTTAAAAAGTTAATTAAAAGTTTTAGTTATTTATTTTTTGGAAGAATTTGAATTTATGTTTTAAATTATTTCAAGTGATATATAAAATTATTATGTAAAGTTGAATAAATATTTCAAAGAGCTTGTGTGTTTAGTGCAAATCATTCATAACCTTACATTGTTTGTCTTTTTTTAATTGTATAATAATCTAATAAAATTATATTGTATAAGTTAAAGTTTTGATGCGCAAATAATCTAAGTAGTATAGATCCATTTTAATCTTAGATTTAATTACTGATCTTTGGGAGAATAATATTTTTTGTGCTTAAAAGGTGGGGTTAAGATGGATTTACATTAATTTATTTTATGTCTTTTTTTTAGCATTCGTTTTTTCATAGTGTTTTTTTTCACTTTCATGTCACAAAAGTTATTTATTTTTTCATTTTAGTTTATTGGGATTACTTTGTTTTACATGGATCATCCATATCAAGTTGTAAAGTGCACTTGGCTTTGCAATTAAGATATTGAGTTTATTAGAATTTTGTGGACTAAACTCAATGCATACACATACACAAGATCTGGTAACATCGCTCCATTTACTTTACACATTTAATGAACTGAAACACACGGATGTGTCTAACCTTAAACAAATTATGCACATTAGAAAATTATAAAATCGGCAATTAGATCATGCACAGTAAACTATTACACACAAGTTTTGCCAAATCAACAGTTCTTCATTAAATTCTTCTCAAAATCTACTTGGGCTCCCTTACTGGGATAATGGCCCTTGAGAAATTACATATACAACAATTACCCTAGATTTGATCGAGCATAACAAGCCTTAGATCCACCCCTGATTTGGCTTATTTGGATCTCCTTTGTTGCTTTGTGCTCTTTCCTTAGACCCACTACATCTAAGTATCTCACTCATAGAAAACCTATAATATTACTCATGCAAATCTCCTTTGTTGCACCGTATTCTTTCCTCGAACTTAGCACAACTGAGTATCTCACTCACCACAAACTCTTACTTGTTGTGCTCCACAAGACATCTCTCTTGTTCTTTTTTCAACCTTCCACAGTCTCTTTTGACTCTCTTGCCAAGCCACAAGACAACAAAAATGAATCACTCACCCTTGTACTTATACCTCTCCAAAGGGTGTAATACCATGGGTCATCAAAATACCACAAGTAATACCATGGGTTTGTAGGTGCAAAGTTACATCACTTAACCCACTTGCCCCACATGTAAGAATACTCATGATGCTACACAAAACATCAATAAAAATGAATTAAATGTTATTCCTATAATAAGTTTATTATTGATTAAAATAAATAAATTTTTCCATCAACCTATATTATATCATTATTATAATACATTATACTATCTCATCTATGTTAAATTGTAAAATGCACTTTGCATTTTTTATGTAAAAAATAACAAATAAAATGAAAACAAATTCATTGAGAAAACCATATTCCTTTCTATTCCTTCCAAAAGGACCATTTTCATTTTTTAATCTAAAGAATCACCCCATAATAATAATTTACATAATAATAAAGATTTCTTTCTACACCCTCAAAACATTTCGAATGCATCTATTTCACTCTCTTTACTCAATTCCAATAAGCATCTATAAGAAAGAGCTTTTATTTCTCATAATTTATTGCGTGAGAGAGCTCCCATAATTAAGGGAGAAAGAGCTTTTATTTTTCATAATTTATTGGTGTGGGAGAGCTCCCATAATTAAGGGGGCAAGGAAATAAAGGAAAGCCTCTCTTGAGACACTAATCTTTCCCGGGCAGATGAGGTGTGGTCATTATATGTGTATTACACTTTCACATCCATCTTATCTCATGATATTTCTCTTATGACATGGACTTTATTTACAAAATACTATATATCGTTATTGAAATCATAGGACTAAAGGAAATAAGTATACACTACTTTTATTTACAAAATACTATATATCGTTATTGAAATCATAGGACTAAAGGAAATAAGTATACATTACTGAATTAATACCAATGTTAAACTTTTAATGTAAAGTAACAAAAGGGTTTTTAAACACTCAATCAAAGGGAGAGGGTATGATATTTATGGAATGAAAGTATTTATTTTAATACTCAACCAAAGGGAGAGGGTATGATATTTATGGAATGAAAGTATTTATTTATACGCTGCAAAATTAAAAGTATGGAGAAAGTTATCGTTCTCGAAAGAAAGGCTTATGTGTGATATTATGTAAAAAAGAGATAATGGTGCATTTCATTGCATAGTGCATAACAACATCCTTATTTATTAGTCCTTGGCAATGCAGGGACTCTAGCGATGGATACGGTATTGACCAAACATTAATCGGTTTTTTGACCAAAAAAAATTGTGCGCTATCAAAATCTAACCAAAGTTTATCCCTGGAAATTTCAGCGTAAGAAACTTATAACCAAAGTTGTGAATTCAAGGTCTTATTACAAGCTTCACATGCCCCGATGTTATTTCAGCCGGGACAAGTTATTTTATCGTAAGTTTTATGTTCAGGGTGCCTGTTTTCCTTTCATGCATGTTCTCCATGCCCTACATGCAACCAGTGCTAGATGTCTAATGGTTGTGCACACGCATCCACGTTTGTCCACAAATCCTTCCTTTGGAGCATAGCAGCAGGGCAGAGAGTGAGTTTCAATTTCGATTTAGTTTCAGGAGCAGAACAGAGAGTGTCAGGAGCCGCCAGGAGAGTGGTTCAACATGGGTTGTTCTCCTCGCTCGGGCTATCAATTCTCTGCAGAAGGCAGCAGCTACCAGCAGCTTGGGAGAGTGGTTCAACATGGGCTTTTCTCCTCGCTCGGGCTATCAATTCTCCACAGAAGGCAGCTACCAGCAGCTAAGCTGGATGCCGGCACAGTGGACTATTGTAGCTGCTTCGCATTTCTGAGAAAGCCGAAGAAGGAGCTGAAGGCTGATTGCCATTTTTATGGCAGTGATTTCTCGCAAGATAGTCTGTCGAGCGGCCCCTTCGGGTATTCCGGCAGTTCATTTCGAAAAGACGGTATGCTGAGCCTCTATGGCTCTTCGTTGAATTATTCGGATAATGGAGTGCAGCAGGACTGTAAGGCTTTGAAGACAATACCCGCGGCTTCCAACGCAGTTAATTGCAGAGAGATCCCCGTGAAGGAAACCCATAGGGTTGTTCGTACCGAGGTATGCTCCCTTTGCTATTTTTGAATAATTGTGCGCATGGAAGGCATTACATGATTTCATCTATGTCTCGTTCATTCGAGTCTTCAGTATTTTATCCTGATCGGTTGCAAGAAAAAGTATCAGTGAAAAACTTGTCCTCGCTCATATTTGTAAACTATGTTTGTTTGCGAATAAAAACATTTTTCTTCTGCAAGTGTTTCAAGAAACATGAACCGGTAGAAGCCCATCCAAGTGACAAGCCGAAATGCTGGAATTCTGAGATGCCTTGCAAGATTAAAAGGACCGCAGGTATATGTAACATCCCCATTACCCAGAACTCGTTATTGTCTGCAACGATTCTGGATTCTCATTCATTATACGGTTGGTACAGGCGATTTCTAGATATTTATACAATAATATTGCCAATACAACGATGGCAATATCAAATATGATTGGCCCCATGGAGAAGATAGCCATGGATGGGAATCCAATCAAAAGCTTTTCTTTCTTTGTATCTGGTGCACCTCAAGTAAGTAAACAGACTGCGCAGGTTCCTTTACCCATATTCTAGTATTTTTGCTTGAAATCAAAGCAGTAGCACAGTAGCTTGTACATTTCTATCAATCATAAATAGAAATATTAAATTACTCTCTCTAATTATTACTTTTGTATTCAGAATGGGCTGAACCAAATGGTCGCTCTCTTTATTTTAATTATGTAATGTCTAAAATTTATAATAATAAAAACAAACTGAATATATGTAAAAGCATACCTTCAGTTTGTTTGCAGCAGCCGCAAACTGATCCAGCAACTACAAACAAAATGATCCAGCAACGTTTAAATGGGAAGATATATGCAAAAGCATATCTTCAGTCTGCATGCAGCAACAACATACCTTTAGTTTGGAAATCCACGGACATCCCTGAAGAAAAGGCCTTTGGAGCACGGTAGAGGGTCCCGGAAGCTTCCCTGTCAGGTAGGCAAGATCCTCTGTGAATCTATTTTTGTTTTGCCACTCTTTTACATGGTCACATTCCATTGATCCACAAACATAAATGCATGCTCTGCTCAAACCAATCTCCCTTTCATTTCTTCAATCTTTTCTCTGCTACCTGCTGCTCTAGAAGTTAGTGCTCTCTATGCCTTTGTTCCTTTTTTTCCTTCCTTGTAGTCATCTGGTCTGTTAAATTTTGTCTGTTCATCTACTTTGGATTGTATTTGGATTTTGATTTTCAGTTTTGTAATGTTGTTATATATGAGAGTGGTGGATTTACATATTGTCCATATTTATAATCTTCCGCAGGCTTTGTAACAATAAGGAAGATTGTTCATTGTTGTTGTTCCAAAGTACCAGTTATTGTAGCATTCTCAATAGTTTTGCATAGTTATTACTCGTGCATTTTTTTGTAGAATACAACATCCTCGATCATTTTTGCATAGTAACTCCTGCATTTTTCTGTTGCATGTGATAGCAAAGAAGCCATAAATTCTTAGGCACAAACACCTTTCACCATAACATACCAGGTGGTAAGGAAGCAAACACCAAGGCAATGGCGTAGACGCTTTAACCATCTGTAGGTGGATGACATGCAATGAGTGTGTTAATACATAAAGTTGTACGTGTGGGTTGATGACATGCAACAAGTGTGTTAATACATAAAGTTGTATGAATAAGTGGCAGAGACTTTTTTGATGCATTGTTATATGATTGTTGTTCTGTACAGGTGTATCCCTTCTTGTATCATACAACACGTGTTGTTCTAACCTCATTTTGCATTTCTCTCATACCAGAAATTGGTTTAGGTGGGCGGTGCATGTGAAGAGAACGTGTCATGTTATATGATTGTCTGGCAAGAGCTTTAGAAAATTATAATTTGTGCGTCGGTGTCATATATGGGATGCCCCGCTAATAAATTACATGTTCTTTAAAATGTTACAGAAGTAAAGTTTTATTGATTTATTTTAATATCTAAATTATTTGTTTTATATTGAATATAAATGTATTGATTTATTTTAATATCTAAATTATTTGTTTTATATATGTATTTGGTATGCTTTGCCACATGATGGTGCGCTTCCATGTGCCCCGTGCATGTGTATGTACAGAGCTTAGGAAACTTATACAGAGTTGGGGTTTGTTTGTATAGAGCTTAGGAAACTTGTGGAGAGCAGTATGCTTTGTGATGGTGCGTCCATGTGCCCCGTGCATGTGTATGTACAGAGCTTAGGAAACTTATACAGAGTTGGGGTTTGTTTGTATAGAGCTTAGGAAACTTGTGGAGAGCGTGAAGGGTTTAAAGAATGAAGACTGGCATTCAAATATTTACAGCGTTATTCAGACACTTTCAAGTCTTATTGCCAGGAACACGGACACCATTATTGGATCATTGGCCTGGAGGGCTCCGCAACCGAACTCTGTAATATTATGTTCCAAAGAAGAACTCTGTCTTTAAAGATGAATGCTCAAAGTCATTGTGGCAACTCAAAGAACTGGAGTTTCTCAACCCCGGCAGGGACTACTGCTATGACAGTGGCTCTCTTGTTACATAAAAAAAGAGATAATGGTGTACTTCATTGCATAGGGCATAAGAACACTTTTAAAGGGCAATTGAAGAAAAAAGGGGTGTTTTCACTATGTAAACCTATTTGAAGAATATTGAATTGAAAGTTAGGTATTAATTAAGAAGGCATTTATATATGGATTTATTCGAAGAAAAAATTCTCTAGAGGTTGTTTGAGGCTAACTTTTTTTTAATGCTTTATTTGTCTTGCTATAAGGCTAATCAAAAGTAGGCCAACATATTTAATATTGAAATTTTCTTTTTAATATTTTACTTGTCTCGCTTTTATAAGGCTAATCAAAAGTATAATGGGTCTTTAAATAATTATAAGGTTGTAACAACGCCTCCCCTCATATCTACCCACTTTCACCGGCTTACCAGGGTAAACATGAGATGAGAGGATACTATGACAAGACTCAACCTCCTAAGTCACCTTAAGGAAGTGGAATCGACAGAAACACACCACACAAACCTTCCACATAAGTAACAGAACTCCCAGGAGCCATCCCAACCACTCAAGTAACCAGCCCCTAAGACCAACTGAAGTTTTAGTGCATCAAACCCCTAGACGCTCCCTTTATATGGACAAGGGTGCATTTGGGAGGCTCCATAAGCTCCCACAACAAGGGAAAGGGGGCTTCTGGGGACTTTTTTCCCCAATGTTGTGCCCGCAACTCTGATATTGGTGCCACTTTTCAAGCCCAGAATCCAGGTCACTTCCAAAAAATCCATGTAGCTTTCATAATCCACAATTTACATGACAACAAGACTTGTAAGCCAAAATTGACTTTAGGACTAGGCTTGACCATCCCCAATCGGGATTGGCATTTTGTCAAACACTTAGCATCAATGCAATCTACAGGACATGAATATAAGACAAAGCATAAATGACTGATAACTCATATGAGACTTGACAAGAAGGATGACCACCCTCTTCTCTTAATTGTTTTGACATCAATTAGGTCTTGCATCCATTATCCTTTCAGTTACAAGTAAATACATGAAATAACCATGACTATAACCAACATTAAACAATTTAAAGAACAATGAGATAACAGCCATTAAAGCCACATAATAACAAGTACAAAAGCGAGAGAACTTAGCTTTTATTAAACATAGGCAAGAGCCAACCAGGTTCGGGACTTCCACGTACCACCTGTATAAATTTCTACAAATCTAGCTCTGATACCATGTAGGAATTTCTACAAATATAGCTTTGATACCATGTAGAAATTTCTACAAATCTAGCTCTGATACCATGTAGAAATTTCTACAAATCTAGCTCTGATACCATGTAGAAATTTCCTGTAGATTTAAACTGTAATTGTAATATGCTAAAACAATTGACTTGAATCTACTATACTCATCAGCGGAAACAATAAAAATCAATGAAATCGTGAAGCGCATAAGAGAAAGAATTCAGTCAACACATTACACAATGATTTCCCGAGGAAAGCCACAGCTACAAAACCCTGCTATCTGTATATTACATTAGCCAAAGAATCTGGATGAATACAATATGCTCTGCTCAACCTTGAGCTCAACCTGCACAAGTATTTTCTATCCTCTGCCTGACTAGCTGCCTTTGGCCAATACATAGGCAAATTCCTAGTCTTTCAAGCTCCTATTTCCTTGCTCTCACAAGCTCCATGCACAAACTTGTGCTTCCTATTGCTTGGCCTCACCAACTCATGCTCACCAAAACAATGATTAAACTTGTGCTTTCATTCCTCCTTTTAAAGGCAATTTGAATGGTTAAAATTAGTGAGTTTTCTAATTAAGGAATGATTTATTTTAGGCCTTCTTCTGACTGCATGCACCATCTGTTTAATTTAGATGATTTTACAACTGATAGTACATTGTCCCCGAACTCCAATCTCAACTGAGTATTTCTTTGATATGACATACATGAGTTAATTATGAGTGAATCTTCAGTTTACTGGTTTATCACTGTAGGCAACACCACACTGCACTTCAGGCAGCACCTCATTGTTCGACTGTCAGCACCCCACTACTACATGTTACACCCCACTACTGTAGGTTACACCCCACTACTGGACCTCCCACTAATTCCTCCATGAGTTGGAACTAGTGTAACTAACTTTAACTCAGTTAAAGTAAATTAAATAATTACAACTCAAAATAAACTCAACTAGTGCTCCTAATTGTAGGAGACACTCCTACATGACTCTAGTTAGACCCTCAACTCGAATTAACTGAGCTAACTAAGTCAATTAAAATATTTAACTATTACAAGTTGTCATGAGATGTGGAGTTACAATTTTATTCCCAATTTAATTGAAGAACAAATTAAATTATGATTTTTTCTTGATGTTATTTTTTACATTTCTTGTTGCTATTTTCAACACTACCTCTCAACAAGAAAGGAATTCAACTCTATCTAGAATCAATACCTTTGGAATGTTATGCATGCAACACTTGTCACTTTTGTTGTTGCTACTGCAACATCTGCAACCGAAAAGCATCCAAACAAAATAAACTGAATCAACTGTGTCTGCAACTATCTACTAGGAAAATTATGTTGTTGTTGACTCTGCTACCAAGCCTCCTGCTCTGCTATCAACACTGCTCTACACTTCTTAGTATCTAATTGGCATTAATCCTCCTGCTACTAAATATTGTGGGCCCATGTAGCAAGGTAATGCTCTATGAGACAAAAACACCTCAATGGATCTTGCCCAAATTTATGCACTCTTGGGACTATTGCTTCACATTGCCCCACCTCTCACCTGAAGGTATGGCTGCATGTGCTCCCTCTTCCCACTTGGCTCAAAATTCCCCCTACTGGAGGTCTATGCTTGAGTGGATGTCTCCACACAGTCTCCTATTTGCTTCTCCAATTGTGGTTTCTTAACAACTTGCTGAGACTGATTCTGACGCTGCATGTTGAGAGGTAATTCATGCTCCCTCTCAACCACCAAGTCTCTAACCTTTGCCTTGCTCCTCGAGGCTTTGCATGCATATTGTACCTTAAGTGCATACAAGTTCTTGACTTGCATACTGATTCATTTCACATGTCCCATGGCGATGTGTCTAAGGAAAACCTTTCCTTTGCTAAATATCACATCGTAGCCATGGTCTTCCAATACCGCGACAGAAACAAGATTCTTCTTTAGTCCCAGAACATATATCACATCTGTGAGTCTGAGGGAGGAGTCAGACTCCCTCTAAAAAGTAACTATATTGATGTCGTTCTACCTCCCATCATCTCCAAACTCTATATTCTGCTTGAAGTCTTTCACCTCCAAGTCACTGAAGATATCTTTATTCCTCTTCACATGGAACGAGACACGGTTATCGAGATACCACATGCTTCCCATTACAGTGCTTGCCATGCATGAAATGAGAGTGAAATCCAGTTCGAATTGTGAAGCTAGAGCTTCACCTACTGTTGTTGTTAAAGGCTCCTTCTTGCTTGCTTTCTACATTGTTGTTGCAACTACTACAATAATGAGTCTTATCTCCCCAGATCCTGAAAACTAGCTTCCATAGGGCTACTCCCTTTGAGTATTGATCTCCCCGTAGGAAATCTCTATGCTCCTCAATCTACCAATATCAATGATCACGGCTCCTTTGTATGTCACTAAACATTGCCTCACTGATCTTCCCACTAGCAGCGTTCTATCTCCATTAAAAAGTCTGCACATAGGGTCTTACGGATCTTCCCTAAACTATAGATCCATCAATCTGCAAGGAAAACGTCGAATTCTTCTATTCTATTGTGATTTCAGCTTCGATACCATGTAGAAATTCCTACAAAACTAGCTCTGATACCATGTAGAAATTCCTACAAAACTGGCTCTAATACCATGTAGAAATTCCTTGTAGATTCAAACTGCAAATTGTAATGTACTAAAATAATTGACTTGAATATACTTTACTCATCAGCGTAAACAATAAACGATCGATGAAATCATGAAGCATATAAGAGAAAGAATTCAATCAACACAATACATAATGATTTCCTGGGGAAATCCACAACTAAAAACCCATGTTGTCTGTATATTGCATTAGTCAAAGAATCGAGATGAATACAATATGCTATGCTCAACCTTGAGCTCAGCCTGCACAAGTATTTTCTATCCTCTACCTGATTAATTGCCTTTGGCCAATACTTAGCCAAATTCCTAGCCTTTCAAGCTCCTACTTCCTTGCTCTCACAAGCTCCACGCACAAACTTGTGCTTCCTATTGCTTGGTCTCACCAACTTGTGCTCACCAAAACAATCATTAAACTTGTGCTTTCATTCCTCCTTTTAAAGGTAATTTGAATGGTTAAAATTAGTGAGTTTTCTAATTAAGGAAAGATTTATTTTAGGCCTTATTTTGATTGCATGCACCATCTGTTTAATTGAGATGATTTTACAACTAATAGTTCATTGTCCTTGAACTCCAATCTCAACTAGGTCTTTCTTTGATCTGACAAGCATGAGTTAATTATGAGTGAATCTTTAATTTACTGGTTGATCATTGTAGGCAACACCACATTGCACTTTAAGCAACACCCCACTGCTCAACAGGAAGCACCCCACTATTGCATGTTACACCCCACTACAGCAGGTTACACCCCACTACTGGACCTCCCTCTAATTCTTCCACCAGTTGGAACTAGTGTAACTAACTTTAACTTAGCTAGACCGAATTAAATAATTGCAACTCAAAATAAACTCAACTAGTGCTCCTAATTTTAAGAGACACTCTACATGACTCTAGTTAGACCCTCAACTCGAATTAACTGAGCTAACTAAGTCAAATTAACTTAGTTAACTATTACAAGTTGTCAGGAGATGTGGAGTTATAATTTTACCCCCAATTTAATTCAAGGACAAATTAAATTAGGATTTTTTCTTGATGTTATTTTTAACATTTATTGTTGTTATTTTCAACACACCCGACCATAGACATGGTTGAACCAAATATTTCTTTCAACCAGTCACCCCCATTGCATATTCCAAGCATGAATGTGGGATCTCATGGATAAACCAATCCAAAACAACCAAGGGAATCCATAGGCTAAACCACCTCCACCTTCAAAAAACTGTGATCTCACCAAAACCGACACTAAGATCACAAAACCAAACCAAGCTTGGAATGCCTCCAGGCTCCACCACTATCCTTCAAGAATTTTTTGTCTCCTTATCTCTTAGGATTTACCGCAATTCACACCAGATCACTAGGCCCTAACTGTGTATCCCGCCAAAACAGGTCAAGGGATTCATAGGTCTTTGGGAAATTTCTTGAGACCACCTCTGCCCCAGATTCCAAAACCATCCGACAATTCCAAAGCTCAAAACCGAGAAACAATCCCATCACACCATGGCTATCCAGGAAAAGGCAAGGCAAGGCTAAAAACCATTGTCATAACCTGGCAAGACCATGCCACTGATAACAAGAGAACTAAATACCAACACGCAAATCCATGCATGTCAAAACCAGTTAGGAAATCACACATGCAATATGTTACCTGCAAGTATTCTTGTTGAATTTGCTTGATCTTGCTCTTCCTTGCTTGCTCTTCGCTTTCATTTCTTTTACTCGTCCTTCCTTTGTTCACTTTTCTGTTCCTTGCTCCAAAGCTAGAATGCTCCAAAACTTAACTGACAAAAGGCTATGTTATCACTCCAGGAAACTCTCATAGGTTGCAATGTGGAGATGCCTGGTAACATATAATCTTCAATATTGTTCTTTGAACTATTGGAGTGGATGATGGTTTGGATCAAGCCAGATAACCATTTCAACTCTACTTTTACTCAAGACATGCATGAACACCCTCAGCTTTACAAGGCCCTAGACCACTAATGCTCAATAGTTTGTAGATTTAATGAATAGATGGAGAATACCGACTGTACCAGCAGACGCATATATAAACACATATGAATGGCCAACTATAGGAAGTAAAAGAAACTTGCAACTTAACTTATCAACGCAGAGATAAGATGATAGTTATCTGGCATTAGACACAAAAGAAACATGAACAACATGTTCAAGTGAAAGCTTAGAACAGAAGAGAAAATGGACATTGAACATATAACAACAAAAGAAGCTTATATTGCTAGAATGAAGATGAGAAGCTTGAAGGAATAGAGTATCAACAATCTCCAGAAGTTGAACCTTCGCTACATTTAACTCTCAGCCATTTATAGGCCTTTTATAATGTTGTTGAGCTCTCAAAGGCTTGGAGTGTTTTAATCTATCCTCCCTATCTTTTCAACAACTCGATGCCTTGACTAGGCAAGCATGGGTTCGGAGGTTCCTTCTTCTGACATAAGAGTAACCGCCTTCGGATAGTTTGTTGCGCTGCCTGGGAGCTCGCTCATGCAAGCGATGCTCCATGACCGTTCTGTTTGTTTGGATGAGTTGCGTTGTCTGTGTTAGGTTCCTATACCAATAGGTGTCATTTTTCATGATTGACATGTATGAGATCTAATATGTTCATACCTTTGGCTGGTTCCAAAGGTTTTCCATATTCACAAGAAATCAAAAAAGTTAAAAAATGAAAAGAGGGTATGCCCTAAAAGAAATATCAAAGGGCAAAAGAAGGAAATGGTCAAAAAGAAAGGAAATGAACCCCAAATGAAGAAGACCAAGAAAGTGTGCTAGTCCAAAATGCCACTATTGTTCTATTTTTGCAAAGAATCTCATGGTGTACAGTTGGTTGACTCTTACCACAGTTGATGGATGGCCAAACAACTTAATCTTGGCCAGTTCATGTTTAAATTTCTTGTTTTAGAGATAGAGAACAAAGTCTGTCCAAACAATTCAAGCTTGGCAGATTAGTAATTAGGTAGAAAAGTAAAGGAGCTCAACAGCTAAATCTGAGCCCCTGGGAGAAATAAGGGCAGACTTAGATAGGATGGCAGTTAAAAGAAAAAAAGAGAGTAAGGGTTTGCTAGTTTAAATGCACTAAAGGAAAAAGGAAGAAAAAATGTTAGGTATAATAGGCTGGGTAGGCAGTTTTGATGTTGCAGAAGCAGGCTTATCAGTAATTTTGTTTTTCAAAGGTGATTCATCTTATTACTATCATAAGTACCATGGCAACTATGTGGTGACAGATCAAATGAAGCATGTCTAACTTCCCCTCACTCTTCTCCCAAAAAACACTTACTAACCTCCCCCCAAGGATATTGAGATCTGCTCAATGCTCCTAAATCACTCCATTTCATGAAAAAGACTAAGTGAAACTCTGTTTTTACTTAGGATAAAAGAAGCCACATTTCTTGTGTAAAATCCTTACTTTCCCTATAGCCTAAGATCATCACTTAGCGCTTCCCATTTCATGAATCACATTAATTACATTTTAACTTTATTATTTAAATCCCTATGCTCATTCCCTTTTCCCGTACTATATTAATATATAAAACCCCATATTTTTATTATTATCCCGCCCCGATTAATATATAATCATAACACTATAGAGATGAGGGTTTAATGATTCACCCGGAATGCATTAAAAACCTCCCCGCGCTCATATATTTGAGGTTAATCAACATCTGGTTGATTAACATTTTAATTTCCCCGACAGCCAACCAGCGCGCCCCAATGTGTTTAAATTCATGGTTTATATATGTGGGTCCCCGCACCATAGTTCTCCGCTACCTCCAGCAAGCGCCAGCTGTTAGATCTGGGCCCGCCGATTGGACGGCCCACGATCATATCGCGGCACCCCTCCACACCGAAGGTTAACACCTAGGGAACGATTGTATTCCCGCTGTACCGTGGGACATGCGACGCCCTCCCGGCATGATCGCGGCCCGTCCACCCAAAACCACCTTGGCCGATAAGCGGTGCGGGCCCAAAACCGCTTACCGCCCCCGCTGACCCCCCCGCTAATGTCATCACCACGTCATCTGCTAACGTCAGCCTCCGTACCCCTTTACGCGACAAAATATTTCATCATGCTGACGTCACCCAACTAAAAAGCGCCAAAAAGCCCCGTAAAGTCAATTTTTGTTTAAAAAATCCTGAAATGTCGTTTTCTCTCATTTTGTATTTGTTCTTCTGCGAAAACTGGTGCATGTAGACCACGCCCAAAGTAGTTGCTCGACTATACAGTCCGCCACCCAGCCAAACAGAGTCCATAGTCCTGTTCTCCAGCTCGTCCCGCAACCTGCAAACTGCACATTTCGTCTTCAAAAACAGGTATTTACCTTAATTCAGTTTTCGAACCCTGTGAATTTCAATTTTCTTTGCAAAATTTTCCAAAGAAGCCAAATTCTAGTTGAATTCACCGTACTGCCTTCAAATAAGCGTACCAGAACCACTGCTCTTTTACCCATTTTTACCGAAGCCCCTGCAAATTTCGTTTTCTCTGTAGATTTCAACCAGTGAGCTAAATTCAAATCGACTTTGGTCTGCAATTCCCAGAGAAAAGCCCCAGAACTGTTGTTTTGCCTACTGTTGCTACAAAAAACCCAAATTCCAATTTGAAAATCACAAAAAACTAAGCAATGGAAGCTCTAGTGGCCTTGAACATTGCTCCCCTCAATGCACCTCACAAAGAGTTAGAGTGGTTACCCCTGGCTGATAGAGATTTTCAAATCCAAGACTTAACTGGTAACGAAAACCACCTCCAAGCATTTTGTGAAATCAGGAACAATCACCTAAGTAACTCTGACCTCTATGGAATATGGGATTCCAACCTGCCCATGTACTACCTCCTCTCCGTCAATGTTTTCCCTGATATAATCCGCTTATGTTGTGCCAATTATGAACTTGTACAAAGAGCAGTCAAGAGTCCATCTGGAACTGTTCTCTTTTATATAACCCCTGAGTCCATAAATGAGATGTTACACATCAAACCCATTCAGCCTCTGGCTCCTCTTTCTATGGGATTCTTGCTTGAGCAGGGCCCTAAAATGCCAAACTCAGAGATAAATCGCATTGCTCAAACATTTATGAGACCAGATTGCCAGCCCAAATTCCCACCTCCCTTTCTACATGTCTGGTTCAATAAAGCTGGAAGATTCATCATTGATATGATATCCTATGTCTTGGGATTCAAGACAAGTGAATATGTTGATGAGACCACCCTAGTTTTGTTGTCCACATTTACTCCAGGATAGCCCCCTACTGTCAAATATGACTATGCTACTTTTATTTCCAACAAGATCCATGACCAACTCTTGAATCTAGATAGAGAATGAGTCTTCAAGTATACCTCTTATATATATCATCTGTTCCTGTATTTCCAAACAGAAAATTTTCAGTTTCCCATCAGAAAATTGGATTCTAAAGGAGAAAGGAGGTCTGTGATCTTGTGGACCTCAGTCTTCCATGAAGTCCATAACTCTCCTTACACTTACTGTGAATTCATTGATTTGTTTATACATCCGGTCTCCTCTCTGCTAATGAGAACTCCTCCTCCTAGACTCTCTGGTGATATGCAAAAAAATTACAACTCTCCAAAAGCTACAGAATAGGTGACTGGTACTTCTACCAGAATCACACTGAAATCAGAATATATGGCTGTGAGTTGTGCCCTTATAAGCTGCCCAAATATGTGCCTATGAGATTGTTTGCTCTAGAATATTTCAGGCAATTTATCAATTCAGATTTGACTCACTTTTACAGTGCAAAGAAAAAATCTCAACTGAAAATAAGAAACTAGTTAGGCCCTTTCATCATTAACAAAAAGGAAGCATGGGAAGATGCTGACAAAATGTTGGGGGAACAACTCAAATTAAAGAAGAGTTTTTGGTGGGTACCCTATGACCCAAATGGATTTATCAGTGAAAGAAAAGTAAAAAACAGGCTATCAACCTATAAACATTGTAGGATCCCTGAAATAGAGTAATTTGCTAATCAATATGAGTGGGTAGAGGGCACATTGATAGAAGAGCTTACTGAGCAGGAGAAAATGGAACAAGCTATGAAAAATCTAGAAAAGACTCTTGACCTGGACTCTTTTGGACGGGTATTTTTCAAGTTGCCTCAGAAAACCGAAGTAGGTACATCATCTGCTGGAACTTCACAGCAACCTGCCCAAGAATGCACTACACCAGCTGCAGGGACATCTAAGGGCAAAGAAGTGCTGGATACAGAGCAACACATAATGACAGATCAGCCAACAACATCAAAGGAACAGGGCCAAGGGCAAATTCCTCCTGTCCACACCAAAGCACCAGAGATACCAGCACTACAGACTCCTCTAAATGAGGAAAGGGGCAAGAAAAGGGACATAGAAGAGACCACACCTCTAAGTGGACTAGCAAAGCAACCTAGGACAAAAAGGCAAAGAATAAATCCTCTACCTGAAGAAGAAATTATTGAGGAAACCATAGAAAGTCTAAGAGGCGAAAGGGCAACCAACCCACAGATCTCCCCGGTAATAGAAACATCTACCAGCTCTCATAGGCAAGACCCAGAAAGGCAGCACAGTGTGGAAGTTTCATCCACAAGGCTACAAAGCAAGCAAGGTTCTGATATCAAAAGAACATTCACGGACATCAAGGCCCAGAATGACCCATTGAGGTTGCAACTTTATAATCAATTTCTCAAAATGACCCCCGCCAACCAGCAAAGATTAATGTCTGCCTATGACATTAAGGAAGGTAAAATACTCTTGAGCCACTTTAAGCCTAAAGTGCAGCAGGCATAGTCAGCAGCTGACTACATCAGGACAAATCTGGAGGTCCTTGCCAAAGACATTCATCCGATGGACCAGATTGAGTTGCACAAGCAAACTGGAGAGATGGTCTACTCTACATTGGCGGATAAGGCAATGTTGGCTCACAAATTGCAGAACTCATTGAACAACACATCGGCCCAACTAGACTTGGAGAAGGCATCTTCTTTAGCCAAAGACAACAGAATAAAGTCCTTGGAAGAGATTATCATCGAGCTGGGACATGATCCCAAGGATGCCAAAGGAATAAAAGCACTGATTAAGAAGAAGGAAGAGGACATTGCTGCCCTCAGGAAACAATTGAAGCTGCCTACTACTATGCATCCACAAACTACAGAGGTTGTACAACAAAAAGCAGAGGAGGACATGATGGACTTGCTGATGAGAATGAATGAAAGATTAAGTGAGATAGAGCAAGCCTTGGAGAAAGCACTACAAGATAAGCAGGGAGAGTTGACCTCCCAGCCACCTGAAATAGCTCCAACAGTCACAACTGCTCCTCCTACAGGTATAACAGCAGTGCCTCCCACTGTTCCAGCATCCACAGCTGAAACAACCACAGGTACCCCAGCAGCAGGCAGCAGTACCACCATGACCACAGAGCAGTTAATAAAAGCCATGGAGGAGCTAAAACTCCAAGTGTCAGAATTAAAAGAGGCCAAAGAGAAATTGGCAAAGTTAGAAATAAGCTATGATAAATCCAAAATGACTGTGGCAGAAAGGACAAGAGAGGTGAAAGCATTAGAGAACAAAGTGAAAGCATTGGAAAAGGACCTCTCTTTAGATAAGCCTCTGGGAGAAATCAAAGGCATTTTGTGGGCTAACATCAATCAATCCATCTGTAATATATGGAGATCTATTCAGGTTATATATGAGCAAATTGACTTGATAGCAGCAGCCAAGGTGGAAATTCAAAAAGCCAGAAATTTATTGGGACACATGCCCGAACATGCCAACAGGTTAATACATTTTTTGAACACTAAAACCAGCGAAGAACTAGCAGCCCTGGACATCAGAGATAGGACATGCACCATTCTAACAATCAAAAGAGTTTTGACCATGAGAACCCTGATGCAGAATTTGGAGAGGAAGAGCCAGGACATGCAAGTGGAGGTAAATTCTTTTGTAGAAAGATTTGCAGTTTTGCATGAAAGGGGCTTGCCAAATCTGTTGGGAAACAATGAACGCCTGCTGAGACAAGTTGAGTACACACACAGGTTAAGTAAACATGTTGCTGATCAAGTAAATGCTTCATCAAGTACTCCAGGAGGGAAGGCCCTTCCATCTGGCCAAATCCTTTACAACAATTTGGAAAATCTATTCTATATTGAGCATGACGTAAAAAATCTCTTTACAGTCCAGCCTAACTTCTACAGGTACACAGACGCTGATGAGACTTTGAGAAAGCTGCAAAGACATTAGTTACCAGAGGAGCATTGGTGGCAAAGCATGTTGCAAATTCTATAAACATATTTCTGGTATCTTTTATATCCTTGGTAAATCAAAAGCCTTGGTAGCATATGTCATAAAGCGGAGAATAGGAATGGATGAGAGTTATGCGAGGCAACAATGTATCAAATCAAAATTAAATGCACCCGAGGAAGCCGGGACAGCTGCACGGAATATCAGTGGAAAAAGCCACCAGCTGACTCATCGAGCTTACAGCCAGCACATCGCACCAACTTAGCGGCTAGCACAACAACATTTACTTCTTCATTTATTTCTCCCTGTTTCCAAGATCATTTATTTCTCCTTTTGAGTAGGTAGAATGAGTTATTGCTATATATTATCTCATTGAGATATTTTGTAAGCATTTTTGTACAAATACCTCCCCAAGCTGAGTATTCGGAGTTGGTGATACATTTCTTAGACTGCGTTGTAACTCTAAAAAACTTCTGAATACAAAAGCTGTTGGAACCCATTGTTGCTGGACTCTCTTGATGTGGAATTGATGACAGAGGACTTGTTACAGAATTCCTGAATCATCTTATGGATCAATAAGTCCCCCTTACTTCTGTTTTCAGTTTTTATGTTTACTATATCATATATGTTTCATAATCTTAATAATAGAGAAAAAGAATAACTCAAAATTTGTTTGGTTGCACTTTGTGTTCAATCTTTGTTATTATTAATGTTTTCTTCAGAATTAGCATAAACATGAATTCTTAACTGCTCCTGTTTTCCCTTGTTCTCACATCTTGAATATAGCTAAGGAATTCTTAACTGCTCCCTAGCAATAATCATCCACTTTCCCTCTATCTACATGATGAAGGATTCTTAATTGCCCTTCACCCACTGACTCCATCCCATCTAATTCCAGCTTATAAATTGTTCCATGATTGATTACCTTGCTCTGTAGTACCTCCCTCTGTCAAAGAAACCATATCCAGTAGTTCATCCTCATAGACTCCATTGGCCCAATGGACTGAACTTCTCAGATTTACACCCCTATTCTATTGAATATCACCATCCAAAAATCAAACAAACCCTTGTACTTCATAACTAGCCTAATATACCTTAAAACAAAGCTAAATCATAAAGAGAGAGCCCTCTCTAGATGCAGATTGGCTAGAACCTGCATCTAAAAGATTGGTCTGTGGTTACCTCGGCCGTATTCCCTTTTCTACAACTTTTAGGGAACAACTTGAGTGTTAACAGTCTGCTCCATGGTCGCTTCTGTCGTTTTTGGCTGAGCTGTGATGTCGATGCCCCTGATGTTTCCATTTCGGGCTTCCGACAATGAAGCATTCGATACCCATCGTGCTGTGATGCTCCATGATCGCTTCTCGGCCTTTGTCTCCCGGCAATTGTTTCCTGTCCTATGTTTTGTGATAGAATGGGTCTCCGGGCCTCTGTTTTCCCTTTAAATGTTTATAAATACTATTTTCCTATTTTTACACAGAAAACGCTACACACAACAAAATCCCACCCATCTCAGTTTGTTTCGGACTTCAAAAGTCCTCATATATAACCTATTCATCTATCAGGTCCGCCCTTAGGGTCGCTATCGCAAATCGCACATGGTCTATTCCCTTGCTTCCCTTCGTATTCTGGATATGTTAAAAAAAACACTACAAACCATGAAAAATTAACCTTGGCGGACCTGAAATATTATATATTTCATTCCTGAACCCTTTCGAGTCCGGGACCTATCGCATCGTCGATACTCCTTGGTTCCCTTTGTATTTCGTAAATAACGAAATACATGAAAAATGCATTGAAAATGGCTTTCCCGCAGACCTCAAATATTATGAAATATTATTCAGAACTCTGTCGGGTCCGGTTCATCAGACCGAAGTATGTGTATATGCCAGCTCCCATGTGTAGCTGATGCGATATAGCGATGCGATCAATCGCAATCGCATGTCGCTCATGCCTCGGGCCCATGGCTAGCGCTCCTTGTCATTCCTGACAGCGATCCTACAATGCGATGTGGGTCGTCAATCTGCGCGCTTGATCGACGGTCCACATTGCATCGTTGATTGCAATCGCAAGTCCACTCGGTCCATGCTTACTCCACCGACCTGCCCCCGCCGATTGCGACTCGCCGATCCAATCATCGGAGATCGTTGATTGGGGGTGTCTTGCGCCCAATCCTAAGTCCTCCTCTATGTAGCGCTGATTGTGATTTTCCGCTTAGATCTGGGCCATTAATCGTCCAGATCTAACGGATGGTGTGCGTTGCTATGTTCAAAGCCTGTGATACATGGTTTTTCATTGTTTTTTTAGTGTTTTAGCCTCCCGATAGTGTTTTTCTGCCCTACCAAGGGCTCTTGGCATGTGATTGTTTCGATCTTTGGATGATCTTAAGCAAATTTTGAAGACTTTGGGAGTGCTTTGGATCCATTTTTGGGCCAAAGCCAACAAGGTTAACATTGGCTCCTCTTGGGGATGAAATCGTCCCTGTGAGGTTTCAAGAATCATAGAACAATGCCTTTCCTGTAAAAAACAAGAACAAATCTTCCTCCTAGTGTTCCATTGGGCATGGAGTCTATTTTGCATAAAATAAAAACTCGAAAAAACATATTTACAATATCAAGGCTTTAAAGCCTTAAATGAAATAAAATTTCAAAAACCGCCCATTGACTGGGCCATCAAAGACTTGTAAAAGCCTATTAATTTGATCACCTTCTTCAAAAACTTTCCAGTATTTGACATTGTCAGGCAGAGATGGTCTATATTTCACCTCATCTTTGTATGCTTTCAGCCTTGGATGCTTTCCTTGGAAAGTTTTGTTGACTTGAAAAGTTAATATGAAAGATAAATGAATGCATTCTTGTGTGGGGGACACAAGGACTACACCTACCCCTGCAGCTTCCTTAGAGCAAGCTCCATCCCAGAACATGTCCCAAATTTGCAAGCCTTCTTCCTCTGTGATCTGGCAAACTGGTTTCTTAAGATGCGTGGACGCCAACTGAGATTCTTCAATCTGAAGAAAACAAGCTCCAAAATCAGTGTTGACAACATAGATGGGATGATTAGTGGGATTCTTCTCATCATTGATGGTATAAGCCAACTGGGCCTCTCTATACAATCTCCTATTTTCACCTTCAAAACCTGGGATAGTAGCATAGGATAGATCATTTTGCAATGTTCCACCTAATCTCTTGATCCAACCTCTGGAAAGCAACATGCCAAACTTGGGGGGTACATCTGCTACCACAATATCCATCATCATGCTCTTCATGGGCAGCTGAGACAAAGTGATGGCTAGGTCCTTGATTAATCCCAGACATTTCACTTTTTTAGAGTCAAAAGAAAACAGGTCATGATAAAGCTTGGTAAGGTCAAGACCCAGCTTATCCATGACAGCCTTGGGCATTAGATTATGGCTGGCTCTAGTGTCCAGAAGGCAATTGTGAAGGATTTTGTCATGAATAGTCAAAGAAACATAGAATGATGGGGAGTTGTCTTCACAATTTTCAATCATTGGGCTAAGAATAATAACTGGTTTGTCATCTTCAGATTTACATAGTCAATGGAGGCTTGGATGGCTTTAGGCTCAAGGGCCTCGAGGATGGATTTCTTGAAGGACTCATGCTTCACTAGTTCAATCAAAGGTATAGGTATTCTTAGCTTCTGAATTTCTGATTGAAAATGAAAGGAGAAGGGGACTTGTCAAGGCCTCTTACCTCTATCGCTGGAGCTTTGAGGATGATGCGATCAACTACCGGTTGCTTCTGCTTATTAGCTTGTTGTACTACAGAGACGACAACTCTTTGAACAGGGGTTTCCTAGGCATTATTCATCTTCGACCTCAGATTATATCTGTGCTGATCTTCAGTTTGTAGAACAGCTTCACCGTCCCACTCTTGGCTGATCTGGTCATTGAATAATGACTTTTCATAGGCAGCTAAGGTCAAAAAAGGGGCACTGCCTATGTCTTCAAAACAGTGGATCTAATCATCTTCTTCAAACTGCTCTTCCTCCATGACTGTGTTCTGAAAAGGGGTCTTCACCCTTTGGTCTTCATGGGCATCTTTCCTTCTTTGCAAAATCTGCAACTACTCATTAGCTCTTGTATATGGATTTGGATTTCTAGTAACAAAGGTATTAGGAACCCTTCCTTTCCTGGGGTGCTGCTCAACCTTTAATTTGGAGATCTCAGAGGCTAGTGACTCAATCATTTTGGTCATTTTATATATCTTGGGATCTGAAGATGATGAAGACTCGCCCCTCTGTCTTCTTCTATCAATATTTCCCCTGAGCTTTTCTGCAGCCATGATGTTTGATTTTACTTCCAAGGTTGCATCCTGCATATCAGCCAAGGTAGCACATCGTCTCTCCCTCAATAGTAGACAGAAGTCAGAGTCAAAAGCATTGGCATAGGTGAGTTTAGCAGAGGTAGTTGTGGGTTTTACTTCAGCTGGTATTTTGTTGTACATGCAGTTAAATCTCTTATTGAAATCAGACAGCAACTCACCATTTTCCCTCTTTAAGTTCCCAAACTTAGTGTGGTAGTAGAGGAGATCCTTCTTATCCCCCCAATGCTTTAGGAATGCATCATCTAAAGCCTCAATATCTACTATAGATCTTGGGGTCTGTTCTCTGAACCATTTTCTAGCCTCTCCATCTAGGCTTTGGACAAAGACTCTCATCCACACATCGTCTTCACTAATGTCCAGGTTATCAGCATAGTTATAGAATGATTCTAGATGTTCCTCTGTTGTAACACCTTTATAACCAGTGAACTTGGGCCTATATTTATGATATTCTCTAATGGGCATGGCATTCAAAGGAGTGGGCAGTACTAGAGGTCCATACCTAGCAGCTATGATTTTCTCCATTTTGGTGGGTGCTTGTGGACCTGCCATAGCTATGGTGGCTATAAGAGTACAAGCAGTCTGAATGATAGAGGGTTGAGGAGTGACTAACAAGACTAAAGGAGTATGATGGATAGGAGGTGAGGTTTCCTTTAGGCTTACAACAAAAGGAGAACCTAAAGAATAAGGAGCTTTATGAATCTCTAAGAGTTTTTCTTCACTGCTAGTATTAGATGCTATACTCTCAACATGTATTTGTTCTATTGCAGGATTTTCTTGAAGAGATATAGAAGATTGTTTAGATTTACCTGAACTTGATGCTCCTTTTCTGCAATACCTTTCTTTCTTTGATGATTTTTTCAGGGTCAGGTACTGGGCCAGCTTGTGACTGCTGGGTATTTCTCCGAGTATGCCTCACAAACTGAGCCAAAAATATGAAGTGGAGTCGCCAAGAGGTTCGTCCTTCAGTAGAGTCGCCAGATAGATGATTACAACCAAAAAAGTGCCCAGAATTTGTCTATCATCAAAGTTGGATCTGTGTCATCTCCTAGGGAAGTTGAGCTTCAGTTTCCTCTCCCCGGCAACGGCGCCAATTATGTTATCACTCCAGGAAACTCTCCTAGGTTGCAGCTCAAAGATGCCTGGTAACATATAATCTTCAATATTGTTCTTTGAACTATTGGAATGGATGATGGTTTGGATCAAGCCAGATAACCATTTCAACTCTGTTTTTACTCAAGACATGCATGAACACCCTCAGCTTTACAAGGCTTTAGACCACTAATGCTCAATAGTTTGTAGATTCAATGAATAGATGGAGAATACCGACTGTACCAGCAGATGCATATATAAACACATATGAATGGCCAGCTATAGGAATTAAAATAAGCTTGCAGCTCTAATTTATCAACGTAGAGATAAGATGACAGTTGTCCGGCATTAGACACAGAAGAAACATGAACAACCTGTTCAAGTGCAAGCTTAGAACAGAAGAGAAAATGGACATTGAACATATAACAATAAAAGAAGTTTATATTGCTAGAATGAAGATGAGAAGCTTGAAGGAACAGAGTATCAACAATCTCCAGAAGTTGAACCTTTGTTACATTTAACTCTCAGCCATTTATAGGCCTTTTACAATGCTCCTGAGCTCTCAAAGGCTCAAAGTGTCTTAATCTATCCTCCCTGTCTTTTCAACAACTTGATGCCCTGACTAGGCAAGCATGGGCTTAGAGGTTCCTTCTTCTGACAGAAGATTAATTGCCTTTGGATAGTTTGTTGTGCTGTCTGGGAACTCGCTCGTGCAAGTAATGCTCCATGACCGTTCTGTTTGTTGGATGAGTTGCGTTGTCTGCTCCATGGTCACTTTTGTTGTTTTTGGCTGAGCTGAGTTGTCGATGCCCATGATGTTTCCGTTTCGGGCTGCCGACAATGAAGGATTCGATACCCATCGTGTTGTGATGCTCCATGATCGCTTCTCGACCTCTGTCTCTGGGCAATTGTTTCCCGGCCTCTGTTTTGTGATAGAACGGGCCTTTGGGCCTCTGTTTTCCCTTTAAATGTTTATAAATATTCTTTTCCTGTTTTTACACATAAAATGTTGCACACAGCAAAATCCCACCCATCTCAGTTTGTTTCGGACTTCAAAAGTCCTCAGATATAGCCAATTCATCTATCGGGTCTGCCCTTAGGGTCACTATTGCAAGTCGCACATGGCCTGTTCCCTTGCTTCCCTTCGTATTCTGGATATGCTAAAAAAAACACTGAAAACCATGAAAAATCAGCCTTGGCGGACCTGAAATATTATATATTTCATTCCTGAACCCTTTCGGGTCCGGGACCTATCGCATCGTCGTTGCCCCTTAGTTCCCTTTGTATTTCGTTAAATAACAAAATACACGAAAAATGCATTGAAAATGGCTTTCCCGCAGACCTCAAATATTATGAAATATTATTCAGAACTCCGTTGGTTCTGGTTCATTGGACCACAGTATGTGTATATGCCAGCTCCCATGTGTAGCCGATGCGATATAGCGATGTGATCAATCGCAATCGCATGTCGCTCATGCCCCGAGCCCATGGCTAGCGCTCCTTGTCATTCCCGATAGCGATCCTGCGACGCGATGTGGGTCGTCGATCTGCATGCTTGATCGACGGTCCACATTGCGTTGCTGATCGCAATCGTAAGTCCACTTGGTCTGTGTTTACTCCGCCGACATGCCCCCGCCGATTGCGACCCGCCTATCCGATCATCGAAGATCGCTAATAGGGGGTGTCTTGCGCCCAATCTTAAGTCCTCCTCTATGTAGCGCCGATTGCGATTTGTGCTTAGATTTGGTCCGTTGATCAACCAAATCTAACAGTTGTTGTGCGTTGCTATGTTCAAGCCTATGATGCATGGTTTTTCACTGTTTTTTGAGTGTTTTAGCCTCCCAATAGTGTTTTTCCGCCCTTCCAAGGGCTCTTGGCATGTGTTTGTTTCGATCTTTGGATGATCTTAAGCAAATTTTGAAGACTTTGGGAGTGCTTTGGATCCATTTTTGGGTCAAATGCCAACAAGGTTAATAGGTTACACTAACCAAGCTTGAGAAAAAGCTTGCAAGTTGATCCTTAGAAGCCTTTTTATCAATGAGGCCTCTATTTTCTTCATTTTCCATTATTTTCCTTCAATTTCCTCCTCACATGCAACCTTTGACCTTTCACCTTCATTTTCTCATATTTTTCATTATTTTCCTTCAATTTCCTCCTCACATGCAACCTATGACCTTTCACCTTCCTTTTCTCCTATTTTCCTTTATTTTTGTAAATAAATGTGTCAAATTACCTTTTTTCCTTTTTAATGCCTTTGCCAATTTACATTAGCCATAAACACATCCAGTGATGCCCACTAGGATATATTTTCCCAACATTTAGCTTGGAATAAATGTCCCTTAACCATGGTCTTATTTTGCCTTTATTAACTTTTATTACATGAACTTTTAACCAGGGGTTGTTACAGACCCCTCCCCCTTGGGGGAACACCATCCTCGATGTTAAACCACACCAAGACCTCATGTTACACCAGACAAATCCCTCTTGCGGATAAGAGCGATCTCCCTAGATCCTTGACGGAAACTAGAAACAAGCAAGACAATTGAACTGACCCTTTCCCTAAGTTGAACTTGTTTGGATTATAAGAATTACATCTAATGGATGAGTTTCTTACCTATTTCACGAAATGCTCGATGAAGATCCCTTGTTGTGATTCGATGCAGGTCTTCAATGCTTGATAAGACCTGCAAACATCGACCATAAAAGGATCAAAAGAACATGCGATATAATAATCCAAACAACTTAACCTAGAGATGAGGAGATTAGGAATTGAATTTGCCTTAATAAACATTATAAACAATTGTAAACCATTCATTATTCCAATAAGACAAATCAATGGGATAAAGTGTTCGTTTGTATTAATCAAATATTAAGAGGAGCCTTACAACCTTCACCTTGATGTCGTGAGGTCCCTCCCAAATGCCTTCAATCTTCTCCTTAGATGACAAGCTTTCTAATCTCAAAACAATAACATAAGTTTGTCTTCTCTGAGTTCTTACCTCCTCAATACCTGTACCCTCTAGTCATTTTATAGGCCAAGAGGAAGAAGTTTCAGATCCAAAAGAGGAGGATGAGACTCCTTCATTGAGGGATTAGGTTACCATGAGAAAAGGGATGAAGATGCATCATCTGAGGGTTATAGTTCGAATATTCATCACCTGGAAGCTTTCAGTTGGCAAATATTTGACCAACTATGTTTCTAGAATGTACTTTTCATTTTTACTTTCTTGAATTCACCTGTGTGGGTTTATAGTGGCAGATAGAGCACAACGCTGTGCTATTCTTAGAGTTAATTCCAGCGAATGCGTAGGAAACTCTAGAAAAATTGTCGTAGGTGGAAATTAACAAGGTGTGACAACTATTTTCCCCAAATTTCTCATCTACTTCAAGATATTTTGGGTTTTTTGACTTCCGAGGGAGCTGGTTCAAACATGTTCACGGATGATAAAAAGACCCATAAACTGATCAAGTTTCATGGTGACAAATTGGCATGTAACAAATTGCCCCTTAAAGTGCGAGGTCTATAAAGTAAGTTTAAAAGATTGAAGCGCTTTATCATTCCAAGGATCGGATCACAAGCAATGGTCGGAAACTAAAGGGAACATTCAAGGATTACAATGCAAATATGTATCAAAAATCATCTTTGAGGTGGGCATTCCCATACTCAGAGTAAAGCGAACTCAATGAAAAAGCATGGAAAAACCAAAATCATATATATGGTAGACAAAACATGGACGCAACCATCTTTCTACATAATCATGAATATAAAATTTTCTCACAACCTGGATTGATGAAACTAGATCCAGGGTCTTGATCTCAATCTCTCGATCCATAGTACAAATCTAACCATGTAAGTGAATGTTTCGAAGTTGAACATGGTAGAAACCACTTGATTACCGATTTATGATGTGAACAGTTAACAAGCGCAAGAGAAACCGCCAATAATGACAATGGTTCTCAAGGTATTTCCAGTACAATCTATGAAGTGTGAATAGGTGATTTGAAGTCGAACACTCATAGAATCATTCGATCAAAGGAAAATGATGAGAACATGTCGTCGAAAGAGATAAACCTGCCATTAAGGCATGCAGGCTTCAAGGTACTGAAGGTTTCTAGGTCAACTTCTTAGATAATGAGATGAAGTCGATAGGAAGCAACCCGTCATAGGAAAGCCTACGAAACGAAACTTAATGTTAAGTTCTAAAAATAGTTTGCAAGGATTGAATCAAGGATGGCCGACGTGATTGAAGGCTAGAATTTAAAAAGGGGTTTTGAACAGAGGCTGAACTTCTTTTGAACACAAAACGTCAAGACAATTGACTTGGCGATATTTGACTTAACGATAATACCAAAAACCATGAATACTTTCAAATGAGGCTCGATTAATTGTAAGACAAATGGATTTCCCAACCCGGACATGAGTGTGACGGAGTGTCGTGTTCAAGAGCGACTTGCTACCTTTTAAAAAAATGAAATGTAAAACGGAAATGTTTTCCCAATTTCCCCCAACCATTAGTTGCAAGTACCTATTTATTTTTTAAACAAGCTTGAGGAGGATAACATATGCTTGACTGTAAGCTCATCCTTTGGATGAGTCCATCGAAGTAATTTTAACGAACCCTAAGAAGGAATGGTTCAATCTTGTTATGCTTAACGACTCCTATACTGTTTAGTTTTTATGAATCTAGTAAAGGAATAACTTGATGTTGTTTTATTTTAAAAGTTTGAAAAAGACGCAAAAAGGAAACTCATTCAGTTCCTTTACTGTAAAATTTTAACGAGCCCGAAGAAAGTAAATCTCGGCGTTTTTCAATTTTAGAGAATCAGAAGAAAAACATTAGTAGACTCCATCAGGTTCTTTTCCTAAGTTTTAGTGTCTCAAGTCCAAAAAAAGGATAAAATAATACAAGAGAGAACTCTATTGACCATGTTTGGTCAACGTATACCTTTTTCATAAATAGTCCTAACTCATTCCATAAAAGGGGTAAACTTACACTAAGTGGACGATTGTTCATTTACTTTCACAAGTTTGAACAAGCAGGGACTCGGTAATCTTTTCGTTTTGAAAGAGTCTTAAAAGGGCATAAAAGAGGACTCCATGATTTTCGCTTTTCGTAATTTTTTAAGAGCATGAAAAGTGATAAAAGTATGCTAAATAGTCAAAATGATTCATCCTTGCTCTGTAACCTATCTTGCACATTTAAACTCAATAACTCGTCATAACTGCTCAAAAATGTCATTTTTCCTCTTAAAAGGTTTTAAATATAAAAAATAATATTTTTTAGCTCCAAAAATCTTATAAAAGTGGGAATGGTAAATTATTCTCACCATTTGCATTTTTACTAGTTGAGAGTGGAGAGAGGAGTTTTTACCACCAGACTTCTAGGACTTATTCGGAGCTAACCAGTGGACGAAATCATGCACCACTTCTTCCAAGTAGAATATCTCTCCTTAACTTAGCTTGTCATCCATTTAAAATTTCATTTTAAGCTTCCATTTATTTTTTGGGGCAAAACTATGTTTAAAAATGCACCCTCGGCCCCGCGTTGTTTCTTTTTAGTCGGGTCCACGCAGGCTGATAAAATTTTCCATACGGAAAATCATGAACTGCACAGAATTTTTCTGGAAAAATTCGCGCTGCTGCACCTTGTCCGTAAAGCGGCAGTCACTCAGGCGCCAAGGGTTTATTTTTAAACAATCTTTGGGACAAAAAAACAAGAGATGGTTTCCAAAATGATTCTAATCCTTTTAAAATGGTCATTTCAAGTCATTTGATTGCTCAAAATGGAGTGGAGGGAAAGAGAGCATGAATCCAATGATTTGGCAGCTTTGGTAGATCCATCCCCCATGCAGGCTCTCAGGACTTGTGGCCTCCTGAAATATTGGCTCATTCCTGTGATGAAATCTTAGGTAAATCTGATGACATGGCTGGTAAGAACTTAGAATGTCTAGGAATAGTGCTTTGTGATCACTGATCATCGCGTTACCATTGATGTCGATGACGTCTATTTCTTGACTGGGTTGCCTCATTGGGGAGCCGATATTTCATTATTCGGACAGAGGGTGGGAGGAGATACTACTGATGGGTATCCACGACGCTTCTGCAAGGGTGCACCACCTAAGGATGGGAGAATTGATATTCATACCATCGAGCTCTTGCCCCTGAGGACCATTACTTTTAGTGTTTGCAAATTATGTGGCAGCGCTACCCTTCACTTAGCCACACGGCACAGATGCAGACGACCGTGGAATGTTGGGAATCCACGGTGTACAACTGGTGCGAGGAAATGGTGGTGAACATGAAGGGCCAGATAACTAGATGCAAGAATGGAAAATTGAAGAATTTCAGTTATGGTGCCATTCTTGTTGCTTTTTCCCTAGAGAGGATTCCTATTCTCCATCCACAACATATTCTAGTAGATGAGGGGGGTCCCAAGGATCCACGCATGATGAGGTGGGTTGCATTGATGGCACGCCATGGAGGTGATGGACCAATAGTGAGGTATACTACAGAGTTCTTTGATTGGTTAGGCCAACAGATTGTTTTGATTGAGGACTTTCCATATGTCGGGATGGATTACAGAGGTGATCCTGATATCCCTCTTCCAGCTGGAACTCATTAGGTTGATCTAGGTGAGAATTTTTCATTTTGACATATTTCTAATATTTTAAATTTGTATGTGTTTTTTGTCTTCAAAGGCTAATTATCCTAAATGTATGTGCAGACGTGGGCCCAACCCAACCAACAGGGTTGATACTATTTGATAGACGAGGTGAGCATCCTATAGGAGCTGCGGTAGTTAACCCAGAGACAGAGGATATCTTGACAAATCTGGAACACAACCTTGAGAGGTTGACTTCGAACATCCCAGGGACTGGGACACATGACATTCCTCATGCATATCAGAGACATCCAGTTGGGGTTCCAGGGGCCCTCAGACATTTGCTACGTCGAGTTGCTCGTGCTATTGTTAACTATCATGAGCATCATCATGCTTAGTTTTTCTAGTTTCTAGGACCACATTTTGATTTTTGGTGTTAGCATATTCAGAAAATAAAAGGCCATGAGGCCTTATGTCCTCGGATGACATATTTTATAGACACAAACTTTTATACAAACTCTATTTTAATGAAAAACTACTACTTTTTCCTATTGTTTATCTTGATCAATGTATGAATGAATATTGTCTTTAATTTACAAGTGTTGCAAATGCCTGTTTAACACATGATTCGCCAATGCATCTGTCAATGTGTTTAAATATCTCAGAATGTGTTGATATTCAATATAATCAAATTGCCTTTCCAAAAGATGGACTCGTAAAAATACTCTTAACATTGTTGGACTCCTTACCATATGAACATCGTTTAAATGTAATACCACGAGCTACGAATCTAATGTAACGATCAAACGTGGATACCAAATGCGATGGCATCAACTAATAGCTCAACAACTGCGCTATATTCTGCTGTGTTGTTGTTTATTTGATCGCAACGTATTCCATGAATAGAGACTAGCTCATCACTGGGTGAATATATAACCCAAGCTACAGAAGATAAATTATGAGTACTATGACTAACACCATCAACAAAGCTAATGTGAGTATGACAGAACGTCGACATCTGCAAATCAAGTGTAAAATCAAGATAAGCAAGAGAAGTAGTAGAAAATGTGGAAAACACTAACTATCACACATACCTAAACAATGGTAAAGAATGTACAGATCTCCACCAAAATAATTTTTTATGCATAATATTTCTTTAGGTAAAGACCATTTCTGTGCTTTCCCAAAGGAATACCATCATATTCAACCATCTCATAGGCTCCTTTAGCTAATACACATTTTATGATGTAAGGGCCATGCCACATGGGTTCGAACTTTCCTACATCTAACTTGTCATGAGCTTGATCATAAGCCAAGACTAAGTCACCTTTTGAATATGAACGAGGATTAATGTTTTGATCAAACTGAGCTTTGACACGTTTTTTGTGAGCCTCGCTAGCCAGTGCAACATCACAATGATTTTCATCTAAATGTGCTAAATGTACAAAGGGTTCTTCATCTGAAAAGGTACTAGGTAATAATTCGATAGTTAGTTTTGGGGATGGGATTTCACATTCAATGGGTAATATTGCTTCCAAACCATAAACAAGTTGGAAAGGAGTAAAACCGGTCGAAGTTTTTGTAGTGTTAGGGTAAGCCCACATTGTTGAAAAGAGCATAGAATGCCAATTTCCTTTATGAATACCAACTAGCCATTTAATCATATTGGTTAAATCTTTATTGATATCTTCAACCTGACCATTAGCTTGTGGATAGTACGGAGTATAGTTATCACGGCGTAGGCCGAGTTGTGCAGATAGTTCAACCATCATAAAGTTACGAAAATGACTACCATGGTCTGTAACAATAGCTTGTAGGACACCAAACCGAGTAATCACATGATTGAAAATGAAAACTGCTACAGTTTCACTGTCGTCTCTATATGTAAACATCACCTCGGCCCATTTTGTAAAGTAATCGAATGCAAGGATAATATACCCATGCCCCTCGGCTGAGTGAGGGTTACAGGTGACAAAGTCAATGCCCCATTTGGCAAAAGGACTGACAACTATGATAGGGTGAAGAGGAGTTGGAGGTGCTCGCATTTTGCGATCGTAGATTTGGAAATTATGGCATTTGCAGATTGTAGTAATGCAATCTTTAAACATTGATGACCAAAAATAACCAGCACATAATATCTTTTGGGTAGTAGCATACCCAGACATGTGACCGCCACATGCTCCAGAGTGGCAGTCATTTAATGTTTTTTCAGCCTCTTGGAGAGTCAAACAACGTCAGAATATAGAATCGATACCGCAACGGTAAAGAGTGTCACCAATAATATTATATTTTTGGGATTGGTATTGGATCTGACGATGATTAGATTTGGATAACTCGGGCCTAAAAGTTTGTATTTGGAGATATATAATGATATCTCCATACCACGGATTTGACGTACTAATAAGAAAGAGAGATTCGTCAGCAAAAGAATCTTCTGCTACAATTTCTATATCAATATGAGGAAAGTCACACAATAGTTCAACAAAAATCAAAGATTTCTTTGATTCGGATTTTTCAAATTCAAAATAGAACAATTGTAAGATAAATACCCACTTGGAGTATTTTCCCCCTGGAAATTGTTTAGTGAGAATATACATCATAGGGTTGCAATCTGAAATGACAATTGTTTTTCAGAGAAGTATATAGTGACGGAATCGTTGAAGAGATTGTACGGCTGCCAAGGCTAGCTTCTCCACATGTGTGTATTCAATCTCGGTTTTAGTGAGACTTCTATTCAAATAGTAAATCATTGTTCGCTATTAGAATCATCCTCTTGGACTAACACCATGCCAATGGTGGCATTAGATGCGGCTAAGTACAAAAAGTAATCTCGATGATAATTGGGTGGATGCAGTAATGGCACATTGGTCAGTGCATGTTTTAATGCATCAAAATATTTATCAACAAGCTCATCCCAGAAAAATGGAATGCCCTTTTTCAACAGTCGAGTAAAACCCTGGGTTAGTTCGACATAATTGTGGATGAATCTACACAAAAAGTTTGCTTTCCCTTGCAAACTTTGGAGTTGAGTAAGGCTAGAAGGAGTAAGAAAGTTCACAATTGCCTCTACCTTGAGGGGGTCGACACAAATGCCTTCTTTCGAAATGATGAAACCTAGAAGTCAACCTAATTGCACACAAAAAACACATTTTTGTGGATTCAAGCGAATATTGTAGTGCCTGCACCTAATGAAAATTGTTTTGAAGTGCAATTGGTGATCCTGCCTTTTCATTGAATGACCCGGTAGGTCATCTAAATAAGGCTAAAAAATATGCTTGATATCGTGGAATGCATAAGACATTGCTTGCTGAAAATTTGCACCAACATTTTTCAGGCCAAATGGGAGTTTGCAATAAGCAAAAGTCCCCCGTGGGCATATAAATGTGGTTTTGTATTGATTGGCAGGGAGTATGTTTATTTTATTGTAGCCAAAAAATCCATCCATGAATGAAAAAATTTCATTCCTGGCACAGTCATCGACAATTTGATCGGTATATGGCGTTGGATAATTGTCCTTGGGACAAGCTTTATTAATATCTCGATAATCAACACATACTCAAACAGTTCTTTATTTTTTATTATGGGCACAATATTTGATGCCCAATCAGCCAAAGGAATGGGGTAGATGAATCCTTCTTTCAACAATTTTTCAACCTCAGTCTTGATAGCGACAACTTTTCATGGATGTATAAGACACAATCGTTGTCTAATAAGCTTAGCATCTGGATAATTTTTTATTTCATGTACAACTATGCTAGGGTCGATTCTTGGCATTTCTTCGTATGACCAGGCAAAGATGTCACGGAATTCCTAAAATAGGGCTTTGTAAGTTTGAATCTCTTCTAAAGAACAAGAAGCTCCTATATGAATATTTTCAGTTATCCCAGGTTTCACTAAGATATCTATGGGTATCGTTGTCAATATGTTCCCTAAATTATGTTCAGAACTGGAAGAAATGGTAGATATTGGACATTGAGGATCACTAAGGGTCTCAGATGAAAACATAGATCATAAATTATTCTCAATTTTGTCAAAGGATGGCAAGAAGGTTGAATGATGATGCGTATCATTCCATGGAATTTTGTCCAAGGTCATAACTTCCATAATCCCTTCATCAGTTAAAAAATCTGTGTTAAAAGGATCAAGCCTAGAGATTGGTTCCAAGCGTGACAAATAAGAATATTCATCAATAATCGTATTCATTCGATTGTCTTCAGATTTTGATGAGTTGGAAAAGGAATTAATTGCCCCATAGGCTAACTCAAAAGGGCTACGAGGCATTTCATAGCCATGCAAGATCATTTCTGATTCTAAAGGTACTTTCCACATATCTCCCAATTCGAAAGTGCTTGATGTAATCATGTTAATCTCGGCATCATTATGAGGGAAATTAGGTGGAGGGAACGTGAAAGTTCCCGTCAAATACGAGTCTTTGAGAAGACCAACCCTAACTTCATATGGAGTCATTAATTTTCCAACAAAAGGCACACTACTAAGTGGAATTAGGGTCTGAGATATAATAGGATAATTAGTCTTCTTCTAAAATTCTTCCTTTGTGAAGAAACATGATCATCCTAAGATATGACGAGACTATTGCTGCCATGGCATAAGTCCAGCTCTGACCAAGCAAAAGGTTATAGTCGAGTTGAGCATCAATAACCTGAATGTCTATTGCAACCGTTTTTCCCTCTAATTCGATTGGCAAATCATTTAAAAGTTCATACGAACGAAAACCTCTTCCATCAAAGGCTTTCAAAGTCGTGGGAGATTGATTGATTGTTGGAGAACCCAAAGCTTTCCAACAGGCAATGGACATAATACATGTCAATGCTCCTTCATCAATCACTGTTCGAAAAACTCGTGAAGTTTTGACATGAACTGGTATCTGAAAAGCCAGTTAGTGCGGGAGATGCGAGACATTATTTTTATCACTGATAATAATAACTTCCTTTGCGCTGGACAAGTCTGCGGCACTTCAAGGGCTGACATTGTCGATGGTGACATAGCCAAATATTTAACAATGTTATAGTTCTTAGCAGCCCTAGCATGAAGATTAAAGGCTGAATTTTGAAGCATACCCTTAGGAGGCGGACGAATTATCATATCAGGGTTTGGTTTTTCAATATGCAATGGTTCAGAAGAAGGAGGAGTAGATGTGGAAGTTTGACTAGCTAGACTGGAGTCATCTCCATCTTCAACAGGACTCTTTGACGTGTAATCTTTGTATCTTGTTGCTACCATAACTTTGGAAGACCTCGTCATGATATCTGCCGATGTGGATGAGGAGAATTGGTCATGAGAAACCAATTTACTGTCTTGGGGAGGAAAAGGATCCTTCAAAATAACAGGAGTGGGTGAACTTTTGACAACTTTGGAAACTTCGGCACAATGTGGGCACTCCTTAGTGTAATGATCTTCATAAAAAATTAGGCAAGGATACTGAGGTTTCTTCTTTTCATGAGACGGTTCATTCTTGTTTGATTTCTCCTTAGAATGAGTGTCTTGTTTAGCTTTTCCTTTTCCCTTTTTCTTATTTCCGGATTGCTTACCCTTGTTGTTATATAACTCTATGACGTTAATTTTTGAAGTAATTTCGGGAGAAGGATCTTCTTTAGGTGAATAAGATATAACTGAAATCTGAGTTTTCTTAGAATTTTTCTTTTTGTTCTTAGATTTTTGGCTCACAGAACCAATCATGCCATCTGTGGCATGTGATCCTGTAAGGGCTAGATTAGTTTGACTAGGTTGGGGTAAATCTGGGATATTTTCATACAAAGTACCATACTAAGTATAAACAATATCAAGATATTGAGCATGAGAGATTACTTGCTCCTTAGTTAAAACACCCTCTTTGGCCACATCTTCAGTTATTACTGGTAAAAGAGATTTTATGAACCATTCGGCCAAAATATGGTATGGAATGTAAACTTTAACGAGGCGACATCTTCATCTCCATTCATGAATGTGATTTGAGATATGGGTTGACGTTGACTTCTTTAAAGAAGTTAAAAGTTTGGTTCCATTATCATATCAAACGAGCAACTGAAAATGGGTCAAAAAAGTTGTAGCAAGGGCATTAAATGTCTTGAAGGAAGCACGCGGCAATTCTACATACCATTTGGTTGCCGAACCAATTAAGGTCCGTTGAAAAATTCGTAATCTAACAGAATCATCAATTAATGAGTTGGACGCGTATGAAAGATGATAGGTCATAACATGGTTGGATGGATATTCGCCCGACTTACCTTCAAACTTAGGAATATTACTGGACAACTTAGTAGGAATGCCTAGTCAAAATGGTAAATAAAGAAGTGGATCATTAGTTAATCGAGAGAGGTCAGGAAAATCCAAAGTTGCAATGAAGGGCAACTGGCGGTTAGGATCCCGAGATGGATACTGATAACCCTGAGGGATGAGTCCCGTACTGGGAGGAGGATACCCAGGATATCCTGGAATAGCCTGAGTAGTTGGAATTTGAATGCCTCCTCAGTATCCACGATGAGCCATACCGTATTGTGGTTGTATAGGTTGTTGAAATGCATGACCTAGGTATGGTTAATTCTGAAAAGGGAGACTCTGACCCATTTGACCTTGAACTAACTGTCCTTGAAAGGATTGATTTTGCAAAGGTTGACCTTGGAGAAATGGAGCTTGAAAAGGTGGACCTTGAATAAACTAACTCTGGGGTAAACCTTGGAAAGGTTTCCCTTGAAACGATACTTGCATATATGGGACGTTAGGCTATACAATAGGTATTTAGGGTATTGACACAATTGTAGGAATAGATTGAACACTAGATACCTGAGGTAAAGACTGAACAAGGGGTTGCACCGTTACTTGTGATATAAGTGGGACAGTTCCCTGCGATACTCCTGGAATGGAAGTTTGAGGCGAACTTGAACCTGGGTTCTGAACAGTCGTTGGTATAGCAAATTGTACCAAGGTTTGAGTAGTACTCAGGACAAGATGCTGAAGTGGTTGTTGGGTAGGTGTTGATGGATTAACATGGACAATTTGTTGGACTTGAAAAGGCATACCTTGAAAAGGTAATTGTTGTATAGGTTGTCCAATAGGTTGAACAGGTTGATAAAAAGGCACTTGAGAAACAACTGGAATTGAATGTTGATTTAACAAAGGGTTCTCGATTGTATTCATTCCAGGGTAAGGCATTCCAATGGAGGGTTGAGGCATAACAGGCTGACCAAAACCAGTTTGAGGCATTTGTGCATAATTAAGATAATTTTCAGCAAGGGGTAGCCCCCCAATTGTAGGATAAGATCCACCAAAAGGTTGTCCTCTCGGTGGAGGATATGATGGTTTCCCCCGAGGCGGTTAATAACCACCTGTTGGGTTGGTTTGTGGATTACCAACATTACTGGAAATCATATTAATAAATTGTTCAGATGTCAAACCTTCATTAGTAGGGTTGATTACACCAGTTGACATGTTTGAAGATGAGTTCAAGGACGGTTCAAGGACGAAGCGCCTGAATAATCTCATGCAAGAGAGTGATATCCAAGTGGTAGAAAACTACCATACAATGTTGACTCCGTAGAAGTAGAAAACATAGATGTGTCTGATGAGGTACTTCTAGAAGCCATCATAAACCAGTCAAAGCCTGGTATTGTAGAATAAGGAGTCATGTATCGCAGAATCCCTTGTCCGAAAAAGTTCAAGGGTGTGAAATACCAAGGGTCAGGGTGAAGAGATCTAAACAAAAGCTCTGAGATATATGTAGGTTCACTGGTAGAAACTATTGGTTCTTCCTCTTTGTCTGAAACAAGTTCTTCAATGGCAATGAGACTAGGAGGGAGACTATCAGTAATAATAAGTTTCACACGCGGTGAATGTGGAGGATCTGGAATATGCACTATTGAAGGTGTATAAGTCTCGGGCTTAGAAATATCAAACTCAGGTTTGTCAATATCTGGTTCATAAATGGGATTTGTATCTGAAAAGTCTCTAGTATCTAATTCAATTTGAATGAGTTCAATAATTTGTAAATCAGTTCCTTCTGAATGTGATGTAAATTTATGAGTTTGATCAAATTCAGTTTTTGTTACTTTAAGACCTAAAATAATAGATGTTATCTGTTGATTAACTTCATTTCCTTTTACATCATAGTCTATAACAGTAGAAGTTTCAGTTTCTGCTACAGTTCTGGATCCTGATGATTTAGATTTTTTGACTTTTATCTTTTCTAACTGACATGGTGTATACTCAGGGGGGTCCCTGAGTATTCTACATGATTGTCTTGGTAATTCCGGCACAATGAAAAATTTTCGATTGATCAATTACACAATATCTAAAATACACCTAAAGTCTCTAAAGAGTAAAAAAAAAACACTTAAAGTAACATGCGCTAAAAAATCTAGGAGTTCAAACCATACAAACTAACCCTTCATAGAGATCAATAATTACCAGTTGGTGATGAAATCCAATGTCGCAGTGATCAAGGTGAAAATATTTATAGAAATGAGCATTTGGAACCAGTTACTCTGACAACCTACTTAATGAAACAGTCTGGTGCAAGTAACTTTTCTATAAACCATCTCGAGCAAAGATTACCCTCTAAGAAGTCCAAGTGAGTCTAGTAAACATCTGTTCCAAGTACAGCAAGACCTTCCCTTTGTCGTCACCTTAGTTAGAGCCCTAGAATTATTGTCACTAAGTTTACCAAATACAACAATTTTACCTGGGGGACAGTCGCAAATCGAGCGTACATGCAAGGGCAGAGTAAGAAGCTCAATCCCCTTGAAGGCGCATCCACATGATCAATTGGAGGTTTACTTTCAAGTGACCCCAAGTACCTTTCAGTACCATTGTAATACGTGCAAATCACTATATCTAGGCCGATAAAGTGGGTACGATCACTTCACCAAATTCGACACTATCTCGCGCTTAACCCATGTACAAGAAGAGATTCCCAAAACAAAACGGAAATAATTGGATTTTCTCTCCCTAGCTCAAGATTCTATTGTTCGTTTGTAGATTTGGAAAGTTTACTTCCTTCCCTATTCCAAAGCCCTACACTTAAGCTACTGTAGGTGACAAGAGCTCTAAAAATAGTAAAATTCTAGATGAATTTTACTTAACGCTATATTATTAAGTTGTTCTTTACTCATAGGTAAGGAAGGTGAAACTTATGATGTTATGACATGACTCAAAATCTTAATGCACTCAAAAATTCAATAGCAACTTTCAAATTCAATGAAATCCTATTTAGAGAAAAGAAAGAGTTTCTTTGATTTTTCGAAATGAAATGCAAAAACTCACAACTTTTCCAATTTTTCTAAAGCAACCAATTTCACTATAATGTAATGAAAATGTAGTCAATAAACCAAATTCCAAATTTCCCTAAACATCAAATAAGCCAAAATACTCTTTATCTCTAATCACTCAAAACTTTCAAGCACACAAAAATCAATCAAGAGAGTTGGAGAAAACACATTTTTCCCTATGAATGCTTTGATTTAATGATAATAATAGTGTAATTGTGAGAAATTTCCAAGATGAAAGCAACAATTTCCTTTATCAAGCAAAAATGACCACAATTCCTTCACAAAAGCACTAGGTCTCAAGAAACCCTAATTTGCAATTCAAAATGAGTTTGACTACAAATAAGCAACAACTAAGGCTTAATTGGTGTATTTGAAGGAACAAATTAAGAATATCATAAGCAAAAGGACAATCTATCTCGTTTTGATCAATCAACAAATCAATCAGGCAAAACCCTAAGTAATTTCTTCAAAAAGACATAATTCTCATAAAACATTAACAAAACACTCAAATCAGTTCAGAAGAGACACGACATCGTACAAATAAATACAATGACACTTCCAAAAAAAACAAACTCAAGTTTGGGTTGAAGCAAAAGCTATATTTTCAAAAATTCTCAAGGCCTGTGCAAGTAAATAGTAGCAAATAAAGTGCATGCGCTTTGCTGCTAAGGAAAAATTGGAGCATAACTGTGCTCTGTTAGCAAACATAAACAATGCATGGATAGAAAACTTAAGAAAAAAAAAAGTCGAAAAATCAACCACACAAATCTAAAAGGTCATTAATTTATAAAGACCCAGGTCTGGATAAATCAGAAGAATCAGAAAGAAAAACTAATGAAAAAGACAAGAATAAAGAAGTTCCCCAGCGGAGTCGTCAATTTTTTACACTAGACAAATTCCTCTTACAGACAAGAACGATCTCCCTAGATCCTTGACGGAAACTAGAAACAAGCATGACAATTGAACTGACCCTTTCCCTAAGTTGAACTTGTTTGAAGTATAAGAACTAAAGCTAATGAATGAGCTTCTTACATATTTCATGAAATTCTCGTTGAAGATCCCTTGTTGTGATTCGATGCAGCTCTTCAATGCTTGATAAGACCTACAAACATCGACCATAAAAGGATCAAAAGCACATGCGATATAATAATCCGAACAACTTAAGAATTGAATTTTCCTTAATAAACATTATAAACAATTGTAAACCATTCATTATTCCGATAAGACAAATCAATGGGAAAAAGTGTTCATTTGTATTAATCAAAGATTAAGAGGAGCCTTACAACCTTCGCCTTGATGTTGTGAGGTCCCTCCAAAGTTGCTTGAATCTCCTCCTTAGATGACAATCTTTCTAATCTCAAACCAACAACATAATTTTGTCTTCTATGAATTCTGACCTCCTCAATCCCTCTACCCTCTAGTCATTTTATAAGCAAAGAGGAAGAAGTTTCAGATCCAAAAGAGGAGGATGAGACTCCTTCATTGAGGGATTCGGTTACCATGAGAGAAGGGATTAAGATGCATCATTTAAGGGTTATAGTTCGAATAGTCATCACCTGGAATCTTTCAATTGGGAAATATTCGGCCAACTATGTTTCTAGAATGTACTTTTTTATTTTTATTTTCTTAAATTCACTGGCGCTGGTTTATAGTGGTAGACAGAGCGCAACTTTGCACTTTTCTCAAAGTTAATTATAGCGATTGCGCGAGAAACTCTAGAAAAATTGGCGCAGGTGGAACTTAATAAGGCGTGACAGCTATTTTCCCCAAATTTCTCATCTACTTCAAGATATTTTGGGTTGTTTGACTTCTAAGGGAGCTGGTTCAAACATGTTCACAGATGCTAAAAAGACCCATAAACTGATCAAGTGTCATGGCGACAAATTGACATGTAACACCTCAACAAAATCGTTGAGAACCAAACATACTGCCCATGGAGCTTTATAAATCAACTCATTGCAGTATTTACAATGACCATTGCTGAAAACATGATAAGCATACCACGTACTGGAGCTTTATAACACAGCTCATTACAATATTTACAATAACCAGATATACACATATGCAGATTTTCTAAACCAACAAATAAAAGGATACGATGCCCGTATCAATTAATAAGGGAATCCATAGGCTCACACCTCCACCCTCAAAGTAATACCAGGATTCACCTCCTTCCCAGGAAGTCCAAAATCCACTGCCAAAGTCAAACTACATCCAATGTCTGATGCTACAATCCTGTGCCACTTTTCCTCCCAAGTAACAATTACCAACTCATTTTTCTAGGGTGCACTCCCAATGTGCTCCGATTCCATATGGAAATGCTAATGACCAAAACAAATCCATCCCCAGCCTTCCCTTCTCTGCTACACAGTCCCTCGGGCAATCATTCACCCCTTTCATGCAGTCACTCACCTTCCAAGTTCCCCTGCATCCCCTATCCCCGACGATCCCTCCCTTGGCAAGGTTGCCCCGCATCGGAAGTTCAAACAACCAAGGAATATACCTGCCTCAAAACCATCATATCGGTCATGACATGCTCATGGAAATCAATGGACACTATTAGGTACCAGTGTTCCACAATGACCCTACTCCTGAATGCTTTACCAACATATTGATGTTTGTTCCAATTCCTTTTGTTGTTGTTGCTAATTCTTGTTGTTAGTTTCGACCACGCAACCGGGCATTTCATGTTTTCCTGTACCAAGCACATAATTTCTATTAGATTAAAAATGAATTGAGATAACTTCAAATCATACCTCATTGGTGGCCCGTCGACAAGGTACACTTGCAATTATGCTTGCTTCTTGTCACAACAAGTCAAAATAGAATCTTTGACCAAATCATCATGTATAAACATATCACATTAGGTTAGCTCAAAACACAACCATCATAGATCAAAATCATAAATCACATGTAACCATCATAAACTATAATCATAGATCACATGTAATCATCATAGACCATAATTATAAATCACATGCATAATAAAACTAAAATAAAATATTGATTTTTATCCTTTAATCAATCCTTAGCTTCTACCTTTGTCCTTATTCCATACTCACACTCAATCAGTTGCCACACTCGAAAAAAACCCAATGTTTTCTCCTCAACCATGTGCACATACGCATAGTGTGCATCACACACATACAACCACACACGACATACAACACCATGCAATACATGCACCTACACCTGACATACCACATATACACCTACACCCAGTGTACAACACAACACAAATACGTACACAGAGTACAACACAATGAATACATATGTCACGATACCACGACTACACAATGCACATACATAGTACCGCATGCCTGCAACACAACATGTACGACATGTGCACAATACCACATGTAAACCAGTACCATATGTACAACATGTACATGGTACCACTTGTACGCAACACCACCTGCACAACATGTGCACAACATCACATGTACACGACACCACCTACATAGCGGCACATGTATACTGCACCACCAATACAACGTGTACACGATACTACATGTATACAGTACCACATGCACGACATGTACATGACACCACATGTACACAACACACATGCATGACATGTACACAACACCCCCTGCACAACACCACCTATACAATGTGTACACAACACCACATGTACAACACAACACCACATGCACACAACACCATATGTACATAGTACCACTTGTACACCATACAAACAACACCATATGTACATAGAATTGCATATACAACATGTACACAACATCATATGTATACAAGACTGCATATCCAACATGTGCACAACACCATATGCAGATGACGCTGCATATCCATCATGCGCACAATATGAGATGTACACAACACTGCATATCAAACATGTACATAACACCATCTATACCCATCATTGCATATGTAATATACTCACAACAACATATATACAATAGGCATACAACATCATATGTACACAATACTACGTATACAACATTACACATTACCATAGGTACAATCACTGAATATACAACATATACACAACAATAACACTACACATCCAAAACCATACTTCCTCTACCAAGCAACCTTGCTTCCAGTGTCTCTCTACCATCCATTCTTATCATAGCATGCCACAAAGCACATTGTTTTCATTCCGCTAATGTATCCTTTAGCATTACATGTCATAACATAAACATAGGCATAATATAAGCATACAATATCAACTCATAACCACACGATACTGACCTCGTAGATTTGTTAGGGCTACTCTTCCCACTTGATTCCCCATAAACCACGAACCTCTTAATGTCGTTCACCTGCATAGGCAATCATTCCTCCACAAGAACGATTCTTGATGACCATGTTGGATAATGGTACATACACATATATATAAACATGATCATAAACATGATCACAATATAATTACCAAATATCATAAGGTCAAGGTTAAGAGAACTCCCTTTATCCATGCATAACATGCACAAAATTGAGAACAATTGTTCCTAGCATAACCGAGGAATTAGATGCCTCACACCCATTCACTTTACCTTTCCTGTTAGCTTTCTCATGATTGTCCTGCCACCATCCATTTACACTAATGGACCCAACCAACTTAGCTGACTGTCATACTCTTACCTTTAGCTTCCCTTACAGATCCACCAGCTTCATATGAGTCATTACCTATTGGGTTCCACACAGCTCTCGCAGAGTTCCATCAACTTTCTTCTTTCCCAACTAATTCCCAAGACCCTCAAAACATAAAAGGCAAGAACAAGAAACAAACAAGAAGAAAATCATGAAAACCAATAACAATACGACACCGTAAATAAAGTGGAAAGGCCTTGCACCAGAAATAAACAAAACCACAAATCAAGCTCAATAAATCACAAAAGAACAAAAGCACAAGACTAACAATAGAGATCATGACTCATGCTTCCAAAGGAAATTTCAACCCGAGCTTTCTTCAAGATTCCATGACAATTTCTTTGCCATGCAATTCCTCGTATTATACTATGATAACACATAACTGTCAGTCCATAAATAAATGTAACAATATACCAACTATCTTACCTTGTTATGCTAATTGCGTTACCTTGTAATTGAACACACAAGTCAACCACATGTTCCAAAGATGAATACAACATATATACTAAATTGAAATCAACCTTTGCCAAGACTAACAATCATGTCATAATCTATAGTCAACTCATAGTCATTAGACATAATGCTACAACTATCACCTACTTACACTCAAGTACATATCAATTGTCTCAACACATATGTGTTAGTACAATCATCTTAAAACAAGATCATTTGAACACATACTCATATTATGAAATTCATCAAACATTCAACCAACTTGCAAACATACCATGTTAAATAAATCAACTAGACAACATAATAGACACCAAACACTCAAACACCAAATAGACAACATAAGCCAACTCATATCTTAATGTATCTCAGGGGAGGCTATCTTGTCTACATAATCAATCCAGATTAGCATGATATAACTTCACGACATATCAACTCAAACATAAATAAGGTCATGATATCCATAATAGTCACTAGCTAACATGTTCACATCATAAACTCATAAACAATTATCATTCATACATAATAATCACATCTGCACAGTCAATCTAGATTAGTATGACATAATATCACAACATATTAACTCATACCTGAATGTCATAAGCCCAACCATTTGCATAGACGAATCTAAATTAGTACGATACATATAACATCAATATTTAATGTAATAACCCTAATCATTAACTAACATATAACATATAACATACTCATCAACAACATATAACATAATCATCCAGTTATCTAACATAAAACAACAATAGCAATGCATACAACCACAAGTCACTATCATTCATGATTATCTGACACATGTGCATATGACTACACTAATCAACTAGCATCTACCATGCATGTAACCATAACAACAATAAAATTACAAACATGTATATAACCCTAATGCATATAACAATCCATTACAAACATACATGCATGCCAAACATACAATACATGTATGACGATCTGCACTTATCCCCAAATTCTAGTACTGCAACCTCACTCTGATAGTCTGCATCTCCTGCTCTATCTCATACAACACATTAGCACCATAACAACCAATAGCATGATGATGACACAAGACCACAACAATGCATCTCTGAACTACTATACATGCAAAATCATAACCGTGACAATGCATGCATAACAACATATAGACATCGACATGCATAACAAATGCATATACAACCATACACTCATGATGACATATCCCACAACAACACCATCAACCTTCACACGGCAACATCACTACAACCATGATCAACACCATGAAAATGCAACAAGCACATGGACTACAAGCATAAGGAACACATATGCAACTGACATGAATGCATGACAAACACACTGTCCATCGAGTCCAAGTGTTGAACCATGCTCTGATACCACCTCGTGGTATCAAATATCACAAAGGAGAGTGGAAACCAGAAACCATTCAAAGAGAACAGAACCGGCTCTGATACCACTCCATGGTATTAGATATGACCCAAAGAGAGCGTAACCTACTCCGTTACCACTCTATAATGATGCCTCCCCTCATATCTACCCACTTTCATCGACTTACCTGGGGTAAACATGAGATGAGGGGCTACTATGACAAGACTCGACCTCCTAAGTCACCTTAAGGAAGTGGAATCGATGAAAACACACCACACATACCTTCCACATCAACAACAGAACTACCAAGAGCCATCCCAACCACTCAGGTAACCAACCCCTAAGACCAACTGAAATTTTAGTGCATCAAACCCCTAGACGCTCCCTTGATATGGACAAGGGTGTGTCTGGGAGGCTCCAGAAGCTCCCACATCAACGACAAGGGAGCTTACAGGGCCTTTTTCCCCAGTGTTGTGCCTGCGACTTCGGGATTTGTGCTACTTTTCAAGCCCAAAATCTAGGTCACTGCCTAGAAACCCCTACAGCTTTCAGAATCCATAATTACTTGACAACAAGACTTGCAATCCAAAAACTGGCTCAAGGACTACGACTGACCATCCCAAACCGGGACTGACATTTTGTCAAACACATGGCATCAATGTAATCTACATGACATGAATACAAGACAGAGCATAAATGATTGATAACTCATATGACACTTGACAAGAAGGATCACCACCCTCTTCCCTTAACTGTTTTGACATCAATTAGGTCTTGCATCCATTATCCTTTAAATTACAAGTAAATACATGAAATAAACATGACTATAACCAGTCATATAACCATGCTTATAACCAACATTAAACCATGTAAATAACAATATGATAACAACCATTAAGGCCACATAATAACAACTACAAAAGCAAGAGAAATTAACTTTTATTAAACATAGGCAAGAGCCAACCAAGTTCGGGACCCCCACGTACCACCTGACCATAGACATGGTTGAACCAAATCTTTCTTTCAACCAATCACCCTCGTGCCATATTCCAAGAATGAATGTGGGATATCATGGATAAAGCCATCCAAAAATAACCAAGGGAATCCAGAGGTTAAACCACCTCCACCCTCACCAAACCGTGATCTCACCAAAACCGTCACCGAGATCACAAAACCAAACTGAGCGTGGAATGCCTCCAAACTCCATCACGATCCTTGAGGAATTTTGCGCCTTCTTGTCTCTCAGGATTTTTTCCACAATTCACACTAGATCACTAGGCCCTAAACCGAGACTCCACCCTCGGGCTTTACCGTGTATCTCACTAAAACCGATCAAGGGATTCCTAGGCCTTTGGAAATTTTCCTAAGACCACCTCCACCCCAGATTCTGAAACCATCCAGCAATTCCAAAGCTCAAAACTGAGAAACAATTCCATCACACGATGACTATCTAGAAAAAGGCAAGGCAAGGATGAAAAGCACTGTCATAACCTGGCAAGACCATGCCACTGACAGCTAGATAACCAAATACCCACATGAAAATCCATGCATGTGAAAACCAGCTAGGAAATCACACATGCAATATGTTACGTTCAAGTATTCCTATTGAAGTTGCTTGATCCTGCTCTTCCTTGCTTGCTCTTCACTTTCCTTTATTTTCCTTATCCTTCCTTTGCTCGCTTTTCCCTTCCTTACTCCAAAGCTAGAATGCTCCAAAGTTGAACTGGCAAAAGGTTACATTGACCAAGCCTGAGTAAAAGCTTGCCAACCGATCCTCAGAATCCTTTTTATCAATGAGACCTTTATTTTCCATTATTTTCCTTCAATTTCCTCCTCACATGCAACCTCTGACATTTCACCTTCCTTTTCTCCTATTTTCCTTTATTTTCATAAATAAATGTGCCAAATTACATTTTTGCCTTTTTAACGCCTTAGCCATCGCCTTTGCCAATTTCCCTTAGCCATAAATACATCCAATGGTGCCCACTAGAATATCTTTACCCAAAATTCAGCGTGGAAAAAGTGTCTCTTAATTGTGGTCTTATTTTGCCTTTATTAACTTTTATTAGATGAACTTTTAACCAAAGGTTGTTACAAATCTGTTGTAGCGGCTACAACCACCCTCCAAAATTTTGCCTTCACTTCATTTTGGAGCCTCCCTCCTTAAATCTTAGCAGCATGTCTTGCACTGCTCATGCACTTGTGTTTTCATTTGAATTTATCTTTCGCTTTACAGCTTGTTTTCGCTTACTTGCTTCACTGTCTAACCACAAGCTGACCCCCATGACTTGGTTGCATCTTGTTCTTGTAGTGCCTTGGAAAATTGCGCAGTCCTATAGGGCATCCAACCTTGCTCTCAGTAATTACACAGAGTAGCCTAACAGTGAGCCTTGCTATTAAGAATTGCGCAGATCAGCCCAACAGTGAGCTTCAGATCTAGAAATGCGTAGACCCAATTGACAACTTGTCTTTAGCCAACAAATTGCGCGGAGCATGAGAGGCAACAAGATCCACTCAACCCAGTAATATTGCAGAAGCATTCCCTCAGTTGTTGTTTAATGCATGTGCTAGCAAGTTTCCCAGTTCCCTTTGGAACTATGCAATTTCTCCATGCGTGCACGGTAGCCCTTCTCGAAAAAGAAAAAACCATCCCTAAAAATAGGGATCTATTTTTAGCACTAGGAGTTACACTTGAGTTAATTTTAGAAAACTGTCGTCACTTGTCATTTTTTCCTAGATTTTTGGCATGTGTGTCATAAACCCTAAATCGATCAAATCTATTTAATGGACACCGCCAGAGCTCATTTGCACATTCAATCTTGGAGCTCTAGCATTCTTGAGGCATCTAGGAAACTTCGGCATGATCGACACAACTTTTTCGAGTAAGTTTTACTTTTCAAGTCTTTTGCTGCTTTTTTTGTCGCTTTTGTTTCCTTGGTTTGTTTGAGTTATGTTTTTCATGTTTTGTTGAACGACCACTGGCATTTTATTTTGTTTTATCTTGTAGAAGTTTTGTTTCAAATTTTGCATCGCCTTTCTTAAGCGTCGCATGCATAACCCAGTTTTTGCATTAACGGCTGTCATTGCGGCAACTCTCCCCACAAGCTTTGTGGATCATCTGTTTGACTAATTTCTACACTTGCTTTGATTGCATGCATGACCATTCACTCATATATGCACTATCCTTCGGTCATGCATTCATATCTACTCGTTTTCAGGTTTCCCTTGGGCAAATATGGGCTGCCTTGGCTCAAATCTAGCTCTTCCCGACATGCACTGTGCATTTCTGGAACTCAAGGCTCTACCTTGGCTCAAGGAATTGCGTAGAAGTTGTCAGACACTTGCTCCAGCTGAACTCTGTGTAGTTCTAGTAGTTAGTTCCAAGTCTTACCCAGTGGGATTGCACAATGCGCAGTCCTGAGTCTTGCCCAGTGGGATTGCGCAATGCGCAGTCCCAGCCAACATCAAGCCAGATTGAACTGCGCATTGGGAAATTCCAGTATGTTGTCATTCACTTCTTTATCAGTCATTAGTTTCTTCAAATTCCAAATAGCAGCAAAATTTTATGCTAATTTTTGAGCCACATAAGCTATCAAAGCTTAACTAGACCCTCTCCATTGCCTAGTGCTTGGAAAGATCTTTCCAATGGTATATGGAAGTCAAAATATGGACTTCTGGAGCAAAAGTTCGAGCATGTTGAAATTACCTCGGGAAAGCTAGAAAACAAAGAGAAAACACCAAAGTAGCAAGGAAAATCACAATCGGAGGTCCTAGGGAAAATTATAATCCCGCGATCTCGTTGTCATGTAGTCCCAAATATCATCCATGTCACATCCCGCAGTCCCGTATATTCACAATCTCGCATACCGAGCACAGTACATCCCACAACCCAACATCACGCGGTCCCGCAATATCGCAGTCTCGCAGGTCCCGCATTTCGCATCCCGCAATATCGCTATATCACAGTCCCGCAATCCTGAATCACACAACATTGCAGTCCCACACACTCAAAAACCTTGCGTTATCACTGATTTGTGTTATAATGTTAAATCGTCGGGGATTGGAAATTTTCTCTCTCCTCCAAGGGGCCACGTGGCGCAATCCCATTGGCCCGTAATGTATGACATAGACGTCAGCAATGATGTGGCAGTAAGGGAGTGACGTGCCAATACGGAGGACACATGACATTGAAATTCGACATTTTCGGGGGTCCTATAGGGGCATTTCCGAGTGACACGTGGCAGCGATGACGTCACCCCCTGTAGATCGACAATCGGCGATCGCACACAGAAAAGTTCATTCTTTCGCCGAAGTTCCTTCTTGGCCCATGATTGCGATATGCAAGAACTCACCGGACCCGATATTTTATACACTAGAGTTATAGGGATGTCGGGTTCGTCCCTTTCAAAAGCCTCAAGTTCATTCAACACTCTATCCCACAAATCAATGATCACAAGTGTCAAGGGGAAAAGGCTAAAGCTAAAATGCTATCAAGCACTGGGATGAGGGATTCTAAGTAACAAAGGAAAAGGGCCCCCGAGACGAGAGCGTGAAGGCCTTAACGCCTGAGGGCTAAGCCCCTGATCATAGCCTCCTGGTCATTTGAAGGAAGTCGTAGAAAGGGGCTTAAAGCATGAGGCCTTAAAGGGAAGTTGTAACTCACATGTTTCGTCTCATTCTGTGTTAAAGGCCCGTAACTGACAAACTGCTTGTTACATCATAAAATGCATCCCCAGGTGTATTAGAGCGCTGAAAAGGATTGCGCAGAGCTTTAAAGGAAGTATGGGTTGGCAGCTGGGGTGGTGAATGGAAGTATGAAGCATTCAAGCCAGGCATGGGTGCATTCAAGATAAGGCCCTCTCGTAGCACCCATCAAGAGTTGGTGCCGAAGGCATTTAAGGGAGAATGGACAATGAACCACCTCAACAACATAAAAGAGCACGATGACAGAGATGTGGTTTGATCAGGGGCCTCCATTGGAACAACAGGGGGACACCTCCTCCTTCATCTTTCCTTTTTCTTCCGCTTTTTCATTAGTTCTGCAATTAGCATTTATTTCCAAGAAAGGGAGCATATCCCTATTGTATTCTTTGGGTAGCAGGATCTATTACGGGCTGGGGTAGCTAGTACATCAGACAACTGACCTTTGGCTGAGATATTTTTGTAACAACTATTCCAGCTCCCCCTCTTCATATAAATAGGGGGAGCAATATTATATAGAGGTTCCAGAATTTCTCACCCACTTGGTCTGAATTCTAAGATGTCACTTTGGTTCTATTTTTTGTTTTATGGGGGACTTAACAATGTCGTGTTGAATGTATGGACAGGTTAGTTGGACCCTTAAGACTAATGGAACTGCCTGTTGATTCCAAGCATGATAGATGTGCAGCATGTTCCCCTCGGTAATCTCATTTCATTTGTGTTTTTCTTTCCCTGAAATAGTATTGATGAAGCTATTGGTTTCTTTCCGATTCATGGATTTATCTAGGCTGCTTAATAAGAGAACAGTACCTATGCATATCTCAGATTTATTTGTGTTATTCACTAGCACTCAGTACCTGTAGAAACTACATATTTACTTGTGTATTTGATTAGCTTGCAATACCTATGGTAGCTCAAGTTTACTTTGGTTGTTAAGCAGAGAATGATACCCATGTATATTTAGCTTGAACCCATAATCAAAAATCCTCTATTTCTACCATTTCACCTCCTTCCTCTTCCATATTTTTGGTGGGACATTATCGCTAAGGATTCTGCTTGCTTACAATCCTATGCATATATTCCCCTCCCCCTTCTCCTCCTTTCCACCACTACTCTAACTTCAGTTTTAAGTTGTCTCATTGTTGTGTGCCGACCACCGGGAGAAGAAATTTATCTTTGAAGATTGGCCCGATATACCCCCTCATTTGGATCCATGTATTGGCTTGAGTCTACCTTAATGAAGGCCTATTTCACCAAGCCCCTCATATTACCTTTTTACGTGACAATTGGAGTGCTGCAAACCACTCACATATAACCTTTCATGCACTTCTTTATTTAAGATGTCCTATGCACTGGTCTATAATCAACCTAGAGGTTGTCTTTAGGAGGCTTTCTATCCCCCCTGGAACACTTGTGCCACAAGGTGCTAGATTTAGCTACAACATCTTTCTGGCACCGTTGTCAGGGAATGGATTAGAATATTTTTCCCTGGGTACGACAAAATTTTACATTTCCTCTATTAAGTGAAATAAGAAGTGTGGGTTGAATATCTCTCACCTTGGCGACTCCACTGTCCATTTCTCTATTTGATCATCCTGGCTTTCAAGAAGCCTCATACTCACTCTGATGTTGCGATAGTCGAAAACCTACCCCTACTTTTGAAGCTGACGTCACTCATATAGGGAGGTTTTCGAGATATCCCTTCCTGCATTCCTAGCCAACCAATTTGCCCCACTGGATTTCTCTTCTATTGCTGGTTATCCCAATCATGTCCCTGCATGTCATGAGTGGAATATCTATTTGCCCAGATTCAATGGGAACACAGAGAGAAGACCCTACCAACAACTCAAAGATTTTCACAAATGCATGGAGAAACAAGGTATTTTTCTTGAAGATGAACAAATGAAGTTGTTCAAGTGGTCTTTAGATGAGGATGCTAGATTTAGGTTTAAAACAATACCTCGTGGCAGCATATCTTCCTTGAAATGTTTTCATACAACATTCTATCAATATTTAAAAATATTTTATCCACCGAATGCTCTATTTTAATATTGTTGTGCACATTTTAATGATGAAGACATCCCCGAGGTCGAAGACCGTGCTGGAGATGTTTGCGGAGCTCCACTCCAAGAAAACATCTACTCACATCAAGAGGCATCACCCGATGAGAAAGAAAGAGAGGAACGAAACATCATTGGGCTGCCAACAAATCCTCAGGGGTCTGATTCAACTGAACTAGATGTTTCTCCTTCCTCTGATGAATACGAATCTGCTGGATAGTCAAGTGATGCAAAGCCACAATGCTTCCAATCATGGGAAGTTGTGCAAGAAGAGGAAGCCCATCAGGAGGTCAGCAAAGAGGCTCCATTCCATGATGCATATCTTTCACATGGAGAGAAGGATCAAGGACCTCCTCCTATTTATGATTCATATTATAGAGGAGGAATATATGGTCGTGGAGGTTCGGAAGGAACTGTTTACCAACAAGTAGGGAGAAAGTTCCCAACAATAAGTTTGTCAAGAAGAACTCAAAGCTAAAAGACCATGCAGAGTCTGTTGCTGCCTGCTGCAACAAGATGCCTACTAAGAATTCTGAGTAGACCCTCCAATCTATGACTCTTAGAGTTCAAACACTAAAGACTTTGTTGCAGATTTCCAAGAGGGTTGTCCCATTGAAAAATGGGAAGTAAAAGATCAATAACCAGTTTTTTCTTGAAAACGCTGAAGTTGAGGAGTTGAAAGGTGTTTGTGGCTGCCCTAACCAAGAGGATATTGGTAAGAAAAATGCTTATGAAATTAAGGCAGTTGCAAACTTTCCTTGCTTATTCCATGACCCTTTGGCTGAGTACATGAGACTATTCTTAAGCCAACAACAAATGTTGTTTCAGCAGCATGTATAAGGTTCTTCATTTGCTGATTTTTCATGGTGCATGCTTATTTGTATCTTTCTTTTTCAGCAGTATGAAGGCATATGGTACAATACTCTAATGACGGCCTGGCTCCATTGGAGGGTTGAACATACATAGCCGAATTAAGATCTATCCATAAGTAGGAATGTACACAAATAATATCACCAGCTGAGCGTTTACTTTTCAGTTGTTAAAATTTTTATTGTTGCATTTTAGATTGAGGAGGAAAGTCCCATGGAGATTTTTTGATTATAAATATTAATTTATTACTAACTCCATGCCCAATGGTGAAGGGTACTGGTCTGTAAGTTCTCAACACCTTCCCAGCAAGGCACTGTCCCCAGTAGGAGCCAATGTTGTCACTCACTGCTTTATCAATCATCAGTTGCTTCAAATGACAAATAGTAGTGAAGTTTGATGCTAATTTTTGAGCCACAGAAGCTATCAGAGCTTAATCAAACCCTCTCCATTTCCTAGTGTTCGGAAAGAGCTTTCCAACAGTATATGGAAGTCAAAAAATGGACTCTTGGAGCAAAAGTTAGAGCATGTTGAAGTTACCCTTGGGAAAGATGGAAAACAAAGACAAAACACCAAAGGAGCAAGGCAAATCAAAATCGGATGTTCGGGGGCAAATCACAATCTCGCAATCCTGCAAAATCACAGTCCCGTGATCCCACAGTCATGCAACCCCTCGTATTGGCCATGTCGTATCCCGCAGTCTCGCATATCGGGCACAATACATCCCGTAACCCCACATCCCACGATCCTGCAGTCCTGCAGTATCACAGTCCCACAGTTCCGCAGGTCCCATAATATTGCTATATCACAGTCCCGCGATCCCGCAACATTGCAGTCCTGCACACAATAAAACCTTGCGTTATCGCCAATTTACGATATGATGTTAAATTGTTGGGGATCGCCGAAAAGGCTTAACAAAGGAATTCATGAAAAAACCAAGGTCGGGTGGGCCATTTTCTCTCTCCTCCAAGGGGGCATGTGGTGCAATCCCATTGGCCTTTAATGTATGATATCAATGACATGATAATACGGAAGTGACGTGCCAGTACGGAGGACACATGGCATTCAAATTCGCCATTTTCGGGGGGTCATATAGGGGCATTTCCGGGTGACACATGTCACCACTCACAAGGTGACATGTGGAAGTGATGATGTCACCCCCCGCAGATCAGCAATTGACGATCACACATAAAAAAGTTCATTCATCCACCGAAGTTCATTCCCGTCCTGTGATTGCGATATGCGGGAACTCACCGGATGCGATATTTTATACACCGGAGTTATAGGGATGTCGGGTTCATCCCTTTCAAAAGCCTCATGCTCATTCAACACTCTATCCCGCAGATCAGCGATCGCAAGTGTCAAGGGGAAAAGGCTAAAGGTAAAATGCTATCAATTACCGGGACGTAGGATTCCAAGTAACAAAGGAAAATGACCTCGAGGACGGGAGCCTGAAGGCCTTAATGCGCGAGGGCTAAGCCCCTGGTCATAGCCCCTCGACCATTTGAAGGAAGTTGTAGAAAGGGCCCGAAAGCATGAGGGCTTAAAGGGAAGTCGGAACTTGCATGTTTCGTCTCATTTATGTGTTAAAGGCCCGCACCCGACAGACTGCTTGTTACATCATAAAACACATCTCCAGGTGTATCAAAGCACTGAAAAGGATTGCACAGAGCTTTAAAGGTCGTATGGGTCGGTAGCTAGGGTGGCGAATAGAAGTATGGAGCATTCGAGACAGGTATGGGTGCATTCGTGATAAGGCCCTCTCGTAGCAGGCATCCAGAGTCGGCGCCGAAGGCATTTAAGGAATGGACAATGAACTGCCTTTACAGCAGAAAAGAGCATGATGACAGAGACGTGGCTTGATCAGGGGCCTCCACTAGAACAACATGGGGACACCTCCTCCTTCATCTTTCCTTTTTCCTCCTTTTTTTCATTAGTTTTTCAATTAGCATTTACTTTCAAGAAAGGGAGCAGATCCCTATTGTAATCTTTGGGCAGCAAGAGCTATCACAGGCTGGGGCAGTTAGTACATCAGACAGGTGGTCATTGGCTGAGATATTTTGTAACATCTATTCCAGCTGCCCCTCTTCATATAAATAGGGGGAAGCAATATTATACAAAGGTTCCAGAATTTCTCACCCACTAGGTTTGAATTCTGAGATGCCACTTTGGATCTATTTGTTGTTTCATGGGGGACTTAACTAATGTAGTGTTGAATGTATGGACTGGTTAATTGGACCCTTAAGACTAATGAAAATTCCTGTTGATTCCAAGAATGATAGATGTGCAAAATGTTCCCCTCGGTAATCTCATTTCATTTGTGTTTTTCTTTCCTTGAAATAGTATTAATGAAGTTGTTGGTTTATTGCTGATTCATGGATTTATCTAGGCTGCTTAATAAGAGAACAATACCTATGCATATCTCATATTTATTTGTGTTATTCACTAGCACTCAGTACCTGTAGAAACTACATATTTACTTGTGTATTTGATTAGCCTGCAATACCTGTGGTAGCTCAGATTTACTTTGGTTGTTAAGCAGAGAATGATACCCATGTATATTTAGCCTAAACCCTTAATCAACACTCCTCTATTTCTACCATTTCACCTCCTTCCTCTTCCATAGTTTTGTTGGGACATTATCGCTAAGGATTTTTCTTGTTTAGATTCGTATGCATATATTCCCCTCCCCCTTCTGCTCCTTTCCACCACTACTCCAACTTCAGTTTTAAGTTGTCTCATGTTGTGTGACGGCGACCAGGAGAAGACATTTCTCTTTGAAGATCGCCCCGATATACCCCCTCGTTTGGATCCATGTATTGTCTTTAGTCTACCTTAATGAAGGCCTATTGAACCAATCCCCTCTTATTACCTTTTTACGTGACAATTGGAGTGCTGCAAACCCCTCACATATAACCTTTCATGCACTCCTCTATTTAAGATGTCCTAGACACTGGTCTACAATCAACCTAGAGGCTATCTCTAGGAGGCTTTCTATCTCCCTTGCAACACTCGTGCCACAAGGTGCTAGATTTAGCTACAACATCTTTCTGGTGCTGTTTTCGGGGAACGGATTAGAATATTTTTCCTTGGGTATGTCAAAATTTTAAATTTCCTCTGTTAGGTGAGCTAGGGAAGTGTGGGTTGAAGATCTCTCACCTTGGCGGCTCCACTGTCAATTTTATGATAAACAACCTTGCGAATCCACTATCCATTTCTCTATTTGATCATCCTGGCTTTCAAGAAGCCTCATACTCACTCTAATGCTACAACAACCGAAAACCTACTCTTACTTTTGAAGCTAACATCACTCATATAGGGAGGTTTTCGAGATGGCCCTTCTTGCATTCCCGGCCAACCAATTTGACCCACTGGATTTCTCTTCTATTGTTGGTTATCCCAATCATGTCCCTGCATGTAATGAGTCAAATACCTATATGCCCAGATTCAGTGGGAACAAAGAGAGAAGACTTGACCAGCACCTCAAAAAAATTCACGAATGCATGCAGCAACAATGTATTTTTCTTGAAGATGTACAAATGAATTTGTTCAAGTGGTCTTTAGATGAGGATGCTAGAGTTTGGTTTAAAATGATACCTCGTGGCAACATATCTTCCTTGAAATGTTTTCATACAACATTCTATCAATATTTCAAAAAAATTTATCCACCGAATGCTCTATTTGAATATTTCTGCACACATTTTAATGATGAATACATTCCTGAGGTCGAAGACCTTGCTAGAGATGTTTGCGGAGCTCCACTCCAAGAAAACATCTACTCAAATCAAGAGGCATCACCCGATGAGCAAGAAAGAGAGGAAGGAAACATCATTGAGTTGCCAACAAACCCTTAGGGGTCTGATTCGACCGAACTGGATGTTTCTCCTTCCTCTGATGAATACGACCCTATTGGAGAGTCAAGTGATGTAGAGCCACAACGCTTCCAGTCATTGGAAGATGTGCAAGAAGAGGAAGTCCATTAGGAGGTCAGCAAAGAGGCTCTAGTCCATGATGCATATCTTTCACAAGAGGTCGTGAGGTTCGTTAGGAACTATTTACCAACAAGTGGGGAGAAAGCTTCGAAGAACAAGTTTTTCAAGAAGAACCCAAAGCTAAAAGACCACGCAGAGTCTGTTGTTGCCTGCTGTAGCAAGATGCCTCTAAGGAATTATCAACAGACCCTCGAATCTATGACTCTTATAGTTCAGACAGTGAAGAGTCTGTTGGATATTTCCAAGAGGGTTGTGTCACTAAAAAATGGGCAGTGAAAGATCAACAACCAATTTTTCTTGAAAAGGCTAAAGTTGAGGAGTTGAAAGGTGTTTGTGGCTGCCCTAGCCAAGAGGATATTAGTCAGCAGACTTCTTATGAAATTAAGGCGGTTGCAAACTTTCCTTTCCTATTCCATGACCTTGTGGCTGAGTAAATGAGCCTATTCTTAAAACAACAACAAAGGTTGTTTCGACAACATGTATCAGGTTCTTCATTTGTTGATTTTTCATGGTGCATGCTTATTTGTATCTTTCTTTTTCAACAGTATGAAGGCATATGGTCCAGTACTCTAATGTCGGCCTGGCTCCATTAGAGGGTTGAACATACATATCTAAATTAAGCTATGTGCATAAGTAGGAATGTACATAAATAAGCTCACCAACTGAGCATTTACTTTTCAGTTGTTAGAATTTTTATTTATGCATTTTAGATTAAGGAGGAAAGTCCCATACAGATTTTGTTGATTACAAAGATTCATTTATTACTAACTCCATGCCCAATGGTGAAGGATACTAGTTTGCAGTTTCTCAACACCTCGCTAGCAAGGCATTGGCCCCAGTAGGAGCCAATGTTGTCACTCACTGCTTTATCAATCATCAGTTTTTTTAAATGCAAAACAGTAGTGAATTTTGATGCTATTTTTTGAGCCACAGGAGATATAATAGTTTAATTAGACCCTCTCCATTGCTTAGTGCTTGGAAAGAGCTTTCCAACAGTATATGGAAGTCCAAAAATGGACTTTTTGAGCAAAAGTTAGAGCATGTTGAATTTACCTTTGGGAAAGCTAGAAAACAAAGAGAAAACACCAAAGGAGCAAGGAAAATCGCAATCCTTCAATCCTACAGACCCGTAGTCCCGCGATCCCGCAGTCCCACATATTGGCCATGTCGCATCCCGTAGTCCTGCATACTGGGCACAATACATCCCGCAACCCCACATCCCGTGATCCCGCAGACCCGTAGTCCCGCAGTCCCGCATACCGCATCCCGCAATATCGCTATATCATAGTCCCATGATCCCACATCCCGCAACATCACAGTGCTGCACACTCCAAAACCTTGCGTTATTGCTGATTTGTGATATAATGTTAAATCGTCGGGAATGGACTAAAAGGCTTAAAAAAGGAATTCACGAAAAAACGATGGCTGGGTGGGCCATTTTATCTCTCCTCCAAGGGGCCACGTGGCGCAACCCATTGGCCCATAATGTATGAAATGGCAGCTGACGTCATCAATGATGTGGCAGTACGAAAGTGATGTGCCAGTATGGAGGACACATGGCATTCCAATTCAACATTTTTCAGGGGTCCTATAAGGGCATTTTCGGGTGACGCGTGGTAGCGATGACATCACCCCCCGCAGATCAGCAATCGGTGATCGCACACAACAAAGTTTATTATTCTTCCGAAGTTCCTTCTTGGCCCGCGATTGTGATATACGGGAACTCCCCAGACGCGATATTTTATACACTAGAGTTATAGGGATGTCGAGTCCATTCTGTTGAAAAGCCTCGCGCTCATTCAACACTCTATCCCATAGATCGACGATTGCAAGTGTCAATGGGATAAGGCTAAAGGTAAAATGATATCAAGTATCGGGATGTGGGATTCCAAGTAACAAAGGAAAAGGGCCCCCGAGACAGGAGCTTGAAGGCCTTAGCACCCAAGGGCTAAGCGACTGGTCATAGCCCCCCAATCATCTTAAGGAAGTTGTAGAAAGGGTATGAAAGCATGAGGGCTTAAAGGGAAGTCGGAACTCGCTTGTTTCGTTTCATTTCTGTGTCAAAGGCCCGCGCCCGACAGATTGCTTGTTACATCATAAAACGCATCCCCAGGTGTATCAAAGCACCGAAAAGGATTGCACAGAGCTTTAAAGGAAGTATGGGTTGGAAGCTGGGGTGGTGAATGAAAGTATGAAGCATTCAAGCTAGGTATGGGTGCATTCAAGATAAGGCCCTCTCGTAGCAAGCATCCAGAGTTGGTGCCGAAGGCATTTAAGGGAGAATGGACAGTGAACCGCCTTAGCAATAAAAAAGGGCATGATGACAGAGACGTGGCTTGATCAAGGGCTTCCATTGGATCAACGGGGGGACACCTCCTCCATTTTTTCATTAGTCATGCAATTAGCATTTATTTCCAAGAAAGGGAGTAGATCCCTAGTGTAATTTTGGGTAGAAAGAGCTATCACAGGCTGGGGCAGCTAGTACATCATACAGTTGGCCTTCGGCCGAGATATTTTGTAACATCTATTCCAACTCCCCCTCTTCATATAAATAGGGAGAAGCAATATTATACAGAGGCTCTGGAATTTCTCACCCACTGGGTCTGAATTCTGAGATGCCACTTTGGTTCTATTTGTTGTTTCATTGGGGACTTAACTAATGTTGTGTTGAATGTATGGACTAGTTATTTGGACCCTTAAGACTAATGAAACTCCCTGTTGATTCCAAGCATGATAGATGTGAAACATGTTCCCCTCGGTAATCTTATTGCATTTGTGTTTTTATTTCCCTGAAATAATATTTATGAAGCTGTTGGTTTCTTGCTGATTCATGGTTTTATCTAGGCTACTTAATAAGAGAACAATACCTATGCATATCTCAGATTTATTTGTTTTATTCACTAGCACTCAGTACCTGTAGAAACTACAGATTTACTTGTGTATTTGATTAGCCTGCAATACCTGTGGTAACTCATATTTACTTTGGTTGTTAAGCAGCGAATGATACCCATGTATATTTAGCCTGAACCCTTAATCAACACTTCTCTATTTCTACCATTTCACCTCCTTCCTCTTCCATATTTCTGTCGGGACATTATTGCTAAGGATTTTTCTTGTTTACAACCTTATGAATAAATTCCCCTCCCCCTTCTCCTCCTTTCCACCACTACTCCAACTTCAATTTTAAGTTGTCTCATTGTTGTGTGTCGGCCACTAGGAGAAGACATTTCTCTTTGAAGATCGCCCCGATATACCCCCTCATTTGGATCCATGTATTTGCTTGAGTCTACCTTAATGAAGGTCTATTGAACCAAGCCCCTCCTATTACCTTCTTACGTGACAATTGGAGTGGTGCAAACCCCTCACATATAACCTTTCATGCACTCCTTTATTTAAGATGTCCTAGACACTGGTCTACAATCAACCTAGAGGCTGTCTCTAGGAGGCTTTCTATCTCCCTTGCAACACTTGTGCCACAGGGTGCTAGATTTAGCTACAACACAATCCACAACAAGCCACATTGGACTACGCTCTGCGCAGTTCCATTCATCAGTACCTCTCACTGGCAGTTGACAGTTCCTCACCTCTGAGAGTCACAACTACGCAATCTTTCATAACATTTGCCGAGTTTGTTGCATGATCAGTCCTTGTAGTGCTTTGTGTTTTTAAGCTGACATTTCTTTGCCGTGAATGTACGTTTTGTCTCGAGGTACATCAGTTGTTGAGCAGCTTCTCAGCAGTACATGCATCATGGTTTCCAAGAGAGATGGATGAGAGGATAATGTAGAGAGCAACACTAGAGTTGTAGTTGCATAGGTGCCAATGAACTTGCCTACCTATGCAGACACGTAGTTTTTTGTAGGGAAGGACATGAAGATTACATGGCAAGAAATAAAGGACATATTTGCAGGTAGTTTCAAGGAATATTTGGAAGATCGACAAATCTATGTCAACATCCACAAGTCAGGCTTGTACAGGGTTGCATGCAGGTACCCTGCCTTCCCGTGTGTGGATATCATTCATTGGATTGTCTCACATACCGATCCCGAAATGACGAAATGAGCAGTACTAATGGAACACAAGTTGCTGCCTTTAGGATGGAAAACTACCATTAGATGTATCACTTGCCGCAACCAGTGAACTACATGGATGCACTGTTCTATACTCCCAGCAACAATGTGAACACTATAGACATCATGAAGCGTTGGGTAAACGAGCCATCAAATTTCAGAGCAACACCCAACCAGGTCTACAAGACAAAGTCACTTAGGAAGGCTTACCAACTCTTGGTCATCTTTGCATGTCGCTTGTATGGTCAAGAGAGCACAAAGACCTTCCTGCAAAGTTGGGTGGTTATGTTGGACTAGTTGGCAAATTAAGGAAGGCCATTCAATAGGTTTGACATGTTTTCTCTTCAGCTGAAATTGCATGTGTCTAATGCCCAGAGTCCATCTAAGGATGAGAAAGCAAGATTCTTTATGTCCACGTACCTTCTTGATGCAATCTGTGCCCAACAGTAGTTCCCTGACATGGGTTGGACATGGACACCATCAAATGATGTTATGAACATCTATTAGAAGTTGCTCTCTGAGCGCAAATACCGAGGAGTCATGGCGAGGTTGTCTGACCACTTCATCACCCCGTTGTACAGGATGATATTCGAACAGTATCCACCTTTCATGTCCCAAGAAGTGATGGAGGTATTGCTTAACATTGCAGATTGGTATGCCTCATCCGGTGGCACCTTTATCAGGATGTTTGGCAAAGAGAAGCTTCCGCATGAGCTACCAAGGTTTTCCACGGACAAGCTGGTCATGCAAGAGGTTGCATATCACATCTCCATAGGTTTATCAACAGGACTGCAGTGGAGGAAAAAGGCACCATGGCCTATTCTTCCTTTGCAGACTGGGTTGTACAAGATCCGTACCTTGAAGGATGTGGATGTCGGGGCTGAGGAGTCGAAGAAGTTTGCATTTGACACCAAGAGTTTCAATCTGTATGATCCCCACTGCATATGCAAGAACCACTGTGCGAAGGTGTATTACCCATAGATCCATGGGGCATGTCATTGGAAGCTCCTTAGAGGTATTGATACAACTCCTGTAGGCTCAATGAACCAATCAAGCAACAACACCACCAACAATGGAATGGAAAGAAGTACTGCAGGCAACAACACCACAGGAAGCAACAACAACAACAACAGTAGTGATTAGCAAACCGATGCAAGACAAAGGCAAAAGGAAGATTTCCGAGAGCGTAGAGGCTGAGCAAATCTACAAGTTCAGAGAAGATCCTCTTCTTGAGAAAGTAGCTTTGGAGATAGAGGTGAAGAGGCGAAAACGTGAAAGGAGAGTAGAATGGAGGAAGAGAGAGAAGAAAAGCTTAGAAGATGGAGAGAGGAACTTGCAGGAGATGGAAAAGAAGTTGAAAGCAGAGCAAGAGCTCAGGAGGAGAGAAAGGGAAGAAAAGATTAAATAGGAACAGGAAGAAAGGCAAGGCGTACTGATGAAGAAAATTGTGCCTATACAGGTAAAGACAACAACTCGTCGAACAGACGAAGTCTGTGGGTAGGGGTAGGTTTGAGAATCTGTTCGGCAGGTTGAGCAAATGGTTGAGGCAACGAACATGGAGACGGAATAGGAGTCACAGGGCCAAGACATTGATCTCATGTCGAGAGCATCTGAGGTCACACCACAGTCTCTGCCACCTCCAAAATCACAACCAGTCCTGAGTGAGCAAGGAAAGGTTGTTCTCCTTGATAATGATCCAGAGATAGATGTGTACAATCTGTTATTCGACAAGTCACATCATAGGATTGTACAGGCACGAAGAAATCATCTCCCGAATTATCACACATCACCTGCACACATAGAGGAAAAGGTGATTGTATCAGATGTTAGAAGACATCTAGCTTCCATGGTCAAGGCTTCTCAAGCTTATGCAGAAGCCACGAGTTTGATGGTCAAGTTCTTGATAGCAGAGAATGGTCGAATGGCAAAGGACTTGCAAGAGGTCAGGTAGAGGACAAAGAATTTTGGAGGATCCACTATCGCAGAAATGAAGAAAGCAATACTCGTGGATATATCTTTGTCCCCAAGACCTCGAGCGATGTTGTTTGTCTTGTTAGGCTGACTCAAGCTTATTTTGTCCCACATGGGTATATGTGGAAATTGTATTATTGTAAATATGTTGTAAGTGAAATTCCAAGTTTCACTAGTGGAATGTGAACAATCACTATGTATTGTGAAGAGTCATGAGGGTAGTCCAAGATTCAAAGGGGAATGTCAAGGGTCACCCCACCCTGTGCTATATATAGAACCTCATAACTCATAGTACAAAAATTTGGCTAGGCATTGCTTAGAGAAGGCTTAGAGAGTATTATTACAAGCCTTGGCTTCTCCACAACATAGAGCGAGTACATCTCTTTGGAGGGGCAAGCAGTGTTGACTATAATGTTCCACTATTGGGGCTAGTGGTTGCCAATGGTGTATGTATGGATGGAACTTTCACTTAGTATATGTAATAGAGCCAAAATGTTTTCATGCATATGTTTTTATTGTAGTTCGACTACTCTGGTTACTTTATCAATGTATGTTATTTAACTTACGCATTTGTGTATGAACTATTTCGTATGCAATTGTATGAATCTTGTTGCAAACATGTTGTTGGTTTAAACCATCACTTTGGATTGTGGAGTATTCCGCTTCCAACCTGTGATGTCATTCTGCTCGTGTGTTCCTTTCAAGCGACATACTATTACAGGCTTTGAAGGGACACACTTCCTTTTCCCTTCGTGTGTTAGAACCCCCATGCATCTCACTTGACTCATTGCAAGGTCACGCTCTTCCGACAAAGTTATCACACTTACCTCTGTGCACTACTGCAGTCAAGGCATTACTTTACTACCCATTGTTGGGAATCCTAATCCAAACGATTTGAGGTCTAGTTGGGACTTCTTACCAGGGAGATCCCCTAACATGTTGGTGGGTCCAACATCGTCAAAAAAAGGCTAACCAAAAGTATAATGGATCTTAAAACAATTGACTCACTTAATTGAATCTATCCTAAAAGCACATATTTGATCAAAACAAGGCTCTATAAGGCATACAATCCTAATCTAGGCTCTTTAACTCTTCCCCTCAAAAAGTTCATTCCATGAAGGTTAACCACTTGAAGGTGACAATAAGGTCTTGGGTTGGTAACCTGCTCTATTTGTCTAGTTCTAATTAAAAGGTGTAGTACTCCTCAAAGAGCTTAGGCATTGACAAGAAGAAATAGTTTTATCTCTCCCCCTCATAGAGAAATAGTTGGAATTCAAGAAAATATCTCATGTTTGTGAAAGGTGAGGACAATGACATAACTAGCTACGCCTTTGAGGGTAAGATTTAAATCTCTGCTCTTTATATTTAAAACTAAGACTATAACGGTTGAATTCAACATAGGTAGAATATTTAAATAAAGTTGTCGTGTGAGGGTTTCAACAAGAAGAGAATGGTAGATTTAATACAAGTAGTGGCGGTTATTTTCCCCATGGGATTCAGATCTTAACCTTCTGATGTAAAAATCATGGGATATTACTCTCAATATGAGAATATGAATTTTGTAAGTTGTAGAAAGTAGACTATCGATTGTTCAAAACCTTCGGATATAACATCGGAGAAGGAGAGTGATATATGGGACCACACCTACAAAGTGCAGGGTGCCAAGCTTTATGATGTTGCAACTTTGAAATCTTGGGTTTAACTTCCAGATCTTTCTAGACGTCAAGCGCCTCGATGGTATAGAAGATACCTTCATCGATTTCATATTGATTTTTAGGCCAACAGGGTTTTCGATTTTTTAAAACCCTAACGTTGCAAATCACATGGGTATTGAATACCTTTCTATCCTAGGTTGTGATATGGTGTGAGAAGTGATGGGGTTTCCACTACAGGATTTTCACTACTTCTATGATGGAGTTATTACCTAATTTCAGATGAATTTTATGGTCTTTGTGAGGCCAATCTAAGGGAGATCTCTCAGCATGCAATTCAAAGGCATAGATTTGGTATCTTCATTATGTTATAGACTATAGGATTAACTAGGAATCCTCGTTGGTTATTTTCTACTCCTTCGTGGAGATAGACAACTTCAAGATCATAAATCACTCTGTGAGTATAGCATAGCCAAGGATGAATCAGTTTATCTAGTCTCAAGATTATAGGGTGTAGCCAAAGGCGGGGGTATCTCTGCCTCTTCCCAGCCAAAATCCTTTAAAGATGCCCTAAATCTAGGGCATTCACATTAGAACCCCTAAGATCTCTCAGGGTTGATATTTGTTGTAGATAAAGCATAAGACACTCCTTCTCTTGAAGTGGGTGACCTTGTAGCCAACTTGGCTTCTACAAATTATACATGGAAGGTGCTTATTTATTAATGTAATGGATTTTGACCTTTGACATTTGCGCTTCGAGGGTGGGTGAATTAAAATTGCTCCCCGCTTACGAAATTGTATGTTTGCTCAAAATGATTCTTTGTGGTATTTTTCAAAAATGTAGCGGATTGTCAAAAAGTGTTTGATCAGGGTCATTGGCTTTGGGAACAAGTTGGGATTTCATTTCAAGCATGGCTTCAAGATTTTATTCCTCTCTCTATGACAATTATGCCCACTCTAGTCTGGGTAAGGCTACCAAACCTACCCATTCATTTTCTTCAACATGACAACTTTGCCAATATCGGGGATTTACTAGGTTGATTCATTAAAACATACACTGAAGGCTTGAGAAGGGCATTGTCACATTTGGACGCATATGTGTGGGACTATATCTTAGTAAACGGCCTTCGGATAAAATCCTCCTCAAGTGGAGGGACAAAGTATATTTGCAGCTAGTGGACTATGAGAACATTGCCTTTCGATGTAGGAGATGCAACAACCTGGTCACCTTCAATGTGCCCACCCTTTTCCTCAAGGGCCTTCCCCCAACCCACATCCTAAGGAAAATTATTGTGGTTGACAAGAAAAAAAAGGACACAAGAATCCTTTGGCTTCCAAGAAAGACAACATGGAGCATCAAAAGACTCCTACCACCAAGTCAACTCCTACCAACTTATCTCAACCCTTATGTAGAGCCAACCCATCTCTCAGCTGAGGGAGTCCTCACCTTGGCTAAAAACAAAAGAGACTCAGAGATAATCATGGATTCCTCAAAGAGAAAGTACAACCATTCCCACAAATCTGATCATTAAGATAGTGATAAGAAAGCGACAAATATTAAAGAAACCTCAATCATGGAAGTGTCACAAAGAAATGAAATCATTATACCCCATTCATATGTTCCTAATAACTCCTCAAAATGGATTGATATCCATAATAGAAAAGGAAAAAAGGGAAAAACCTATAGTAAATCGTGAGCTCTGAGACCAGGACTGCGGTAAATGTATTGTCTTGTAGTGGGTGATCCATGAAAGATGGATGATGTAATATGTTATTTTGATATATATATATATATATCGATATATATATATATATATATATATATATATATTATGTGTCTTCTTAGTTCTTAGAAAAATTATTCTAACATGAATTTATGTCAATATTTATAATTATTGTAACACAGATCTATGTCAATATTATGAATTATTGTTTCAATATAGAAAGATAAATAAAAGGTAAGATTATACTTTTAAGTGTTATATGTGAGAAGATAAAACACATCACATGTGTAACTGTGCCAAATCAACATATGTGATTAAGGGTATGGACCTCATTGTTTTTTATTATGTACTATAGTGGTCGCTTGGACATGAGTGCACATAATGGTACAGTGGGATTGCACTGACAAGCACATTTCAAGCTGTTGGGTCCCTATAATACCAGTAATTACCCCATTACTATTGTAGTTGCATCCCTTATTAATATTGTTGTGCCCCTATTATCCCCATATTGTTATTACTGTGCCCCATAGAATCCCTCTATTGTTATTTTTGTGGCTTTATATTATTATTGTTAGGTCGCTGGGTTATATTGTGACTCCTTAGACTCCTATATATAGAAAGGAGGTTTTGTCATTTGTATCATCCAAGAATTGTTCATTTATGTAATGTAAAGGAGGTTGCCCCCTCGAAGAGGCTAAATTCTAAGGCATTGATCTATCTTTTCTATCTTTTCTTGAGCTGGTTTCATAACATTTGGTATCAGAGCTTTGGATTCTAGGGTTTCGCTGCTCCAAACAGGTCATCATGGAATTTTCACTATAAATTTTTTTCTGTGACGTTTCAGAAGTTGCAAAAAAAAACCCATTTGAGAAGAAATCGCGCTGAACCTCGGGTCCGAATTTCAGAGCTTTTCGCGCTATATTTGCGGAGATATGATCTGAGGAAGTTGGTCTTTTTGCAGACTCCTGAATTACATTCCAAACAGGTGACCTGGGGAAAATCGTTATAACTTTCTCTCTGGGGATCGGATTGAAATTTCGTAAGAAGGTACAGGAAGAGGACGGACTGTAGTTTCTTGTATGCATTTTTCAGATCCAAAGGTCAAAACAGTGACTCGTGGCACGTCGTACAAGTTCGCTCTACTGAACTAGTCTATAATCAAGTCACTATGGGAGATTTTGTATAACTCTTCCTTGGAGAATCCAATTTGGGTCAGAATTGTGGCATTGGAAAGAAGACATAGAGGGCTACTATAGGTCAAAAATTCAGAACTAAATGATCAGAAAGTACAGAGATACATCAGAGGCAATATCAAGCTCCTACAAAGTGAAAAAAGGTGTGTAGATTTTCTTAAATTTTTGCTTAAGCTTGGTTTGAAAATTTATTTTGAAGGAATTCAAAGGGCATAGTAGAGAATTATTATCGGCAACTAATGCCCCGAGGAAAGAAAATGCAAACACCTAGTAAGGAACCTGAAAGATCTAGCATGACTCATGAAGAAGAGGAAGAAATGCTACATGATATATCAAAAGTACAAGAACAAGTGCAACAAATGTCATTATCACAAAAGCTAACAGAAGCTAAGATAAATGGTGTGGAAGCTAAGATGAATGGCATAGAAGCTAATATGGAAAACTTGAAGATAGATTTGAACACAAATTTGAAGACAGGCATGGCAGATTTGAAGACAAATTTAACAAATTTTCTACAAGAAATACTTACCAATGGTGAAAAGGTAGTAAAGGAAACTCATGATGCGAACAAAAGAAATGTTAATCATGATTTCTTAGACTCTAATGTGGGATCGAAAACCCACCATATTCCAAAAATCGATATGAGGAAGTTTGATGGCAAGGATCCCGCAACATGGATATTACAAATGGAGCAATTTTTCGATCTCAATAATGTGCAAAACACACAAAAGGTACGTATTGCAACTTTATATTTGGAACCAAATCAGTTTGTATGGTATCAATGGCTTTGCTCTCGTAAACAATTTATCACTTGGGCAATTTTTATGAAAGAATTGATAGCACATTATGAGGATACAAAAAGCAACACTTTTTTTAGCCAATTGATAAGTCTCAAACAAAAGGGTTCAATAATGGAGCACATTGAGGAGTTCAAAAAATTGAACATAAGGGTAAAAGATATTCCAGAGGAGCATAGGATTGATGTTTTCATAGGGACTTTAAAGGATAATATCCAACATGATGTTCGCCTTTGGGAACCTGATTCATTAGAGAAGGCATTCAAGATAGCAAGAAAAATGGAAAGCAAAATTATGGCAACCAGGAAGCATACCACTCACAACTATAAAGATGGAAGTGTGGTTGCTCCTAGTCTTCCACAACCTATAAGGTTGACACCACAACAATTGGAAGAAAAAACAGCAAAAGGGCTTTGTTACAGTTGTGATAGCAAATACACTAAAGGTCATAAGTGTGCTGAGAATAAATTATTCTACATAGATTGTGAAGAGGAAGAAGAAAAGGAGCAAGAAAGGTCAAAAGAAGAGGATATACTCCAAGAACAAAGCCTAGATAAAGAAGAAATGAATCCGATGATATCTTATAATGCATTGGCGGGATTTACCACTCCTCAAACCATCAAGATAGAAGGACAAATCAAGAAGAAAAAGGTACTAGTGTTGATTGATTCAGGAAGTACCCACAATTTTATTCATTGTAAGGTAGCAAAAGAATTGAATTGCTTCTTATACCCAGCACCAGAGTGTCAAGTGATGGTTGCAAATGGAGGAACAATAAATTGCTCTGGAAAGAGCCATAATATCAAGCTATCGATGGGAGAATATGTATTGACTAGCCCAATGCTTTCCATTCCAATGGGAGGTGCTGATGTTGTACTGGGAGTACAATGGCTACAATCCTTGGGTACAATAGGTTTCAATTTTCAAGAACTTTTCATGAAATTTTCTGTGGAAGGAAAGGAAGTTGAATTCAGGGGTATTGCAGGGAAATCGGGAAAGATAATTAGCTCTAATGGTATGACAAAGCTTCTAAAAAAGGAACAAAGGGGTGTAATTGCAATTATGTTCGCTAGACGTTTCCACATTGCAATCATCTATTTCTCCAGATCTCCAAAAAGTCTTGGAAAATCATTCCAAGGTATTTGAGACTCCCAAAGGTCTCCCACCTATTCGTGATCATGATCATGCTATTCATTTGATTCCAGGAAGTGTTCCTCCAAACATCAGGCCGTACAGATATCCTTATGCCCAAAAGAGTGAAATTGAACATATGGTTGCAGAAATGCTAGAGGCTAGTATAATTCAACCAAGTCAAAGTTCTTTCTTTGCTCCAGTAGTATTAGTGCACAAGAAGGATGGATCATGGCGCATGTGTCCGGATTATAGGGAGCTCAACAAGCTCACTATTAAAGATAAGTTTCCCATTCCCTTCATTTGTGAATTACTGGATGAATTGCATGGATCAATTTACTTCACCAAGTTGGATCTTCGTTCAGGATATCATCAAATCAGAATGAAGACTGAAGACATTCCGAAAACAGCATTTCGAACTCATGAGGGTCATATGAATTTTTGGTCATGCCTTTTGGCCTTTGCAATGCACCTTCAACATTTCAAGGTTTGATGAATTCCATTTTCAAACCATTCCTTAGAAAATTTGTGTTAGTATTTTTTGATGATATACTAATCTACAACAAGTCTTGGAAGGATCATGTTGAACATGTTGACAGGGTGCTACAACTATTGGAGGAGAAACAATTATATATAAAAAGATCCAAATGTTTCTTTGGAGTACAAGAGGTGGAATATCTGGGTCATATTGTATCTCATGAAGGAGTTAAGGTAGACCCTAGCAAAATTAAAGCCATTAAGGAATGGAAAATGCCCACATCCACAAAGCATCTGCGAGGATTTCTCGGGTTGACAGGGTATTATCGCAAGTTTGTTAAGAATTATGGGAGAATAGCAGCACCTCTAACAAAAATATTGAAGAAAGACGCATTTTTATGGACTCCAGAAGCAACAAAGGCATTCGAACATCTTAAAGAGGCAATGTGCCAATCACTGGTCTTAGCTACACCGGACTTCACAAAAACTTTATTGTGGAATGCAATGCTTCAGGAAATGGAATTGGTGCCGTTTTAATGCAAGATGAAAGACCCATTGCTTTTGAAAGTCGTCCAATCAAGGGAAAGTTTTTACACAAAGCTATTTATGAGAAGGAAATGTTGGCAATACTCCATGCACTTAAGAAATGGCGACCCTACCTAATGGGAAGACACTTCAAGGTAAAAACGGATCATGATAGCCTTAAATACTTTTTAGAACAAAGATTATCCTCTGAAGAGCAACAAAAGTGGGTCACAAAGATGTTGGGTTATGACTTTGAAATCATCTACAAAAAAGGGAAGCAAAATGTGGTGGCAGATGCACTCTCAAGAAAGGATGAGGATGTGGAAGCATTGTTGTGCGCCATTTCTATTATCCAACCAGATTGGATAAATGAAGCAAGGGAGGAATGGAAGAATGACGAAGAAGTATGGGCACTTATTCGAAAGTTACAACAAGATTCCAGTACGTCTGATACATTTAGCTGGCAAAATGATTCTTTATGGTACAAAGATCGCTTATACCTCTGTAAGAATTCCCAACTAAAACAAAATATTCTTATGGAATTGCACACTTCTCCCTTAGGAGGGCACTCAGGATTTTTAAAAACTTACCACAGGGTTAAGAAGGAATTTTTTTGGGATGGCCTTAAATCGGATATTCAAAAATTTGTGGCAGAATGTTTGGTTTGCCAACAAAATAAAGTTGAAACAATTAAGACACCAGGTCTATTACAACCTTTATCCATTCCAAGCCAACATTGGGAGGAGGTTTCAATGGATTTTATCATAGGTTTACCCAAGTTTGAGGGAAAGAGTGTCATCATGGTGGTAGTTGACAGACTTACCAAGTATGCACATTTTTGTGCATTATCACATCCATTTAAAGCCAGTACGGTTTCTACTGCATTTATGGAAACAATTCAAAAGCTACATGGAAACCCAAAGATTATTGTAAGTGACAGAGATCCCATTTTCACTGGAAATTTTTGGACAGAATTATTTTCTTGTCTTGGTACTCAGTTAGCTCATAGCTCATCTTATCATCCTCAATCTGATGGGAAAACTGAGATAGTAAACAAATGGTGGTATAAAACTTCCTTCCATACAGCAACAAAAATGACCCCATTTATGGCACTTTATGGATATCAGCCACCATCCATCACATCATATTTAAGAGAAAATTCTAAGGTTCAAGCAGTGGAACATCACATCGAACATCAACAACAAGTCCTCCAACTCTTAAAGGATAACCTCGTGTTGGCACAGAATAGAATGAAACAACAGGCAGATCAACATCACAGCGAAAGAAATTTTAATGTAGGTGATTGGGTATTCCTACGACTACAACCATATAAGCAAATGTCCCTCAAGCAAGCTAAGAAGGATAATAAATTATCACCAAAGTATTATGGTCCATACAAGGTGTTGCAAAAGATTGGTACTATGGCATACAAATTGGAGCTTCCTGCAGCTTCTTGATTGCACCCAGTTTTCCATGTTTCATGTTTAAAGAAGGTTATAGGCGACAAGCTCCCAGTTCAAACAATATTGCCAGAACTTGACGAGGAAGGAAAAATTATATTGGAACCGGAAGCAGTCACAGAAACAAGAACTCGACAGCTACGAAATCGATCAATTTCAGAGTATCTTATCAAGTGGAAGAACTTATCTGCTGAAGATTCCACATGGGAGGATGAGAATTTTATACAGAAGCATCCATAACTACTCAAGTGTTGAGGACAACACTTTTTTTGAAGAAGAGGGGCATGTTGGGTCCCTATAATACTAGTAATTACCTCATTACTATTGTAGTTGCATCCATTATTAATATTGTTGTGCCCCTATTATCCCCATATTGTTATTACTGTGCCCCATAGAATCCCTCTATTGTTATTTTGTGGCTTTATAGTATTATTGTTAGGTCGGCTGGGTTATATTGTGACTCCTTAGACTCCTATATATAGAAAGGAGGTTTTGTCATTTGTATCATCCAAGAATTGTTCATTTATGTAATGTAAAGGAGGTTGCCCCCTCGAAGAGGCTAAATTATAAGGCGTTGATCTATCTTTTCTATCTTTTCTTGAGCTGGTTTCATAACACAAGCACTCAAGATGATGCCACTCATGCAATGGACTATTAGTTTTATGCATGCACAAGTTTCCAAAGAATGATATTTATCATCATCGATGTTGTAAAAAATCAATAGTTCTTTACTCATATAACGATTGATTCTTTTTTGAATGAATGTGTATGCTTGCTCAACCTCCCATCCTCTCTCCATGGAACATGTTGTGTGTGTGTGTGTGTGGATAGGAATAGAAATATATGTATATATACACTTGGCATTAAAAATTTTATGTTCGATTTGAGCATTTTTATAGGAGTTTTGGAGAGAAGACCATCAAAGATGACATGGAGAAAATTGTCTAACCCTTGGATTTTACAACTCAGGAAACAAATTGCATGATTATGGTTCCCCCCACATAGCCATGAAATACAATATATATAATTGTACAATAAGGGGTTATTGTGGTACAATCACTTTAGGTAAGAATGATATGTGTGTGTGTACATACACATGAGTATGAAATATACTATAAATAATTGTAGAATAAGGTGTTATTGTCACACCCCCTACTTATTATGCGCATTGTTGGATGTTATTTCTTAACATTCCAACCCGCTCTTGTATGTGTGTACATTGCTGAAATTTTAAGCAACAACATGCCACAATGTGCATAATAAGTAGGAGGTGTCACAATAACACCTTATTCTACAATTATATATAGTATATTTCATACTCATGTGTATGTACACACTCACATATCATTCTTACCTAAAGTGATTGTATCCATTGGTGATGAGTAATGAGATTTTCATTAGTAGGCAAGGCTTGTTTTTGTGATAAATATTCCAAGAACAATGTGATCACTTCGACTTAGTGGTTGCATGTGCGGTTTCTCACGAAGAGCTTGTATTAAATTGATATTGTGATATATCCAAAGTATTACTGGATCAAAGCTTGACCCTATAAACCTCAATTTAAAAATCCTCAAGGATTAGCTCAATTAGTTGAACCATCCACCTAAGGCATGTTGCTGATAGGGAGACCACATGTCATATGCTCAAATTAATATAGTCCCACGTGATTACTAACAACTATTGTGCCTAATGGTTGATATGCCTTGCATCTAGGTATTTTGAATAATACATGGGGGATCTTGCAAGGTTTTCAAATTAAAAAGGCACTGGGATTTAGCCTAATCCACAGGGTCTCCACTTAATGAACTTGTGACCTAGATTGTGCATTCACAAGATGATAAAGAATCCCCCTAATTTCACTATATATTGAAAAATACCCTTCCAAATAATTTTGTTGAACCCCACTCCCAATACATATTTTCAATAAGAAAACCCCTACTTTTATTAGATGCCCCTTTTATACCCCCAAATATTTATAAACCCCCTTGTACCCCACATCCCCCACACCCCACCCTCCCACCAAAAAAAGAACTACAATATATTGAACCTATTTTTCACATTTTTAAAACCTCTTTTATGAATTATCGTGATAAGGTATTAGTCAACAATGTGAATCCCCCATTACTTAATCAGTTACACCATCCTCCAATGGGGAGGATAGAGGTAAGAATTTCACACACAGTTGAGTCCCTTAAGGTTCCTAACCAATACTATGGCTAGTGGTTTAGTTTTCCTCCATCTAGTAGAGGAAACATGAACTTGAAAAAAATACACAAATTTCAACCCATTAGGTCATTGTATCTATCTATAAACCTTGGATTTAGCCTTTAATAAGTAACCATTTCTCTTATATCTTTGACATTTTCTATACAATATTATCTGTTATTATTCCATCATATTTTTGGAATATATACTCCATTGTTTACCTCATCTTTAATACAATTAAATGACATTTCAAACTTAGATTAATTTACAAAAGCATATGTGAAACCTCGCTAGTGTAATTGGATTTGAGGGTTTCATTTTATGTGCCCAACATTCAAAATTGTTGGTAGTTAGAAGAAGACACCAAAAAAAGTCTATCCATGTTAAGTCGTTGTGCGACCTAGGATGGGTGTGATCCCTAGGTGATTTTGAGAACTTATATGCCCCTGAGTCGTAGTTTATTAGAGCATAGGATAGTCCCACAAGTCACGAACATGCTAGCAAACAATTAAAAAAATACAAAAGCAAATACTTTTTAAGAATGCACCAAACAATTCACTATAAAGATTCTTGATTATAGAAAAAATCGTTATCCATCTAGGGTTTTTTTCACCCTTTCAAAGTTGTGCATAGAAAAAATATTATCCATACAATCGAATTTCAAGCCCCATTCTTGAATTTGTTTAGGGTTCTTAAAAATTGAAATGTTGTAGACCTCCTTTCATCGCCTTAATATTCTTTCACCACTTTATGGTTTATGAAATGTTTGAGTTTAATATAACATGGGCATAGTTTTATAGCATAAAAATTAAATTATGATTTGAATTTTTTGACAAAATCAATAATCTGTCAATTTATATGAATGGAAATTAGAGGATAGTAAAAATAATTAAGAACATCAATCTAAACATTAAATTTCACAACTACTACAAGTCTAACCTCAATGATTCATTACTTTCTTATCTATAACCAATGTCATTACTAATTATAACAAGCATTTGTTGATAAAGTGAATTGTAGTTTAGATGATTACTTTATGATGGAAGTTTTTAATAATTAGATGGGAATGAGTTAACAAGGGGACAAATCAAACCTTTTTCTATGAGCCCATATTTTCTTCAGGTAAAGTTTTGTCTTGATTTGCTCATTTCTTCCAAATGCAAGTGATATGGGTCATCTTAAAATGTGCCCAAAACCCCAAGAATAAAGTTCAATTAGATGGAACTATGAATTTTTTGAAAATTCCTATCACATTTGGGGAATTTTTCTTAGCAAATTTGTTGGGGGGAGAATTAAATTGAAGAGAAAGTGGCAATGTCCACTTTATTACTTAGAGCAATTAAATATTACATACATGGTGATCCATGGACACCCAAATCTAGGGTAATTTGCATAGTTTTATGCACAAATGCTAAGGTTAACACCTACATTCATGCTAGACATTGTTGTGTGTAACTTTAGATATTTCTTAGTGTTTTATCTATATTTATATGAATGTTATTCAATAACTGAAATTCTACACCAATCTACTCCTTTCATGTGTACGCTTGATTCTAAAAAAACTTTCAATTTCCACGCATTTATGATTAACCCTTAAGCTCTCTCCTCCATTTTGATCATTGGCATTGCTAACCACCCAAGTGGGTAACCCCTGGGAGGAAATTTTGTTCTTACTGTTTTGACTTGCCATACAACAACCCTATGGTGATTCATGGATAAATAACCTCAAATGCCCCCCATCTACGCTCTGATCAGTGCTTTATTACACCTAGCCTACCCATATTATAAAGGTGGGTCATTGAATATGAGGTACATTGACCATTTTTTTAGTAAAGAACTTTCATTTAATGTTAAAGGACACTCTCCCCCACTGAGGGTGCTAATCCACATGATAAGCTAAATGACGAGGCTAAGGTTTAAACAGGGCCAACAGGCTGCCCCCATCTGGCAACTTGCATGACAACCCCATCGCCAGGAACTTCGACTTAGACAAAGCAAGTCCTTTGATACGCTACATGCAAGTGTACAAGCACCCTTGCAAGCACATTGAAATCAAGGATTACTTTATAGCCAGTCCAGAGAGGAAATTATGGTTTTGTGAGGACAAGGACATATCGATAATGTTGTGAAGTGGGAGGAAGCTTGCTATGCAGTCTAACACTGGAAATTTCTTGACACATATGCTCTTAAACCATAGCGACCACCCCCCAGTTGGAGTAATTTTGGGCTAGCAGACCAAGTAGTCAAGCAACATGCAACCTTAGACATTAATGCTAGCAATCTAACTTAGCAGTACGAAGCTATCAGTCATTAGCCAAGTTTGGCCTTTTACTTCTTGTTTTGACAACTCATTTTAATATTAGCATGGAATTATGCTCTTGCATGGAATTTTGGTTTCTGGATTTCAACCCCCCTCCTTGGCCCTTTTTCGAGGGGGCTTTTACTTGTCAGGCTCTATATGATCTATCTCGATCTCCTTTATGGCCCTTCGAATCCCCTTGATATTCTGTATCTCTTCCTTGACTCTTACCTTTCTCCCTTGGGTGTTGTCCACTCACCCACCTACTTTCTTCTTGTTATGCTTGCTCTATTTTAACTTATGCTTCAATTATGATACAATGTCATCTAGTTAGCCCCTCAAGACATGTTTATCGTGGCAGGACTATACCACCACCTTCTCCTACATTCAACTCCCCCTCCCTTCATAGCTACTATGCCCAAACCTCTGTTGGGGCCACCATGGAGCGGTATAGATGCATTATCCTCAAAGTTGTTTAGGGAAATGTTGTAGATATTGAAGACCAGGTTAGGAAAACTCGTAGACTTATCCCTAATTCTCATGTGGAGAGGGAGACCATAGATTGGATCTCTGATGTCAGTAATTCAACTACGGCTAGGGAATCAACTTACATGCAAATAATCAACCTATATTGGCACAGAAAAACTCTTATGGGTGGGGTTTTCACTGATAAAGCAGATGCTCAACAAGAGCTTATTATTAATTTGTATGGCAGAACTTATGGAGAAAATGGACACTTTCAATGGAAAAATCAATGTGATGTTCAAGCATATCATTAGAACTGAACCCCCTACCTCAGATGTGAGTGTCAACCCCCAACAACATGAGCATACAAATATTGTAACAACATGAAAGCACTCAAAACGTAGACTATATTTTATATTTTGTCTATCAACGCATGCACTATGGTCTATGTAATATGTTCTTTTTTTCATGGTTTACATTCTCATAACAATAAATTAGAAAGAGTAGAGATAACTTTAAACTTCTCATTTTATGCTACTAGTTTGGTTTCCCTAGCAGTGGACTAGTAGAGACTATCTATGATGTAATTTTGTTTTTTATGAACTAAAATAACAACACTAGTCTTCCAAAAAAAAAATGTTCGAGCATATTCTAGTGTGGATCATAATTTGAATTGAATGATTGACTACTTTTGGTTGTATTCCTGTTCCCATGATTCACCTTCATGTTTATCACTTGTGCCTAGTGCAGTGTGACCCTCCTTGAGGCCTTTCTTTCCACTATCTATGAGGGGCACAAATAGGAGGACCTAATTAACGTTGTGTGTCCGTAGGAATCCATACTTAACACTTTCCATCTCTCCCTTATATCCATACATATTTGGGTGGATTTCTATATATCACCATTATTGGTTCCGTGTTTACCTCATGTTGGGTAACTTAATTGTTCTTAAATTACTTCATTAATTGTCAACCAAGGTTTGTGTACTTGTGAGATGAATGTGCACTATATATGCTAGGATTCTTTCTATGGATTGATTGATTCTTAAGATGAAATTATCCTAGATATGGACAATTTTTTTTATGATATTTATAGAATAATTACACACATGTTATTTCAATTTAAAGTTACATTAAAACCTATATTACTTTGCAGAATTGAAAATCTATCTTAATTGCAGAATTCAAAGCCTACTTCTACTTGCATAAAAGGAAATTCTAAATTGCAAGAAAAAGAATCTAGAGCTACTTGCAGAATTGAAGACACTACTATCACTATTTTTCAGAAAAGAACTTCTACACTAAATTGAATAAGGAATTTCTATACTAATTACATAAAATGAAATCGCATCAAAAGGACCTTACTTCTAATTGCAGAAGAAAGATTATATGGAAAACTTGTAACTCTAAAATGATTACTTGTGTGCGTAGTTAACTCCAAAGAGCTCTTCTTGTTATTATCTAAGAAACTGACTTGAGCTATGAACTCTAGAAAGAGAATGCATGTAAAAATTAAATATTTTTGGTATTTTCCCTTTATGAGTACTTTGAAATCAAAACAACAATTGGTTAAAATATCTCTGTGATGAAACTAATTAAGCAAATTCTGAAAGAAGTTACTACGATATAAGCAAACTTCGAAAAAACTATCACCAGTCTTGAAAATAAACCACAGTAAAACTTAATAATCGAACTATGTTCTAGGTCTAGCCTTAAGGATTTTATACAAATTTCTTTAAACAACTATTAAGAGTCTTATGCCGATATGACATGAGCTAATTCGACATCTACGAAATGGATTTTGTTTAAAACTCTGTCTCCTTATGAATTGCTACTAAAAGAGAAAGTCATAAGAGATTCTTCTCAAACCATATCCTAACGATTGAACATGTCTTCGACATGCTCCCTTGATGTCATCCTATTCTCTTGTTGCCTTTACTTAACCGTTGCACAATCATTCTCAAAGTTTGACTTTGAGTTTGACCTTAGATATGTTAATCTTCATAGATTTACAAGTCACTCCGATAGGTGGTCATCCGTGTGATAAACATTAGTCATATCCAAGCATTCTTCATCCTTTTTCTGAAGCTCTGCAACCTGTCTAACTATGGATATTGTTATGGAATTCAACATTAGCTGCAGAATGTTTAAGATTTTGTTATTGTAAGAATGTTTTCGTTATAATTCATAAAGAAACATAGATTCTAAACATGGATGATAAATACCTTTTTATAAGTTGAACTTGAACTTGAGCATGCTTGAGACTGCTACAAAAATGGTGACAAAAAGGTGAAAGGAGATGGAAAAGGGTAGTAAAAAAGGAAACAATTTCATACTTCAACATTCCCCCACACCAAAGGTTTTGCATGTCCTCATGCACCAAAAATTCAAAATTGGTTCTTCTTTTCTCCTTCAATGTATGGTTTCTGAAGCTTGTGCAAGCACATCCAAGTTGGCACTTCCCTTTTTCTTCTTCGTGTTGAAGGTGACCCTTGGTTTCTTCATCAAAATTTTACTCTGCAAACCCCTGATTCTATTCTTAAGAAGCTTGGTATTAGCTTTAAGTTTCTTTTTTTTATACCAATGGTAAATATGTAGAAGTATATTATCATTTGGGTTCTAAGTATATCATTATGAACTTTTTTTGCTTCCCTTTCCTGTATCAGGTGTTTATTTAGAACTTCTAGCTCATATATGTCATGTTTCAAAGCATATTCATTTCTGCATTCTTATTCTAGAGTCTGTTTTGTCAAGGAATTTTCACCAATTTCATTCTTTTGATACTGAGAGAGATTTGCCTTCTGTTGTGCTCTTTGTTCCAGAGATTCTACATAATCATAAATTTCCTACTGAACTGGGTCAATATTTGGAGTTTTTCTTGTCGGGTCAACTATGTGAGATGGCGTTTTGTATCCTTCCTCTTCAAGATCTATCATTTCTGGAATCTGTGTACTTGAAAGCTTTGAAATTCTTCTGCTTCTTCTCAATTTTACTCCTAATTCTTCAGTGTTTTGTCTTTTTGTTTTACCAATATCTTGTTTTCTTTTCTCTTCTATCTCAATTTCTTCAGGTAAGTTAGAACCTTTTTTTTTCTTAAGGGTTAGGGTTTGGTACTAATTTTTTTCGACTCCTCTAAACCCCACTACTTGTTTCTTCCTCCTAGACTTCTACAAAATTATTTTTGAATAAGAAATCTTGCTAATTATCTTCCTTAGCTTTCAGATGTGCCTCTATAAGAATTTTGATGAGTCTGTGATGATAAAGGGAATTATCGATGGACCTAGACTCTCTCTGTATACTAGATACCATTGCTTCTTCTCAATTTTACTAACCTCTTGTTTTCTTTTCTCTTCTCTCTCACTTTCTTCAAGTAACTTATAGCTTGAGCTGGCCTTCTTTCTTCTAATATTTTGCTTTTCATTTCTCAAAATACTGGGAGAGTGGAGCATCATCCTCAAATTTTTCTTCTAGTACCTTTGTCTCCTTCTGTCCCTTTTTTTTTTAGGGTTAGGGTTTGGTACTGATTTTTGTCGACTTCCACTTAACCCTACTACTTGTTTCTTCCTCCTAGACTTCTACAAAATTATTTCTGATTAAGAAATTTTGCTAATTATCTTCCTTAGCTTTCAGATGTGCCTCTATAAGAATTTTGATGAGTCTGTGATGATAAAGGGAATTATCGATGGACCTAGACTCTCTCTGTATACTAGTTGTCATTGCTTCTTCTCAATTTTACTCCCGATTCTTCAATGTTTTGTCTTTTTGTTTTACTAACCTCTTGTTTTCTTTTCTCTTCTGTCTCACTTTCTTTAGGTAACTTAGAGCTTGAGCTGGCCTTATTTCTTCTAAGATTCCGATTTTCATTTCTCAAAATACTGGGAGAGTGGAGCATTATCCTCAAATTTTTCTTCTAGTACCTTCATCTCCTTCTGTCCCTTTTTTTTTTAGGGTCAAGGTTTCGTACTGATTTTTGTCGACTCCGCTTAACCCTACTACTTGTTTCTTCCTCCTAGACTTCTACAAAATTATTTCTGATTAAGAAATCTTTCTAATTATCTTCCTTAGCTTTCAAAGTGCCTTTATAATAATTTTGATGAGTTTGTGATGATAAAGGGAATTATCGATGGACCTAGACTCTCTCTGTATACTAGATGCCATTTTTCTAAGACTTTGGAGCAAGAAGTAAGGAAAATTGATTTCATTTCCATCAATAAAATGCATCAAGAGTCAGGCATGGTAGAAAAACATAGTTCCAAATCTACCTTCACAAGTTACAAATTTTTGAATAACCAACAATAGATTTCTCCATTTCCCTTTTAATGCAGTGACTGGAATTCCCTTTTTAAAGATGGATATATCCATACCTGGTTCTTTGAGGAAATGTATCCAGTCATTTTCTTTGATTTTTCTATTCTTGAACCAACTTTCTCCATTTTTGGGTAATATCGTAGCTTCTGCCACAATGGACTATGTTAGGATAAGCTTGATATCTCTAATTTCTTCTTCAACCCCATCAAAATCTTGAGCAAAAGCTTTGGTAACCTCTGTCTCATGCCTGCAAAATTTTTCAAAGAACTGAAGCCATCCTACTTGCTGCAATTAGTCTCTAACCCTTGAGTATGCTTAGAGAAATTTTACTCCATTTGGTTCAGAGTGAACAATCATTCCCATGGTGAGAAGAAGTTTCAATCTTTGATTGTTTCCTTTTCTCAAGGATAATGGAAGTTTAAGAAAGGGAATAAGTGAAGTGTGAATTGTAGGGGTTTCAGAAGTGAGAAAAATGAATATGAAATGGAGTTGAATTATAGCGAGATAAGGCGCTTAGTGGAAGGAGTTGTCTTATGATTAGACTGTACCTTCCCACAATTCATAGATCTGATTTGAGAGGATAGATGAATGTATTTGATTTTGATCAGACTAATGTGACTGACAGAGTAATGATGAGGGAGTATAGCATATCGGTCATGAGTGTAATAACAATTTTATAATGTTTTCAACTTTATTCTAAAATCATCCATGAATTAAAACCTAAGATCTTATATGAGAAATAATTTCAACATTATACATATCTTTACTTCTATGAACTTCTTGACATTCTTTCGTTGTGGATTTTCTAATGTAGAATTCAGACTTGGCTGCAGAATTGAAGCTCAGCTGCAGAATGATATAAATTATGTTTGTTGCTTTACCATTTCTTGAATTTTCCTTGGAAATCAATTCGTTCATCATCAATAGTTTTGATTTTGACTGCTCCATTATCAAAAATAATATCAATCTCATAAGGACCAAGCCAATGAGTTTGAAATTTCCCTTGAAAATATTTGAACTTGGAATAAAAAAGAAGAGCCTAGTCACCTTGCTTAAACTTTTTAGCTTTGATGAATTTGTCATGCCACTTTGATCTTTGTTGTTGAACTATATTGGTTCTTTGAATAACATCTTGTCAGATTTCATCTAGCTCATTAAATTGTGCTAATCTCTGTTTCTGAGCTTATGATAGATCAAGGCCCAATTTAGCTATTGTTCTAAAGGTCTCCACTTGGAACTCAATTGGAAGCAAAACTTTCTTTCCATAGACAAGCTCATAAGGAGTATGTCCAGTTGTGTTCCTCCATGTAGTTCGGTATGCCCATAGTGCTTCTGGAAGCTTTTCTACTCAATCCTTCCTATGAAAATGCATAGTCTTGGTAAGAATTGCTTCAAGTACTTTGTTAGTGGATTCCACTTGTCATTGGCTTGTGGATGATATGGGGTATACTTCTGATGCTTGATCTTATATTTCTCCATGATCTTTTGCACTAACTTGGATATAAATTGTACATAATCTGTACAAACAAGTGTGTACATTTTCTTCTTAGATGGAGGATTTATTGGTCCAAAAAAATCTACAACTCACTTCTCAAAAGGTTATACAAGTACCTGTGGTTGTAGAGGCATTTTATCCGATGGAATAGGCTTCTCCATCCTTTGACAACTATCACATCTTTTGACATATTCTTTGACATCCTTGAAAATAGATGGATAATAATATCCCAAAAGAAGGATTTTGTAAGCAATTCTGTTGTCGGAAAAATGTCCTCCACATGGCTCATCATGGCAAGCTTTTAAGATTTCATGTACTTCATCCTCTCAAACACATCTTCGGATAATCAAATCAGATATAGTTTTGTACATTTCTCCATCTATCCAAGAATAAGGTGCACTGGGTTTGATCACTTTTTTACTTTTCTCTAGCTGATAATTGTGGAGGTAACTTTCTTGTAGCCAAATACTTAACAATATATGCAAACCAAGGTGTTTTAGTAGATACTGCAAAAATATATTCATCAGGAAAGTCATCTTTTATAGGAACATCCTCATAATTTTTTTGCATTCTAGAAAGAAAATCAACAACTGTATTTTATTTTCCTGGTTTATCAAGAATACTAATGTTGAATTCTTCTAACAATAACAACCATCTTGTAATTCTACCATTAGTAACTGGTTTGTTCATTAGATATCTAATGGCAGAATGATCTGTATGAATAAAAGTTTCATAACCAGTGATATAATGATGAAATTTATTAATGGCATGCACAATAACTAAAAACTCCTTTTCTATTACAGTGTAATTTAACTCTGTTGGAGTCAAAATTTTGCTTGTATAATAGATAGCATAAGGAGTTAGATATTTTTGTCCCAGCATAGTTCCTAGAGTTGTATTTGAAGCATCAATAGAAATATGGAAAGGAAAAGCCAATTAGGTCCTCGTAAAATTCGTGCTTTAGTAATCTTTTGCTTTAATGTCTCAAGTGCTTTCTAACAGTCAGAATTCCACACAAATTCACAATATTTTGTAAGGAGTTTGAAAAGTGAAGAGGCTATTTTTGTGAAATTTTCTATGAATATTCTATAATACCTAGTAAATCCAAGAAATCTTCTAACATCTCTTTGACAAACAAGAATTGAAAATTTAGAAATTATTTATACTTTAAATGTATCCACTTTAATTCCATCACTTGAAATATGGCGGCCTAAAACAATCCTCATTGAACATCATAAAACATTTCTCATGGCTTAATGAAAGGTTTGCCTCTTTACATCTAATAATAAATTTTTCCAAATTTTCAATAACTTCTTCAAAAGTATCACCATACACAATAAACTCATCCATGTATACTTCCACACATTCATGAATTAGACAAGAAAAGATACCTAATACTTTTCTTTGAAATGCGACAGATGCATTACATAATCCAAATGGAAGAACCCTATAGGCATATGTTCCCCATGGACATGTAAAATTAGTTTTATCTTGATCTTCTTGTGCTAGCTGGATTTGGTTATACCCACTAAAACCATCTAGAAATAAAAAGTATTCCTTTCGTGTCAAGGTATCTAATACTTGATCTACAAAAGGTAGTGGAAAATGATCTTTTAAAGTAGCTTTGTTTAATTCCCTATAGTCAATGCACACACCCCATTTTCCATTTTTCTTAGGAACAATCACTAAAGGTGACACCCATTGACTATTTGATATTGGATAGATGAAGTTAACATTAAGTAAATTTTGTAATTCCTCTTAGATTAGGATTCATCCTTCTCTGAGGTTGTCTAACTAGTTTGGTATTTTCTTGAATATAAATATGATGCATGCAAGTTCTAGGATCAATCCATTTCATATCAGTGTACTCCCATGCATAAGCAGAAGAGTGTTTTTGTAGCATCTGTATCAATTTCTTCTTTTGAAATTCTTCCAAATTATTGTTAATATTTAATGTTTTATCTGGAAAAATTTATACTTGATAATTGCCAAACTTTTTCATAGAATGTAAAGTCATTTGGTGATATGATAGATATTCAATATTTCATTGTTCTTGAAAACTTTAATCTTGCTCACAGTAGGAAGAAGAATCATTATTATTCATTAAATTTATCAATTGATCTTCTTCGCCTAATTGTGAAAGAGTATAAACTGGTTGCATGTCATCAAAGTCTTCATTATCATCATCTATACAAATTTCAATGTATACTTAAGTTATTGTTTTTGTAGGAGGATACAATGTAAATTCCTTAGTGGAACTTCCATCAGAGATATACATATCACCAGATCTACAACTTATGAATGAACCAACTATAGCTAGCGAAGGTCTACTAAGGATCAATGGATGGCCTCCTAAATTATTCTTGGGAGTTAAAATCATGAAATCTATAGAATATTCCCAAGAATCTAGAGAACCATACACATCTTCTAATACTCTATCAAGTTTGGTAACATATCTATGTGCTAATTTGTAAATGTAGGAGTATATTGAAGATTAGGAAGCTTAAATTGCTCCATTGTTTGTTTGCTCATGATATTGGTGGTTGCTCCTAGATCAATTAAAGTGTTTGGAATTTCAACGCTATTGATATGAATTTCACAATGGGACTACCGGGATCTAAATGTTTTTGAACAATAGGTTTTTCCATCATGATATCAACAAATTTTCCTACCAATTGGATTTTTTTAACATCTTTTCTCTCTCTTCCTGGTTTTCTAATGCATAGATCCTTAATGGTTTTTGCAAATATTGGTATTTCCTTTATAGCTTGGAGTAAAGTAATTTTGATGCAAATATTCTTAAGTTCATCTAACATATCACAAGCTGGTAAAACAAATTGCCTTTCTATTCCTTTATTAATTTTGATACTTTCAGGAAAAGGTGGATCTTGCAAAGAAATAAAGGTTGTTCTACTAAAGGAATTATAGGAGCTTGCTTTATTTTCTCATCCTTTGATTGTACATGATCATCTTCCTTTAGAGGAATATTTTCTTGACCAATATTTGCATCTTTCTCATGAACTTCATCCTCTTTAGATTTTTCGATGGTGATTGTTGGTGACTTCTTTTGTAAAAACCCTGCCAGATCTAAGTTGAACATCATTTAGACCTAATGGGGTAATCATGCAAGCTTGAAAATTTTGCCTTTCAACATTATAAACAACTTGCTGATTTTTATTTTTTGGATTTGGAAGTGGTTGGGTAGGTAGTTGATTGGCTTTTTGAGGAAATGGTAATGAAAGTTGTTGATTTGGATTTTGAAATTGAGAAGGTTGAGGAGGATAATATTGTGGTGGAATAGAAGGATAAGGTTTTTGGAATTGAGGATATTTTCCACAAGGATTTTTCCAACCTTGTGCCCAAGATCGATTTTGAGATTGTGGGGGCCAAGGTTACCATGTCATGGGCACAATCCAATTGTTCTATGGTTGTGCATATGGTTGAGTATTGAAACCTTGAGTCATATTTGATTGTTGATCTTTCCATGGTATTTTAGAAATAAAACAAAGAGATTCAGCTTGGTTTGTTCCTTCTTCATCTTGAAAAACAACTTTAAGACCAGGTATCAAAGGGAATTCCTTCGTATTATGATTTTCAGTGCATATGACACAAAATTCTATATTATCAAGGGGACATTCTCTTAAGGCATGTTTCTTTATACACTTGGGACAACAAATAGATAATGCAACATTCTCGGCTTTTTTCTTGTTTTGTATCTTGAGGGTATCTAGTTGTTCACTAAGACTCCTTAGGATATCTATTTTGAAATTATCAAGCAAATTGCCTATTTCAGCTCTACTTACTATTCCAGTTGTAGATTTATTAATTTTGGACATCACAGGATCTCTTGGATTTTTGCCAGTTCTAGCCTTACCCCTTGAAATATGTTTACACAAATCACATATTTCTCCAAATGAAAGTTGTGAAACATCTCCCTTGCCCATTAAATTAAGAAGATCAATCCATTCATCTTTGATGGATTTAAAAAAAAGAACTTTTAGTGTTTCATCATCCAAATTATACATCTTAGACCTTTTGATGTTGTAATCAAATCTTTCAACTAGGTATTCAAGGCTTTCATCCTATTTTTGCATCATCTTAAAGACTTCGTCCTTAAGGTTATGGGGCATGCAATAATCCTTATATTTTTCTAAGAAAACATTTTTCATTTCTTCCCATGTTCTAATAGTATGTGTTCCTAATCCCATGAACCATTTAAGTGCTCCATCTTTAAGATTTTTGGGAATAATTTCAATTTTGAGGATCAAGTAAGTGGTCATAAGTTCTACATAAACTTCAAACTCGAAAAGAAATGTTTCAGGGTCCCCATTTCTTAAACCATGGAAATCAAGAAGGATGGAGGGTGAGATGTTCTTCATTGTGGCTGTGGTATCCTCATCAAAGATGGAAAATCCATAAGGATCTGGTTCTCCCCTACCACCTCTACCTCCTCAACCTCCATCTCCTCCTTTATTTCCTCATCTGCCTCTTCCACCTCCAATCATAATTTCACCATTTACATTATGTACTTCTCCTTCTCCTTCCCCTGCCATTGTAGATTTTTCAGAGCTAATATAAGGTTCTATAATAGGATTGTCTAGCTCTTCTTTTGGTTCCTCTACTAATGGCATATTATAATAAGTTTCTTCTTATTCTTCTTCTTCATTAGGAGCCTCTAGTTTTTTTCCTAGAAGTTTCTCTCCTATTGAAGAGAGGAAAATTACTCCTTTTGTTGGGGATGTAGGTTCTTCAACTACAACTTCGATAGATGAAGTTGGTGAATCTTTTGGTTGGATTTCAAATCTATGCACCTCAGGAAGTCTATGTCTACCTACCAATGATGGAATGTGAGTATGAGTGGATGGTGTGACACTACGAGGTCTAGAGGGGGTGAGTGATGATGTTGGAATTGAACTTCTACCTCTACTTACAAACTACCCCTAGAATCCCTTTCGCTATGCAGAAATTATTTTACCATGTTTTAATTATGCATCTAAAAAGTTGAATGCATCTAAAATGATAAATAGAATCATATTTACACCTCCCTGGAAACGATGCCAAAATGTTGGGTGATTTAATTATTCTTAAATTACTTCATTAATTGTCAACCAAGGTTCGTGTACTTGTGAGATGAATGTGCACTATATATGCTAGGAATATTTCTATGGATTGATTGATTTTGAAGATGAAATTATCCTTAAGTATGGACAAATTTTTTTGATGAGATTTAGAGAATAATTACTCACGTGTTCTTTCAATTTAAAGTTACATTAAAACCTATATTACTTTGCAAAATTAAAATCTATCTTAATTGTAGAATTCAAAGCCTACTTATACTTGCATAAAAGGAAATGTTAATGTGCTAGAAAAAGAATCTAGTGCTACTTGTAGAATTGAAAACACTACAATCACTATTTTGCAAAAAATAACTTTTACACTAAATTGCAATAAGGAATTTCTATACTAATTACATAAAAGGAAATTGCATCAAAAGGACCTAACTTCTAATTGCAGAAGAAAGATTAGATGGAAAACTTGTAACTCTAAAATGATTACTTGTGTGCACAATTAACTCTAAAGAACTCTTCTTGTTATCATCTAATAAATTGACTTGAGCTATGAAATCTGGAAAGAGAATGCATATAAAAATTAAATCTTTTTGGTATTTTCCCTTTATGAGTACTCTAAAATCAAAACAACAATTGGTCAAAAGATCTTTGTGATGAAACTGATTAAGCAAATTCTAAAAGAGACTACTATGATATAAGCAAACTAGAAATGTAAAACAAAATAAAAGAACCTCGCAACTTGATAGGGGGCCCTCCCGTGAGCGCAGGTATGCTAATAATCAAAGGATATTCTATGCACGCATTGAGAACACAGTAATTATATTAATCTAGAACAAATTATCATGAGTCTTGAAAATAAACCTTAGTAAAACTTAATAATCGAATTATGTTCTGGGTCTAGACTTACAACTTTTATACAAATTTCATTAAACAACTTTTAAGATTCTAATGTCGATACGACATGAGATAATTCGACATCTACGAAATGGATTCTTTTTAAAAATCTATCTCCTTATGACTTGCTACTAAAAGAGAAAGTCATAAGAGATTCTTCTTGAACCATATCTTAATGATTGAACAAGTCTTCAACACGCTCGCTTGATGTCATCGTATTCTCCTATTGCCTTTACTTAACTGTTGCACCGTCATTCTCAAAGTTTGACTCTTAGATTTCTTCATCTTCATAGCTTTCCAAGTCATGCGGATAGGCGGTCATCCATGTGATAAACATTTTTCATCTCCAGACACCCTTCATCCTTTTGCTGAAGCTCTACAAATTGTCTAACCATGGATATCGATGCGGAATTCAACATTAGCTGCAAAATGTTTAAGATTTTGTTTTTGTAAGAATGTTTTCATTATAATTAATAAAGAAAGACAAATTGTAAACATGGATGATAAATACTTTTTATAAGTTCAACTTGACCTTTAGCATGCTACAAAAATGGTGACAAAAAGGTGAAAGGAGATGGAAAAGGGTATTAAAAAAGGAAACAATTTCAAACTTCAACACCTCATCATTGAATAGGGGACCAAAAACTTTACCCTAAGAGCTTGAGGTAATAGGAAAATAAAATAAAAATAACGTGCCATAATGATAAAGCAGAGAAGATTCATAGGGATAAATGAAAGCATGTGGACAAAGGCCTAGATTAAGATCTACCTCCCTCATTATCCCTCACCTAGTTCACAACTAATGCATGATCTATCCAAATGAAAGGAACTTTGATTATCCCAACCTTGACGAGGAATAAAACACTTCATATTTAAGGGCCCAATGATGAATCAATTAAAGTTTGTGACCCAAGACAAATCTGCAAAGGAAAATGAGATCAACTAAGAAAAAGGCACACAAGAGGGGTGCTAAAAATAGGTTAAGAAAAGAGGTAACTCATGTCCCACCATTGCTTCATCTTTAGATCATAGAGCTCAAGGATAACGGAATTTCATAAATGATACAAAGATCATGGCTTCCTCCATGAAGTAAGTCCCTATTATCTCATTGATCACTTGCACCTATTGATTAATGGGTAAACTAAGGAATTGTTCCTTCTTGTTGATAGTTGGGATTGGCCAAATCTGAAGACAAAATTCAGTTGAGTTCCATCAACTGAATTTGATGTCGCATTTATCGAACTACTCTCTAATACATCTTATGAAGATGAGTTTGGTTTGACTATAGAGATGGGTTTTAGAAAATAATGACATGTGCATTAGAGCCATTTACAACGCTTCTATCCTTTCTTTAAGCACTATCTTTTCATCTTCATGTTTTGATATTGAATAAGCTAATGTGTTTCCAATAGCTTGATGAAAATCATACAATTTCGAAGGCTCTCTCCCCTTAATATCAATCTCAAAATCGAGTTTGAAATCATCTAATCATCTTTGACATTTATTCTTTTAAATTATATTTTCTTCAATTTTTACTGCATGCCATGTGATTCAAAGTAACAAACTCAATTTCAAAATTAGTCACCTTTGTAGAGCTACTCTTCAGTAATGCATTTACTCTCCAAGACTTGAATTTAGGCCCAATATGGTTCTTCTGGAATTTCCTTAATCTCATCTATATCCATAACCTGAACATTAGTGTCTTTGGGTGTTACAAGGGCGTGACTCATATTTCTCTCCAAACTCACTCCAATAGTATGAGACTTCTCAAGGGTAAAGTCGAGTTGGTTTCCATCAATGCCATCTCTAGCAACATTACTAACTTTATTATTAAGCTCACATCCTTAAGGTTGACCTTTTGAGGTGGAGGTTCTCTTTTGCAAATGTTGAGTGGAACCAACACTTGCAACTTAGTGTCTGTGTTGTTTCTTTGGCAAGTTAGTGGTAAATAAGGCACTAGCGTCTTCATGAAAAGGTTGTGAAGTATCAGGAACTAATTATCTACAACACCTTCAATTTGATTTGCATGAGATGCAATACCATAGCCAATGGAATTAAGATGAAGAGAAAAAATAAATTGAGGTTCAAAACCTTTCATTTTCATCCAATTCCTTTAACTTAAATACATCAAAGTGGGTTGCATATTCATCAAATCCATATATGTTTTTGACTTTAAGACTTACCAACATGATAAATATGGTATGGATTGCTTTCTCCTCTTTTCATGCAAGAAGTGAACCCATGACTTATATTGTCAACAAATTTCTGATAAGAATTTTTTTTTCACGAACATATACCAGGAGCATTAAGCGATTTCCTTCGAATCCAAGTAGTCTAAGACAAGAAAATTGTTCTTCCATTTAAAAAATCCCCTTTCCTTCAAGGAGGGAAAGGAACACTCGAGAGTGTCTTTCAGTAAAAGGACCAGTAAACATTATTCTACAGTTTGACAAGAATGGATTTTGTACATGATAAAAACGGAATGGATCTTTATGTCTCAAGAGAGACGGGTACCAAAATTGAATAGGGCCACTATCAAATTGGAATGCCACATCCTTAAAGACCTTGAAAGACTTTATAGTATACAATGGCATAAACCAGGTACAAACTCAGGAAAAACTTTTTTGATTATTTAAAATTTTCCTAGGTGATTATTTTTGTAGAAATAACATGAGCCCAGTCGAATATTGCTCCTTCACATATACTAAAACATGTCAAAAATATTTTGGAGCATACCCCATTGATTCAAGACCTGGAAGCTAGGTGAGAAACCAAGCAATTTATTTTTATGTGCTAGTGAGCGCACATCGCTAAATTTTGTTGAATTCACCAACTCTCTAGTAAGATTCTCCAAAAGCTACTTAAGCAAGTTCTTTCCTCCATTGAAGTTTGGTAAGAAAGAACTAGATTCAACTAACATGAAAACTCTCTTAGCTTTAAGAAGCCTTAGCAATTTCTTAAAAATACTTGGAGTAAGAGGAACATGGGTGCTATAGGAATTGGCAAGCAATATGTGCTTTTTTCTCTGATCAAATCTCTTTTTGTACTAGGAAACTAGCTCTAAGAAATAAAATACTTTGGGCATACATCTGGCATGTACAATTCTTGACGTCTAGGCTTTATTGTTATTTTCATCTTCTATACTAAGGCTAGAATACCTTCTATAAGTTTTCGACCACTAAAAAATTCAATCATATTTTCATAGAGTGTTAGCTTTGCAAAAAGCTTCTCTTGTTCTATTTAGCACATTTGCTTTATGCTTACCAATACTTGCTAGGTAAGCAAATAAATCACAAGAAACAAATTTGAAATGTTTTATATATTAAGTATAAATTTGGTTTTGGATGAATGGATTCATGTGAAAGAGATGTCTTATAAATAACAAGTACTATCATGATTTATAAAGATAACAGACTCTTAATGAGAAATGCACCATATTTAATACCATAAAGGAATTTGGTCATGTCAAAGATGTGTTCACAATTGCAATGAATGCATATGGAAAGTGTGAAAATTCCATGAATAAAAATGCGAGATGTGGGAGATGAAAAGAATAATTTGGTGAGAAGTTACTCTCACATTCCCATGTAAAGTAAATGTCATCTTAAATAGTTAAGTATATGACCTTGTGTGGTCTGTAAATTGTCATGGATATTCCATTGTGTTGAGAAATCAATAGGGGAAACACTTAGGGTGATTTCTCTTTACTTGATAATTGCTTGTTAATTTATGGTGCCTTCTTATTACTTTTTATTATGTTTTGTTCAACAAACAATAACTAAAACCATAAAAAATGAAGATCACAAATAGACAAAGAACACAAGATGTAGGCTCCGAGCCTTTGATCCATTGGTCGAAGGTGGCATGAATAGAACTTGACCTACTGTGCATATAGCATTGTCACCTCTAAGTTTGTATGAACCTCGGGTTAATAATTAAAATTGTCAGCCTTGGGAGTCTCAACATTCTTGTTGAGTTATTGAGGCTCATCACCAAGGTTGTGGATGACAATGCTTTCAAGCTTAGCATTCCCCCATTTCTTGGTATGCACCCAGTGTTCAATGTGGACAACCTTCAGTCATACTTTCCACCATTGTTGGACACATAAGACATTGCTGAGCAGTTGACACCAACAGATCTCAACCCAGATTGCATTGAACATGCCATGATTGACCGAATCATGGACACACAGATTAAGCACACTCGCCAACATAGGATCCAACAAAGATGGCTAGCTCCTGCACCAAAGCAAGTGGCTCACCAAGGACCAAGTTTAGCAAAAGTTTCCACATCTCATGGAGGCACTCAACGCAATGGGGACCATTGCTTTCTAAAGGGGGAGGACTAATCCAGGTTGATATTGGTGGCCACCCACCTATTCCACTTTGACCCCCAACACTATTTCCTTTCAATTTCCTTAATTCTATCACAACTTTCTATTGTTGGTAGTTGTTCGTGTCCTAAACTTTCGAAGTTGTTTGTAGGTCCTAAAATACATTTTATGGGAAAATGGAGAGACCAAAAAAGTTCTAAAATTTATTATACATATTCTTTGTTTGCCTCCTCATTGAGATCTTTGAAACGAGGATTTATAATAGCCAAACGAAGATTGTATGCCAAAATTACGACCCTGGGAAGTTGACAATCTAACTTATCCCAACAGGGCCCAAAACCATTGGCACTTCATCTCCTAGGGTTAGGATTTCACACTTCTTCTTTATGATAAATAGGCCTCCGAGCCTCATTGGAACACAATTCAGAAGACATGTAGTCATCACATCTCTTCTTAGAGAGAAGCTACCATCGCCCAAGCTAGTTTGTTCCATTTTGCATGTAAATATTTTTCAGTACTTGTTATGAATTAATTGAAATTTTATTATTTTGTTGTATCTCTGTGTTTTGTTTAAATTTTTATTACATTTCACTCCTTCATAAATACGGATTAGTGGTATCATATCAATTTTCTCTTTCTTTGTTTTTATGTGCATGTCCCCAATGAGGTCGAGGTATAAGGATTTGTGACTTGAACTAGTTGAGCCCTTACAAGACACTCCTCACCAACACCAACAACCTCCCATGGGGGGAGAAAAGAAAGAGTAGGGAACAAGATATCATATCAAATTGTTGCTCAAAGAAGCCCTTGAGCGACAAAGGAACGAAATGATGGAAAACCTTGCCTGGATCCTTTAACAGATGCCAACAGGCGACACATCTTCATCTAGCAGTCTCGTCGAAGGCACTGACCCCTTCAAGGTATAAGTTAAATTTGATATCCCTATATTCAAAGATCAGATAGATGCAAATGTTGTATATAAATGGTTAAGTTTGTTGGAAGGTTATTTTTCGGTCCATAGTTTCTCTGACAGGGAAAAGATTATTTTTGCACTGCTTAAGGCTACCCCCTATGTCAAGGACTAGTGAGAAACTTACTGTGAGAAAAGAGTCGAGGAGCCCTCTCTGTTTACAGCCACACCCTCTTGGAACTCTTTCTGAGACGCTGTCAATGATCATTATTACCGTGTTGGGAGCTATGAAAACAAGTACATAAAATGGACCACACTATGACAACAAAGGGACAAAAATGTGCATTAGATCATAAATATTTTTGATACTCTATGCACAAAGTTGGGTATCAAAGACTCTTAGTGACATCTGGTGCTTAAGTACCAAGACTGTCTACACAAATACATTCAAGAAGAAATGGAGTTCCTAGACATCTCCTCACTTGATGTAACATACTGATATGTTGCCAAGATTGAATGAAAAATTAAACAAAAGAAGCAAGACTTTGAATCTGCGAATCTGAAGCAGGGAAAGAACACCCCCAATCTGCAAAACAAAGGACAGAGACAAGGCGGAACAACCCATCGAAGCCACAAGCAAAGAATCACACCACGAAGACGAAGAAGGACATAGGAAAGTGGTGTGAGTTCCACAAAAGCCCCACCCACAACACAAATGAGTGTTGCACCAAGCAATCATTGGTGGCTAAGCTAAGAGCTTCAAAGTTCGATGCATGTTCTCATTCTGAAATAGTTACCGAAAAGGGGAAGAAAAATTGTTAACGCATAACCTAGTGTCATTGTTGCCATCACCAAGGTCTAGAAGACTAAGTCCAAAGACCCAAAGGAGGGGGAGCGTCTCTTCCACTCACAGATGTGGGTGAAGGGTTCTCTGGTGCAGTTCATTATTGAAAGTGGCAACCAAGAGAAAATCATCTCAAAAGAGATTGTTAATCAGTTGGGCCTTCTGACCAAACCACACCCACAACCATATACCATCAGGTGGCTCCACTAAGGATGAGATCTTTGTGTCAGCTACCAGTGCCACCTTCCCTACAACATCAAGCCCTTTACAGATGAGGTAATATGTGATGTTACTCCTCTTGAAGTTTGTGATGTTTTATTAGGCCAACCATATTTGTGGAAGCGTCATGCTGTGTATGAGTCTAGGCCTCGTACTGTTAGTATTACTTTGGGCAGGAAACTATATAGGATACCGGTGGTAGCCCTGCCTCCCACCATCTCTTTGATCTATGCTAAGTATTGCAATAAGATCATCTCCCATAACGGGAAATTTGTTTCTTTTTTATTCATTCTCAAAGTAAGTGAAAGATCGTGGCCACATCCATGGCCCTTGGAAAGCGTCCCTCCTCACAACAAAATCAAGTTGATAAGGCCGTGGAAGAATACAAGTACATCTTCTCATCACCCACAGGAGTACCCTTGCACTGTTAAGTCAAACGCTCGATCAATCTGACTCCCAAAGCTCCTCAACCCAATGGGCTAATATACCGCTGCTCTTTTTTGAATAATGAGGAAATCAAGCGGAAAATCTAGGAGAAACTACAAAAAGGGCACATTCGACCAAGCTCCTCACCTTGTGGGAGCCCATTTGTACTTGTACAAAAGAAGGATGGGACTTGGAGACTCTAAATTGATTATCAGGCACTAAATAAAATAATTGTCAGGAACAGGTACCCGGTCCCATAGATTGATGACTTTCTTGACTAGCTCAAGGGAGCCAAGTACTTCAACAAGATTGATTTGAATTGCAGATACCACCAAGTTCCAAAAGAGAACATAGATGTATGTAAGACCACCTTTAGATCCAATGTGAGCCTTTTTGAGTGGTTGGTCATGCCCTTCGGGTTGAAAAATTCACCTGCAAATTTTATGAGGCTAATGGGTGACACCTTGCGACCTTTCACCAACTCATTCGTGGTTGTATATTTGGATGACATCCTCACCTTTGGCAAGAGTTGGGCAAAGAACTTGTAACATATTCAACAGGTCCTTCAAACATTGCGACGACACAAGCTATGTTCCAACTTGGAGAAGTGCTCCTTTGGCATAGACTGAGTCCAATATTTTGGCTACATAATCGATGAGCAAGGCATGCACGTGGATTCGGCTAAGATCCAAGTCATTCGGGATTGGCCAACCCTGACAACAATGATAGAGCTTCGTAACTTCTTGGGCCTTGCTAATTTCTACTAGAGATTTGTGTTGGGGTTCTCTCATATTATTTGTACCTTAAGTCAAGTTACCAAGGGCAGAGAAAAATATAATTTTTTTGGGTCAAGGCACAACATAAGGCATTTGTGGAATTGAAAAACCACCTTTGCTTTGCACCAGTCCTCACCTTGCTAGACCTACAACAACCATTTGAGATTGAGACATATGCCTCAGATTATGCTATTGGTGCAGTCCTTACTCAACAAGGGCGTCGAGTGGCCTACCATAGTGAGACACTCTCTAATTCTATTTGTAGGTACCCCACCTATGATCAAGAGATGTACTATATTGTGTATGCTTGTTGGTTGTGGAAGCATTATATTATGGGGAAAGAGATGATCATCCACAAAAATCATTGACCTCTTCAATTTATGCAGACATAGGAGAAGTTGCAGAATGATCGCCATCATAATTGGTCCACATACTTGCAACAATTCCATCTGAACATAAAATACAAGAAGGGAAACACCAATCATGTCGCAAACTACCTCAACCAACCCTAGATTTTTGCACTGAGTACAATTCTCAACTCTTGCATGCATGAGACCTCTGTATGGCCATAACTATATGAAAGTGACTTAGAGTTCACTGCCACCTACAAGATGCATCTGGATGGGAAGCCAATTTCAGTCTTCCACCTTTAGGATGGACTATTATGCTATCTGGGACATCTTTGTGTTCCTTCAAGTGAGAGTACTAAGCTGATTTGGGAGGCACATTACAGCAGGGTCGCAAGACACTTTCGTGTCAATAAGGCAATGGCAATACTGTAGAAATATTTTTATTAGCCAAAACTTTGATAGGATGTTGGAAAACATATCAGATCTTGAATTTCTTGTGCCATCGCCAAGCCAACCATTAAGAAGCAAGGACTATACACTCCTTTTCTTACTCCTAAACGACCTTGGGAATCCATCTCCATGGACTATATATTTCGCTTCCCTTCTACCAAGCATGGTAATGCCTATTTATTTGTGGTCGTCGATAGATTTTCTAAGATGACCATATTAATGACTTGTAAGAAGAGCATCACAACAGAAGATACAGCCAAACTCTTCTTCAAATGAGTGTGGGTTCATTTTGGGATTCCACAAACCATTATGTTAGATCAAGATAATAGGTTCTTGAGAACATTCTGGTTGTGCCTTTGGTTGTTATTGGACACTAAGCTCTCCAATTCGTCTGCATTCCATTCAGAGATTGATGGACAATCAGAGGTTGTCAATAGGAAGATAGTGCACATACTACACGTGTACAACTCCAAGTATCCACAGACATGGGACGAGAGTCTTCCCTATGTGCAACACAACTATAACAAAGCTCTCCATAGCTCAACTAACCACAACCCATTTCAAGTGGGCATGGGATTTAAACCATTGTGTCCCATTGAAGTCGCAATGCCTCTTGTGGCTACACAAACAGAATCTGCACATGTTCAGTTCAAAGCTGATAAAACCACCAGATTTATTGAATGCATCCAGCACATCCACCAGCAAGTCCATGATATCCTGGATAAATCTAATTCCAAGTACAAAAAACAAGATGATCAACATCTGCTACCACATAAATTTCAAGTGGGTGAAAAAGTTTGGTTACATTTATAGAAGGAATGCCTTACTGGAGCCCATCAGAAGCTTCAACCACTCCAATATGGGCCTTACACCATCATCAAGGTTATGGGTGGCCATGCTTTCGATCTCAATATTTCCCCATTCCTTAGTCTGCACCCAATGTTCAATGTGGATCACCTTCGACCATACTTTCCACCATTGCTCGACACATCAGACATTGTTGAGCAGTTGACATCAATAGAGCTCAATCAAGATTGCATTGAACAGGTCACGACTGACCGGATCTTGAACACACAAATTAAGGAAAATCGCCAACAGAGGATTCAATTGTATCGGGTTGTCAAAGTCAGCCAACTCCTGCACCAAGGTAAGTGGTTCACCAAGGACCAAGTTCAACAGAAATTTCCCCATCTCATGGAAGCACTCAACGCAATAGGGACCATCGCTTCCTAAGGGGAGATGAATGATCCATGTGGATATTAGTGGCCACCCACCTATTCCACTTTGACCCCCAACATTGTTTCCTTTCAATTTCCTTAATTCTAGCACAACTTTACATTTTTGGAATTTTTTCGGGTCCTAAGCTTCCCTAGCCGTTTTGAGGTCCTAAAATACCTTTTTTGGGAAAACAGAGAGACTAGAAAATTGCCAAATTATATCCAACATGTTCTTGTTTTGCCTCCTAATGGAGATCTTTGAAACGAGGTATTATGATATTCAAATGGAGATTGTATGCCAAAGTTATGACCCCGGGAAGTTGGTGATCCAACTTACCGCAACAGAGCCAAAACCGTTGGCGCTTCATCTCCTAGGGTTAGGGTTCAACACTCATTTATGATAGAAAGACCTCTAAGGCTTATTGTAACACAGTTCAGAAGGCATGTAGTTGTCACATCTCTTCTCTGAGATAAGCTATCATCGACCAAGCTAATTTGTTCCATTCTACATGTAAAAAGTTTTCAATACTTGTTATTAATTAATTGAAGTTTTGTTCTTTCGTTGTATATCTCTGTTTTTTTTTTTTTTAATCTGTATTTCATTTCATTCCTTCATTAATCCATATCAGGAATCCACCAAGTATGTCTGAGAATGGTAAGTTTGAGTTGTGCAATATTCATAATCTGAGTGCCATGAGGGTTTTTTCAGAATGCTAAATCCATTTATGCATTTAAAAATGCACTTTAAACAACAAAAATTGTCAAGCTTCCCAAAACTTTTATCCCTATATTTTAAACAAAAAACAAAAACATTGAATAATTACATTACCCTCATCTAACACACACACACATACACACATATATCCTTAACCATACTAATCATCCCTATAATAAAAAGAGAATAATGCCACAACTCTATTTTAATGAGAGAAAACAATAACGCAAAGGACCAAACCATAAGAATTAGTTCCTTTTAGTTTGTTGTGAGATATAATTTGAAAAATCTATTTTTAAAACGATATAAAACTATTTAAATTATTTTCAATAATTTTGTTGAAAGTTAAACAATAATCCCTTTATATCTATTTAAAAAAAAAATCTATTTAAATTATTTTCAATAATTTTATCGAAAGTTAAACTATAATCCCCGCCATTTTTAATTTTAAAAAAATTCATATGTATATATATGATTTTATAAAAAGTTATAACAATTCTCATCATCCTTTACTTTAAAAAGAAGTTTCATATATTTATATCTAAATGATTTTATAATAAGTTATAACAATTCTCATAATCCTTTACTTTAAAATAAATCACTTCCTTCTGCCACTTATTTGTAGCTATATTTTGACAATGTTTCCTAATATTTACTATCTCATGTAAAAGGATGATCGAACATTTTAATTATTTTAATTTAGTGAAAGTTTAACAACATTTCATTCTATTATTAATTCTATATTTATTATGTATTCCATGACCACCATGTTGAAAGAAAATATGTTCTAATAATAGCCAAAGCGTCAAAGCTCATTCCATATTGATAACCTTTCGACCAAAGAAATTCAACTTGTTCCCAACAATAGAAACGAAACTCATGAAGACATCTCAATCCCCGGACAGGTTGATCAGCCATTCCCCTCTAATCTTTTATCACATTCTTGAAAATTGTCATAATCAAGAAAATTTTTGTAGATCTGTAAAGCCACCCAAATTGTTGCAAGTTATGCCACTCAAAGGTTTATCTTTTTGTTTGACCACCATGGTTCGAAAGGACGCCATGCCAAACTCCATTACTTGTGGAAAATGGGCTAGCCATGTCGGGACTATGAAGAAGACTCTAGAAGGATCAAAGTTATAGCTCTAATTGAGAGTCAAAGGAGTCAAACTTGATCCCTAGTTGGCTATCGGGCTATGTTATGAACAAGCCACTAGAAGGAAAAGGAGTTTCATTTATTTCGACTGTATCTTGTTCCATAACAGAGCAAAACAACTTGGGAATGGGAGTGAGAGAACATAACAGAGGGGGTTTGATGTCCATAGCAACTTCTTAGGCCATGAGTCTCAGGTAACTCCATAGAAAGTGCCTTCTACTTTGTACTTTCATTATTTCCATTCCAAATAAAAGATAATAGAGCACGCTCACCTTCCATATAGGTTTTATCTTGTAAGCGTTTCCTAGAGCATATACTGCGTTCATTGTGATTGGTGTGTGTTCTCTACTTTTTGCATTTTATCGACTAATAATTAATAATTTTGGGACCTAAAGAAATTAACCCTCGTATTAAATATTTCAGTGCATTTTTACCATATATGTTATTATGAACTGTCTAGAGAAATATTCATGACAATTAATGGATTAGCTCTCTAGGAAATGAAATCATCATTGCCTAAAGTCAACGAGGTAGAATTAGAGTGTAAAGAACAACTAAATACCTTGACACTCAGGTTGAGATAATGGGCATGCAAACAAGATCCATTGAGTGCAATTAGATTGCCAATACCAGGTTAGTGAAAGACATAGTCTGGATTCACCAACATTATAATAAAATGCGTAAGAGAAGGAGACATAGAGGAAGACATAAGAAATGTAGTGGGAAGAGTAATAAAAAATTGATAGAATGGTTAGGCTGGTTTAAATGTGCAAAAAGGATGAAGAATAAACAAGAACAATCTAGCAAAGAGTGTCCCTTGAAGTTAGTTTAATGGAGTGCCTAAGACAAAAACCAATTCCTTGGAAGAAAAGGGAATTTGAGGCGATCAAAGTGGTTCATGTATATGGACTTAAATCATACACAATAGGATGAAAGGAGGAAGGATTTGTAACAACCCTAGTGAAAATTCCATGTAATAAAAGTTAAAAACAATAACCACAGTTGATGGGACACTTATTCCAAGCTGAATGTTGGGCAAGACATCCTAGGGGGTGTTCATTTGGTTGTTTATGGCTAAGGCTTAGAAAGGAAAAAGGGAATTTTTAGCACATTTATTTATGAAAATAATGGAAATTAGGGGAAGAGGGAAGTGAAAGGTCACAGGTTGCATGTGAGGAGGAAATTGAATAAAAATAATGGAAAATGAAGAAAATATAGACCTCATTCATAAAGAGGCTTATGAGGATTAGTTGATAACCTTTTGTCAATTCAGTGTTGGAGCTCTCTCATTATTTTCTCTAACTCTCACTCTTGGACACTTAGAGTTTTCTTAGAGCAAGAAAGGAAAAGAAGGCAAGAGGAAGCAAAGATCAAGCATCTAAAACAAGCTTCATTGCAGGTATCGACTTGCATGTGTATTTTCCTTGCTAGATTTGGCATGCATGGGATTGCATGTGGTTCTTTTCTATCATGGCATGGGTTTTTCTAGGTGTGCTAGTGTTCTTCAACCTAACCTTGCCATTTCCTAATATCTTTGATGATATGGGTTCTCACATTTGGTTAATGTGGGATGGTCAGATTGGATTTGAGGCTAAGTGGGGTGGATCTCCAAATTGAGAAACACATGGCCTAGTGGTCCCTGAACTGGACTGTGGATCATGGTAAATCCACTAGCCTAGTAACCCCTAAACCGGACTGTGGGTTGCGGTAAAGCCAGATTGTGTGCCTCGGTGGGCCTAGGAATCCTTGTTGGTGAATGGCGGGATATACGGTAAAGCCAAGAGGTGGATTTTCTCTCTGTTGGGCCTAGTAGTCCTAGGATGGGATGTATGGTAAATCCTGGAGAGTATGTCTCGGTGTAGGGCCTAGTGATCCCTAGATCAGACTGTGGATTGCGGTAAAGCGTGAGAGACTAGGAGGCACTCAAATTCCTCACGGTGTAGGCGGAGAACTCCAGTGGCATCCATGCTTGTTGGTGTTTTTGGTGTGTTCTATGAGTCCCACATTCATGCTTGGAATATCGCACGGGGGTGATTAGTTGAAGAGAGACTTGGCTCAGCCAATCTATGGTCGGGTGGAACGTGGTAGTCCCATCTCTAGCTGGTTTATTGCATTAATTAATGAGAAATTAATTCCCTTGATTTTCATGTGTAAATCTATTAATGTATATGTGGATTTTATGGCCAATATGTTTATGATATTTCTATCCCTATTATGTTGTTTATACGTATGTTTTTATGATAGTATTTATGTATGGCTCTCACCATGTTTTTACTTGTAAATGAATGGATAATGTGTCTATGACCTAACAAATTATAATGTAACAAATGACATGAGGGAACAATGGTTCACAACAATTCTCAGATAAGTATGAGATCCCTACACTTAATTCTATTGTTTACACCTGTGGGTTACATGTTGATGATATGTTTGACGAAATGTCTCTCATGGCTAGTAGGGGTTAGGTTAAGGTCTTGTTCAACTTGTTTCTTTCGCATCATTGTTTCCCTGTACTTTTACTTATTCTAAGTTATCACTCCATTCTGGGCAGTGACGTGGGCCTGAAAAAGTGGCTTAAATCCCGGGGTTGCTGGCACAAAACTGGAAATTTTAGTCTCTCGTTGCTGGAAAGCAAGCTTGTGAGAGCGACTTTGGGTTTTCAGACGCTCTCTTGCTTATAGCATGGGAGGGACTAAGGCCTAAGATGTCCAGAACATCAGTGGGACCCAGGGACAGGTTGTCTGAGTGGCTGACATGTCTCCTGAGGATTCTGAAGCTGACGTTGGATGATTGTGTGTGATGTTTTTGTCGATTCCACTTCCTTAAGGTCACATAGGAGGTCGAATCCAATCATAGTAGCCTCTCGTCTCATGTTTGCCTTGGTTGGCTAGTTACTTGGGTAAATGTGGGAGGAGGGTGTTATAGAGTGGTATTAGATAATGGTTCAACCCTCATAATGGATGGGCAGTGTGTGTTAGTGATGCATGCATGTCAGTTGCATGTGTGTCTCTTACACTTGCATTTCATGTGCTTGTTGCATTTGCTTGATGATTGATTATGGTTGTAGAAATGTTGCCATGGAAAATTTGATATTGATTTTGAGGAATGCATTTTTCATGAGTATGTGATTGGTTCTATATGGTTATATGTCGCTTACATGTTGATTTTATGTCGCCTACTTACATCCTTGTATGTTAGGTTACATTCTTGAATATTTTGATTACATATATCAGTCTTGTAGGTTGATTACAAGAATTGATCTCTTATGCTCAAATATACATGTTTATGCGTATGTGTTATTGATTTGGCATTGTTGATACATATTGTTGGTTACATGTGGAAATGTGTACAATGGAGTAAGGGTTGTTGTCATGAATGAGGTCATATTATGCATCGTTGATATGGCCTTGCATTGATGACTGGACCCTAACTAGAGTGATGTTTATATGTTGATACATTTATTTCTGAATGTATATATGTTGTTATGTTTATGTTATATATGTATCACGTTGATTTGGTGATCTTGCAAACAAGGTATCCTCCCTGAGCTATACTAAGGTACGTTGATTTATTGTTATTTGGTTTATCTAACATATTATTCATTGCAGGAAAGAGATCAAATGGATAGCAAGGTGGTAAACTACATAGAATATCCCTATGCATCAGATGAGCACTGTGGTGTGGGGCATACTTCTGATTTGGCCTATACATTGAGAAGCTTGAAGGAAGAGATAAGGAGTTGTAAAATAGATAATGAATGAATCATATAGGCACAAGAGAAGCAAGCAGAGGTTAATGCTATACTTCTTCAAAGTTTGTAAGGCTTGCAATGACAAGGGCCACTTCGGATCAACCATGGACATGTGGATGGAACTAATGGGGCATATGGCAGTAGGTCTCTTAGTAGACACAGGTTGGATAGATTTGATACAGTGAGAGATGGCACGTTGTTGGACACTCCGGATAGGAGGGGCGATGAGTACAATTACTATTCTATCTTTGGTTCTGATAGACATCATGATCGCCATCGCTATCATCCTTATAGGAGGAATGATAGAGGATACTTGCCGAATGAATTCAAGAAATCAAAACCACCTACTTTCGATGGAGATGTGAAGCTGGAAGATGCAAAGGCCTGGATACTTGGGATGAACAAATTATTTAAGTTGCATGAGTACACAAATAACATGAAGGCTAGAATAGCTATCTTCAACTTGAAATGTAAAGCAAACATCTTTTGGGAAGATGTTAAGCGAGTCAGAGACATCATGACAAATGACTTGAGCTGGCGAGAGTTCAAGATGCTTTTCAGGAAGAAGTACTTGTCAGAGAAGTACTATGACAGTAAGGGTAAAGAATTCTATGAGCTAAAGTGGTATCAATGACAAATGAAGAATACACGACAAAGTTTCTGGAGCTATTGAGGTATGTACCATATCTTATTGATGAGAAAGCTAAAGTTTAGAGATTTACTAGTGGTTTGGAATTAACATTTAGAGATCAGATTAAGTATGATGAGCCTCGGTCACTGGAGGAAGTCATTGGGAAATTGAAGCATTCTTATGAACAATCAAAGCGTAAGGATGAACCTTGGCATGGATGGAAGGGAAAAGACAAAGGTAGAGGTAAATGGTAGCCTAAGAGAACAAGGCCTCAGAATGCAGATGGGAAAGAAAACATGGCACTACAAAAGAACTTTAATGCAGCTAGACATGGACATGGGTCACAACAACAACAACATAGAGGTGAGGGAACTGATCGATTGGAGTGTTGGACATGTGGTGAGGAGCACCTTAGGAGAGATTATCCACAACATCAGGGTGGTAGGCCTAAGATATACAGTGCACAGGAGGCACAGATTGTTGGGGATGTTGGTCAGAGTATTCCACGTATCTATGCAGCAGTGGACAACATGCAAGCAAAACACTAGGCATCTATCATTGAGATGGATGGTAAGCTTTGTGATCAATTTATTTCTATTTTGATTGAACCTGGTTCTAATTATAGCTATGTTAGTCCTGACTTAGTGGATAAGTGTGGTTTGAGTAAGGAATTGCATGCATATTCTTGGTTAGTGTAGTTGGCTATAGGTACAAAGAAGCGAGTTCGTCATTGAGTAAGAGCTTGTGCATTCAATTTGAATGGTATGCCTACAACAACACATTTGAATGTATTACCATTGGGATCATACAGTTTGTTGTTGGGCATGGATTGGTTGTATCTTCATAGAACCAAGGTAGATTATTATGTCAAATCCATTGAGTATGTTGATGACAATGGGGAATCAAGAGTCTTGCAAGGTAAGAAGAAATCCACATCAGCTAGGATGGTGACAACTATGCAAGCAAAGAATAGTCGTAGGAAAGGGTGTATGTTATTTGCAGTATACATTTCTAGTGATAAGGGTAAGGAGGTTGAGGATGTAAATGTGTTGAGAAAGTACCCAGTTTTGCAGCAGTTTCAGGATGTATTTCCTGAGGACATTACAGAGTTTCCACCTCACAGGGGTAGCTACAGCATCAAAAACACCTTACAGGATGAGCACACTTGAGTTGGTCGAGTTAAAATTACAGTTGAAGGAAATTTTGGACAAGGGATACATTAGGCCAAGTGTATCACCTTGGGGCGCACTGGTATTGTTTGTGAAGAAGAAAGATATAACTCTTAGACTATGCATCGATTACAGGCATTTGAACAAAGTGACCATCAAGAACACGTACCCTTTGCCGAGGATTGGTGACTAGTTCAATCAGTTGAAGGGAGCAACAATGTTCTCAAAGATTGATCTGAGTTCCGGATACCATCAAGTATCCCTCAAAAAGGATGTTATTTACAAGACTACGTTCCTGACCAGGTATGGGCATTATGAGTTCGTTGTTGTTCCATTTGGATTGACTAATTCTCCAGCTACATTTATGTGTTTGATGAATAGTGGCATCCATATTTGGATGAGTTTGTTATTGTGTTCATTGATGATATACTGGTATATTAATGAGGAAGAACATGTCGAGCGTTTAGTAGCAGTGTTGAGTTTATTGAGGGAGCATCAGTTGTATGATAAGCTCAACAAGTGTAGTTTCTTTCAGAGTGAGGTATACTACTTGGGACATGATATCTCCAAGGAGAGCATTGTAGTAGATCGAGACAAAGAGTTTGTGGTATGCATAGATGTTTGCAATATAGGGCTTGGTGGAGTCCTTATGCAGGATGGGCAGGTGGTATGTTGTGAGCCTCGGAAACTAAACGAGGACGAGAAAAACTACCCGACACATAATCTTGAGTTAGCAGCGATCATACATGCATTGAAGATGTGAAGGCACTATATTCTTGGTAGGAGGTTTGTACTTATCAGTGGTCACATTGGGTTGAGGTATTTGTTTGACCAGCCGAATCTGAATGCGAGGCAGGCTAGATGGTTGGCCACGATCAACGAGTTTGATTTCCATATCAGGTACATCAAAGATAAAGAGAACAGGGTGGCAGATGCTCTCAGCATACGAGTACATGTAAATCACTTGCCAGCTATGAGCTCCTATGGAACAGATCTACAAGATAGGATCTTGTAGGCATGTGAGCAAGATGTTAGATATATGGAGATTGTGCATAAGTTGCAGCAGGGTATTAGTATAGGTACAAGCGGTAGTACAAGTACAAGTACAGGTACAGGTGCAAAGGGTACGGATTATCATCTTACAACGGATGGATTGGTCAGATTAAGGGACATGATATATGTGTCAGATAGCAGCGAACTAAAGAAGGTGATCTTGAGAGAGTTTCATACGAAACCTTATTCAAGTCAACTAGGTTATTAGAAGACATTGATAGCAGTGAAGAGATTTTACTATTGGTCGAATTTGAAGAGGGATGTAGTAGAGTTTGTGGCGAGGTGTTTCGATTGTTAGCGAGTGAAAGCAGTGTGTAAACATCCAGGTGGACTGCTACAGCTGATCGCGATTCCATAATGGAAATGGCAGGTTATTTCCATGGATATCATCACAAGGTTTCCGAAGACAGTGAGACAATATGATTACATCATGGTTATCGTGGACAAGTTGACAAAGGTTGAACATTTCATCCCAGTGAAGTCTACATTATGAGCTAGTGATGTAGCACAGGTATTCATCAAGGATGTGGTCAGGTTGCATGGTGTTCCAAAGAAGATTGTGTCAGACAGGGATGCGAAGTTCACTTCCAAATTCTGGAAGGAGTTATTTGGAGGTTTAGGCATAGATTTAGCCTTTAGTACAACTTTTGATCCGCAGATAGATGAACAGACAGAGAGGGTCAACAGGATATTGGAAGACATGTTGAGGATGTATGTGATGCATCAACAACGGAAGTGGGAAGAGTATCTTCCTTTGGTAGAGTTCACATACAATAATGGTTATTAGGAGTCATTGAGGATGAGTTGTTTTGAGGCATTGTATGGGCGGAGTTGTAACACTCCCATCAGTTGGAGTGATCCGGTTAGCAAGGTATTGATTAAACCATATATGTTGGTAGACATGGAACAAGAAATGCAGGTGATCAAGAAGAATCTAAAGGCAACATAAGATAGGCAGAAGAGTTATGTAGATAGGAACAGATTGTTCAAGGAGTTCCAAGTTGGGGAACAAATGTACTTGCGCATCAAGCCGAAGAAGAGCTCCTTGCAGATTGGGTCGTGTGCCAAGATAGCACCATGGTTTTGTGGACCCTTCAATATCATTGAGAGGATTGGTCCAGTAGCCTATCGACTTGCATTGCCTCCAACAGTGAAAGTCCATGATGTTTTCCATGTATCTTTGCTTAAGAAGTATGTTAAGGATGTTGATCATGTGATTGAATGGTATATATTGCAGGTGGAACCATATGGATAATTCCAGCCGGAGCCTCAATGTATATTGCAGAAAAAGGTGCTCATGCTCCAGAACCGAGCAATCGAGCAAGTTAAAATGCAATGGAAGCACTTTGGACCCGATGAACCTACATGGGAGATGGTAGATAATATGTAGCCTATGTATCCTTCCTTATTTTCCGGTTGAGGCAAAGCAACCTTGATATGGTGTTTTGGTATACTCTTTGATATGGTGTTTTGGTATATGATTTGATATGGTGTTTGGTATATGTTTTAATGTGATGTTTTGGAATATGTTTTGGTATATATTTTGGTGATATTTCTATATGTACATATGTATATGGATGTAAATACCCCATTAGCTATGCTATAAAGCTCCACTAAGCAGTATGGGTGTCATGTCATTATGATTATGTTGTCATGTTGCTATGTTATCATGTGGTCGTGTGGTTATGTTATCATGTTGTTATGATGTCATGTGGGTTGGCACTCAACATGATTATCATTGTAAATACCATAATGAGCTATGTTATAAAGCTCCAGTATGCGGTATGTTGTCTTGATGTTTTATTTTGAGCAGGTCTTTCATTGTAAATACTGCATCAAGCTATGTTATAAAGATCCATGAGCAATATGTCTTATTTCAGCAGGTAATTAAGGTATACCGAGGATGGTGTCCCCCGAGGGGGAGGGTTCTATAACATCCCTCGTGAAAATTCCATGTAATAAAAGTTAAAAACAATAACCATGGTTGATGGGACACATATTCCAAGTTGAATGTTGGGCAAGACATCCTAGAGGGTGTTCATTTGGTTGTTTATGGCTAACGAAATTGGCAAAGGCAATGACTAAGGCTTTGGAAAGGAAAAATGGCATTTTTGGCACATTTATTTATGAAAATAATGGAAATTAGGAGAAAAGGGAGGTGAAAGGTCACAAGTTGCATGTCAGGAGGAAATCGAAGGAAATAATAGAAAATGAAGAAAATAGAGGCTTCATTCATAAAAAGTCTTTTGAGGATCAATTGGTAACCTTTTGTCAGTTCAGTGTTGGAGTTCCCTCATTATTTTCTTTCTCTCTCACTCTTGGACACTTAGAGTTTTCTTCGAGCACTTTGGCATTGGAGCAAGAATGGAAAATAAGGCAAGAGGAAGCAAAGATCAAGCAGGGAAAGGTAGGATCAAGCAGCTACAACAGACTTCATTGCAGGTATCAACTTACATGTGTATTTTCTTTGCTAGATTTGGCATGCATGGGATTGCATGTAGTTATTTTCTATCATGGCATGGGTTTTTCCAAGTGTGACAGTTTTCTTCAACCTAGCTTTGCCATTTTCTAATAGCTTTGATGAGATGGGTTCTCACATTTGGTTAATGTGAGATGGTCAGATTGGATTCGAAACTGAGTGGGGTGGACCTCCGAATTGACAAACACATAGCCTAGTGGTCCCCGAACGAGATTGTGTATCACAGTAAAGCCACTAGCCTAGTAACCCTTGAATTAGACGGAGGTATGCGGTAAGGCCAAATTGTGTGCCTTGGTGGGCCTAGGAATCCTTGCTGGTGAATGGCGAAATATACGGTAAAGCCAAGAGGTGGATTTTCTCTCCGTTGGGCCTAGTAATTCCGAGATGGGATGTATGGTAAAGCCTGGAGAGTATGTCTTAGTGTAGGGCCTAGTGACCCCTAGATCGGACTGTGGATTACAGTAAATCCAGAGAGACTAGGAGCGACTCAAATTCCTCACGGTGTAGGCGGAGAACTTCGGTGGCATCCATGCTTGTTGGTGTTTTTGGTGTGTTCAATGAGTTTCACATTCATGTTGGAATATGGCACGGGGGTGATTGGTTGAAGAGAGACTTGGCTTAGCGAATCTATGGTCGGGTGGAACATGGTAGTCCCATCTCCGGTTGGTTTATTGCATTAATTAATGGGAAATTCATTCCCTTTATTTTCATGTGTAAATATACTAATGTATATGTGGATTTTATGGCTCATATGTTTATGATGTTTTTGTTCCTATTATGCTAGTTATATCTATGTTTTTATGACAACAGCTATGTATGGCTCTCACCATGTTTTTACTTGTAAATGAATGGATAATGTGTCTATGAATTAATAGGTGATAATGCAACAAATGACATGAGGGATCAATGGTTCATAGCGATTCTCAGATAAGTTTGAGATCCCTAAACTTAATTATGTTGTTTACACCTGTAGGTTACATGTTGACGATATGTTTGATGAAATGCCTGTCATGGCTATTAGGGGTCTGGTTAAGATCTTGTTCAACTTGTTGCTTTCGCATCATTGTTTCCCTGCACTTTTACTGATTCTAAGCTATCACTCCATTCTAGGCAGTGACTTGGGCTCTGGGCCTAAAAAAGTGGCTTAAATCCCAGGGTCACTGGCACATAACTCACAATTTTAGTCTTTGGTCGCTAGCAGGCAATCTTTTGAGAGTGACTTTGGGTTTTTGGATGCTCTTGCCTATAGCATGGGAGTGACTGAGGCCTAAGATGTTCAGAACATTAGTGGGACCCAGGGACAAGATGTATGTGTTGAAGAAAGTGTAACTATGTTCGATCTCCATAATGACATGATCTTTGTAAATGATGTAATAAAAATAATAAATTATTTTTGTATATATTGCTACATGGGTTTCATGAGAAAGAGTTATCACTAGGTCAAAGAATTCTTCTTGATGTCTTTAGGATTTTATTATTATGTCAAAGAGTCATGTCATGTGTGGAGAAGCTCTTTAAGAGCATATGTAAAATGCGTTTATGACAAAGCATCCCTACAAGACCAAGGACAATCCTCCATTGGCATGCTCAAGAAGTCTGCAAGCAAAACGATATAAAAAGTCATCAAGTCGGCTTCAATATCGAATTAAATACATAAATAGAAGTCATGTCAGCTTGGGAAATAGACACATCTTTTCACACACTCAAGTCAGCTCAATATAGGTGGCTCAACACTATAAATACTCATCTAGGGTCATCACAAATAACACAAGGAGTTCTCGCATTCCTATGAAATTTCACATAAAGGAGCAAATCTGCATTGGGGTTTGACTGCACCTTGGCTGGGTATTAGGTGCAATCATGATCTCGAATGCATGGAGCAGGAATGACTTCAAATGAGGATGCAACATTGATTTGAGTTCTAGGCTAGATACATTCTCGACATACCTATGAATATAAGGTGCAGATCTCGGATGGATGGAGCAGAGATCTTGTTGTTGGGAAAAGTATCCAATACGGAATGACCCTATCCCACTCTAAGGGTGATAGTACCTTAGCAACAATCAAAGCAAAGCTATTCGAGATTACTTCTTTATGAGATGTAAGAGAGGGGAGAAAGAGATCCACTAACCGATGTCTTTCACTAATGATTGATCCAATCTTCTCTCTTTGCTGCTTGCTCCCAGCTCCTTGCTCTTTCACTGGCCCAGCTACACCAAGATCCTGCAAAATAACAAGAGAGGGAAACTACAAGAAGCATACATTCAAAATTGATTCAAGGATTAGAATAAATCAAATACACAAGTATAACAACACATCATTGAGACACATGCATATAGAAGAACCTCAAATGCTTTATTAATGGAAGAAGTAAAGTTCAGGAAGTGATACAACCATAAAAGGCCCAATCCAGCATCACCTCCCGGCAGAAAGAAATCTCCTCTTCACCTCCTTCAAAGCAAATCACCCAATAGTTCTATACTCAAACCAACAGCACTTCCTTACATTCACAAGATTCCAGCCTCCTTAGACCTCATGAGAGAGCTCTATATATAGGAGTTTTGGAGAAAGGATGAGTCAGCTTGAGGCTGGCATGAAGCTGACTAGTGTCCTCTCTCACTTCAGTTATTCTTCAGTTCTTGAGCCACTTGGAGGTTCTTGCTTCCACTTGGAGATCTAGACCCTCTTACTCATCACCAGTCGAATTCTCTGATCCAAGTGTCATTTTGGAAGCTTCCTGGGCATTGACACCTTGAGGAATGACTGTGCCACTTGGCCAAACTCGCCCAGCGCAGGTAGCCTTCTTTGCAGTTGACATTCAGCGCAGGTACACAGTGGAGCAGTTGACATTCAGTGCAGATGCTCAGTGGAGCAGTTGACATGATCGAGAATTAGCTTGTTTTTGAGTGTTTTCAGGTGGAGAACTGATATTTAGTGCTGTGGTTTGCTGACCTTGTTCCTCTAGGGGTAGGAACAACATGTTTAGGGACTTTGGATCCCTTAGATTATTGACATTTCATGCTTCATGCTGTAAGGCACAAAAATGTCTATAACAGTTGCCCCCTAAAGTATGAGGTCGTTTATCGGGTGAAATGCTTTATCAGGAGGATCCGAAGTTCATTCAATCGCTGAGAGGTGACCTGTAATAAAAGACATTATTTTTCATTCTGCTTTCATGATCTAGCTGAGGCGGGCATTCCCATGCTCAGCTTTATAAATTCATTTTGGTACATATAACAGACGATCGTCTGATGGTAGACTGATAATTCTCTGTTGAAATTATCATCCTTTGAGTAGGATGATCATCTGCTGTAATAATGTACATATCAAATGTCTTTATATCCTGAATATATATCGCAGCCCAGATGGATGAAACTAGATCCGGGGTCTTCAAACTCGTTCGATCTTCACTCTAAGTACAAGTCGATCCATGTGAGAATTGCGCTAAAGTCGAACATGGAAAGACATCGCTTGATTACCGGTCAATGATGTAAACCGTTAACAAGCGCGAGAGGAATCACCGATAATGATAATGACCCTCAAGGTACTGCAGTAAAATTCACGTGGTGTGAATATAGGACTTGGCGTCGAACACCACGCAAAATCTTCTGGTCGAAGGTCATTGATGTATACCTGTCGCCGGAAGTGAGAAACTTGCCATTGAGGCATGCAAGCTTCAAAGTACCGGGGGGGGGTGTTCCTAGATCAACTTCTTGGATAATGAGCTGAAGTCGACAAGAAGCGATCCGTCAAAGGAGGGCCTTAATGAATCCCACATCATTGACATGGAACGGAGCTAATGATTTTAGTGGAGGTGAAAACAATCTGTGAAATATGATTCAGGGTGGCGATCATGGGTGGATGAAGGATAATGTATGGCAGTGGATGGGACACGGTTGACTCTTTCTGAACAACATCTCTTGAACATATAACGACACTGATGCGATGGATCGGTAGCATTACCTCAAATGTGGATGGTTTGGCGAAGACCATGGTGATGAGACTGGTGAATGAAACAACCCAACCCGATGTGATACGGAGGAAAAGTGTCATGTTCAAGAGCGACTTGCTACCATTAAAGCTTTGAGGTTCTCCCAATTTTTCCCCAGTCATTTCTGACCAGTACCTCTTTATTTTTGTCAAGCTTGAGGAGGATAACATATGCTTGTTCTATAACCTGCCCTTCGGGCAAGCCCATCGCTATGCTTTAACGAGCCTAGCGATAGGGAAACTCGTTCTCGTCTAAAGACAAGTTTGTCGCTATTTAATCATTTTAACGAGTCTAACGACAAGGAAAACTCGGTCCTTTTCATTTTTAGAGAGTCTGAAAAGGTACAGAAAGTTAACTCCAAAATTCCTTTTTCGTCATCTAATCCCTTAAGTCCGAAAAAGTATAAAACAATACAGAAGGGATGAGTTTTCGATAACTTTAACGAGCCGAATAAAACAAGCGCTCGACCTTTTTGTGCAATAATCCCTCAGGTCCAAAAAGATTAAAATTTGGAGGAGGGATAGCTCTTCCGGTCACTTTAACGAGCTGGAAGGCCAAAACTCGGCAAACTTTTCATATTTTACGAGTCAGATGAAAAGAGCTCAAAGAAGACTCGTCTTTTGAGGAACGAGTGATAAACAGGGATAGCAGCAGATTCCAGGTACAGGTTGGAATTTTCCAATCACGGCAGTGTCACAAGGATGGCTAGGTGAAATCACTCTTCGCAGCTGTTCCTCAAAATGGGTAAACAATCATATGGAGGTGAACGATTGGCCAAATGGAATGGAGGTGGCAGGTGCAAACACGACCAAGGCTTTTATGGCTAATAAATTTACGATCACAGAGATTATTTACCGGGGTATGTTCATTTTTTAATGAGCTTGAATGCTCAATCTTATGTTTATTTTTTAACGAGCATGAACTATGTGCTAAAACTGCTCGGATCTCGCTTTTCTATTTTTTAACGAGCATAAATTCCGCGGTAAAACTGCTCGATTATATGGTCAAATTTTGATTTTTTACCATTACTAGCTTTTCTCTTTTCAAGGATAGTACTGCATTATCAATTGCTGCAACAAACTTTGTTAGAAATGAATAATATTTGCATGAAAATGAGATTATAACCCTAATATTTCACTTTGAACTACGTAAAAAGCCATTAAAAGGTGTTTTTACCTCTCATTTACCATTTCATTTACATTTGGTTTGTTGGAGCTCTGGAGGTGCCTCTTCCCCCTTGATTTTCACCAGCTGATTCCGGGAGATTCTGCGGACGATTTTCGACGCCGTCTGGACCAGGTAGGAGCTAAACCCTAGCTCTTTCCTTTCATGGTTTCATTTTCCAGTTTCATGCCTATTTTTCAGTCTTTCTGGGCCTCAGGGGTTTTGCCAGAGCGCCCTAACTTCAGCGCAGGTTCCCCATTCGAAACCTGCGCTGAATGTCAAGCTGCCTTAAGGCAGCCTGACCTTCAGCGCAGGAGGGACACTCTCTGCCTGCGCTGGGCTCAGAAAATTGAGTTTTCAGCTCATTTTTTGATGAATTTTCGCCAGTTTTTCATCAAAATCAGGAACTTACTCCTTCTCTTTGTTTTTTTTGCAGGGAACTTTGAACAAAATGTCCCTTACATGGCGAGAACGAGAACATGAAGAGGAGGACATGATTGCCCTCCATGACTCGGTCACGGTGAACGCGCTGCGGAACTGTGGCCTGCTGAAGTTTTTCTGTATCTCTAGCATGAGAGCACAGATTACTTTGCTGCAGTATATGCTTGATGCTTGGGATCCTGTTAACCAAGTATTACAGATTAGGGGAAAGTCCATCCCCTTGACCATAGAGGACATGTACTTCTTGACTGGGTTGTCAAGACGAGGTGCCCCCATTTCCTGTCAGGTACGGCCCGGGGGACCAATTCCACCAGAGATTATGTCCGCCAGTATTGCAGGGAAGGTTCTCAGCCGAGCAGAGACGGCAAGATTGTTATCCGTGAGATTACTGACAGGTCTCTCAGATCCATTCTGTATACCATTGGTAGGATGGCCGGTAGCGCAATTCTACATGTTGCCAACAGATCTTATATGCAGCACGCCTTGGAGTGTCTCCAACCGAAAGTATTCAACTGGTGTGATGTAGTACTTGTTCAGATGAAAAGTCAATTGACCAAGGTAAAGGACGGGAAGCTGAAGAACTTTGGATTTGGTTCTATTCTGACTGCCTTTGCCTTGGAGAAAATCCCACTGATGCAGCCTCAGTACATCATACTCGACTTGCCTTCTCCGACCGAGCCACGCATGCAGAGGTGGGTTGATCACATGTCTAGGCATGTTGGTCAACCTCATATTACTTTTACTGAGGCCTTCTTCAGGTGGTTCGAGCGCCAGGAGATGGTCTTCTCCGAGTATCCATATGTGGGTATGGATTTCCGGGGTGATCCGAATTTGGTGTTACCGGATGGCGAACAGTGGGGCGCTATTGGTAAGCTCTTTGACCATATCACTGTTTACTGTTCTTATTCATAATGTTGCTGTGCTTTATTCTATCAAGACTTTTAATCATACTCTTGTGTGCATGCAGATGTTGGTCCTGTTCGTCCAGCAGTTCGTCCGAGACCGCCAGTTGCTGCCCCGGTAGTGGAGCCTGCTAGGAGAGCTATCCTCCGCGACCTTGACGATACTGAGACCCTTACAGCTGTGCAGGAGCAGGTTGAGAGCCTTACTCTCGGCATTCCCGATGTGAGGATTGATGAGTTACCTTTACAGCTGCAGCGACACACTACCGGTGTGCCCATACGATGGACTTGTCTCTTGCGCATGATTGCACAGGCCGTGACGTGCTATCATGAGCACCACTAGGCTAGGGTGCCCCCTAGCATTTTTGAGTTTTTAGGTCATATGACCCATTTTGTCTTGGTTACAGAACATTATGTATGAACTATAAACAGCTTATATATTTTGATTTTCGAGTTTTATTCTGTTTGAGTTATATGATCCATATGTACAATCTTTGATGATGTGTCCTTTTTATAAATGTTGCAAATGTCTATCTAACACATAGTTTGCTAATGAGTCAGTTAATGCGTTTAAGTTTCTCGAAATATGTTGATATTGAATTGAATCAAATCGTCTTTCCAAGACCTTAACCCTTAGGAACATGCGATAAATAGCTGGATTGCGAACAGAATATATACCATTGAGTTGTAGTATTACAAGCTGTGAGTCTAGCCTGACAATTAGTCGGCGTATGCCACGTGTGATGGCATCAGAGAGTAGTTCTATCAACGCGCTATACTCAGCGATGTTATTCGTTGATTGCCCAATACACACACCTCTGAAACTTACTAACTCGCCGCTTGGATCAAAAATGGCCCAGGCTGCGGAGGATAGGTTCCGCAAACTACGACTCGCTCCGTCGGCATATCCAACACATGTCCCCAGAAGGTTCGACATCTGCAACAAATGAAAAAGGTGGATCACTCGACCAGAACAAATACTTTAGCGAAAACAAAATACAACAAAAGCATGCAGGTTACTATTTAAGCATAGTAACGCTTGAGGTACAACCCGTTACGGGGCTGCGCCAGTGGAATTCCGTCGTAATCCATTAACTCGTAGGCTCCTTTTGCTAACACCCTTTTAACAATGTAGGGGCCCATCCATAAGGACTTGAATTTACCTGCTCCCAATTTATCGGATTCTTGGTCATAAAGCAAGACCAAATCACCTTCTGAGAAGACACGGGGTTTGACACTTTTGTCAAACTGAGCCTTGACTCGTTTCTTATGGGCTTCGTTAGCCAAAGCGGCATCACGACGGGTTTCATCCAATTGGATTAATTCCAAGAAACGAGCCTCTTCTTCTGAAGTTCCGGGGAGAAGATCGATTGCGAGTTTAAGCGACGAAATTTCGCACTGGATTGGTAAGACTGCTTCCAGGCCATACACCAGTTGAAAGGGTGTGAACCCGGTTGCGTTCTTTACCGACATTCGGTAGGCCCACAAGGCTGAGTACAGGATTAGGTGCCACCTTTTATGAACCCCGATCATCCTTTGCAACATACGCTTCAGGACCTTGTTGATTGCCTCAACTTGTCCGTTGGCTTACAGATAATATGGGGTAGAGCTGTCGTGAGATAGCCCTAGCTTGGCAGCTAATTCGACCATCATGTGATTGCGAAAATGCGACCCATGATCTGTAACTATAGCCTGTGGTACGCCGAACCTGGCGACTACATGATTGAAAAAGAAAAGGGCAGTTGTTTCACCAGTGTTATCCAATGTAGGCATCGCCTCGACCCATTTGGTAAAATAGTCAACAGCGACTATAATATACCCATGCCCCCCGGTCGAGGTGGGGTTACATTGCATGAAATCGATGCCCCACTTGGCGAAGGACCCAACATCAACTATCGGCTGTAAAGGTGCGGGTGGTCGTCTGGTTTTGCTATCAAAAATTTGACAAGCATGGCAACTTCTGACTGCGGTTATCCAATCTTTGAACATGGTTGGCCAGAAGTATCCTGCTCGTAAGATTTTTTGTGCTGTTGCATATCCAGATTGATGCCCCCCACACGCGCCTGAATGACATTCATTCAGGGCTTTTTCGGCCTCCTCATGGGTAAGGCACCTCCTCAGAACTGTATCGACACCACGACGGTAAAGTGTATCACCGACGATCATGTAGTCTTTTGCTTGGTATCGTATACGTTTTTGTTTGGAGCGAGAGGTGTTTGGCCTGAACTTTTGGGTTTGGAGATAAACTATGATATCTCCATACCACTCATTGCTTGCAGATATCAGAAACAAACTTTCGTCCACGATTGACTCTTCCGACGTTTCATCGTTGGACGACGATGGGAGATCGCATAATAATTCTGCGAAAACTAGAGCTTTCTTTGATTTGGATTTCACAAATTCCAGATCAAACTCTTGAAGGATCGCTATCCATTTTGAATATTTGCCCCCCAGCAACTGTCGCGACAGTATATAAGTCATGGGGTTGCAATTTGACAAGATGGTAGTCTTCCGAAAGAGGACATAATGTCGAAACCTTTGAATCGCTTGAACAGCTGCAAGCGCTAGTTTTTCAACATAAGAATATTTACTTTCTGTATCATTTAAGTTTTTACTTAAATAATAAATAGGATGTTCAATTCCATCGACCTCTTGAACTAAAACCATCGCAATGGTCGTATCCGCTGCAGCCAGATACAGGTTAAAATCTCTTTGATAGTCCGGGGCGTACATTAATGATGCTTTTACTAGACAATCTTTCAGAGCATCAAAGGAAGCTTGCGCCACCTGGTCCCAGACAAAAGGTACATCCTTTTTCAAAAGACGAATATAACCCTTAGCAAGTTCTGCATAATTTGGAATGAACCTCCTCAGAAAGTTCGCTTTCCCTTGGAGTTTCTGAATCTGAAGCAAATTTGAAGGTGGAGGCAAATCAATGATTGCCTGAACCTTGCAAGGGTCGAGACGAATCCCATCCTTAGAGACTACAAAGCCAAGTAAACGACCAGAACCGACGCAAAACACACATTTGTGTGGATTGAGTCTTATCTTGTAGTGTCGGCAACGTAGAAATATCGCTCTTAAATGCTGCGGATGATCAGTCCGCTTTCGCGAATGAGCCGGAAGATCGTCGAGATAAGGTTGAACAATGTTCTTGATGTCATGGAAGGCATAATTCATTGCCCTCTGAAACGTCGCCCCTGCGTTCTTTAAACCAAAGGGTAATTTTCGATAAGCGAATGTGCCCCACGGACAAATAAATGCAGTCTTTGACTGGTCCTGTGGGCGGATATTTATTTGATTATACCCAGAAAATCCATCCATAAATGAAAAGATTTCACATCCGGCGCATTCATCAATTATCTGGTCGATGAAGGGTGTAGGGTAGTTGTCCTTCGGGCAAGCTTGGTTTACATCCCTATAATCGACACACACTCTAATTGTCCCTTGTTTCTTCATAACAGGGACAATATTCGATACCCAATCGGTTAGAGGAACCGGTAGATGAATCCAGCATGGAGAAGTTTTTCAACTTCTGCCTTAATGGCAGCGGCTTTCTTGGGGTGCACTTGCCGAAGCCGTTGTCTTACTGGTTTGACATCAGGATACATTTTAATTTCATGTTCAACGATACTCGAGTCAATGCCTGGCATTTCATCATATGACCAAGCAAAGACATCTCTGAATTCGCGAAAAAGAGCGTTATATATTTCCAGTTCTGAAGGGGAACAACCTTTGCCGACATAAATATTCTCTACAACATCTGTTTTAGTCGAGATATTTATGGCTATAGTCTCTTCAATATTGGATAGGTTTCACTCGGAATCCACCATGTTTACAGTATTTGTTAGGAATTCAAAAACTGAAGGGTGATAAAGGTCACTCTGAGTATCTTCTTCATATTCCGGAAGAAGGGAACGATGGTGGTGATCATTCCATGGTGCCCCCTCAATCATCATTGATTGTAAGATTCTTTCGTCAGTCCCATGTACTTTCGACCAAGGATCTAATGGGGTTCCATATTCTCTAGACCTATCTACCCAAACGCTTGACGAGCGTTGATTTGGGTTCGCCTCCCATGCTTGAAACATTGATTGCTACAATATTTCTAAAGGGCTTGGGGGCAAAACCATTGAACGATCCATGTCGACCTTCGTGGAAGATATCATGTTGCAGGTTGCTACAAACGGTATATTTCCCATATAAATAGGAGGTGGTAGCTCGAAAGTTCCCATCAATGTGGGGTCTTTCAATAATCCTACTCCGATATCTTGAATTGAATGGTTACTCTCATGGATCATGGGAATGCTTCCTGTAACTTGTGAACCATTAGGGAGGAAATTCTGTTGGTCGACGATCGTAATCCCTCCTTCAAACGGGAATGCGATCTTCCTAAAATAAGTCGACACAACAGCTGCCATGGCATAAATCCATGGTCTACCCAGTAGGATGTTATAGTCAAGATTTCCATCAATGACCTCAACATCAATTTCTACTGTTTTTCCTCCTAGTTCAACTTTCAAGTTATTAAGGATACCGTATGGGGTATAAGTCCTTCCGTCGAAAGCTTTTAATGTCGTCGAAGATCGCGACAAGGTTGGAGATCCTAAAGTTTTCCAGCAACTCATCGACATAATACATGTTGATGCTCCCTCATCAATAATTGTTCTGTGAACAGTTTTGTTGAGGGCTTTCACTTGAATAAGGAAAGCTAGTTGAGCTGGTAACTGAGGATCGTATCCTTTGTGATCAAAGGATACAAGATTGGAATCCTTAGGATCAACCCCATCAATTGCTGAAAACAATGCCTGCCTTTGGGATGGACAATTTTGTAATACTTCAAGAGTCGACATAGCGGATGGCGATTGTGCCAAATCTTCCACTATGTTATAATGCTGCGCCGCTCTGGCGCGAGGATTAAATGTCGACTTGTGTACTACACCCTTTGGCGTTTTTATTGTTAATTCAGAGATGATGGGTGGTACAACTTCTGTCGAAGTTGTTGTCGAACTACTCGGTTGATCTTTACCTTTTTCGTTCGACAGCTGAGGATTCCCGTAATCTTTGTTCCTTGTCGAAATCAAAGCATCATTCTGCTGTTTTGAAACCGACAACATAAGTACTTGCGACGGAGAAGCATTTCCACTTTCAACCAGATTTTGACCTGGGTTGGGAAATGGATCGGTTAACACAGCTGAGGTTTGGGAACTTTTAAAGAACCTCTTTAACTCAGCTTTGAATGGGCAATTCTTTGTGCTATGATCCTTATCATCACGTATTAGACATGGATAATTTTGTTTCCCTTTCCCAGGAGGGTTTGAAGAATTTTTTCCAGGGGATGACTCACCTTGTTTCTTCTTCTTCCCTTTGTTTTGCTTCTTCTTGCTTCCTGGTTGATTGGTTTCTTTGCCTTTATCTTCTGATACGGCATTTACTTCCGAAGCAAGAATTTCTTCTTTTGCATTTTGATCTGAATTCTTACGGGCTTTCTTTGACGAAGCCTTTATCGATTTCGCGTTTGCCGTGCCAATCACACTGTCACCGGCATGAGAGTCACTATTTGATTTAGGAGGAGGAGGAATTGAAAATTCTGGTCTAGGGGCGTCAGGTATTTTGTCGTAGAGCGTGCCGGACTGAGTATAAACTAAGTCCAAATACTGTGCACGAGCAATGACTTGCTCCTCTGTTACGACTCCCCCTTTGGCCACATCTTCCGTTATAGCAGGAAGTAACGACTTTATAAACCATTCAGCCAATAGCTGATCGGGAACGTAGGTTTTCACCATCCTACGACGACGACGCCACTCATGTATATGATCAGATATATGGGTGGCAGTTGTCTGCTTGAAGTTGGTTAATATTTTTGTTCCCGTTTCATACCTTATCGGTAATTGAAAATGGGTTAAGAAAGTCGTGGCTAGGGAACTAAAATTGTCGAAAGAGGCTCTTGGCAATTCAATATACCATTTAGCCGCTGGACCTGTCAATGTCCTCTGAAAAAGGCGAAGCCTTATCGAATCGTCGTTAAGGGTGTTCGACGAACACCACAGATGAAAAGTCATCACGTGATTCGATGGGTCTTCACCTGGATTTCCATTGAATTTAGGAATGTCAGATGGAAGTTTATGAGGAATCGCTGGCCACCAAGGGGCATAAGCAATCGGATCGTTGGTTAACCGGTGTAAATCGGGTAACTCTAAAGTTGCCACGAATGGTAACTGTTGATTCAGGTTAGGCGAAGCGTAACCAGGGTACGATGGAATCGCTTGAGCAGTGGGCCTTTGCATACCAGCATAATGTAATTGATGTTGGTATGACTGATACGGTTGGTGGACCTGACCACTGTAAAGTGGCTGGTTTTGACCGTTTTGGATATACGGTTGTCCATTGTTCGCAAAGATCTGCTGCTCAGAACCTTGGTACACTTGCTGGAATTGCGGTTGTTGGTATTGCACAAGCCACGGTTGTGACGCCATGTTCTGTTGTGCTATGCTAACCGTTGGACCAAGGTGTGGGGTAATTGTACCCGTTTGGACCTGTGTCGCCCCACCAGTTGGCGATTGTGGTTGTGACCCATGTTCAAGAGGCTGTTGCATTACAACCTGAGAAATCTGAGGTTGACATGTAACAGGTATCGCTTGAACTTGTGACACAGTTACAATAGTCGGTGTGGTTGGGATGTTCGTCATAGGTACACACTGTTGCGTAGAATATACAACCCTTGGTTGTTGAGGTAGCATAGGTACCCAACTACTTGATGCAATTCCAGTATAACCTGAATACTGTTGTGAACTCACGTATGGGTACCCTCCCGGAGGGGGTAATGAAAGGGCATACTGCCCCCCATACGGTAGCAATCCAGAACTCATAGGGATTGTTAGTCCTTGAGGACTGGATGGCCCAAATTGACCTCCATGAGGATCAATCTGTCGAGTTTCAACATAAGAGTTGCCGGGTATTACTCCGGATGAACAAACTGGAACAGACCATACTATCGAAATAGTCCCTTGGTGGACTCCTTCTAGCTGTTGTGAGCTAGTCGGGACAGCTGGTATGCCGGCAAACATTGTTGGAGTGACAGCAGGGGCTTCTGCTGTCGCTATGTCATTTGACACAGTCCTAGATGATGACGGTTGTTCAGACATCTTAAGTCTATCCAAAAGATTTCCTAGCGATTCTACAGGAACTTCCACTTGTGGTGGATTAACTTCTGATGAAGGAAATAGAGTGACCCCGACTCCAAAATGAGTTGGAGTACTTGCTTGCGGATCCTCTGCAATTTCCTCTATCGCAATCAAACCCGGTGGAAGAGGAAGACCGTCAGGTCCGTAAAATATTTCTGGTGCCGAAGAAGTGGTTGCTTCGACAGCGACAGTTGTTTGAGGAACAAAACTCTCTGGACCGGTTACAGATGGAACTGGTTCAGTTATACAAGTATTTTCTTCCAGACTAGGATCAGTATTACTGTCCTTCTGTGGCTGTTGAACTTCTTCTATAGAGGCAGGGTTTCCAGAAATGTTAGGAGTAACCAGAACCTCAGATGCAGTTGGAACACTTGTTCTAACTTTTATAGGAGATTTTGAACCGGTTAAACGAGTTCGCTTTGTCCGTACTGTTTTCGATTCCGGAGACAAAGACGGTTGACTCGTAAGCCTCCGTGAACGACGGGGTTTCAATTGACTTTCTTCCACGATTGCGGATTACTCGATCAACCAAAATATTAAAAGGGGAAATTTGTGTTTCCGAATTGAATGAATTTTATTAGACGCTTTTAGACACAACTTGCTTTTTCACTTTTTAAGAGTCGAGAAAAAGCTAAAGATGACTCTAGTCTCCTTCGATGTATTAACGAGCCCGAAGTGACAAATGCTCGGTTGGACTTTTTCAGTTATAGAGTTTGAAAAAGGCCAAAAGAAACTGCTCTGGAGATCTAGGCAGAGAGTGTGCCAAACCTTTCGCAAAACCACAGAATACGTTTTACGGTACGGGTGGTCGATCTTCGTGAATGCTGTGTTCACTGCATTGCGATCAGTAGGGCGGCCGACACGGCTTCCTATGGATAAAAGATATATGCCTATAGGGGTCTCCCAATATATACGCGACGGTACGTGGGAGCACAAGTCCGTATTAGTGCCACCGACTCTCAGGAGGAATCACCCACCTTCGTCGAGATCGACAGTCACTACGTTTAACGACGCCGAAACACGTCTCTAGCTTAGACCTCTATGTGTTTGCGTTATGTTTCAAAGCGTTGTTAGGTTCATTCAATATATTTTAAGTTTGTATTTTTAAAGTTTGCCTTTCAAGGTTCACCACGAGATGTTTGATACAAATTCCTAAATGCAGTCTAAGATGAGAAGCAAGCTTTTTCAATCTTTTCGACTTATGGAAATCTTAACTACTGAGGGAAAAGAAAGACATCATCTTTTCACACAGATCATAGAGCATACACTAATGCACTTTTCCCTAAATCAACATACAAACTTATCAAATGCAAAATGCAAAATGCAGGTATTTCTTTTCTCTTTCTTAATGTTGATGTAATACAAAAAGAAAGCTGTTGTATAATTTCGAATTCAATTTCAAGTGAAAGCAAACAAGCTTGTCCAAAATCAAAAGACACCTTAAGATTTACTTGTTTCGACACTAGAAATATATAAATTCAAACCATATGACGAAAGCAAAAGCTCAATCAGCTATGAACAGCAAACAAACTAACTCTTAAGATCAAAGCGACACTTATCACAGGTCTAGATCTAAGAGGCCACAACAAGACTAGTTCACTTTCGTTATGGGAAACTGCAAATGATATAAGAAATACACAAAGAACAAATACAGTTTCTTTATACAACCGAGGCGGAATAGTGGCAAGGAAAGTTGGTTTCAGATAGGTACATTGACCGATAACAGGCTGCAAAAAACAAGGGTGAAAACAGGGCAATAAACAGCAGGTAACCCCAGTAGCACTAGGAAAAACTGGTTCAGCGCAGGTAGTACACTGGAAGTTTGACCTTCAGCGCAGGTAGCCCCTTCGGGAACTGCGCTGAAATGCAGACTGCCTTCACAGTGCCTGCACTGAAGAGATAAACTTTCGTTTTTCTCAGTTTCCGGGTCACAGATTGCTCAAAAATTCACAGTTTTTGGCCAAATCAGAAGCTATGAGTCAAGTACACACTAAGGGATGAAAAGGAGGATGAAAAGCTATCACTAAGAGTTGTTCAGAGTCCTTGTGGATCAGCTCTTCAAATCATAAACTTGCCCAGAAACTGAGCTAGAGTAGCTGCCCTCTACTTTGCATTTGAAAGATCCAAATGCAGTTCGATTCGGTACTCCCTGTGTTTATGAAATGAATAGCAAAAACACAAACAACCAACAAGATACGAGTCCCCAGTAGGGTCGCCAATTTGTTGTTGGGAAAAGTATCCAATACGGAATGACCCTATCCCACTCTAAGGGTGATAGTACCTCAGCAACAATCAAAGCAAAGCTATTCGAGATTACTTCTTTATGAGATGTAAGAGAGGGGAGAAAGAGATCCACTAACCGATGTCTTTCGCTAATGATTGATCCAATCTTCTCTCTTTGCTGCTTGCTCCCAGCTCCTTGCTCTTTCACTGGCCCAGCTACACCAAGATCCTGCAAAATAACAAGAGAGGGAAACTACAAGAAGCATACATTCATAATTGTTTCAAGGATTAGAATAAATCAAATACACAAGTATAACAACACATCATTGAGACACATGCATATAGAAGAACCTCAAATGCTTTATTAATGGAAGAAGTAAAGTTCAGGAAGTGATACAACCATAAAAGGCCCAATCCAACATCACCTCCCGGCAGAAAGAAATCTCCTCTTCACCTCCTTCAAAGCAAATCACCCAATAGTTCTATACTCAAACCAACAACACTTCCTTACATTCACAAGATTCCAGCCTCCTTAGACCTCATGAGAGAGCTCTATATATAGGAGTTTTGGAGAAAGGATGAGTCAGCTTGAGGCTGGCATGAAGCTGACTAGTGTCCTCTCTCACTTCAGTTATTCTTCAGTTCTTGAGTCCACTTGGAGGTTCTTGCTTCCACTTGGAGATCTAGACCCTCTTACTCATCACCAGTCGAATTCTCTGATCCAAGTGTCATTTTGGAAGCTTCCTGGGCATTGACACCTTGAGGAATGACTGTGCCACTTGGCCAAACTCGCCCAGCGTAGGTAGCCTTCTTTGCAGTTGACATTCAGCGCAGGTACACAGTGGAGCAGTTGACATTCAGCGCAGATGCTCAGTGGAGCAGTTGACATGATCGAGAATTAGCTTGTTTTTGAGTGTTTTCAGGTGGAGAACTGATATTTAGTGTTGTGGTTTGCTGACCTTGTTCATCTAGGGGTAGGAACAACATGTTTAGGGACTTTGGATCCCTTAGATTATTGACATTTCATGCTTCATGCTGTAAGGCACAAAAATGTCTATAACAGATCTCCTTCTCAGCATACCTGTGAATGGAAGGTACAGTCAAGACCAGATCTTGGATAAATGAGAGGACTTCAGATGGATGGATAGTCTCATTGTCTCTATTCCCTCAAATAGTACCACAGTCTTGATGAGCCGCAATATTAACAAGGATAATCAAGTTTCAGATTCAAGATAGTGAAAGAGTATAACAATCTCAGCATGATTGTGACAAGCAATAAACTCAGAGCTTTGTTACAATCTCAATAAATAGCAATGATGAGGGTTTCAAGAAGTAAGTCTTCTTTCTCAGCATAACTATGATTGTCTCAGTCTTAAGATAGAAAGATCACAAAGATCTACCTCCTCGGCATACCCTTAGTAATGACATTGTCATTCAAGATAGACGCATCACATGATAATATATTTGTGATTACTAATCACAGTCATAACATATGAATGATAAAGAAGGATCTGTGTGATGTACACAAAACCTTATCTCTAGCATGGATAGAGCAGGGGATGGTGATTTTGATATCTCAGTGACTTCATTTTTCCAAGAGTACTAATGTGAATGTATATCAATGATGATCCTACGCAAGAAGAACAACAAGTGAAGATATAGCAGCAATGTGATGACTATAGCATGGCAACAGAGATGATGATGCAATGTTGGCTTCAGTGGTGCAACAATCATGACAATCTCAGCAGTACTCAAGGAAAGGGATTGATCTCTTGGTCTTGGAGAGGCAAAATGTGTCAAGGCTAATGGTTTTGGTATTCGTCTATTTGAATCTCTATAAGAAGAAGTTTGCGTGGGTTTTCCTCTCCAAGAGGGAGAGGTTTTGGCCCTGGAATAAATCCAAATATTTGTGTTCTTGTCTCTTTTCTTTTTATAGTAGTTTGATGAAGCTAACATACACACGCTAATAATGAAGGAAACATCAAGCTAAGATAAACTGTATAAATACTTCACAAATTGTTATCATGTCAAGCATAATCATTGTAATTTCTAAATGCCATAGATTCTTCAACATGGTATCAAAGCATAGGTTCATAAGTCAAAGGAAGGGTAGAAAAGAGACATTCAAGGATATAGTTTCTACAAAACATCAAAGCAACTGAAGAATATCAAGATCTACATTGCATAATCAAACCCTAGATCAAAGGATCAATCTTCAACAACAATATTAAATAACAAAGTTTGTTATCTATGCAATCAAAGAGATAAGTTACAACAACAAGACCTTTAAAGGCCTCCAAGGCACTCATCAAATGAATCTCAAAGGACCTAAAATCAAAGACTACATCAACTCAAAGAAGATATTAGAAGCAGTCTTGATTTGATCTACAATTGAAGGCAATAATGCATGAACATCTTCAAAGGATCATTTCCTTACCCTAGAAGGAAAATCAGTCAAAGGAAGCAGTGAAGCATTCAAGAAGAAGCCCTCATACATCTTCTTCTACCAGCATCGAAGAAATAAAGGTGAAGACTTCATCTTCATAATCATGTAAGTATATTTTCTGTCTATAGTCAAGTTTGGTTCTATGACTTCATGATTGCAAGAAGATCTACAGGTTGAATCAGCCATCAAGGTTCTCGCATAAAATAAGAAGGATTGTCATAATCCTTTTGAATAAGAGAATTCAGTGAACATATCAAGATCTCTTTTGAATTCATAATAACTCTTAAGGTTCTCCCTGTCCTACATAGCAAGAAGGGAGACATAAAAGATATACTCTAAAGTGCAGTAAAGAAGGTACCAAAGAATGAAGAAATATCTTCATGAGATATCAATTGGGAGATTTGAGAAAGATGACAAGAAAAGGCGATCATCTATGTTCTTAATAAGCAATATGTCAAAAGTCCTTGTGCAACAACCCGTGGCATCTATGGAAGGAGGACAAGTTATGGACATAAACATTAAACATGTACGGAAAGGCAATGGAAGTTATCAAGATAGAATAGTATGAATAAGATTCAATACTATGAAGATAATATCATATCGTCGGAAGGATGGAGTGTTGAAGAAAGTGTAACTAGGTTCGGTCTTCATAATGACATGATCTTTGTAAATGATGTAATAAAGGGAATAAATTATTTTTGTATATCTTGCTACATGGGTTTCATGAGAAAGAGGTGTCATTAGGTCAAAGACTTATTCTTGATGTCTTTAGGATTTTATTATTATGTCAAAGAGTCATGTCATGTGTGGAGAAGCTCTTTAAGAGCATGTGTAAAATGTATTTATGAAAAAGTAGCCCTCCAAGACCAAGGACAATCTCCATTGGCATGATCAAGAAGTCTCCAAGCAAAACGATACAAAACCCATCAAGTCGGCTTCAATATCAAATTAAATAAATAAATAGAAGTCATGTCAGCTTGGGAAATAGAAGCATCTATTCACACAATCAAGTCGGCTCAATATAGGTGGCTCAACACTATAAATACCTATCTAGGGTCAGCGCAAATAACACAAGGAGTTCTCGCATTCCTCTGAAATTTCGCATAAAGGAGGAAATCCGCATTGGGGTTTGACTGCACCTCGGTTGGGTATTAGGTGCAGTCACAATCTCGGATGCATGGAGCAGGAATGACTTCGGATGTGGACGCAACACTGATATGAGTTATGGGCTAGATACATTCTCGACATACCTATGAATATAAGGTGAAAAACTCGGATGGATGGAGCAGAGATCTCCTTATCGGCATACCTGTGAATGAAAGGTACAATCAAGACCAGATCTTGGATGAGTGAGAGGACTTCAAATGGATGGATAGTCTCATTATCTTTATTCTCTCATATAGTACCACAGTCTTGATGAGATGCAATATTAAGAAGGATAATCAAGTTTCGGATTTAGGACAGTGAAAGAGTATAACAATCTCGACATGATTCTAACAAGCAATAAATTTGGATCCCTATTACAATCTCAATAAAAAATAGTGATGACGGTTTCAAGAAGTCTTCGTTCTCAGCATAACTATGATTTTCTCAGTCTGAAGATAAAAATATCACAAGGATCTACCTTCTTGGCATACCCTTAGTAATGACATTGTCATTCAAGATAGACGTAGCAGATGATAATATATTTGTGATTACTAATCACAGTCATAACATATGAATGATAAATAAGGATCTATGTGATGTACACAGAACCTTATCTCTAACATGGATAGAGCAGGGGATCATGATTTTGATATTTCAGTGACTTCATTGTTCCAAGAGTACTAATGTGAATGTATATCAATGATGATACTACACAAGAAGAACAACAAGTGAAGATATATTAGCAGTGTGATGAATATAGCATGGAAACAGAGATGATGATGTAGTAATGGCTTCAGTGGTGCAACAATCATGACGATCTCAATAGTACTCAAGGAAAGGGATTGATGTCTTGGTCTTGGAGAGGAAAAATGTGTCAAGGGTCATGGTTTTGGTATTAGTTTATTTGAATCTATATAAGAAGATTTTTGTGTGGGTTTTCCTCTCCAAGAGGGAAAGGTTTTGGCCCTGGCAGAAAGCCAAATATTTGTGTTCTTGTCTCTTTTCTTTTTGATAGCAGTTTGATGAAGCTAACATACACACACTAATAATGAAGGAAACATCAAGCTAAGATAAAATATAAATACTTCACAAATTGTTATCATGTCAAGAATAATAATTGTAATTTCTGAATGCCCTTGATTCTTCAACATGGTATCGAAATGTAGGTTTAGAAGTCAAAGGAAGGGCATAAAAGAGACATTTAAGGATCAAGTTTCTACAAGACGTCAAAGCAGTTGAAGAATATCAAGATCTACATTTCATAATCAAACCCTAGTTGTGATCAAACCCTAGATCAAAGGATCAATCTTCAACAACATTATTTAATAACAAAGGTTGTTGTCTATGAAATCAAAAAGATAAGTTACAATAGAAAGACCTTTTAAGGCCTATAAGACACTCATCAAATGAAGCTCAAAGGACCTAAAATTGAAGACTACATCAACTCAAAGAAGATCTTAGAAGCAGTCTTGATCTGATCTACAATTGAAGGCAATAAAGCATGAACAACTTCATAGGATCATTTCCTTACCCTAGAAGGAAAATTAGTCAAAGGAAGCAGTGAAGAATTCAAGAAGAAGCCCTCATACATCTTCTTCTACCAGCATCAAAACAATAAAGGTGAAGACTTCATCTTCACAATCAAGTAAGGATCTTTTCAGTCTATAATCAAGTTTGGTTCTATGACTTCATGATTGCAAGAAGATTTACAAGTTGAATAGGCCATCAAGGTTCTTGCATAGAACAAGAAGGATTGTCATAATCCTTCTAAAGAAGAGAAGTCAGTGAACACATCAAGATCTCTTTTGAATTCATAAGAAATCTTAAGGTTCTCTCTGTCCTTCATAACAAGAAGGGAGACATAAAAGGGATGCATAAAATATCTACTCTAAAGTGCAGTAAATAAGGTATGAAATAATGAAGAAATATCTTCATGAGATCTCAATTGGGAGATCTGAGAAAGATGACAAGAAAATGTGATCATCTATGTTCTTAATAAGCAATATGTTAAATGTCCTCATGCAACAACCTGTGGCATCTATGGAAGGAGGAAAAGTTATGGACATAAACATTAAACATGCATGGAAAGGCAATGGAAGTTATCAAGATAGAATAGTATGACAAAGATTCAATACTATGAAGAGAAGATCATATCGCTAAAAGGATGTAGCAAGCTGAAGAAGAGGACCAAGGAAAGAGGGAATAATAGATCACCATTATGAGATGGAGTCCCTCTTAGAGAGATGCTATTAGAAATCCTTGCAGATATGACCACGGTCATAAGATGCATCGTGGCATCATGGAAACATGAGCTCATATGGGAATCGTGAAGGACATAGCTCTTGGGAATCTCATTAGACATTAAAGGAAAGGAAGGAGTCACCCAGGTTGAGGCAAACATTTGCTAGATAGGGATATATAAGATCTTGGAGATTCTCTGATATAATCCTCATTGGAGGATCTCCTAGTTTGGAAAGGAAGCAAGTACCTCATCAGGAAATCGAACTGTTGGAATTTATGAAATGATGGTCCGATGATATGAGAAATGAAGCAATTCAAGGGATTGAAGATCTTTTAAATCAAGGAAGCTGCTGAAAGTAGCAAAGGTAAAACAAGGTATGTATGCTTGTAATTTTTTAATATTGTAATGTCATGTCATATGGTTGCAAGTAACATGGATCAAGCATGATCAAAAGGAAAAGGATCTCCTCCTCTAAAAAGATGCAGAAAGACATAAGTCACATTAGAGGAAATCAACATAATAGGTCCTCATACGAAGTATGAGGTGGTTGACTACAATTGAAGAACTCTGATTGAAATCTCCTAGGAAAGGAAGAAAAGAGAATGGAAAAGATCATGAAACATGCAACCATGATGAAGGCAATCGACATCTAGAGGATCATGAAGACTTGACCAAGAAATCCCCTAAAAAGTTGTGAAGACTCTGATGAAGTCTGAAAAGATGAAGACCCATGACAATAGATATCATTGGGAGATGTGTGTACATGTATGCAGGATGTTGATACCTACAAGAAGATGTCACTGGTAAAAGGCCATCACCAAGAGGTAATATGTGATTTGGTGTATGACCTCTTGGAAAAGCCTGGGTACGTGTGCATGGCCAAGGTAAGGAGAGTTGTGAAGGATGTCACAACAATGTGCCTTGTGAATCACCATTGAAGAAAAAGTGGAGACATATGGCCCTATGAAGGAAGCCCCAAATTTAAAGACAAGGAGGATACTTTCTGGGAAAGAAGAAATGACATGAAGGAGGAAAGAGATGGATTGTTGAACCCTACATGTGAAGAAATTGGTGACATTGAAGACTTGGATCATTAGTTAACTAGAAGACCCTATAAAGTACTGATGATAGAGTCCCTGGGTAAGAGGGAGCTCTGGGAGGTTCCTGTGAGTAAAGGAACTCAAGTAAGCTTCTGAGTGAAGAGAAACTTGGAACTCATCCCTAGGTGAGTGGGAGAGTTAGACAAAACATTCTTGTCTTCAGTTTGGAAGAAATAATAGAGGATTGTGTAATCATCTAGCACTTGAAACTCTTTGAGGATGTGGTAGGGAATCCAAGACAAGAGTGGGAAAGAAGACCGATATTCTTGAGGGCTAGGAACCCAAGATGAGAATAGTCCTAGTAGGGCATACTCGGAGAACACCTGGGTGGGTATGACCCTAAGAGAGACAATGATGATGTGTGTCTATCAGTCATTGGTCTCACCAATAGTGTGCTCTGATCTATGTGAGAAATGGAGCTGCTAGTCAAGGCCTTGCTATATGGAAACAATGTTGGTTGAAATGATGCTATAACAGATAGATTACAAATCCGATTCTTCTTATGAGAAATTATTCAGATTGAGAATTACCAAGTACCATTATGAATACCTCCCTAGTTAAGAAGGAGTGTTGAAGAAAGTGTAACTAGGTTTGGTCTTCATAATTACATGATCTTTATAAATGATGTAATAAAGAGAATAAATTATTTTTGTATATCTTTCTACATGGGCTTCATGAGCAAGAGGTGTCACTAAGTCAAAGATTTCTTCTTGATGTCTTTAGGATTTTATTATTATGTCAAAGAGTCATGTCATGTGTGGAGAAGCTCTTTAAGATCATATGTAAAATGTATTTATGACAAAGCAAACCTCCAAGACCAAGAACAATCCTCCATTGGCATGCTCAAGAAGTCTGCAAGCAAAATGATACGAAACTCATCAAGTCGGCTTCAATATCGAACATGTTGGCTTGGGAAATAGACACATCTATTCACACACTCAAGTCGACTCAATATAGGTGGCTAACACTATAAATACTCGTCTAGGGTTAGCGCAAATAACACAAGGAGCTCTCACATTCCTCTAAAATTTCACATAAAGGAGAAGATCCACATTGGGGTTTGACTGCATGATCTAAAATGCGGAAATTAGATCATCCACTCTAAAAGTGAAAGATTAAACTAATGGGTGATTGTCGGATAAACGAAGCATTGACCCATGAATTGCATAAATGAGAAGTGCAAGTAGAATATTACGTCGTCTTTATGCTTTAAAACATCAGAATTAAATGACGCATAAGCAACAAAATAAAAGACGCAAACTCGGAAAGAATTTGATGACGGAGTTCGTCCCTCCTGGACTACGTCTTTGGATCCACTTCAAAATGGGCGAACCTTCTATTAACAGAGCTTCAAGAGTTTATTTACATGTGGATTTACTAGCGGATCTGTGCTTGCAAGAATTGTTGGATAAAAGAGCTGCTGCAGACAATTGTCGAAACTCTGACCCTGAAGCTTCTGTCACTTGAAAACAGAAGCGCTACCTCCTTCTTGAAGGATTACGCCTCCGGAAATGAAAGAGACTTTATGGGCTTCTGAAACACCTCTCTTCTCTTCTAACACAAGGCTGCAAAAAGTGCTCTCACACTGAAAATGTGATCTCCACTTCACAAATGTGAACCCTTGGATTTGTCTTCTACAAATCTCTGCCTCCTCCAAAGGCTTCGAAAGCCTATCTTCAAAGAACTCTACTTCCTTGAATTACCTTCCTTGCATTCCCTTCTATAAAGGATGGACTTTCACCTCCTTTTATATGAAAATCCAAAGCTAAATTTGGAGTTTGTTTTAAAAACAAATTCTTTGTGGTCCAATTAGAACTCTCGGTGCTGATACATTATGAATTTAGTTTTAATAACTTTATCATAAATATCAATATAGTGTAAAACTATCTCCTATAGTTTTAAACCATAAGTGCATATCCAATAGTCTCAACCATAATGTCTAGCGCAAAGGGATATGTGTGCAAATGAAGGTTGTTTGGTATAATAACAAAACCCACTTTCCATTTTTATCCAAAGTCCTCCGACGGTTACGCCCAAACCTGCAAAGTGGTTTCTCGATGGCTTGCAAAACGCATCCAATGTCTATCAGTTATATTGATCTCTACAATGTTTCTGTTGACGTAGCCACCTCTTGTGGCATACCCTTCTCATAACTGGCTTCACCAAATGGGCTTCCGTGCAATCTCTTGAATCCCTTGAATGGGTTGACATAGTCACCTTGGCTTCGTCAAGCTCTCACTCGTGCTACGTACCTCCAATAGTTGAGTGCGATCTCATGCCTGGATAAACTGTTGACTTGGCTATACCTTCGTTGCATGGTAACTACCCTACGATTCCGTGTTTCCAATCGCTGTGTTGGACTGCCACCTCATGCATCGATGGTTTCCACTACACCTTCTGTGGACTCCATCTGTTCCTCAATTGTCTGCTGACTCGGCTCATTCTTTCCGCAATTCATCTGATGCATTCATGGTATATGACATAATCCCGTTGGAATACCTAGTCGACTGGTGTAAGATTTGTTATAACAAATGTTTATCATACATTTCCCGTGGATAACTAAACCGACCCCCGTGGCACGGTTTGTTGTAACTCCTGTTTGGCACTCAGGCGATGAGGCATAACAATGAACTTTTGTTGGCATCTAACACCGCTTTCGACAATTGCATTAAATGTTGTGCCCATATATGTGCTCCAATAGTTGATTTATACTTTATAACACTCTTCTCCAAACATCATTACACCATAACCATATTTTGTAACCTTGTAATATCTCCACCATATGAACCATAGTTTTCACCATAGGTTTTCGCATTATGGTATATATGTTACAACTATTAAATGCACCATTATCTCTTAGGTAATACATGTGCCCCTATGGTATAATAATATAATTTTAATCCATAGTTTGAACTGCACCATAGCCTTAGCTCCACACGCTTTGGCATTTTTATAATGTGCCCACCTTAGGTTTAGCAAATGCGCCATAGTGTAATGCAACCATGCACTATTGAGAATTAAACATATTACTATGGCCACCATAGCATTAGGATAGAATGCACTTTAATGTAATATTTTGACATCATTCAACATAATCTGACCCTTGTAAGTTTCCAAAACATTAATCGACATCTGTTTCTTACCATCAATATTTTGCAGGAACCTGGGAATTAATTTTGTGCCTTATGGAATTGCGACTAGTGACATATGTTGGGTTTTGTTATATTCTTTCCATGACTAGGCTCCCTAGTTAACTGGGGGTTAGAGGGGGAGAGGAGTCCCCTCTTCATTGCACGGATTGTGTATGGGCAGGGGATCATAGGGGGTTTAAGGGGGGTGGGTAGCCCCCCTGTACAGGGTCTTGGCACGGGGGCAGCGACCCGAGAAATTTTTTTGGGACCCTATATTAGGTGGGTGGACCTACATATAGTTTTGTGCATGGTTATCACACATGGTTTTGGGCGCGATGGTTTTCGGTCCATGGTATTGTATGCTTCGGAATGTATAAATATGTATTGTAACATTTAAAGGAATATAATGAAAAATCAATCTGGTAGTCCCAGTTTTGGGATCCAGGGGAAAATATCTGTGTATATGTGTTTTATGTGTTATGCTCTCGCATTGTTTATTTTCTGTGTTTTAGAATTTGTATGTAGGTAATTTCAGTACGGGGTTAAAACCTACAACGTAGTCAACAAGGCCCTTTTCAACACTTCAACTTCGACAGATGATTTCTCCATCACCAAGAGACCAAACCGAAATTTGGAGACATCGCCAAAATTAGTGCATTGAACCCTTCGTCTTGGCACTAGTTTCGTAATCAATTGAGACAATCAAACTCTGCACAAGTCAAGAAAAACTTTGCCACCTAGGACCATCTTGGTCGTCAACATATGGTAGTATTATGACTTGACTTAAAAGATCCATTATGGATCACACCTCCCAACAGAAAGAACTTTTGTACCTCCCAAAGTTTTATTACAAACATGAACTTGATTACAAACATGAGTTAATGTAAAAACCATCTGGAGACCAACGTTCCTCGACTCCAGGCTTTTTTTTTTATGTCTCTTACTCTATGGATGTTGATGTTTTCTGTCGAGGTAGCATCAAACATTTTCTCGTTGAATTCCCTTTTAGCTTGCAATGTTGACAAACTCATTCTTCGGAGTTTGTGCTAGCTGCATTTTTATTGGAATTTCCCTTACTTTGTCTGAATGTTGCAGACGCCTTGTCTGATTGAAGTAAGATATTCCCAGGACGCTTCTTTACTTTCATTGCTGCATCTTCTTTCCGTGGTTGACTTTTTATGGCACCTACTTTCTTCCTGAAAATTTTTTGCTTCCAACATTCTTCTACACAATGTGAATTACTACCACAAAAGGTACAAGGATAAATCCTCTTGATAACTTATAACATTAAGTTTTGACTTGAGGACTCACCTTATGAATCTTTTCTTGATTGATTCATCAGCTTACCTCTGTGGTCCTGTTTCTTTTCTGACATTAGGTCTGGATGTAGGGACCAACATCGATCCCCAATGTGACCTCTCTTCCCATAGTAGTCACATATTGTTTGATCATAACCCAAGCCTTCACATTTCAGACTTTCCTGCGCAGAGATTGGTTGGAGTCTACTCCAACTTTGTTTGCCAAGACCTTGTCCTTCCTGGTAAGCCATCTTCTGCATTAACTTCATACCCATTCTTTTAGTATGCTTTTCAAATGCTCCAATCTCCTGATCGCTCGAAGACTCGTCCTTCTCCAAGTCTTTTCTTGGTGAGGCTGGTGCATAAGAAATTTCTTTAGAAGGTGAGGAAAATCTTCCAATAGATTCTTCTATCGACTGAGCTTTTGAAGTTGTGGATAATGATGAATTTTCTTCATCATCCAAATGAAGAGGTGAGGCTTCATTTTTCCCTTCAGTAGATGAGTTGTGAATTGAAGGAATGTTTATCCTTCGACTCTTTTGCAAAACTTCAACCTCTATTTGGAGTCTTTGCTTGTCTTCTGCCAGATATTTCACCCTTCGCCAGAAAGCATCATTTCCCAAAGCTTAAATCTTTGTCTAGAGTCTTTGTTTGTCTTCCTCCATATATTTCACCATCTTCCACAAAGCATCGTTCTCCTGCTTGAGCTTCCTGGAACTCTTTTCCATTCTTGCACCTAAAAGAGCCAGCCTACTCTGACACAAAAAATGATCTGAAATGCGGAAATTAGATCATACACTCTAAAAGTGCAAGATTAAACTGATGGGTGATTGTTTGATAAACGAAGCATTGGACTATGAATTGCCTAAATGAGAAGTGCAAGTAGAATATTACCTCATCTTTATGCTTTAACAAATCAAAATTAGATGACGCATAAGTAGCAAAATAAAACACGCAAACTCCAAAAAAAATTGATGACGGAGTTCGTCCCTCCTAGACTACGTCTCTGGGTCTGCTTCAAAATGGGCGATCGTTCTATTAAAAGAGCTTCAAGATTTTCTTTACATGTGGATTGACCAGTTGATCTGTGCTCGCAGGCACTCCTGGACAAAAGAGCCTCTGCAAACAATTGTCGAAACTTTGACCCTGAAGCTTCTATCGCTCAAAAAATGAACGCAACCTCCTTCTTGAAGGATTTCACCTCTCGAAATGAAGGAGACTTGATGGGCTTCTGAAACTCCTCTCTTCTTTTATAACACGAGGCTGCAAAAAGTGCTCTCGCATTGAAAATGTGATCTCCACTTCACAAATGTGAACTGTGGGATTGGTTTTTCTACAAATATTTGCCTCCTCCAAAGGTTATAAAAGCCTATATTCAAAGAACTTTGCTTCCTTGAATTATCTTCCTTTGAATTCCCTTCTATAAAGGTTGGACTTTCACCTCCTTTTATAAGAAAATCCAAAGCTAAATTTAGAGTTTGTTTTAAAGACAAATTCTTTTTGGTCCAATTAGAACTCTCGGTGTTGGTACATTATGAATTTAGTTTTAATTATTTTACCATAAACATCAATATATCAATATAGCGTAAAAATACCTCCTATAGTTTTAAACCACAAGTGCGCATCCAATAGTCTCGACCATAATGACTAGCGTAAAGGGATATGTGCGCAAATGAAGGTTGTTTGGTTTAATAACAAAACCAACTTTTCGTTTTTATCTAAAGTCCTCCACGATTACGCCTAAACCTGCAAAGTGGCTTCCCGATGGCTTGCAAACCGCGTCCAATGTTTGTCAGTTACATTGACCTTCGCACTGCATACCCTTCGCATAGTTGGCTTCACCAAATGTGTTTCCATGCAATCTCTTAAATCCGCTGAATGGGTTGACATAGCCACCTTGGCTTCGTTAAGCTCTCACTCATGCTACGTAACTCTGGGAGTTGAGTTGGATCTCATGTCTGGATAAAACGTTGACTTGGTTATACCTCCGTTGCATGGTAACTACCCTACGATTCCGTGTTTCTGATCTCTGTGTTGCAATTACACCTCATGCATCGGTGGTTTCCTCTGCGTCTTCTGTGGACTCCATCCGTTCTTGAACTGACTCGGCTCATTCTTTCCACAATTCATCAGCTGCATTCGTGGTATATGACATAATCCCATCAAAATACCTAGTTGACTGGTGGCAGATTTGTTATAACAAACGTTTATGATACATTCCCCTTAGATAACTAAACCAATACCTGTGGCACGGTTTGTTGTACGGTTTGTTGTAACTCCTGTTTGGCACTCCAACGATGAGGCATAACCATGAACTTTTGTTGGCATCTAACACCTCTTTTGACGGTTGCATTAAATGTTGTGCCCATATATGTGCTCCAATAGTTGGTTTATACTTTATAATGCTCTACTCCAAACATCATTACACCATAACCATATGTTGTAACCTTGTAATATCTCCACCATATGCACCATAGTTTTCACCATAGGTTTTCGCATTAGGGTATATATGTTACAACTATTACATGCGCCATTAGCTCTTAGGTAATACATGTGCCCCTATGGTATAATAATATAATTTAATCCATAGTTTTGAACCGCACCATAGCCTTAACTCCACACACTTTGGCATTTTTATAATGTTCCCACCTTAGGTTTAGCAAATGCGCCATAGTTTAATGCAACCATGCGCTATTCGGAATTCAACATATTACTATGGCCACCATAGCATTAGGATAAAATACACTTTAATGTAATATTTTGACATCATTGAACATAATCTGACCCTTGTAACTTGCCAAATATAAATGTTGCAAAGCATTAATGGACATCTGTTTCTTACCATCATTCTTTTGCAGGAATCTTGGAATTAATTTTGTGCCTTATGGAACTGCAACTAGTCACATAGTCAACAAGGCCTTCTTTGACCCTTCAACTTCGATGGATGATTTCTCCATCACCGGAGGCCAAACGGAAATCTGGAGACATCGTCGAAATCTGTGCGTTGAAACCTTTGTCTTAGCACTAGTTTCACAGTCAATTGAGACAATCAAACTCTGCATGAGTCAAGAACAACTTTACCACCTAGGACCATCTTGGTCGTCAACATATGGTAATATTATGACTTGAATTACAAGATGCATTCTGGATCACACCTCCCAACAGAAAGAACTTTTGGACCTCCAAAAGTTTTATTGCAAACATGAACTTGATTACAAACATGAGTTAATGTAAAAACCTTCTTGACTCTAGTTACAAACTTTGACTAGGCCTACTATCAACAATTTACAAACTCAGAGTTTATCCATATGGCATGTAATTTTCCCAGTTCCAATCTGGAGACTAACGTTCCTCGGCTCCAGGTTTGTTTTTTTATGTCTCTTACTCTGCGGATGTTGATGTTGCTTCTTGGGGTAGCATCACACATTTGCTCGTCAATTTCCCTTTCAGCTTGCAATGACGACAAACTCGTTCTCTGGAGTTTGTGCTAATTGCCTTTTTATTGGAATTTCTCGTACTTTGTATGGATGTTTCAGAGTCCTTGTCTGACTGAAGTAAGATCTTCCCAGGACGCTTCTTTACTTGCAATGTTGCATCTTCTTTCCATTGCTAACTTTTGATAGCACCTACTTTCTTGCTGAAATTTTTCTGCTCCCAACATTCTTCTACACAATGTGAATTACTACCACAAAAGGTACATGGATAAATCGTCTTGATAACTTTTAACATTAAGTTTTGACTTGAGGACTCACCTTCTGAATCACTTCTTGATTGATTCATCAGCTTACCATTTCGGTCCTGTAGCTTTTTCGACATTAGGTCTGGATGTAGGGACCAACATCGATCCGCAATGTGACCTATCTTCCCGCAGTAGTCACATATTGTTTGATCATAACCCGAGCCTTCATGTTTTGGCCTTTCCTGCACAGAGATCAGTTGGAGTCTGCCTTGGCTTTGTTGGCCAAGACCTTGTCCTTCCTGGTAACCCATGTTGTGTGTGGAGCATGATTGTTCAGAGGTCTTTGTTTCAGCCGGATGTATACCCCAGGAAGTTTGTACACCCCTCCACGCGGGGGGTGCGAGGGGGGCTTGTCCCCCCCGCGGGGGTCCAAAGGGGCTCATCCCCCCCGGCTGGGGGGTCCGAGGGCCATCGGTCCCCCGGCGGGGGCTCAGGGGCAGTGCCCCCAAAGCTAAAAACAAATGTAAAATTGCCTTGTAAAAGTATAGTAATTTCTAGTCAATCTGGGTCGTTCATTAGGCAGATCATCTGATGGTAGAACTTATGTTTAGTTTAGTGTTTTTTGCCCTAGAAGGCAACCCCCTCTCTTTGTATGAGGGCATTGCATTTGAGGCTGAGATATAGATGTGTATTCTGTGAGCGAGAAACAGAGAGGTGAGACTGTGAGAGGAAACAGAGGATATTACAGCGGATTTGCTGTAGGTTGTGTCTCTTCATTTTGCTGGATAATAGAAAGGAAGGACTGGCTGTTCGGGGTGGACGTAGCCCAAACTGGGTGAACCACATATATCTGTGTCTCTCTTGTTTTGTGTGTTTTCTGTGTTTATATTTTTGCAATATTTTATGTGTTCCATTGCTCAGTAATATATAATTTTCTAACAACCCATATTCTGCATTAGCTTCATACCCATTCTTTTAGTATGTTTTTCAAATGCTCCAATCTCCTTATTGCTGGAAGACTCGTCCTTCTCCAAGTCTTTTCTTGGTGAGGCTGGTGCATAAGAGGTTTCTTTAAAAGGTGAGGAAAAGCTTCCGATAACTTCTTCTATCGACTAAGCTTTTGGATTTTTGGATAATGATGAATTGTCTTCATCTTCCAGATGAAGAGGCGAGGCTTCATTTTTCCCTTCAGTAGATGAGTTGTGAACTGAAGGGTTGTTTATCCTTCGACTCTTTTGCAAAACTTTAATCTCTGTCTAGAGTCTTTGCTTGTCTTCCTCCAGATATTTCACCCTTCACCGCAAAGCATCGTTTCTCAAAGCTTCAACCTCTATCTGGAGTATTTGTTTGTCTTCCTCCAGAGATTTCACCATCCTCCGCAAAGCATCGTTCTCTCGCTTGAGCTGCCTGGAACTCTTTTCCATTCTTGCACCTAAAAGAGCCAACCTGCTCTGATACCAAAAATTATCTGAAATGCGGAAATTAGATCGTCCACTCTAAAGTGAAAGATTAAACTGATGGGCGATTGTCCGATAAACAAAGCATTGAACCATGAATTGCCTCAATGAGAAGTGGAAGAAGAATATTACGTCATCTTTATGCTTTAAAACATCATAATTAAATGATGCATAAGTAGGAAAATAAAAGACACAAACTCATCAAGAATTTGATGTCTCTTACTCTATGGATGTTGATGTTGTCTCTCGTGGTAGCATCGGACATTTGCTTGTTGAATGCCCTTTTAGCTTGCAATGTCGATAAACTCATTCTCCGTAGTTTGTGCTAGTTGTCTTTTTATTGGACTTTCCCTTACTTTGTCTGGATGTTGCAGACTCCTTGTTTGATTGAAGTAAGATCTTCCCAAGGCGCTTCTTTACTTGCAATGTTGCATCTTCTTTCCATGGTTGACTTTTGATAGCACCTACTTTCTTGTTGAAAATTTTCTGTTTCCAACACTCTTCTACACAATGTGAATTACTACCAATAAAGGTACATGGATAAATCCTCTTGATAACTTTTAACATTAAGTTTTGACTTGAGGACTCACCTTATGAATCACTGCTTGATTGATTCATCAGCTTACCTTTTCGGTCCTGCAGCTTTTTCGACATTAGGTTTGAATGTAGGGACCAACATAGATCCGCAATGTGACCTCTCTTGCCGCAGTAGTAACATATTGTTTGATAATAACCCAAGGCTTCATGTTTCGGCCTTTCCTGCAGGAAGATCAATTGGAGTCTGCCCTGGCTTTGTTTTTCAAGACCTTGTCCTTCCTGGTAAGCCATCTTCTGCATTAGCTTCATACCCATTCTTTTAGTATGCTTTTCAAATGCTCCAATCTCCTAATCGCTGGAAGACTTGTCCTTCTCAAAGTATTTTCTTGGTGAGTTTGGTGCATAAGAAGTTTCTTTAGAAGGTGAGGAAAAGCTTCCGATAGCTTCTTCTACCGACCGAGCTTTTCGAGTTGTGGATAATGATGAATTGTTTTCATCATCCAGATGAAGAGGTGAGGCTTCATTTTTCCCTTCAGTAGATGAGCTGTTGATCCAAGTGGATCTTGGTGGCCACTCGCCAAGTCCACTTGGACCCCGACCATTGTTTCTTTCAGCTTTTCAGTTTCCTTAATTGTAGCACAATTTACTATTTTTACAAATTTTTCGGGTCGTGAACTTCCGGAACCGTTTTGAGGCCGTAAATGATGTTTTTTTGGGAAAACAAGGAGCAACATGGGTCAATGGACCAATGTTTTTCTTTCCAAAGTTTTAGTTCTCGAATAGATCTTTCTAACGAGATATTGTGCATGTTAAACGAAGATCGTATGCCAAAGTTACAACCCTCGGAAGTTGATGTACCAATTTACCCAAACAGGGCCCACAGTTTGGCGTTTCATCTTCTAGGGTTAGGTTTTTGGATGTTTAGGTTTTTCCATTGTTTCTCAACAATAAATAGGCTTTCGAGCGTCATTATAACGTAGTTCAGAGGCATGTAGCTGTGACATCTCTTCTTAGAGATAAGATACCATCGCCCTAGCTGGTTTATTTCCATTTCTGTTTGTAAGCATATTTCAATATTTTACATTAATGAAATGAGGTATTATTTCCACTGCATCTCTCTATTTATGGTTATCTATGTAATTTGTTGCGTTCCTGTTTAAATCTGGATCAGTTCTATCAGAGCTGTCTGCTCTTTCTCTGTTTTTCTTTGCATGTCCCCAACGAGGTCGGGATATAAGGAGTTAGGGATTGAACTGGTCGAACCTTTGCAAGACCAGCCTCGCAAATCCTGACGGCCTCCAATGGTGTATGAAAAGAAAGATGGAGGGGGCAGGAAATCCTATCAAAAGCTTGCTCAAAGAAGCCCTCGAGCGATAAAGGAGCCCAGACAGTTTTACCCAGATCCTTCAACGGCTACCCAGAGGCGACGCATCAGCTTCCAATGGCTACTTTGGAAACAGCACACCCTTTAAGGTACAAGTTAATTTCGAAATCCCCATATTCGAGGGTCAAATAGATGCATATGTCGTAGATAAATGGTTAAATCTTCTAGAAGGGTATTTTTCTGTTCATGATTTTTCCAGTCGGGAAAAGATTATTTTTGATCTTCTCAATGCAGCCCCCCACGTCAAGGACTGGTGGGAAACCTACTGCGAGTATAAGGATGAATGTACGGGCTCACTATTTTTAGCCGCCCCCACTTGGAATTCCTTCCGAGATGCCATCAAGGAGCAGTACTACCCTGTCAAAGGATATGAGGACAGATACATAAAGTGAACCACACTGCGGCAGGGAAGGGACCAAGATGTGTCGAAGTTCACAAACATTTTTCATACCCTTCGCACATAGTTGGGTATCAAGGACTCTGAGCTACATTTGGTACTCAAATACCACAAATTCCTTCACAAATACATCTAGGATGATATGGAGTTCCTGAACATCTCCTCGCTCGGCACGGCGTATCGATACACTATCAAAATCGAGCATAAGTTTAAACAGAAGAAGCGAGACTTTGGGTCTGCAAATCCGAAGACGAAAGGACAAAGCCAAGGTGGGGTGACCCAAGACAACTCGTCGAAGCGGCAAGAAAAGGACAACACCATGAAGCCGAAGAAGCACACAGGAAAGTGGTGTGAGTTCCATAAGAGCCCCACTCACAAGACAAGTGAGTGTCGGACCAAGCAGTCGTTGGTGACCAAGTTGAAGGCGTCCGAATTAGATGCATGTTCTGACCCTGAGTCAGAACCCGACAAGGGGAATGACAAAGGGAAGAAAATCATTTATGCGGAGCCCAACGCCAATGTTGCCACTGCCAAGGTCCAGAAGAATGAGTCCGAAGATCCAGAGGAGGGGGAGCATCTTTTCCACTCACAGATGTGGGTGAAGGGTTCGCCGCTGATTTTCATTGTTGACAGTGGGAGCCAAAAGAACCTCATTTCAACAGAGGTCGTTAAGCGGTTGGGCCTACCGACTACACCACACCCGTAGTCATACAGTATCAGGTGGCTTCACCAAGGAGGAGATCTTCCAATCTGCCAGCAGTGTCGCCTTCCCTACAACATCAAGCTCTTCATAGATGAGGTATTGTGTGATGTTGCACTTCTTGATGTTTGTGATGTATTATTATGCCAACCATACTTGTGGAGGCGACATGCTGTGTATGAGTCAAGGCCTCGCGCTGTCATTATTTCTTTAGGTACTTCATTATACAGGATATTGGAGGTAGCCCCACCTACCACCACCTCTTTGATCTGTGGTAAGAAATGTAGCAAGATTGTCTCCCAGACTAGGAAATTCATTTTTTGTCTGGTTCGCTCCCAAAGTAAGGGGAAGATCATCACCACATCCATGACCCCCATGAAGGGTTCCTCCATGCAGCAGCAACAATGGAGGGATACGGTCATGAAAGAACACAAGAACAATTTCTCCTCACCCACAGGGGTACCACACAAGTTTCAGGTGGGCGATAAAGTCTAGTTGCATCTGCAGAAAGAACCCCTTACAAGAACCCATCAGAAGCTCAAACCACTCCGACATGGTCCTTACACCATTAACAAGGCTATGGGAAACAATGCTTTGGAGCACAACATTCCCTCATTCCTTCGCCTGCACCAGTGTTCAATGTGGACCGCATTCGACCATACTTTCCACCATTACTAGACACATTCGACATTGCAGAACATCTCACACCCACAGAGTTAAATCCAAATTGCATGGAACAAGCTACAACTGATCGGATCATGGACACACAGATTAAGCGCACTCACCAACAGAATATTCAACTGTATCGAATTGTCAAAGCAAACCAACTCCTTCACCAAGGCAAGTGGCTCACCAGGGACCAAGTTCAGTAGAAGTTTCCTCATCTCATGGAGGAACTCAACGCAATGGGGACCATTGCTACCTAAGGGGGGAGGAATGATCCAAGTGGATATTGGTGGCCACTTGCGAAGTCCACTTGGACCCCCACCATTGTTTCTTTCAGCTTTTCAATTTCCTTAATTATAGCACAACTTACTATTTTTAGCAGTTTTTCGGGTCCTGAATTTCCGAAGCCGTTTTGAGGCCCTAAACAACATGTTTTGGGAAAATTGGGAGAAACATGGGTCAATGGATCGATGTTTCTCTTCCCAAAGTTGTAGTTCTTAGATAAATCTTTCTAACGAGATATTGTGCGTGTCAAATGGAGATTGTATGCCAAAGATACGACCCTGTGAAGTTGATGTACCAATTTACCCAAACGGGGCCGATAGTTTGGCGTTTGAACTTCTAGGGTTAGGTTTTTGGATGTTTAGGGTTGTCCATTGTTTCTCAACAATAAATAGGTCTTTTAGTCTCATTGTAAAACAGTTCAGAGGCATGTAGATGCCATATATATCTTCTCAGAGATAAGCTACCGTCGCCCTAGCTAGTTTAATTCCATTTTTCTTTGTAAGCATATTTCATTATTTTACGTTAATGAAATGAAGTATTATTTCTGCTGCATCTCTGTATTTATGGTTATCTTTGTGATTTGTTGCGTTCCTGTTTAAATCTGGTTCAACTATGAATTGAAGGATTGTTTATCCTTCGACTCTTTTGCAAAACTTCAACCTCTGTCTGGAGTCTTTGCTTGTCTTCCTCCAGATATTTCACCCTTCGTCATAATGCATCGTTTCCCAAAGCTTCAATCTTTGTCTCGAATCCTTGTTTGTCTTCCTCCAAAGATTTCACCATCCTCCTCAAAGCATCGTTCTCCCGCTTGAGCTGCCATTCTTGCACCTAAAAGAGCCAACCTGCTCTGATACCAAAAATGATATGAAATGCGGAAATTAGATCGTCCACTCTAAAAGTGCAAGATTAAACTGATGGGTGATTGTCTGATAAACGAAGCACTAAACCATGTATTTCCTAAATGAGAAGCGCAAGTAGAATATTACGTCGTCTTTATGATTTAAAAGATCAGAATTAAATGACGAATAAGCAACAAAATAAAAGATGCAAACTCAGAAAGAATTTCATGACGGAGTTCATCCCTCCTGGACTACGTCTCCGGGTCCGCTTCAAAATGGGAAACCGTTCTATTAAAGTAGCTTCAATAGTTTCTTTACATGTGGATTTACCAGCTGATCTGTGCTCACAGGAACTATTGGACAAAAGAGCCTTTGTAGACAATTGTCACAACTTTGATCCTGAAGCTTCTGTCTCTTGAAAACTGAAGCACGACCTCCTTCTTGAAGGATTTCGCCTTTGGAAATGAAAGAGACTTGATGGGCTTCTGAAACACCTCTCTTCTCTTCTAACACAAGACTACAAAAAGTGCTCTCGCACTGAAAATGTGATCTCCACTTCACAAATGTGAACCCTGGGATTGGTCTTCTACAAATATATGCTTCCTCCAAAGGCTTCGAAAGCCTATCTTCAAAGAACTCTGCTTCCTTGCATTCCCTTCTATAAAGGATGGACTTTCACCCCCTTTTATACGTAAATCCAAAGCTATATTTGGAGTATGTTTTAAAAACAAATTCTTTGTAGTCCAATTAAAACTCTTGGTGCTGATACATTATGAATTTAGTTTTAATAATTTTATCATAAATATCAATATATCAATATAGCGTAAAACTACCTCCCATAATTTTAAACCATAAGTGTGCATCCAATAGTCTCAACCATAATGCCTAACATAAATGGATATGTACGCAAATGAAGGTTGTTTGGTGTAATAACAAAACCCACTTTCCATTTTTATCTGAAGTCCTTCAATGGTTATGCCCAAACCTACAAAGTGGCTTCCTGATGGCTTGCAAACCGCTTCGAATGTCTATCAGTTACATTGATCTCCACACTATTTGTGCTGATGTAGCCACCTCTCGTGGCATACCCTTCACATAGTTGTCTTCACCAAATGCACTGCCATGCAATCTCTTGAATCCGCTGAATGGGTTGACGTAGCCACCTTGGCTCTGTCGAGCTCTCACTCGTGATACGTACCTCCGACAGTTGAGTTGGATCTCGTGCCTGGATAAAATGTTGACTTGGCTATACTTCTGTTGCATGGTAACTACCCTACGATTCTGTGTTTCCGATCGCTATTTTGGACTGCCACCTCATGCATTGGTGGTTTCCATTGCGCCTTCTGTGGAATCCATCCTTTCTTGAACTGACTACTGAGTCGGCTCATTCTTTCTGCAATTTATCGGCTGCATTCATGGTATATGACATAATCCCATTGGAATACCCAGTCGACTAGTAGCAGATTTGTTATAACAAATGTTTATCATACATTTCTTGTGGATAACTAAACTAACCCCCGTGGCACGATTTGTTGTAACTCCTGTTTGGTACTCCGACGATGAGGCATAACCGTGAACTTCTGTTGGCATCTAACACCGCTTTCGACGGTTGCATTAAATGTTGTGCCCATATATGCACTCCAATAGTTGATTTACTTTATAACGCTCTGTTCCAAACATCATTACACCATAAGCATATGTTGTAACCTTGTAATATCTCTGCCATATGCACCATAGTTTTCACCATAGGTTTTCACATCATGGTATATATGTTGCAACTATTACATGTGCCATTAGCTCTTAGGTAATACATCTGTCCCTATGGTATAATAATATAATTTTAATCCATAGTTTTGAACTGCACCATAGCCTTAGCTCCACACGCTTTGACATTTTTATAATGCGCCCACCTTAGGTTTAGCAAATGTGCCATAGTGTAATGCAACCATGCACTATTAGGAGTTGAACATATTACTATGGCCACCATATCATTATGATATAATACACTTTAATGTAATATTTTGACATCATTGAACATAATATGACCCTTGTAACTTGACAAATATAAATGTGCCAAAACACTAATCGACATCTGTTTCTTACCATCATTCTTTTGCACGAACCTGGGAATTAATTTTGTGCCTTATGGAACTGCAACTAGTCACATAGTCAACAAGGCCTTCTTCGACACTTCAACTTTGACGGATGATTTCTCCATCACCGGGAGGCCAAACGGAAATTTGGAGACATCACCGGAATCAATGCGTCGAACCCTTCGTCCTGGCACTAGTTTTGTAGTCAATTGAGACAATCAAACTCTGCACAAGTCAAGAACAACTTTTCCACCTAGGACCATCTTGGTCGTCAACATATGGTAATATTTTGACTTGACTTACAAGATGCATTTTGGATCACACCTTCCAATGGAAAGAACTTTTGGACCTCTAAAAGTTTTATTACAAACATGAGTTAATGTAAAACCATCTAGAATCTAGTTAAAAACTTTGACTAGGCCTACTGTCAACAATTTACAAACTCACAGTTTATACATATGGCACGTAATTTGTCCAGTTCCAATCTGGAGACTAACGTTCCTCGGCTTCAGGTTTGTTTTTTATTTCTCTTACTCTATGGATGTTGATGTTGTCTCTCAGGGTAGCATCGGACATTTGCTCGTCGAATGCCCTTTCAGCTTGCAATGTTGACAAACTCATTCTCCGGAGTTTGTGCTAGTTGCCTTTTTATTGGACATTCCCTCACTTTGTCTGGATGTTGCGAAGTCCTTGTCTGACTAAAGTAAGATCTTCCCAGGACACTTCTTTACTTGTAATGTTGCATCTTCTTTTCGTGGCTGACTTTTGATAGCACCTACTTTCTTGCTGAATTTTTCTACTTCCAACATTCTTCTACACAATATGAATTATTACCACAAAAGGTACGTGGATAAATCCTCTTGATAACTTTTAACATTAAGTGTTGAGTTGAGGACTCACCTTTTGAATCACTGCTTGATTGATTCATCAGCTTACTTTTTCATACTTGCAGCTTTTTCGACATTAAGTATGGATGTAGGGACCAACATCGATCCACAATGTGACCTCCCTTCCTGTAGTAATCACATATTGTTTAATCATAACCCAAGGCTTCATGTTTTGGCCTTTCCTACAAGAAGATCGGTTGGAGTCTGCCCTGGCTTTTTTTGCCAAGACATTGTCCCTCCTGGTAACCCATCTTCTGCATTAGCTTCATACCCATTCTTTTAATATGCTTTTCAAATGCTCCAATCTCTTAATCGTTGGAATACTTGTCCATCTCCAATTCTTTTCTTGGTGAGGTTGGAGCATGAGAAGTTTCTTTAGAAGGTGAGGAAAAGCTTCCGATAGCTTCTTCTGTCGACTGAGCTTTTGGATTTGTGGATAATGATGAATTGTCTACATCATCCAGATGAAGAGGTGAGGCTTCATTTTCCCCTTTAGTAGATGAGCTATGGACTGAAGGGTTGTTTATCCTTTGACTCTTTTGCAAAACTTCAATCTCTATCTGGAGTCTTTGCTTGCCTTCCTCCAAAGATTTCACCCTTCGCCACAAAGCATCGTTTCTCAAAGCTTCAATCTTTGTTTGGAGTCTTTATTTGTCTTCCTCCAGAGATTTCACCATCCTCCGCAAAGCATAGTTCTCCCGCTTGAGCTACCTGGAACTCTTTTCCATTCTTGCACCTAAAAGAGCCAACCTGCTCTGATACCAAAAATGTTTTGAAATGCGGAAATTAGATCATCTACTCTAAAAGTGCAAGATTAAAATGATGGGTGATTGTATGATAAACGAAGCATTGAACCATGAATTGCCTAAATGAGAAGTGCAAGTAGAATATTACGTCGTATTTATGCTTTAAAACATTAGAATTGAATGACACATAAGTAGAAAAATAAAAGACGCAAACTCATAAAGAATTTGATGATGGAGTTCATTTGTCCAAGACTACATCTCTGGGTTCGCTTCAAAATGGGCAACCATGCTATCAAAAGAGATTCAAGAGTTTCTTTACATGTGGATTTACCAGTTGATCTGTGCTCACAGACACTTCAAGACAAAAGAGCCTCCATAGACAATTGTCAAAACTCCAACCCTGAAGCTTCTATCGCTTGAAAACTGAAGCGCAACCTCCTTCTTGAAGGATTTCATCTCTGGAAATGAAAGACACTTAATGGGATTCTGAAAGGCCTCTCTTCTATTCTAACACAAGGCTGCAAAACGTGCTCTTGCAATGAAAATGTGATCTCTGCTTCATAAATGTGAACCCTGGGATTGGTCTTCTACAAATCTTTGCCTCCTCCAAAGGCTTCGAAAGCCTATCTTCAAAGAACTCTCCTTCCTTGAATTAGCTTCCTTGCATTACCTTCTATAAAGGATGGACTTTCACCCCCTTTTATATGAAAATTCAAAGCTAAATTTGGAGTTTGCTTTAAAAACAAATTCTTTATGGTCCAATTAGAACTCTCGGTGTTGATACATTATGAATTTAGTTTTCATAATTTTATCATAAATATCAATATATCAATATAGCGTAAAACTGCCTCCTATAGTTTTAAACCATAAGTGCGCATCCAATAGTCTTGACCATAATGCCTAGCACAAAGGGATATGTGTGCAAATGAAGGTTGTTTGGTTTAATGACAAAACCCACTTTCCATTTTTATCCAAAGTCCTTCGACGGTTACGCCCAAATGTGCAAAGTGTCTTCCCGATGGCTTGCAAACTGCGTCCAATGTCTGTCAGTTAAATTGATCACCGCATTGTTTTTGCTGACGTAGCCAACTCTCGTGGCATACCCTTCGCATAGTTGGCTTCACCAAATGGGCTGCCATGCAATCTCTTGAATCCGCTGAATGGGTTGACGTAGCCACCTTGGCTCCGTCGAGCTCTCACTCATGATACGTACCTTTGGCAGTTGAGTTGGATCTTGTGCCTAAATAAACTGCTTACTTGGCTATACCTCCATTGCATGGTAACTACCCTACAATTCCGTGTTTCCGATCATTGTATTGGACAGCCACTTCATGCATCGTTGGTTTCCATTGCACCTTCTTTGGACTCCATACGTTCCAGAACTGACTGTTGACTCAGCTCATTCTTTCCACAATTCATCAGCAGCATTCGTGGTATATGACGTAATCCCATTGGAATACCTAGTCAACTGGTGGCAGATTTGTTATAACAAATGTTTATCATACATTTCCCGTGGATAAATAAACCAATCCCTGTGGCACGGTTTGTTGTAACTCTTGTTTGGAACTCCGACGGTGAGGCATAACCGTAACTTTTGTTGGCATTTAACACCGCTTTCGACAGTTGCATTAAATGTTGTACCCATATATGCGCTCCAATAGTTGGTTTATACTTTATAACGCTATGCTCCAAACATCATTACACCATAACCATATGTTGTAACCTTGTAATATCTCCGCAATATGCACCAAAGTTTTCACCATAGGTTTTCGCATTAGGATATATATGTTACAACTATTACATGTGCCTTTAGCTCTTACGTAATACATGTGCCCCTATGGTATAATAATATAATTTAATCCATAGTTTTGAACTGCACCATAGCCTTAGCTCCACACGCTTTGGAATTTTTATAATGCGCCCACCTTAGGTTTAGCAAATGTGCCATAGTGTAATGCAACCATGCACTATTAGGAATTGAACATATTACTATGGCCACCATATCATTAGGATAGAATACACTTTAATGTAATATTTTGACATCAATGAACATAATCTGACCCTTGTAACTTGCCAAATTTAAATGTGCCAAAACATTAATGGACATTTGTTTCTTACCATCATTCTTTTGCAAGAAACTGGGAATTAATTTTGTGCCTTATGGAACTGTGATTAGTCACATAGTCAACAAGGCCTTCTTCCACACTTCAACTTCGACAAATGATTTCTCCATCACCGGGAGGCCAAACGAAATATGGAGACATCATCGGAATCATTGCATCGAACCCTTCGCCCTGGCACTAGTTTCGCAGTCAATTGAGACAAGAAAACTCTGCACAAGTCAAGAACAAGTTTTCCACATAGGACCATCTTGGTTGTCAACATATGGTAATATTTTGAGTTGACTTACAAGATGCATTCTGGATCACACCTCCCAACAGAAAGAACTTTTGGACCTCCACAATTTTTGTTACAAACATGAACTTGATTACAAACATGATTTCATGTAAAAACCATTTGGTCTCTAGTTACAAACTTTGACTATGCCTACTCTCAACAATTTACTAACTCACAGTTTACACATATGGCATGTAATTTGCCTAGTTCCAATATGGAGACTAACATTCCTCGGCTCAAGGTTTGTTTTTGATGTCTCTTACTCTGTGGATGTTGATGTTGTCTCTCGGGGTAGCATCAAACATTTGCTTGTCAAATGCCCTTTTAGCTTGCAATGTTAACAAACTCGTTCTCCGGAGTTTGTGCTAGCTGCCTTTTTATTGGTCTTTCCCATACTTTGTCTAGATGTTGTGAATTCCTTGTCTGACTAAAGTAAGATCTTCCTAGGATGCTTCTTTACTTGCAATGCTACATCATCTTTCCGTGGCTGACTTTTGATAGCACCTACTTTCTTGCTGAAAATTTTCTGCTTCCAACATTCTTCTACACAATGTGAATTACTACCACAAAAGGTACATGGATAAATCCTCTTGATAACTTTTAACATTAAGTTTTGACTTGAGGACTCACCTTCTGAATCACTACTTGATTGATTCATCAGCTTACCTTTTTGGTCCTACAGCTTTTTCGACATTAGGTCTGGATGTAGGGACCAACATCGATCCGCAATGTGGCATGTCTTCCTAGAGTAGTCTCATATTGTTTGATCATAACCCAAGCATTCATGTTTCGGCCTTTCCTGAATGGAGATCGGTTGGAGTCTTCCCTGGCTTTGTTTGCCAAGACCTTGTCCTTCCTGGTAACCCATCTTCTATATTAGCTTCATACCCATTCTTTTAGTATGATTTTTAAATTCTCCAATCTCCTGATCGTTGGAAGACTCGTCCATCTCCAAGTCTTTTCCTTGTGAGTCTAGTGCATAAGAAGTTTCTTTAGAATGTGAGGAAAACCTTTCGATAGGTTCTTCTACCGACTAAGATTTTGGTGTTGTGGATAATGATGAAATGTCTTCATCATCCAAATGAAGAGGTGAGGCTTCATTTTTCCTTTCAGTATATGAGTTGTGAACTGAAGGAAGGTTTATCCTTCGACTCCGTCTAGAGTCTTTTCTTGTCTTCCTCCAGAGATTTCACCCTTTGCCACATAGCATCGTTTCTCAAAGCTTCAATATTTATCTAGAGTCTTTGTTTGTCTTCCTCCAGAGATTTCACCATCCTCTGCAAAGCATCGTTCTCCCGCTTGAGCTGCCTGGAACTCTTTTCCATTCTTGCACCTAAAAGATCTGACCTGCTCTGATACCAAAAATGATCTGAAATGCGGAAATTAGATCGACCACTCTAAAAGTGCAAGATTAAACTAATGGGCGATTGTTTGATAAATGAAGCATTGAACCACGAATTTCCTAAATGAGAAGTGCAAGCAGAATATTGCGTCATCTTTATGATTTAAAACATCAGAATTAAATGACACATAAGCAGCAAAATAAAAGACGCAAACTCATAAAGAATTTGATAACGGAGTTCGTCCCTCCTGGACTACGTCTCCAGGTCCGCTTCAAAGTGGGCAACCGTTCTATTAAAGAGATTCAAGAGTTTATTTACATGTGGATTTACTAGTTGATTTGTACTTGCAAGCACTACTAGAAAAAAGATCCTCTGCAAACAATTGTCGAAAATCTGACCCTGAAGCTTATGTCGCTTGAAAACTGAAGCGCGACCTCCTTCTTGAAGGATTTCGCCTCTGGAAATGAAAGAGACTTGATGGGCTTCTGAAATGCCTCTCTTCTCTTCTAACACAAGGCTGAAAAAAGTGCTCTCGCACTGAAAATGTGATCTCCACATCACAAATGTCAACCCTGGGATTGGTCTTCTACAAATATTTTCCTCCTCCAAAGGCTTTGAAAGCCTATCTTCAAAGAACTCTGCTTCCTTGAATTAGCTTCCTTGCATTCCCTTCTATAAGGGATGGACTTTCACCTCCTTTTAAATGAAAAACCAAAGCTAAATTTGGAGTTTGTTTTAAAAACAAATTCTTTGTGGTCCAATTAGAACTCTCGGTGTTGATACATTATGAATTTAGTTTTAATAATTTTATCATAAATATCAATACATTAATATAGTGTAAAACTACCTCCTATAGTTTTAAACCATAAGTGCACATCCAATAGTCTCGACCATAATGCCTAACGTAAAGGGATATGTGTGCAAATGAAGGATGTTTGATTTAATAACAAAACCCACTTTCCATTTTTATCCAAATTCCTCCAACAGTTAAGCCCAAACCTGCAAAGTGGCTTCCCGATGGCTTGCAAACCGCGTCCAATGTCTTTCACTTACATTGATCTCCACATTGTTTGTGCTGACATAGCCACCTCTCATGGCATGCCCTTCACATAATTGGCTTCACCAAATGGGTTGCCATGCAATCTCTTGAATCCTCTAAATGGGTTGACGTAGCCACCTTGGCTCCGTCGAGCTCTCACTCGTGATACGTACCTTCGGCAGTTGAGTTGGATCCCGTGCCTAGATAAACTGTTGACTTGGCTATACCTTCGTTGCATGGTAACTACCCTATGATATTGTGTTTCCGATTGCTGTGTTGGACTGCCGCTTCATGCATCGGTGGTTTCCACTGCGCCTTCTGTGGAGTCCATCTGTTCCTGAACTGACTGCTGACTCGGCTCATTCTTTCTGCAATTCATCAGCTGCATTTGTGGTATATGACATAATCCTGTCGTAATACCCAGTCGCCTGGTGGCATATTTGTTATAAAAAATGTTTATCATACATTTCTCGTGGATAACTAAACCAACCCCCGTGGCATGGTTTGTTGTAACTCGTGTTTGGCACTCCGACAGTGAGGCATGACCATGAACTTCTGTTGGCACCTAACACCGCTTTCAACAGTTGCATTAAATGTTGTGCCCATATATGTGCTCCAATAGTTGGTTTATAATTTATAGTTCTCTACTCCAAACATCATTACACCATAACCATATGTTGTAACCTTGTAATATCTTTGCCATATGCACCATAGTTTTCACCATAGGTTTTCGCATAAAGGTATATATGTTACAACTATTACATGCGCCATTAGCTCTTAGGTAATACATGTGCCCCTATGGTATAATAATATAATTTTAATCCATTGTTTTTAACTGCACCATAGCCTTAGCTCCACACGCTTTGGCATTTTTATAATGCACCCACCTTAGGTTTAGCAAATGCACCATAGTGTAATGCAACCATGCACTATTAGGAATTGAACATATTACTATGGCCACCATAGCATTAGGATATAATACACTTTAATGTAATATTTTGACATCATTGAACATAATCTTACCCTTGTAACTTGCCAAATATAAATGTGCCAAAACATTAATCGACATATGTTTCTTACCATCATTCTTTTGCAGGTACCTCGGAATTAATTTTGTGCCTTATGGAACTTCAAATAGTCACATAGTCAACAAGGGCTTCTTCGACACTTCAACTTCGACGAATGATTTCTCCATCACCGGGAGGCCAAACGGAAATCTGGTGACATCATCGAAATTAGTGCGTTGAACCCTTCATCTTGGCACTAATTTCGCAGTCAAGTGAGACAATCAAAATCTGCACAAGTCAACAACAACTTTGCCACCTAGGATTATCTTGGTTGTCAACATATGGTAATATTCTGAATTGACTTATAAGATGCATTCTGGATCACACCTCCCAACAGAAAGAAATTTTGGACCTCCAAAAGTTTTATTACAAACATGAACTTGATTAATGTAAAAACCATCTAGACTCTAGTTACAAACTTTGACTAGGCCTACTGTTAACAATTTACAAACTCAGAGTTTATAAATATGGCATGTAATTTTCCCAGTTCCAATCCGGAGATTAATGTTCCTCGGCTCCATGTTTGTTTTTGATGTCTGCTACTTTGTGTATGTTGATGTTGTCTCTCGGGGTAGCATCTGGCATTTTCTCATCGAATGCCCTTTCAGCTTGAAATGTCAACAAACTCGTTATCCGAAGTTTGTGCTAGCTGCCTTTTTATTGAACTTTTCGTACTTTGTCTGGATGTTGCAGAGTCCTTGTCTAATTGAAGTAAGATCTTCCCGGGACACTTCTTTACTTCCAATGTTGCATCTTCTTTCCATGGCTGACTTTTGATTGTACCTACTTTCTTGCTGAAAATTTTCTTCTTGCAACATTCTTCTACACAATGTGAACTACTACCACAAAAGGTACATGGATAAATCCTCTTGATAACTTTTAACACTAAGTTTTGACTTGAGGACTCACATTTTGAATCATTGCTTGATTGATTCATCAGCTTACCTTTTCGGTCCTATAGCTTTTTTGACATTAGGTCTGGATGTAGGGACCAACACCGATCCACAATGTGACCTCTCTTCCTGCAGTAGTCATATATTGTTGATCATAACCCAAGCCTTCATGTTTCGGCCTTTCCTACACAGAGATCGGTTTGAGTCTGCCTTGACTTTGTTTACCAAGACCTTGTCCTTCTTGGTAACCCATCTTCTGCATTAGCTTCATACCCATTCTTTTAGTATGCTTTTCAAATGCTCCAATATCCTGATTGCTAGAAGACTCGTCCTTCTCCAAGTATTTTCTTGGTGAGGCTGGTGCATAAGAAGTTTATTTAGAAGGTGAGGAAAAGCTTCTGATAGCTTCTTTTGTCGATTGAGCTTTTGGATTTGTAGATAATGATGAATTGTCTTCATCATCCAGATGAAAAGGCGAGGCTTCATTTTTCCCTTCAGTAGATGAGCTTTTAACTGAAGGGTTGTTTATCCTTCGACTCTTTCGCAAAACTTCAATCTCTGTCTAGAGTCTTTGCTTGTCTTCCTCCAGAGATTTCACCCTTCGCTGCAAAGGATCATTTCTCAAAGCTTCAATCTTTGTATGGAGTCTTTGTTTGTCTTTCTCTAGAGATTTCACCATCCACTGCAAAGCGTCGTTCTCCCGCTTGAGCTGCCTGGAACTCTTTTCCATTCTTGCACCTAAAAGAGCCAACTTGCTCTGATACCAAAAATGATCTAAAATGCAGAAATTAGATCGTCCACTCTAAAAGTGCAAGATTAAACTGATGGGTGATTGTTTGATAAACAAAGCATTGAACCATGAATTGCCTAAATGAGAAGTGAAAGCAAAATATTATGTCGTCTTTATGCTTTAAAACATCAGAATTAAATGACACATAAGCAGCAAAATAAAAGACGCAAACTCATAAAGAATTTGATGACAGAATTCATCCCTCCTGGACTATGTCTCCGGGCCCGCTTCAAAATGGGCGACCGTTATATTAAAAGAGCTTCAAGAGTTTCTTTACATGTGGATTTACCTGCTGATCTATGCTTGCAGGCACTACTGGACAAAAGAGCCTTTGCAGACAATTGTCAAAACTCTGGCCCTGAAGCTTCTATCGCTTGAAAATTGAAGCGTGACCTTCTTCTCGAAGGATTTCTCTTCTGGAAATGAAAGAGACTTGATGGGCTTTTGAAACGCCTCTCTTCTCTTCTAACACAAGGTTGCAAAAAGTGCTCTCGCACTGAAAATGTGATCTCCACTTCACAAATGTGAACCCTGGGATTGGTCTTCTACAAATCTATGCCTCCTCCAAAGGCTTCGAAAGCCTTTCTTCAAAGAACTTTGCTTCCTTGAATTAGCTTCCTTGCATTCCCTTGTATAAAGGATGGACTTTCATCCCCTTTTATACGAAAATCCAAAGCTAAATTTGGAGTTTGTTTTAAAAACAAATTCTTTGTGGTCCAATTAGAACTCTCGTTGCTGATACATTATGAATTTAGTTTTAATAATTTTATCATAAATATCAATATATCAATATAGCGTAAAACTACCTCCTATAGTTTTAAACCATAAGTGCGCGTCCAATAGTCTTGACCATAATGCCTAGCACAAAGGGATATGTGCACAGATGAAGGCTGTTTGGTTTAATAACAAAACCCACTTTCCATTTTTATCCAAAGTCCTCGGACGATTACGCCCAAACCTGCAAAGTGGCTTCCCAGTGGCTTGCAAACCGCGTCCAATGTTTATCAGTTACATTGATATCCACACTGCTTGTGCTAACGTAGCCACCTCTTGTGTCATACCCTTCACATAGTTGGCTTCACCAAATGGGCTGCCATGCAATCTCTTGAATTTGCTAAATGGGTTGACGTAGCCACCTTGGCTCTGTTGAGCTCTCACTCGTGATACGTACCTCCGGCGATTGAGTTGGATCTCCTGCCTGGATAAATTGTTGACTTGGCTATACCTCCGTTGCATGGTAACTACCCTATGATTCTGTGTTTCCAATTGCTATGTTGGACTGCCACCTCATTCATCGGTGGTTTCTTGAACTGACTATTGACTCGGCTCATTCTTTTCGCAATTCATCAACTGCATTCGTGGTATATGACATAATCCTATCGGAATACCCAGTCGATTGGTGGTAGATTTGTTATAACAAATGTTTACCATACATTTCCTGTGGATAACTAAACCAACCCCCGTGGCACAGTTTGTTGTAACTCCTATTTGGCACTCCGGCAGTGAGGCATAATCGTGAACTTTTGTTGGCATCTAACACCGCTTTCGACGGTTGCATTAAATGTTGTGCCCATTGTTGGGCCACTAATTTGTCATTATTATTATCACTTTTTAACGTCTATTTCATCCATTTCTACCATTCTTTATCACATCATTTATCATAAATTATCATATAATTCCATTTTATAAGTACTTATGCTTTCATGGATAAATATTATTTATTCTCCTTTATTTTTAATAAATTGATGATTATTATGCATGATTTTAACAATGATGGTTTATTAATGAACTTTTTGTAACATCACTCACGACTTTAGCCTCCAAGATCTTTTCCAGATTGCAAATATGATTTCTAGCTCATAATTAAATATTCCAACTCAAAAATTCGCTTGAATAAGAAGTGCGAGTTTTGCATTGGACGATTCAGGCAAATTAAGGTAAATCTTGAAAATCTGAGACATGGATTTTGCGCTGAACGGACCAAATTAGTTTTGTAATGAGCAATTTTCCAAATTTTGGTTTGGATTGAGAGAAACGCAAGGTTCTTCGAAGGTGCTTTTCTCAGATTTGTTGTTGCGTCGTTTTTCAAATTCTTCTAATTGTAATAACAAATTTGACTTGTTCTTGCTTAATGTTGATGGAAAGATCTTTCAGATTTGATCTTGTTTATTAAGATTATGTAATCAATCCAAAATTGTAATGGAAATCATTTTGTAATTAGTTTTGTTGTAACTTCCCTTTGCTCTCTATGTATTTAAATGAAAACATAGATCAAAGAGAAGAGGACAATGAGGGGGAATAATGGGAGATAATGAGGGATAATTGGGAGATAGGAAATGGACAATTATTAGATAGGACATAGGAGAGGAGATAAGAGATGAGAGATGGGAGATGAACAAATGTTGAATTTTAGGAGAGTTAAGAGCTTCATTATGTTGTAATTATTTCTTTCATATATTTTAATGAAGGAAGTTCTCCATTGAGTTCTACATCCGTTATTTGTAATCTGATCTTAGTTATTTCTCAAGGTGGAACTGAGTCTTGGGCAGTTGGGCCCACTACCTTGGACGAGGTGTTGCCTTGAACATCTACAATAGTTTAGTTGTGTGCTTGTTTGTTTGAATTTCAATCGTTGTTCTCTAAAGTAAATTTCCATTTTAATCAAGTAATTTGTTAAGTTGCTGCATTTTCTAGATTTGTTATTTCCTTCAACTTCTAGTTTTCACTTGATTTGTTGCTCTAGATTAGCATTTGAATTTTGTTGAGTGCAATAGCTTAAATTTCCAATTTAGCAATGTGTGGTTTAATTTAGCAACGATTCAAGTTGTGTGATTAGCATAATTATTTTTCCTGTCATTTGCTTTCTTCTTTTTAATTTTAGTTTTATTATCCAAATCTTACATTTTATTTCTTGTTGAATGAGCTTGATAGTATAGAACACAATCATATAGAACCAGTGTTAGTTGTTCGTATTGTTATGCATATATTTTGTCGATTGCCTTGAAATAAAAAGACACTCCTCGGGTTGATAATTAATGTCTAGGTGATTAGTTGTTTTATTTGTTTATTAAGAATTTAATTTTACCCAACATTTTGGCGCTGTTGCCCGGGAGACAGTCAAATTTCACTACCACACTAATATCTGGTTGTAGATGCATACCTGACTTCATGAGAGCTGGATATTGAAGACAGAAGGTAAGAACCTACATGTGCATCCCGGGGAACCAATGACGGGTCTACCCTCATTGGTCAGGCTTAGGTCATATAGCATGCATTGATAGAAGTAGGAATTTTAGAGCTAGAATTTTGAAAAACATCTCATGATTCCACTCAAGTGGTGATGTAAGCACCACCCCTTCCACTAAAAAATTGACAGGAACATTTGAAGGAGGATCCCCAAAAAAACACATGGAGAACATTTTCTATTATGATAAGAAATGGCTCACATTGCTACTCTTGTATTCCCTATCAAAGATCTAGGAGGAGTGACACAAATGCACATAATTCCCCCATCTGCTCTACTAAATTTTCATGGTTTGGCAAATGACGATTCAAATACATTCTTATTTGAGTTTGAAGTACTTTGTAGAGCATATGATTATTGTACTAATGCTCAAAGGTTGAAAGTGTTTCCTCTTATGCTAAAAGGAGTAGCTCTCCGATGGTTCATGAGCCTTGGTGGGAACTGCATCCAAACAAGGGAGGACATGAAGAATGTATTTTTAAAGAAGTACCAAGACTATTGTAAGGCCGGTGAATATATTTTTAGTATGATACAAGGGAAAGATGAAAGCTTGGAGGACTCTGTAGAGCGATTTAAATACAACCTTCAAAAATTAAAGCATAAGTATTTGGAAAAAGAGATCTTAAAAACACTCCTTCTTAAAGGAATCAAAGATGAAATTTTAAAACTCTTAAATCTAATGGGAAAATGTGATGTTTTTCAGTTATCATATGATGATGTTTGTGAATTATACATATGGTATTCAAGAGGAATCTCCAAGGCTAGTAAGAATTTTAGAGAAGTTTCTCATTTATTTTCCTTATCAATTACACGAACAGGAGATATAGGAGTTGAAATCGATGATTTATTTGAAAATTTTACATATGATTTTATTAGCTCTCTAAATTCACAATTGGATGTTTTGCAGGTTCATAAAAATCTAGAAATTGAAGAAGTGTTTTTCCCTCATTATCAAAACGAGCATCCCATATATAGTTGTTCTTTCTTATCTATGATGGAAGCATCATATCAAATAGATGGAGAAACAACTACAATTTCACAACCATGGAAATTGTGGCCTACATGTATGGTTCAAAACACTTCCTATCCATTTTCTTACTTGCATAATCCATTATGGAATACTCATGTATTAGGGCAACCATGTAGATCTCAATATAAACCCCACCAATCTTGTATACAAGTTTGACATGGTTCATCTTATGATTGCATGACTACTCTCTCTCATCTTGTAGCACAAACAAATCATCCATATTCATTTCCAGCTTTTCAACAACATCTTGCTTGTCTATCAAAACCATCCACACAACCAAATCAACTAAATCATCAAAATGCTCCATGCCCTACACAATTTCTTGCTCAACCCATTCCACACCCTTACAGTAATAAACCAGTACAACATGCTTACAATGTTGAACTACAAAATCTACCTACCCTTCCCACCCATTCTATCTCACATACACCATTGCAGAAAACTTACATTGAGATTGAGAATGTTTCAAATCCAAAAATTGTAGAACTTATGGAAGAAAATGAGGTTTTTTCTAGTCTGCATCAACAAACCGTTTTAAAAACTCAAGAACTTCATGATATGACAACTATGGGAAATCAAGAAAGTAAAGGATATATTGAGGATTGGTTTCACTCCATCATTTGTTTGCAACATCACTCCATACTTCAACAATTTTTGACACCATCTTTTCAAGGGAGGTTGGCTTCTCATACCCTACATACATTTTTCAAATTTGGGCATATACATACTTGAGGCCTTATTTCAAAAATGGTTCCACTGGAAGTATTTTTATACGTAACCATATTTATATTTCAAAGCAGAGTAGGTTAGTGTAAAAAATAAATAAGGACACATATTAATACATTCTTTTTTAATGTAAAAATAGTTGTTTTTGTTGCAACACACTGTGGAAATAAATATCGGTGATAAATGTTTTAATTCATTTGTGTATGTAGATGTATTATATTGAAAATAACAATTCTACAAACATTCATATTCATTTTTATCACCAATTTGGAAAAATTGCTTAAATATCATTTTTTTTTGGCTTGTGGGCTTGATAAAAGTTATGTTTTGAGGGACCAAAAAAGAATATTTTTAAAACCTATTTATATCCTAATCATCCATTGATATCTACTTTCAAACCCAATTTGAATCACTCCATTTGGATTTGAAACGAAAAAAGTTATAACCAAAACATTGACAGAGTGTTTAGTAGGCAACTCAGGAACATAGTTGGAACAGTCAATTTTTGGAGGCGTAAATTACTATATTTTTAAAACCTGATTATATGGTATATTCCCCTATGAATCTAGTTTACAAGGCAATTTTAATCACTCAATTTTGATATCATATGAGAAAGTTATGACCAAAATATTGATTGTCTATCGTAAATATGCACTTTTAAAACTCTGTTTTTTCCATTGTTCACTTGCGTATTTGACCCATAAATTCTTCTTGTATTCAAAACCCATTTCTATTGGAGATGAATAAATGAATCTACTTTCATTTCCAATTTGAATAATCTACCGTCATCAAACGAAAAATGTATGCTTAAAATATCAATTTTTGGTCTAAGTTAGGAAATCGAAAATGACTCTGTTATGTAGTTCGCTCTAAGTAAATTTGACAGATCATCTCATGAAAATTTTAAAACATGTTTCTATTGGAGATATCCATCTGAATTCACTTTCATTTGGCTTTTGAATCACTCAAATCAGACTAAAAACAAAGAATTTATGATTAAAACACTGCATGTTAGCATGATTGGCCACTGCTCTCCCGCATGTAATAAATTAATTTTACTTTGTTATTTTTTCCGTGGATTTGTTTTACAGAGTAATTACTTGTTATTTTTTTCATACTTCTTAGATTAGGGGAGCCCAATCACCTCTCTTTCTCCATGATTTAATGTTTTATTGCTGGTAGACACTTATTTTTTGCAGGTCCTAGGAGAATAAAGAGGTCAATTTATGAACGGGTGATTCTTGAAATAAATGTTAATGAAACAAGATCATTTCATTACCTAATGGATTCATCACAGAATAAATGGAGAATTGATTTCCATTTGAAGATTCATGTCACTGCTCCCAAAGCATTTTTCCAAGAGATCATTTTTTTTTAACATATTGATATTCCCTTAAGAAATAACATCATAGTTGTTGTAACTTAGTTTATTTATTTATTTATTATTTTTAAATAAAGTGTTGTTTCTTTTATGATTTCTCTTATGTTTTCTGTGTTTCAGGTGTTGCTTCATTCAAAGTTATAGTTTCTGTTCCATTGGCGAATGAACAATTGTTGTTCGGTAGAACGAACAACTTTGATTTCTTTTTGGTGTGTTTATAATTGTTGTTCAATCAATTGAACAGTTGTTGTTCAATCAATTGAACAACTATTGTTCAGTAGAACAAACAAATATGATTTGTCTTTGGGGTGTGTTTAGTAAGTGTTGTTCAATCGATTGAACGATTGTTGTTCAATTAATTGAACATCACTTATTTTTGTGTGCGTGTTGTTATTTAATCAGTTGAACAACACTTATTTTTGTCTGTGTGTTGTTGTTCAATCGATTGAACGATTGTTGTTCAATTAATTGAATGATTGTGGTTCAATCAATTGAAACGATTGTTGTTTAGTGAATTGAATGATTGTTATTCAATAAATTGAACAACACTTTTTTTGTTTTTATGATTTTGTTGTTCAATCAATTGAATGATTGTTATTCAGTCAATTGAACAACACTTTTTGCATTTTTCAATTTTTCTGTTCAATCGATTGAACGATTGCTTTTCAGTCAATTGAAAAACACTTTTTACGTTCTTACGATTTTGTTGTTCAATAGATTGAACAATTGCTGTTCAATCAATTGAACTATTGCAACTAACAGAAGTGGCTCGAGCAATTCGCGAACATGAACAATTGTTTAGATAGGATGTGCTTGCATGGCTTCCACCTTTTGCATTACTTTCAACATCAGCTCAGCCTACATCAACTTCAACAAATGCCAGACCATACATGTCATTCCACATCTTTTCGGAGGTAAAATAACATAAGTTTCTGATTTATTAAAAGTTTAGGAGAATTTCATGAAAATCCACTGAGAATTATTTATCATCATTCATTCCACATCTTTACCGCTTCCCATTTTTCTAAAACATAGAAGCTTTCGGTTTGGGGGAGTGTTACTTTCATTCATTTATTTATTATGACCACGCCATCATCCGTCGATCTCCTTATTCATTCTCAAAACCTCCCTTATTCCATGTTGTTTTACACCAAGCACAGATTTCAACAATGATTGTAGCAACCGCTTCAATTTGTTTTCTACTATTGCATGAGGACATGCTAATTCTCCAATTTGGGGGAGGAATTACTACACATGATGGATGTTTTCTACTTTCTTTCTCATTTAAGGTATACAATTTCATTTGTATATAGTGCATAAATTGATTTGTGTATATATTTAAAACTATGAACTGAATTCTTGTGATTTTTGAACAACAAAGAGGTATCATTAAAATACACAAACCCAAAAAATGTCAAATTAAATTAGTTTGTAAAATTTCAGAAATCATGCACTGTCACCTACAACCATTTTGCTTATACCTCATGATCGTGCATCAAAACGATCTTATTTTTTGATCAAAAAAGCATGTATATAGTAGAAATATACCTGCAAAATTTCAGCAAAATCTGGTTGTAGTTTTTGAGAAAATGGTTAATGAAATTTGTCGTTACTTATATCATATTTTGATGCAACTTCATATACATATAGTTGAAAGTCAATGTGAAAATTGTTACGCCTTCATCAACATTACTAAAATTGAATATTCATTATTTAAGAAAGAAGTCATTTGTTCCATCAATTTTAATGAGTTGGGATGAACATTTTTGTATTATATCTTGGTTAATATAGAGGCTTTGGGTTGCATGAGGACATGCAACATATTCAGTTTGGAGGTATGTTGGGCCACTAATTTTTCATTATTATTATAACTTTTTAACGTTTAATTCATCAATTTCAATCGGTCTTTATCACATCATTTATCATAAATTATCATATAATTCCATTTTATAATTATTTATGCTCTCATGGATAAATATTATTTATTCTCCTTTATTTTTAATAAATTGATGATTTTTATGCATGATTTTACCAATGATGGATTATTAATGAATTTGTTGTAACATAACTCACGATTTTAGCCTCCAAGATATTTTCCAAATTGCAAATATGATTTCCAGCTCATAATCAAATATTCCAACTCAGGAATTCGCTGGAATAAGAAGCGACAATTTTGCATTAGATAGTTCGGACAAATTAAGGAGAATCCTAAAAATCCGATACATGGGTTTTGTGCAGAACAAACCAAATTAGTTTTGTGATCAGTAGTTTTCCAAAATTATATTTGGATTGAGAGAAATGCAAGGTTTTTCGAAGGTGATTTTCTTAGATTTGCTATTGCGGCTATTTTCCAAATTCTTCCAATTCCAATACGAAATTCGACTTGTTCATGCTTAATGTTGATGAAGAGATCTTTCAAATATGATCTTGTTTATTAAGATTATGTAAACAATCCGAAATCGTAATGGAAATCATTTTGTAATCATCTTTGTTGTAACTTCCCTTTGCTCTCTATGTATTTAAATGAAAATAGAGATCAAAGAGAAGAGGATAATGAGGGGGAATAATGGGGGATAATGACGATAATTAAGAGATAGGAAATGGACAATTATTAGATAGGATGTAGGAGAGGAGATAAAAGATGAGATATGGGATATGAACAATTATTGAATTTGAGAAGAGCTAAGAGCTTCATTATGTTGTAATTATTTCTCTCATATGTTTTAATGAAGGAAGTTATCCATCGAGTTCTACATCCGTTATTTGTAATCTGATCTAACTTATTTCACAAGGCAGAACTGAGTCTTGGGCAGTTGGGCCCACTACCTTGGACGAGGTGCTACCTTGAACATCTACAGTAGTTTAGTTGTGTGCTTGTTTCTTTGAATTTCAATCGTTGTTCTTTAAAGTAAATTTCCATTTTAATCAAATAATTTGTTATGTTGCTGCATTTTCCAGATTTGTTATTTCTTGCAACTTTTAGATTTCATTTGATTTGTTGCTCTAGATTAGCATTTGAATTATGTTGAGTGCAATAGCTTAAATTTTCAATTCAGCAATGTGTGGTTTAATTTAGCAATGATTCAAGTTGTGTGATTAGCATAATTGTTGTTCCTATCATTTCTTTCTTCTTTTTAATTTTAGTTTTATTATTAAAGTCTTACATTTTAGTTCTTGTTGAATGAGCTTGATAATATAGAACACAATCATATAGAACCAGCGTTAGCTATTGGTATTGTTATGCATATATTTTGCCGATTGCCTTGAAATAAAAAGACGCTCCTCGGGTTGATAATTAATGTCTAGGTGATTAGTTGTTTTATTTATTTATTACACAATTAATTTTACTCAACACCCATATATTCACTCCAATAGTTGGTTTATACTTTGTAACGCTCTGCTCCAAACATCAATACACCATAACCATATGTTGTAACCTTGTAATATCTCCGCCATATGCACCATAGATTTCACCATAGGATTTCGCATGAGGGTATATATGTTACAACTATTACATGCGCCATTAGCTCTTAGGTAATACATGTGCCCCTATGGTATAATAATATAATTTTAATCCAAAGTTTTGAATTTCACCATAGCCTTAGCTCCACACGCTTTGGCATTTTTATAATGCGCCCACCTTAGGTTTAGCAAATGCGCCATAGTGTAATGCAACCATGCACTATTAGGAATTCAACATATTACTATGGCCACCATAACATTATGATAAAATACACTTTAATGTAATATTTTGACATCATTGAACATAATCTAACCCTTATAACTTGTCAAATATAAATGTGCCAAAACATTAATTGACATCTGTTTCTTACCATCATTATTTTGCAGGAACCTCAGAATTAATTTTGTGCCTTATGGAACTGCGACTAGTCACATAGTCAACAAGGCCTTCTTTGACACTTCAACTTCGACGGATAATTTCACTCACTTAAATTCGATCTCTCCAGATATAAAGTTTACAATGGAACTTGAAGAAAACAAGAGCATTCCGTTTTTAGATGTCCTAATCATCAGAAAAGAGGATGGCTCTTTGGGCCATAAGGTTTTCAGGAAATCAACCCACACAGAGAGTTACCTCCATGTTGATTCCCACCATCACCCTGCACAGAAGTTTGGTGTTCTAAACACGCTGGCCATCAGAGCCCTTCGAATTTCCGACTCAGAGCACCTGGAGGAAGAGAAGAAGCATCTAATCTTAACTTTTAAAAGTATAGGCTACAAGGAGCAGGAAATTAAAAAGGCCATAGATAAAGCTGAAAGAAAGTTGTTGTCTCATGAGCCTAAGGCTCAAGACCAGCCTAATTGTGGTATTGTTTTTCTACCGTATATCCATGGGATTACGGACAAAATCGCTAAAATCCTAAAAAAGAAAAACATTATCACTCATTTCTCAGCTCCAGGTACTATCAGACAAAGTTTGAAGTCTGTTAAAGATGATATCGACAATCATCAGCTTAAAGGAGTTTATAAAATAGAGTGTTCCTATGGAAAAAGCTACATTGGTGAAACAGGTCGATCCCTCCAGACAAGACTCAAGGAACATGGCGCTGATATTAAGAACGGAAGATCTCGTACTTCAGCCCTGGCAGAGCACTCCTTAAAAACTAAACACCATATCTGTCTGGAAAGCGCATCAATTATCGCTAGGGAAGAGCAACATCAGAGACGAAAGATCAGAGAAGCGCTTGAAATTATCAAACATCCTCATAATCTGAACAGAGATAATGGCGTGGAGATTAGCGGGAGCTGGCTTCCCTTGATCAAAGAAATAAAAATCGCAAGTGCATCCCCTGGTAAAGGCCTCAGCAGGTAAGTTATCCCTCTCCTTTCTTGTGTCTTCAGTCTTTGTTTTCATTTAGATCTAGGTATAGAATTTCCATTAAATTCTAGAATATATTAATTTCTTTATTGCTATTGAGTAATATATTAATCATTATATTAATTTATTATAAATATTAATTATTTATAATGGTTAATATAATATGATTAATATTAATAATTTAATTAAATTATTTAGGAATTAATATTTCCCTAGATATAAAATTAATTTCATATTAGTATTAATATTCCCTAGGTATATAAAATCAATTTCATTTTAGAATTAATTTTTCCCTAGGTATAAAATTAATTTCATATTAGAATTAATATTAATTTCATTTAGATCTAGGTATAAAATTATAAAATTAATAAAACAAATTAATACTATATATTAAAACAAATTAATATTATATATATATAATTAATAAAACAAATTAATATATATATAAAAATTTTAAAAACAAATTATTATTAAATTATATAAAATTAATTAAAAATTATTTCAGCCGACAGTTTGTTATTCTAAAAGTTTTATCCTCATCACTATTTATTATTTCTTTGTTGCTCTTCTGTCATCATCATTCTCATATCCTGATGATGGATCCCATTTGGGATTTGAAACGTTGGTACAAAAATGTTAAAACTGTGGATTCTCCGGTCAATGATTCAAAAAAATTTCTCCATCACCGGGAGGCTAAACGGAAATCTGGAGACATCGTCGGAATCAGTGCGTCGAACCCTTCATCCTGGCATTAGTTTTGTAGTCAATTGAGACAATCAAACTCTGCACAAGTCAAGAACAACTTTTTCACCTAGGACCATCTTGGTCGTCAACATATGGTAATATTTTGACTTGACTTACAAGATGCATTTTGTATCACACCTCCCAACAGAAATAACTTTTCGACCTCCAAAAGTTTTATTACAAACATGAACTTGATTACAAACATGAGCTGATGTAAAAACCATTTGGACTCTAGTTACAAACTTTGACTAGGCCTACTGTCAACAATTTACAAACTCACAGTTTATGCATATGGCATGTAATTTGCCCAGTTCCAATCTGGAGACTAACGTTCCTTGGCTCTAGATTTATTTTTTATGTCTCTTACTCTGTGGATGTTGATGTTGTATCCCGAGGTAGCATCAGACATTTGCTCGTCGAATTCCCTTTCAGCTTGCAATGTCAACAAACTCGTTCTCCGGAGTTTGTGCTAGTTGCCTTTTTATTGGAATTTCCCATACTTTGTCTGTGTAGGTTTTAACCCCATACAAAAATTACCTGCATACAAGTTCTAAAAACACAGAAAATAAACAATGCGAGAGCATAATACATAAAACACATATACACAGAGATTTTTCCCATGGATCCAAAAACCAGGACTATCAACTTGATTTTTCATATGTTCCTTTCAATGTTACAATACATATTTATACATGTCTAAGCATCCAATACCATGGACCGAAAAACCCTCGCGTCCAAAACCATGTGCGAAAAACATGCACAAAACTATAGGTAAGGTCCGTCACACCTAATATATGGTCCAAAAAACAAAATTTTCTGGGGCGCTGCCCCAAACCCCATAAAGGGGGGTTACCTGCACCCCTCAAACCCCCTGTGACCCCCCTGCTATGCAATTGGCGCAACGAAAGGGGGGCTCCCCCCCCCCAACCCCCCGGTTAACTACGTGGGCTAGTCGTGTAAAGAATATAACACAACCCAACATTCTGAATGTTGCGGAGTCCTTGTCTGACTGAAGTAAGATCTTCCCAGGACGCTTCTTTACTTGCAATGTTACATCTTATTTCTATGGTTAACTTTTGATAGCACCTACTTTCTTGCTGAAAATTTTTTGCTCCCAACATTCTTCTACACAATGTGAATTACTACCACAAAAGGTACATGGATAAATCCTCTTGATAACTTTTAACATTAAGTTTTGACTTGAGGACTCACCTTCTGAATCACTTCTTGATTGATTCATCAACTTACCATTTCGGTCCTGCAGCTTTTTCGACATTAGGTCTGGATGTAGGGACCGACATCGATCCACAATGTAACCTCTCTTCCCGCAGTATTCGCATATTGTTTGATCATAACCCAAGCCTTCATGTTTCGGCCTTTCCCACACGGAGATCGGTTGGAGTCTGCCTTGGCTTTTTTTGCCAAGACCTTGTCCTTCCTGATAACCCATCTTCTGCATTAGCTTCATACCCATTCTTTTAGTATGCTTTTCAAATGCTCCAATTTCCTGATCGCTAGAAGACTCGTCCTTCTCCAAGTCTTTTCTTGGTGAGGCTGGTGCATAAGAAGTTTCTTTAGAAGGTGAAGAAAAGCTTCTGATAGCTTCTTCTATCGACTGAGCTTTTGGATTTGTGGATAATGATGAATTGTCTTCATCATCCAGAAGAAGAGGCGAGGCTTCATTTTTCCCTTCAGTAGATGAGTTGTGAACTGAATGGTTGTTTATCCTTCGACTCTTTTGCAAAACTTCAATCTCTGTCTTGAATCTTTTCTTTTCTTCCTCCAGAGATTTCACCCTTCGCCGCAAAGCATCGTTTCTCAAAGCTTCAATCTTTGTCTGGAGTCTTTGTTTGTCTTCCTCCATAGATTTCACCATCCTCCGCAAAGCATTGTTCTCCCGCTTGAGTTGCCTGGAACTCTTTTCCATTCTTGCACCTAAAAGAGCCAACCTGCTCTGATACCAAAAAATGATCTGAAATGCAGAAATTAGATCGTCCACTCTAAAAGTGAAATATTAAACTGATGAGTGGTTGTCTGATAAACAAAGCATTGAACCATGAATTGCTTAAATGATAAGTGCAAGAAGAATATTACATCGTCTTTATGCTTTAAAACATCATAATTAAATGACGCATAAGCAGCAAAAAAAAAGGCGCAAACTCATAAAGAATTTGATGACGGAGTTCGTCCCTCCTAGACTATGTCTCTGGGTCCACTTCAAAATGGGAGACCGTTCTATTAAAAGAGCTTCAAGAGTTTCTTTACATGTGAATTTACCTGCTGATTTGTGCTCGCAAGAATTGTTGGACAAAAGAGCCTCTGCAGACAATTGTCGAAACTCTGACCCTGAAGCTTCTGTCGCTTGAAAACTAAAGTGCGACCTTCTTCTTGAAGGATTTCGCCTCTAGAAATGAAAGAGACTTGATGGGCTTCTAAAACGCCTCTCTTCTCTTCTACAAAACGCTGCAAAAAGTGCTCTCGCACTGAAAATGTGATCTCCACTTCACAAATGTGAACAGTGGGATTGGTCTTCTACAAATCTCTGCCTCCTCCAAAGGCTTTGAAAGCCTATCTTCAAAGAACTCTCCTTCCGTGAATTAGCTTCCTTGCATTCCCTTCTACAAAGGATGGACTTTCACCCCCTTTTATACGAAAATCCAAAGCTAAATTTGGAGTTTGTTTTAAAAACAAATTCTTTGTGGTCCAATTAGAACTCTCGATGCTGATACATTATGAATTTAGTTTTAATAATTTTATCATAAATATCAATATATCAATATAGCATAAAACTACCTCCTATAGTGTTAAACCATAAGTGTGCATCTAATCGTCTCAACCATAATGCCTAGTGCAAAGGGATATATGTGCAAATGAAGGCTGTTTGGTTTGATAACAAAACCACTTTCCATTTTTATCCAAAGTCCTTCAACGCTAACGCCCATACCTGCAAAGTGACTTCTCGATGGATTGCAAACTGCATCCAATGTCTGTTAGTTACATTGATCTCCACATTGTTTGTGCTGACGTAGCCACCTCTCATGGCATACCCTTCGCATAGTTGGCTTCACCAAATGGGTTGCCATGCAATCTCTTGAATCCATTGAATGGGTTGACGTAGCAACCTTGGCTCTGTTGAGCTCTCACTCGTGATACGTACATCTAGCAGTTGAGTTGGATCCCGTGCCTGAATAAATCGCTGACTTGGCTATACATCTGTTGCATGGTAACTACCCTACGATTATGTGTTTCTAATCGTTATGTTGGACTGCCACCTCATGCATTGGTGGTTTCCATTGTGCCTTCTATGGACTCCATCCGTTCCTGAACTAACTGTTGACTTGACTCATTCTTTTCGCAATTCATCAAATGCATTCGTGGTATATGACATAATCCCGTCGGAATATCCAGTCGACTAGTGGCAGATTTGTTATAACAAATGTTTATCATACATTTCTCGTGGATAACTAAACCAACCCCCATGGCACGGTTTGTCGTAACTCTTGTTTGGCACTCCGACGGTGAGGCATAACCATGAACTTATATTGGCATCTAACACCGATTTCGACGGTTGCATTAAATGTTGTGCCCATATATGCGCTCCAATAGTTGGTTTATACTTTATAACGCTATGGTCCAAACATCATTACACCATAACCATATGTTGTAACCTTGTAATATCTCCACCATATGCACCATAGTTTTCACCACACGCTTTCGCATCAGGGTATATATGTTACAACTATTACATGCGCAATTAGCTCTTAGGTAATACATGTGCCCCTATGGTATAATAATATAACTTTAATCCATAGTTCTGAACTGCACAATAGCCTTAGATCCACACGCTTTGGCATTTTTATAATGCGCCCACCTTACGTTTAGCAAATGCACCATAGTGTAATGCAACCATGAACTATTAGGAATTCAACATACTACTATGGCCGCCATAGCATTCAGATAGAATACACTTTAATGTACTATTTTGACATCATTGAACATAATCTGACGCTTGTAACTTGCCAAATATAAATGTGCCAAAACATTAATCGACATTTGTTTCTTACCATCATTATTTTGCAGGAACCTCGGAATTAATTTTGTGCCTTATGGAACTGCAACTAGTCACATAGTCAACAAGGCCTTCTTCGATACTTCAACTTCGATGAATGATTTCTTCATCACCGGGAGGTAAAATAGAAATCTGGAGACATTTCCAGAATCAATGCGTCGAAACCTTCGTACTGGAACTAGTTTCGTAGTCAATTGAGACAATCAAACTCTACACAATTCAAGAACAACTTTTCCACCTAGGACCATCTTGGTCGTCAAAATATGGTAATATTCTAACTTGACTTACAAGATGCATTCTTGATCAAAGCTCCCAACAGAAATAACTTTTGGACCTCCAAAAGTTTTATTACAAACATGAGTTAATGTAAAAACCTTCTAGACTCTACTTACAAACTTTGACTAGGCCTATTGTCAACAATTTACAAACTCAAAATTTATACATATGGCATGTAATTTGCCCAGTTCCAATCTGGAGACTAACGTTCCTCGGCTCCAGGTTTGTTTTTGATGTCTCTTACTCTATGGATGTTGATGTTGTCTCTCGGGGTAGCATCATACATTTGCTCGTCGAATGCCCTTTCAGCTTGCAATGTTGACAAACTCGTTCTCCGGAGTTTGTACTAGCTGCCTTTTTATTGGACTTTCCCGTACTTTGTCTAGATGTTGCGTAGTTCTTGTCTGACCGAAGTAAGATCTTCTGAGGACACTTCTTTACTTGCATTGTTGCATCTTCTTTCCGTTGCTGACTTTTGATAGCACCTACTTTCTTGCTGAAAAATTTCTGCTTCCAACATTCTTCTACACAATGTGAATTACTACCACAAAATTTACATGGATAAATCCTCTTGATAACTTTTAACATTAAGTTTTGACTTGAGGACTCACGTTCTGAATCACTGCTTGATTGATTTGTTAGCTTACCTTTTTGGTCATGCAGCGTTTTCGACATTAGGTCTGGATGTAGGGACCAACGTCGATCCATAATGTGACCTCTCTTCCCGCAGTAGTCACATATTGTTTGATCATAACCCAAGCCTTAATGTTTCGGCCTTTCTTTTGCATGGAGATCGGTTGGAGTCTGCCCTGGCTTTGTTTGCCAAGACCTTGTCCTTCCTGGTAACCCATCTTCTGCATTAGCTTCATACCCATTCTTTTAGTATGCTTTTCAAATGCTCCAATCTCCTGATCGTTGGAAGACTTGTCCTTCTCCAAGTCTTTTCTTGGTGAAGCTGGTGCATAAGAAGTTTCTTTAGAAGGTGAGGAAAAGTTTTCGATAGCTTTTTCTAGAGACTGAGCTTTTGGAGTTGTGGATAATGATGAATTGTCTTCATCATTTAGATGAAGAGGCAACGCTTCATTTTTCCCTTCAGTAGATGAGATTTTAACTAAAGGACTGTTTATCCTTCAACTCTGTTGCAAAACTTCAATCTCTGTCTGGAGTCTTTGCTTGTCTTCCTCTAGAGATTTCACCCTTCACCACAAAGCATCGTTTCTCAGAGCTTCAATATTTGTCTCGAGTCTTTGTTTGTCTTCCTCTAGAGATTTCACCATCCTCCGCAAAGCATCGTTCTCCTACTTGAGCTACCTGGAACTCTTTTCCATTCTTGCACCTAAAAGAGCCAACTCGCTCTGATACCAAAAATGATCCAAAATGCGGAAATTATATCGTCCACTCTAAAAGTGCAAGATTAAACTAATGGGAAATTGTCTGATAAACGAAGCATTGAACCATGAATTGCCTAAATGAGAAGTGCAAGCAGAATATTACGTCATCTTTATGCTTTAAAACATCAGACTTAAATGATGCATAAGCAACAAAATAAAAGACGCAAACTCATAAATAATTGGATGACAGAGTTTGTCTCTCCTAGACTACGTCTCGGGTCCGCATCAAAATGGGAGATCGTTCTATTAAAAGAGCTTCAAGAGTTTCTTTACATGTGGATTTACTCGCTGATATGTGCTCGAAGGCACTGTTGGACAAAAGAGCCTTTGCAGACAATTTTCGAAACTCTGACCCTGAAGTTTCTGTCACTTGAAAACTAAAGTGCAACCTCCTTCTTTAAGGATTTCGCCTCTTTAAATGAAAGAGACTTGATGGGCTTCTAAAACGCCTCTCTTCTCTTCTAACATAAGGCTGCAAAAAGTCCTGTCGCACTTAAAATGTGATCTCTACTTCACAAATGTGAACCCTTGGATTGGTCTTCTACAAATATCTGCCTCCTCCAAAGGCTTCGAAAGCCTGTCTTCAAAGAACTCTGCTTCCTTGAATTAGCTTCCTTGAATTCCCTTTTATAAAGGATTGAATTTTGCCTCCTTTTATACGAAAATCCAAAGCTAAATTCGGAGTTTGTTTTAAAAACAATTTCTTTGTGGTCCAATTATAACTCTCGTTGTCGATGCATTATGAATTTAGTTTTAATAATTTTACCATAAATACCAATATATCAATATAGCGTAAAACTACCTCTTATAGTTTTAAACTATAAGTGCGCATCCAATAGTCTCAACCATAATGCCTAGCGCAAAGGGATATGTGCGCAAATGAAGGTTTTTTGGTTTAATAACAAAACCCACTTTCCATTTTTATCCAAAGTCCTTTGACAGTTACACACAAACTTACAAAGTGGCTTCCCGATGGCTTGCAAACCGCATCCAATGTCTGTCAGTTACATTGATCTCCGTACTGTTTGTGCTGACGTAGCCACCTCTTGTGGCATACCCTTCACATAGTTGGCTTCACCAAATGGGATGCCATGCAATCTCTTGAATCCTCTGAATGGGTTGACGTAGCCACCTTGGCTCCGTCGAGCTCACACTCGTGATACGTACCTTCGGCAGTTGAGTTGCATCTCGTGTCTAGATAAACTGCTGACTTGGCTATAACTCCATTGCATGGTACCTACTCTACGATTCTGTGTTTCTGATCGCTATGTTGGACTTCCAAGTCATGCATCGGTGGTTTCCACTGCGTCTTCTGTGGACTCCATCCGTTCCTGTACTAACTCTGCTCATTTTTTCAGCAGTTCATCAACTACATCCGTGGTATATGACATAATCTCATCGGAATACCCAGTTGACTGGTGGAAGATTTGTTATAACAAATGTTTATCATACATTTCCTGTGGATGACTAAACCAACCCCTGTGGCACAGTTTGTTGTAACTGCTATTTGGCACTCACGCAGTGAGGCATGACCATGAACTTTTGTTGGCATCTAACACTGCTTTCGATAGTTGCATTAAATGTTGTGCCCATTATGCGCTCCAATAGTTGGTTTATACTTTATAACGCTCTGCTCCAAACATCATTACACTGTAACCATAGGTTGTAACCTTGTAATATCTCCGCCATATGCACCATAGTTTTCACCGTAGGTGTTTGCATTATGGTATAAATGTTACAACTATTACATGCGCCATTAGCTCTTAGGTAATACATGTGCCCCTATGGTATAATAATATAATTTTAATCCATAGTTTTGAACTGCACCATAGCCTTAGCTCCACACGATTTGGCATTTTGTAATGCACCCACCTTAGGTTTAGCAAATGCGCCATAGTGTAATGCAATCATGCACTATTAGGAATTCAACATATTACTATGGCCACCATAGCATTAGGATAGAATACACTTTAATGTAATGTTTTGACATCATTGAAAATAGTCTCACCCATGTAACTTGCCAAATATAAATGTGCCAAAACATTAATCGACATCTGTTTCTTACCATCATTCTTTTGCATGACCCTGGGAATTAATTTTGTGCCTTGGAACTACGACTAGTCACATAGTCAACAAGGGCTTCTTTGACACTTCAACTTCGATGGATAATTTCTCCATCACTGGGAGGCCAAATGGAAATCTGGAGACATAGCCAAGATCAGTTCGTTAAACCCTTCGTCTTGACACTAGTTTCATAGTAAATTGAGACAACCAAACTCTACATAAGTCAAGAACAACTTTTCCACCTAGGACCATCTTGGTCGTCAACATATGATAATATTCTAACTTGACTTACAAATCCATTCTAGATCACACATCCCAACATAAAGAACTTTTGACCTCCAAAAGTTTTATTACAAACATGAACTTGATTACAAACATAAGTTAATGTAAAAACCATATGGACTCTAGTTACAAACTTTGACTAGGCCTACTGTCAACAATTTACAAACTCATAGTTTGTACATATGGCATATAATTTGCCCAATTCCAATCTGGAGACTAACGTTCCTCGACTGCAGGTTTTCTTTTGATGTCTCTTACTATGTGGATGTTGATGTTGTCTCTTGGGGTAACATCAAACATTTTCTCATCGAATGCTCTTTCACCTTACAATGCCGACAAACTCGTTCTTTGGAGTTTGTGCTAACTGCCTTTATATTGGACTTTCCCGTACTTTGTCTGGATGTTCCGGAGTCCTTGTTTGACTGAAGTAACATCTTCCTAGGATGCTTCTTTACTTGCAATGCTGCGTCTTCTTTCCGTGGCTGACTTTTGATAACACCTACTTTCTTGCTGAAAATTTTATGCTTCCAACATTCTTCTACACAATGTGAATTACTACCACATATAGTACATGGATAAATCCTCTTGATAACTTTTAACATTAAGTTTTGACTTGAGGACTCACCTTCTGAATCACTACTTGATTGATTCATCAGCTTACCTTTTCATTCCTACAGCTTTTTCGACATTAGGTCTAGATGTAGGGACCAACATCGATCTACAATGTGACCTCTCTTCCCGCAGTAGTCACATAGTTTGATCATAACCCAAGCCTTCATGTTTTGGCCTTTCCTACACAAAGATTGGTTGGAGTCTGCCCTGGCTTTGTTTGCCAAGACCTTGTCTTTCTTGGTAACCCATCTTCTGCATTAGCTTCATACCCATTCTTTTAGCATGCTTTTCAAATGCTCCAATCTCTCGATTGCTGGAAGACTCATCCTTCTCAAAGTCTTTTCTTGGTGAGGCTGGTGCATAAGAAGTTTCTTTAGAAGGTGAGGAAAATATTCTGATAGCTTCTTCTACCAACTGAGCTTTTGGAGTTGTGGATAATGGTGAATTGTCTTCATCATCCAGATGAAGACGCGAGGCTTCATTTTTCCCTTCTATAGATGATTTGTGAGTTGAAGGACTGTCTATCCTTTGACTCTTTTACAAAACTTCAATCTTTGTCTAGAGTCTTTATTTGTCTTCCTCTAGAGATTTCACCCTTCGCCACAAAGCATCGTTTCTCAAAGCTTCAATCTTTGTTTGGAGTCTTTGTTTGTCTTCCTCCAGATATTTCACCATCCTCCGCAAAGCATAGTTCTCCCACTTGAGCTGCCTGGAACTCTTATCCATTCTTGCATCTAAAAGAGCCAACCTACTATGATACCAAAAGTGATCTAAAATGCGAAAATTAGGTTGTCCACTCTAAAAGTGCAAGATTAAACTGATGGGTGATTGTCTGATAAACGAAGCATTGAACCATGAATTGCCTAAATGAGAATTTCAAACAGAATATTACATCGTCTTTATGCTTTAAAACACCAGAATTAAAAGATGCATAAGGAGTAAAATAAAAGACGTAAACTCAAAAAGAATTTGATGACAGAGTTCGTCCCTCCTGGACTACGTCTCTGGGTCCACTTCAAAATGGGCGACTGTTCTATTAAAAGAGTTTCAATAGTTACTTTACATGTGGAATTATGAGCTGATTTGTGTTCGCAGGCACTGTTGGACAAAAGAGCCTCTGCATACAATTGTCGAAACTCTGATCTTGAAGCTTCTGTCGGTTGAAAATTGAAGCGCGACCTCCTTCTTGAAGGATTTCGCGTCTGGAAATGAAAGAGACTTTATGGGTTTTGAAACGCCTCTCTTCTCTTCTAACACAAGGTTGCAAAAAGTGCTCTCTCACTAAAAATGTGATCTTCACTTCACAAATGTGAACGCTGGGATTGGTCTTCTACAAATCTCTGCCTCCTCTAAAGGCTTCGAAATCCTATCTTTAAAGAACTCTGCTTCCTTGAATTAGTTTCCTTGCATTCCCTTCTATAAAGGATAGAATTTCACCTCCTTTTATACAAAAATCCAAAGCTAAATTTGGAGTTTGTTTAGAAAAAAATATATTTGTGGTCCAATTAGAACTCTCAGTGCTGATACATTATGAATTTAGTTTTAATAATTTATCATAAATATCGATATATCAATATAGCATAAAACTACCTCCTATAGTTTTAAACCATAAGTGTGCATCCAATAGTCTCGACCATAATGCCTAGCGCAAAGGGATATGTGCACAAATGAAGGTTGTTTGGTTTAATAACAAAACCCACTTTCCATTTTTATCCAAAATCCTCCGACTGTTACGCCCAAACCTGCAAAGTGGCTTCCCGATGGCTTGCAAACCGCGTCCAATGTCTGTCAGTTACATTGATCTCCGCACTGTTTGTGCTAACGTTGCCACCTCTCGTGGCATACCTTTCGCATGGTTGGCTTCACTAAATGGGCTGCCATGCAATCTCTTGAATCCGTTGAATGGGTTGACGAAGCCACCTTGGCTTCGTCGAGCTCTCACTCGCAATACATACCTTTAGTAGTTGAGTTGGATCCCGTGCCTAGATAAACTGTTGACTTGGCTATACCTCTATTGCATGTACTACCCTACGATTCTGTGTTTTCGATCGCTGTTTTGGATTACCACCTCATGCATCGGTGGTTTCCACTGCGCCTTCTGTGGACTCCATCCATTCTTGAAATGAATGTTGAATTAGCTCATTCTTTCTGCAATTCATCATCTACATTCGTGGTATATGACATAATCCCATTGGAATACCTAGTCGACTGGTGGAAGATTTGCTATAACAAATGTTTATCATACATTTCCTGTGGATAACTAAACCAACCCCTGTGGCACGTTTGTTGTAACTCCAGTTTGGCACTCCGACGGTGAGGCATAACCGTGAACTTCTGTTGGCATCTAACACCATTTTCAACAGTTGCATTAAATGTTGTGGCCATGTATGCGCTCCAACAGTTGGTTTATACTTTATAACGCTCTACTCCAAACATCATTACACCATAACCATATGTTTTAACCTTGTAATATCTCCGCCATATGCACCATAGTTTTCACGATGGGGCTTCACATTAGGGTATATATGTTACAACTATTACATGCGCCATTAGCTCTTAGGTAATACATGTGTCCCTATGGTATAATAATATAATTGTAATCCATAGTTCTGAACTGCACCATAGCCTTAGCTCCACACGCTTTGGCATTTTTATAATGCGCCCACCTTAGGTTTAGCAAATGCACCATAGTGTAATGCAACCATGCATTATTAGGAATTCAACATATTACTATGGCCACCATACTTTAGGATAGAATACACTTTAATGTAATATTTTGACATCATTGAACATAATCTGACCCTTGTAACTTGCCAAATATAAATGTGCCAAAACATTAATCGAGATCTGTTTCTTACCATCATTCTTTTGTGGGAACCTTGGAATTAATTTTGTGCCTTATGTAACTGCGACTAGTCACATGGTCAACAAGGCCTTTTTCGACGCTTCAAATTCGATGGATGATTTCTCCATCACCGGGAGACCAAACGAAAATCTGGAGACATTTCCGGAATCAGTGAGTCAAACCCTTTGTCTTGGGACTAGTTTCACAATTAATTGAGAAAATCAAACTCTGCACAGGTCAAGAACAACTTTTCCACCTAGGACCATGTTGGTCATCAACATATGGTAATATTTTGACTTGACTTACATGATCCATTCTGTATCACTGCACCTCTGTTAGGTATTAGGTGCAGTCATGATCTTGGATGCATGGAGTAGGAATGACTTCGGATGATGATGCAACATTGATTTGAGTTCTGGGCTAGATACATTCTCGACATACCTATGAATATAAGGTGCAGATCTCGGATGGATTGAGCAGAGATCTCCTTCTCGGCATACCTGTGAATGGAAGGTACAATCAAGACCAGATCTAGGATGAATGAGAGGGCTTCGAATGGATGGATAGTCTCATTGTCTCTATTCTATTGGATAGTACCACAGTCTTGATGAGCCGCAATATTAAGAAGTATAATCAGGTTTTGGATTGAGGACAATGAAAGAGTATAACAATCTCAACATAATTGTGACAAGCAATAAACCTAGATCTCTGTTACAATCTTAATAAACAATAGTGATGAGGGTTTCAAGAAGTAAGTCTTCATTCTCATCATAACTATGATTGTCTCAGTCTTAAGATAAAAATATCACAAGGATCTACCTTCTCGACATTCCCTTAGTAATGACATTGTCATTCAAGATAGACACATCACATGCTAATATATTGGTGATTACTAATCACAGTCATAACATATGAATGATAAAGAAGGATCTTTGTGATGTACACAAAACCTTATCTTTAGCATGGATAGAGCAGGGGATGGTGATTTTGATATCTCAGTGACTTCATTGTTCCAAGAGTACTGATGTGAATGTATATCAATGATGATCCTACGCAAGAAGAACAACGAGTGAAGATATAGCAGCAATGTGAATACTATAGCATGGCAGCAAAGATGATGATGCAGTAATGGCTTCAGTGGTGCAACAATCATGATGATCTCAACAATACTCAAGGAAAGGGATTGATGTTTTGGTCTTGGAGAGGCATAATGTGTCAAGGGTCATGGTTTTGGTATTCGTCTATTTGAATCTCTATAAGCAGAATTTTTCGTGGGATTTCCTCTCTAAGAGGGAGAGGTTTTGGCCTTGGCAGAAAGCCAAATATTTGTGTTCTTGTCTCTTTTGTTTTTGATAGTAGTTTGATGAAGCTAACATACACACACTAATAATGAAGGAAAGAAACATCAAGCTAGGATAAACTGTATAAATACTTCACAAATTGTTATCATGTTAAGAAGAATCATTGTAATTTCTGAATGCCCTAGATTCTTTAATAGTCTGAGTGGCTGACATGTCTCTTGAGGATTTTGAAGCCGATGTTGGATGACTTTGTTGTTCTTGTTGATTCCACTTCCTTAAGGTCACATAGGAGGTTGAATCCAATCATAGTAGCCTCTCGTCTCATGTTTACACCGGTGGGCTAGTTAATTGGGCAGATGTGGGAGGAGGTTGTTCCATGATTAAAAAAAGGTGCAAGAAGTAAGGCAACAAGAAAAAATTGTGATACTTTTGAATGACAAGGTCAAAGCAGTTGAATTTATAAATGTAATAAGGATATAGGAAATCATGGTTTTTGTGGCTTAAGGTAAGTTTGAAATAGTGATTGTGGAATTATAAGGGATGCTCGTGTAGGGGGGACATGGTTAAGGCCTACGATTGATGGTTAGTTTGTGATCATCCTAGTTGAAATGTATGAGCATGACAAATGTAGAATTTGGGATTATACGAGCTACAAAAAAGTTGTGAGTTAAGAACCAAATGTCTAAAAGTTGTAAATGGCACAACATATAACACAATCATATGTAATGTTTTATACACGTGGGAGAACTCAATGAGGCCCACTTGCTTTACACATAAATGCTAAAGTATGATGGGATATGCAATATAGATAACACATAATATACCATCATAGATCCATCGTAAGTACGAATCTAACATGAGCCGAGAGAGATCAAATTTCTTCATGTGCAAATTTCTTTAGAGTGCAAAATACAATGTTATTTTTCATTGTTTAAATTGTATTTTTGAATGCTAAATAGAGTATATATAGGGCCAAATAAACCTTTTAACAAAAAAACTTATATTTTTCATGATATATACATATACATTTTTTAAAATGATATATAATATATACATAATTGACATTAAAATATTTCACATAACATGTACATAGAGACACTTTATCACTCAAATTAGAATGATTTTTTTATTATTAATGTATTTTTAAGTATATGTCAATATTAATTTGTATTAAATTATTTTATTGATAAGCCGCATTGAATATTTTTTTTATATACAACATTAAAATATTTTATTTTAACAATTTTTTTTTTTTCTATATATAGATATATATGAAGTTGATATCATTAGTTAACATAGATCTTCAAATAGCTTATTTAAATCTTTGGTTGAAATATTTTTGAAAAGTATAAGATTTAAACATCTTACTAACACATTTTTTTACTTTTAATTACTTTACAACATATTAGTTTATTATTATTTTTATAAAGAACATTGTTTTTCTATTTAGATCATAATTTTTTTATTATTATTATTATAACAAACATTGTTTTTATATTTAGATCATAATTTTTTTATATTTTATTTTTATTTTAAGGGCAGACCGACGGACATACAGACTTACACATCTCCCATACTGGGATGTGGAACACGATCCCCATATTGGGTTGTAGAATGAGCCTCTTGGCTCAATAATGCATCATAAAATTTAAAATTGGAGCACGTCATGAGGAGATGCCATTTAAATATGAATAAATGCTTGTGGAACTTAGATGGTGAGATGAGTTAGAAGACAAGAAGAATAAGGAGGAAAAACAAGGAAATCAACAAGATAAAACATGGTGGAAATAAACTATATAAATAGAGCAGATAGAGCCAAATAAAAGTACAACACAAGTTGATTTCATTAGGGAAGAAATAAAGATGAATGAAAATTGCAAGCAATTGATTAAAGCCATTAAGTCTAGCATGGCACAATGTGGAAATTAATGAAAACTAAAAGCCACCAGAGGAACACACATGTTCCTAGTGAACCCTATACAACACAAGTTGATTTCATTAGGGAAGAAATAAAGATGAATGAAAATTGCAAGCAATTGATTAAAGCCATTAAGTCTAGCACGACACAATGTGGAAATTAATTAAAACTAAAAGGTACTAGAGGAACAAACATTAATTAAAACTAAAAGCCACTAGAGGAACAAACATGTTCCTAGTGAACCCTTGGTTCAATGAGGTAAGAACCAGCTACAAACTAAATCCTAGTGAGAATGGAGGTCCAAATTTGAAAATTTGTGAAGGATTGACCATAAGCAATATTAAACATGAAGAAAAAAATTCAAAGGCATTTTTGAAGGTGATGCAAGTGAAAAATATTAGCAAGGAGAATGATAAACTAGAAATAAAGAATTGTCATACACTAAACAACTATACAAAAACATAACAAGAAGTAGAAAACTTGCAAAAAAAATTCTTCTGAGAAGAGGGAATTTGCATGAAAACCAAGAATAAAAAAATTGTCATATACTAAACAACTATACAAAAACATAACAAGAAGTAGAAAACTTGTTAAAAAAAATCTTCTCAAAAGAGAAAATTTCCATGAAAGAAGTTGTGTGCACTATAACATAACAAAAATAGAAAACTTACAAAAAAAAAATCTTCTTAGACGAGAGAATTTCCATGAAAAAGGGGTTGTGGCAAGCACACAAAGATTGACATCTAATGAAACAAATGACATATAAGGCATTCATAAAGCATCTCAAGTGGAGAGATGAATATATTAGCCATGACATGAGAATAATATTGAATAGAATGAATGATCTTACATGGTTTCTGGAGGAGCTAAACAATAGTCCTCAACATCCCTAATTTTGAGGAGGAAACTAATAACCCAACTAACAATAAAAATTTAATAATTAGTCTTTTTTTCCACTTATATAAAGCATACTTTAACTATTCCAAGTGTTTTATTTTTTTAGGCATATTTTTGAGTTGAAGGACCTATGAGAATAATAAGTTTGAGTTGTGTAATCTTCACAATCTCAGTGCCATAGTGTTTTTTCATGGTGATACTAAATTCATTTATACATTCAAAATGCATTTTAAACAATGAAAATTCACAAAATTTTATCCTTTGACTCAAAAAACAAACTATATATTTACACATTTACTAATTTTGAAATTTCTTATACACATGTTCTAGTAAATTTCCTAAAAATCCTTTCCCCATATTAAAAAAACAATGACACAATCTAATATTAAGAAGAAAAAACGATAACACAAAAAAACCAAACGATAAAAATTGATATTTACATTTTTTCATTCATTATTTTATCTAAATAATTATCAAATATTTTATTGAAAGTTAAACCATAATTCTCATCGATCTTGATTTTAATTTTATTTATTTATCTATATAAATAATAAAAAGTTATATAAATCTTAGTTTTATTTTTTTCATATGTATAAATAATAAAAAGTTATATAAATCCTCATCAATCTTAATTTTAATTTTTTTTTACTTATCTATATAAATAATAAAAAATTATATAAAGTTGTAACAAACATAATTTGAAAAAAATAAAATCACTTTCTTCTCCAACCTGTTTGCAGCTATTTTTTGACATTGTTTCCCAATATTTATCATCTCCTGTAAAAAGATGACCTAACATTTTAATTTAGTAACATTGTTTCCCAATATTTATCATCTCCTGTAAAAAGATGACCTAACATTTTAATTTAGTAAAAGTTTAACTAACATTCCATTTTATTATTAATTCGATATTTATTATGAATTTCATGACAACTTTGTTGAAAGAAACGATTACTAATAATAGGCAAAGCGTCAGCGCTCATTCCAAATTGCAAACCTTCCAACAAAAGAAACTCTGCTTCTTACCAGCAACACAAACGAAACTAATGAAGACATCTCAATCCCGAGACAGACTGATCAGCCATTTCCCTCCAGTCTTTTATCACATTCCTGAAAACTGTCGCAATCAAGAAAATTGTTGCAGAGCCTCAACGTAAAGCTGGACCAATTGCACCTTTGATCACATTCTTGAAAATTGTCGCCAACAAGAAAATTGTCGCAGAGCCGAAATGTAAAGCTGGGCCAAGTGCATCCTTGATCACATTCTTGAAAATTGTCGCCAACAAGAAACTTGTCGCAGAGCCGAAATGTAAAGCTGGGCCAAGTGCATCTTTTATCACATTCTTGAAAATTGTTGCAGAGCGGAAACATAAAGCTGGGCCAAGTGTATTTGATGGAAAAACATTCATCGATGAACGAAGAAGTAAGAGGAGCTCTGCACCATGCAGAGGTCAGGAGGCTTTTAATGGATTCCAACAATGATTCAGCATTCGAAACGCTGATTGCGAGTTTGATGAGCCCCGGCAACGAAAACCGGCGCCAGGCCGAAGCCACCTTCAGCTCGTTCAAACAACGCCACCCCGACGCCCTGGTGCTAAAGCTCATCATCACGTTGCGCTCATGCGCGCAGGCGGAGACCCGGGGCATGTGCGCCGTTCTCCTCCGCAAACAGCTGGACAAGAAGAGCTCCGCTTTTCTCTGGCCACGTCTCTCTCCTGCCACCCGCAGCGCCCTCAAGACGGAGCTGATCCTTTGCCTGCAGCGAGAAGAGACCTGGGGCGTAATTAAAAAGGTCTGCGACACCGTGGCGGAGCTAGCTACCGTCATTCTCGTGGCCTCGTGGCCGGAACTCGTGGCCTTTATGTTTAGCTGGGCGAGCTCCGAGTCGCCGAGGCTGAAGGAATCCGCGCTGATTCTATTCGGGGAGCTCTGTGATTATATGCAGCCCCACGTGGCCACATTGCGTTCCGTTTTTCAAGAATGCTTGGCCCCCGCTTCCACCATGGACGTCCGCGTGGCCGCGCTGAGGACCACAGCAAAATTTGCTGAATCTCTTGGCGACATTGAAACCTTCCAGCACCTGGTGCCCGACATGAAGGGGGTCCTGACTGATGCTCTCAACAAAGGCGACGAGGCCGCGGCCATGGAGGCGCTCGAAGTCTTTGTCGAATTGGCCGGGTCGGAGCCTAGGTTTTTGCAGCAAAATATCGTTGATGTCGTCGCTTGCATGCTGCAAATTGCCAAGGCAGACGGGCTGGAGGAAGGAACCAGGCACCTGGCTGTCGAATTCCTCATTGCCCTTGCTGAGATCGGTGGGCTGGAAGAGGGAACCAGGCGCATGGCTGTCGGATTCCTCGTCGGGCTCGCCGAGGGCCGGAGTCAATGCCAGAATCTGCCGCATGAGTTCGTGGGTCGATTGTTTGCGGCGTTGATGGAGATGCTTCTTGACATTGAGGATGACCCACTGTGGCACGTGGATTGTGATGACGGGGATGCTTGCGAGACGAACAATTCTGAAGTAGGGCAGGAGTGCTTGGATCGGCTTGCTAAGGCTCTAGGAGGGGAAGTTATTATTCCTGTTGCGGTGGAGTTGCTGCCAGGGTATTTGCCAGATCCTGATTGGCGAAAGCGCCATGCTGGTTTGATAACTTTTGCTCAGATTGCAGAAGGGTGTGCTAAGGTACGGCGATTTCACATCTCCATGTGTGTCTGCGCCTCGTGTACAGTACTTTGAATTGAATTTTGACGGTTTTTCGGTGGGAAAACATTAAGCAACATGCAAAATCTTGCTGGAACCATGGATGAGCTAGTTGGAATTGTAAATGAGCGTGTTGAATTTAGACAATGCATTGGGTTGGGAAAACTTTAAACAACGCCCTAGTCCTTTTCGGAGTCATGATTGGGCAGGTTGGGACCATGAATGGTGGATGTCATTCTTCACACTTTCAATTCAGGGCTCTGCATTGAATGGACCATCATGCGTGGTTTCAACCTGCCCATGATTTTGGGTAGAAGCTGCCCATGATTTGGGTAGAAGCTTCCCTATAAGATAAAATAAGATAATTATATTTATGTCTAACTATTGACCACAAGGTAGGTCAAAGGGACTATTGACTACAATGATGTCCATACAATGCGGAAGAACCAAACAGTCTCCTATAAAAGATACAATGCATGAATATAAAAGATACAATGCAGGAACATAAAAAATACAATGTATGGAATGCTGAGAGGATCCTAGAGCAAATGGGTCTGAGGATTAGACCCATCTCTCCTAACATTCAATGCTAAATGAAGAACATTGAAGAAAACTCCACAAAGTTTGTTGGCCCGATGAAGGGTTTCTGGAAAGTGCGGATTGTCCACTAAATCGTTGCCTCGGGGAGTTCGTTGGCTGCTGAGGTTTGGAGGACCTAGTCTGTCTCTCAATAACGGATCTTAAACAAATTTGCTCCTGAGATCTCGTGTGGCGGGGTGAGGTCCCACATATCCTCACTGATCTAGAGCCTGGATATGTACTGGTATGAATTGGTCTCTTGGTGCCCTTGTCTAGAGGTAGTACCCTGAAAAATGTCATGATCCTCTGTGTGGGGTATGGTTTGATGGGAGGCTGAAGAATATGCGCTCGGAACCTGAGAGACTCCTGCATATATCGGGCAAAACATCTCTGATCGGAATTCCTGAAAAAGTCAGCGAGGGTCTGAGAATCTTTGAACAAGCAATGAAACCTTCCTTTGATCTCCTAGTAGACAGGGCATCCAAAAATGAAGTGCACCTCGGTCTCCACTTCTTGTAAATGACATACCTAGTAGATTTTGTCTGGTCTATCAATATGGTGGTCCGTCTCTATTCAAAGTCTATGAGAACCTACTTTGAACTGGCCTAGATGAATGCGAAGAGCATGCATCCAGTGGCGAAATGTATACTAGGGTCGACCAATGAGCCCGTCTCTCAACTCCAAGAAGTGCTCAGTGTAGAAGGCCATCTTTGGGCGCAACCCTCCTGCAGGATTGACCTAGGTGACCTGAACAAACTGCCTGTAGATGTTCTCCTTGATGATCTTGTTCAGCCCCTGTCTAGTAGGTAAAAGGTGACCACCAACATCTAAGGAATATTAGAAAGTAGGGAGATGATCCAACTGAATGTCCATTAACTCTAAGAGGTCTAAAACTCCTGTAAACCAACATCTAGCCCGGGCTGAGGGAGTAGAACGAGCAATAGTCTTAGAAGAACAATATGCCAAGTAAGGATACCGGTCCCTACTCTTTATCGAGTTTGCATAGCCCCGGACACGATGCAAGAATCCGACCAATCTAAAGAACGTCTCAAGCCGAAAGCGTTGAGCTCCAAACTCTGCAAGGATGATGTGCTGAGGTATTGTCTATTTGCATCCAATGATGGGGTGGAGAAGAAGAATCTGGACTCTCTCAACTGAAGCCCAGTCTGACTCAAGTAAAGACGGTCCCCAAATCTCTAAGCCATATAGAACAGTGGGATGGATCAAGGTGTCCATGAGGCTCATCTTGGACGAGATGTCCTGGAAGTGATGTCGAAAGCACTACCTCCCTAGAAGGGCTAAGGATCCATATCCTTTGTTGATCCAAGGTTGAAGTGTTGGTCGCAAACTGAAGCGGGGACTTGAGAATTGCACCCCCAAGTAAGTATACGTGCTAGTGATCTCAACCTTCGCCCCTCTAAATAGGAAGTGAAGGTCCGAAGTTTTCTTCACTCCATTGAAGATCATAACCTTGGTTTTACCCAGGTTGACTGTCAACAAAACAGAGCTAAGGCATCCATCTACCTCTGTAATCCTTCTGGGGATAAGGAGAGGAGGACCACGTCGTCGACAAAGAGTAGAATAGATATCAGAACCTGGTGAAGAAGGCAACCATCAGTGTCTTGGATATGCTTGTGTAGAAATGCCTCCAATTCATCAATATAGATCCCAAACAGGGTAGGGGACAGTGGACAACCCTATTTAACCCCAATAGTGCTTTGGATGAAATCAAACATCCCATGAGCCATGTGAAGATGACTAAGGACATACTCATATGGGCGCGTAATAGTTATCAATAGGGTCGTTGAGATGCCAATATCTCTGAGTCTTTGGAGTATGGCTTCCCTTGGAACAAAGTCAAAAGCTTTCCGAAAATCTACGAAACAACAATAGACTTTCCAAGAGTGGTGTCGTGCCTCCTCAATCACGACGCGAAGGGTGAAGATGTGGTCAATGGTCTGATAAGCCGGTCGAAAACTTGCCTATCCCCTAGCTCTGAGTTGTCTCTGTTCAAGGTCACTACAGAGCTTCCTATGTAGAAAAATAACATACAACTTCAAGGACGTGTGGCCCACCATGATCATTCTGTAGTTATCGAGATTTGAATTGGAACCTGATTTGTGGATTGGATGGATGATGTGGTGTGACCATGCCGGTGGAAAACCTTCACGGACTACATGGTTTAAGAGATTAGCGAAGTAGCTAACCAAAGCACAGAAACCGTGCTTAAAGAACTCTGCTTGGTAGCCTTCCTCATCGGCCACTTTGCTATTGTTCATCACCCAAATGGCCTCTCTAATATCTCTGTCTGAGAATAGGTAACAGGAAGAGGGTGGGGAGGTAACATGAATTTGGGCTTGCCTCAGAATATCATAAAGGTTGGAAGTGTGAGAGAACATGGATGTAGGATCGAGGTCAGGTGGAAGAGGGGAGTGTCGGCGAAGGATGGTATGCCAGAAATATTTAGGGGAGTGGGCAAGGAGAGCAAAAAGTTCCCGTCTTCTATGAGAGACAAAGAGTCGTTTCTTGCAACAAAGGAGGCGATGATAAGAAGCTTTGAGGTTAGAGTAGAGGGGTTGAGAGTGGGTGAAAGCATATCGAAGTTCTCGATGTAGAGTCTTGCATTCGTCATTGTACCATTTGTTCATGGGGCAACATCCAACTTTTGGGGAGATGGAAGTGGAACGAGTGGAGTGGGGGAAGGATTTGAGTGCTGATTCCGAAATGGCAGATGAAAGACAAGTGGATTTAGTGGAAGCAGAATCAAGCAGGGAGAACTGGGTCTCCGATGGGAGCATTGCATAGGGTAGAGGATAAGATGTCAGGGCCACCTTCCTCAAATCGAGAGGTGGTTCAGGGTGGGCCTCGAGGGGAAGGATGGGTTGGAAGGGAAGGGTCAAACTAGAGAGAGAAGGAAAGAAGTGCATGATTGGCAAGGGGAATGGGGGAGACCGAGAGATGGCAAATAAAATGGAGCAAGTTCTGGCTAGCGATGACATAATCAACTATACTCCAACCCCCGCCATATGGCCGACATTTGAAAAAGCGGGAGTTTGGGAAATAGAGAGACCATTTAAATTCAACAACTCCTGTGATTCCCCCAACTGCAATAGATGCTTACCATAAATTGTAGTGGGCCCCAAAGCATCATCTGACATCCAGTGAAGCCCTACTGAGTTTGGATCTACCCCCTGGGTACAAAACACATCCTCTAATTGATCGTGGAGAGGGATTTGGAGATCTCTAGTATGAGCATTGAAGTCACCTAGGAGGATGATTTCCCCAACAACAGAGTACTGGGTGATGTCGATGTACAAGTCTATAAAGGGGTCCCCATTCGAGCCATTATGGATGACAAATGGTGAAGAGGTTGGGGGAAAGTAACAAATTGCAATGGAGATGTCCCTCGGAGGAGAGACTCAGATACTAATCTGAATCCACATAAACCTGGCAAACTCATCTTCGGCTACCAAAGATACCTTTTTCTGGAGTGAGTAAGTAGCCAAACAAGCAACTCCACCCGGTCCTCTGACTCCTCCCGAACTCCTCGTCTCTTGCCAGCAAACTAAGAACCAATGGTACCCTGGAATATCTGGGAGAGGTTGAACAGGGCTCGCATGAGTCTTGGTCAGGAAGAGGATGTTCGATGATTCAAGAGATATAAGAGTCCCGCGATGACCAGAAAGGTCCATTGCCATTCCAACAATGGATAGAAATGCTTGTACCCTGTTGTCTCCCCAAGCAGGCCTGTCATTTGGAACCTCCAGTTCGGGGTTCCCACCCAGGTGGGAAGGAGTCCCGAATGACTGCCCGAAGATTCCTGATAACTGCCCATTTCCTTGCCTATTGTGCTGCCATAACTTGTTCTCTGGATTGTTTAAGTTCCACAACCTGTGCTCAAGTGAGGTCCTCATCCAAGAAAATCCTGCTGGGAAGAGAAAACAAATTCTGCTTAGCCCTGAGGGCGCGGAGTCGATCAGATGCAATCCGAAACTTCTGCTTAGCCCTATAGAGCATTCATGTTATGGGCAGGAGTTCACATGGTGGATAATATTTGCCCATTGGGTGTGTTGAATATGGGCTCTACATCTATTGCTTGTGGGTTTAATTTATGAACTGAGGTTGTTTGAGATGTGGTCTAGCCATAATCCACTATGAGTCTATCATAACTAGCCCATATTCCATTGTGTGTGTTTAGTGCGTTGTAGTGGGGTCATTAGGAAATGGGAGTCTATGTTCATTTTGATTCCCTAATGAAGGGTGAGTGTCCACTTGAAATGTTTGGATGTTTTTAAACTCCAACACAATGTATTTCCAAAATACTTACTATAAAAAAGTGGGAATCTAATGTAACTAGGCCAACTTCCATTTTGTGTGTGTTTAGTGCATTGCATTGAGGTTGGTTGGGATGTGGTCTAGTTGTAGGCTATGAGCACCTAACTAGCCCAAGTTCTATTTTGTGTGTGTTTAGTGCATTGAATTGAGGTCAGTTGCGATATGGTCTTCATATAGGCCAATGCCAATCTACCATAAGTGGTTCAGAGTCCATTTTGTGAGTGTTAAGTGCATTGAACTGAGGTCGGTTGGGATGTGGTCATGACGTAGGGCAATGGGAGTTTAACATCACTAGCCTAGGTTGCTTTGTGCGTGTTTAGAGCATTGAATTGAGGTCAATTGGGACTTGTTTAGTCATACACCAGTGGGAGTTTACCATAACTAGTCCAAGATCCATTTTGTGTGTGCTTAGTTCATTAAACTTAGGTTGATAGGGAAGTGTGAGTCTACCAGAACTAGACTAGGTTGCATTTTGTGTGTGTTTAGTGCTAAGCTACAGGGTAGTGCCCTCCCCCACACACTTCACTCCCAAAGTGCACCCTTAGAGGGAGCATTTTGGAAGTGCCCTCGGGAGCACACTTCTTGATTGCCTTCCTCCCATGAGCATTTTTTGGGAGCATGCTCCTAGGGTTTTTGAGGTGCCTTTTGAATGATAATACAAAATTCTTAAAGTCAAAGGAGAACTTGTTTTACTTAAATTTTTACATTATCATTGATTGTTTCAGGATGTTTGGGATGGTTTCCAACCTCATCAAACCTCGTATGAAGAAAAAATAATTTCACATCCCAACCAAAATTCAGTAGACTTAACAATTTTTAGACTCCAACAAATATAACTGTACATAATTGAAGAGATGTCCACAAAACCCTCAAAGACATGCCAAATGTCACCATGCTCTTTTGCCACATTTCACCCACTTAAAATAGCTGTGACCTTCAGAAATATAGGAAGTTATGAAAACTAAAGTTGACCACCATGAGAAAATATAGACATAACCATTGAAAACTCGCTAAAAATAGCACAATCTTGATCTTGTACTATTTCTTCCAAAAATATCGATTTCTAAAACTCAAACTATGTAATGCAATCAAAACCCTATAAATGATCATGGCCAAGAATCAGTGAGAATGTGTCCACAACTTCTTGATGTTGAGCAATTAGGATGGACTTAATGAGAAGTGCAACTTGATTATGAATGTGCTCACAAACAATAATGAAGGTGACAGTTGAATTCACCAAGGATAAATTTGGTGTTAACAATTATGGCCTATTTTCTGAACTTTATATGATAGTTTAAGTTTGAACTTTGAACTTTGAAGTTTGAACCTATCTTTGAATTTTTTGAAGTATCAATTACTATTACAACTCTTTGGTAATGAATATAATGCTTTGTTTCATTTTGTGGTTGATGTTATTTTTTAGAGTTGGTCATCACTCTTTGTTAATGAATATGATGCTTTGTTTCATTTTGTGGTTGATGCTATTTTTTAGAGTTTGTTGATGAAAAATATTATATGTTGAAACTTGAAGGTTGATGCAATAATTGATTATTTAATGACAATCAATGTTATCAAAATCAAACTGTTGACTGAATTGATAGACCCCCCAAAATGAGAATCGATAAAAAAACCCGACCAAAAAAGTGATTGACCAAAAAATACATAAGATATTCAAATTTTAAAGAAAAAACATATATATTCATGTGCAGCCATATGAATCCAAACCATTTGTACACAAATATGCAAAAGTTCTCATTTATATGGCAAGTAGGAGTGCATATATCCAAAATAGCACTTAGTGCAATACACCTTTGAACCAAAAATATACTAGCGAAGAGGCTTTAGATGGCCTCTAGTGTAAAAAAAAATCATTCTGCAGCCTGCAACGAATACCTACATATCATCAAGATCATTACCTAAATTGGTATTCTCATCATCAATATCACCGTTTAAGCATTAAAATAAGATAGAAAAAGTTTCACATGTCAAATATGGATTTTGTTTGATTTATGGATACATTTTTACTAAGGATCATGACAAAGGAGTTCAACAACCAACGCTACTAACATCAAGGTACATAGAGGGCTTGGTGCTCTTGATTAAATGTTAGTTCCATGCCCTCGTACACAATAGCATCTAACGGAAACGTTGCAATCCCCCCCAATCTTGAAATCCTAAAAAATGTTAAGTTTGCTAGATTTTGAGTGGGATCTAAAATTTTACTTTCTCCATATGAAATCCAATTATGTTATAACCACTCTCAAACATCTTGATTCAATAATAGTAATGTTAAAACTTTAAGAATTTAACATTATCATTAATTATGTAACATTAGTAGGGCCCTAGGGTTGAATATTAGGATGCCCCACTCATAAATTATTGGTTATTTATTTATTTTTTTAATTTGTGTTTGGAGGGTTGTGGTTGCATTGTACAAAACTGACCAATTTTGTGAAAAAGGGTTGGTTCAGTATCTAACCAACTAGTTTTGTACAAGAACAAGCTGGATTGGTACCGAACCGACCTTTTATAGATTTGTATTGTTGGTCGGACTGGTTTAGGCACCAAAACAGTCGGACTGACCGATTGCACCGATTTCGATAACATTGATGACAATGTTATAACTACTAGATGATTGATACTATATGTGTACCAAATGGTTAATGCTTTAATGATCGTTATTCATCCAATAGTTAAATCTATGTTTTTATGTTTTTGCAACTAATTCAACATTTTGCATGCTATTTTCACAGATATATATATATATATATATATATATATATATATATGTATCAAAATATAGTAGATATATATTATATAAAAAGCACTCTTGAAATGCTCTGCTTCTGGAAGCTTTTGAAAATTGCGCTTCCCACTCTCGCTCTTGTTCCCACTTTCCACTCTCATTCTTGCTCCCACTTCCCACTCTCGCTCCTTGCTCCCTACAACCTTGGTTCAATGCATGCCAATAAAGTTGATTGGGATGTGGTCTAGCTGTAGGCCATTGGGAGTCCACTGTTACTAGCCCAAGTTCCATTTTGTGTGTGTTTAATGCATTGAATTGAGGTTAGATGGGATGTGGTCTCATCGTAGGTTAGTGGGAGTCTACCATAACTAGCCCTAGTTCCATTTTACATGTGTTTAGTACATTGAGTAGAGGTCAATTGGGATGTGGTCTACCAGTAGGCCAATGGGATTCTACCATAATTGGCATAGGTTCCATTTTGTTTGTGTTTAGTTTGTTGAAGTTTTGAATTGAGGTTGGTTGGGTTGTGGTCTAGGCATGTAGGCCAATGGGGGTGTACTTTAATTATCCCAAGTTTCATTTTGTGTATGTTTGGTGCATTGAGTTGAGATTGGTTGGGATATGGTCTAGTCATAGGTCAGTGAGGGTCTTCCTTGTCATTAACTACCTTCAGTTCCATTTTGTGTGGGTTTAGTGCATCAAACCAAGGTCGTTTTGGATGTGGCCTAGTCATAGGCTAGTGGGGATCTTCCAAAACTAACTTGGGTTCCATTTTGTGTAGGTTTAGTGCATTGAATCGAGCTCAGCTGGGATGTGGTCTAGCCATAGCACATTGGGGATCTATCATGGGTAGCTTGAGTTCCATTTTGTGTGTGTTTAGTGCTTTTACTTGAGGTCATTTGGGATGTGGTCTATTTGTGGGTTAGTGGGGGTTTTACCTTAAACAACTTGGGTTCCATTTTGTGTGTGTTTAGTGCATTGAATCGAGGTTGGTTGGGATGTGGTCTTTTTGTAGGCCAATGGGGGTCTTACCCTAGGTAGCACGGGTTCCATTTTGTGTGTGTTTAGTGCATTGAAATTGAGGTCAATTGGGATGTGGTCTATGTGTAGGTCAGTGGGGGTCTTAGCTTAGCTAGCCTAGGTTCCATTTTGTGTGTATTTAGTGCATTTGACCAATGTTGGTTGTGATGTGGTCTATCCATAGGCTAGTGGGGTTTTACCCTAGCTAGCCTGGGTTCCATTTTCTGTGTGTGTTATTGAACCAAGGTTGGTTGGAATGTGGTCTATTCGTAGGCCAGTGGGGGTCTTACCTTACCTAGCATGTGTTCCATTTTGTGTGTGTTTAGTGCATTTAATTGAGGTTTGTTTGGATGTAGTCCATTTGTAGGTTGCTGGGGGTCTTACCCCAGCTAGCCTACGTTCCTTTTTGTGTGTGTTTAGTGCATTGAAATGAGGTTGGTTTGTAGGTTAGCAGTGGCCTTACCTTAGGCTAGTCCGGGTTCCATTTTGTGTGTGCTTAGTGCATTGAACTGAAGTTGGTTGGGATGTGGTTTAGCTGTAAGCCAATGGGGATCTATCATAACTAACCTAGCCTCCATTCCCAATGCATTCATGCTTGAGAGTCCCCAAAGTAACATCTCTAAAGAGTTCTGTATTAGGCCAGCCAAAAATTGGGCGGGCCCTGTATGAAAATAAACAAGCAATGCATTCAATTTAGAGGGTACTTTGGAATCATTGAAAATGGGCAGTGGACACATGTAAACTGTGGTTTGAATATGATATATAAGCTGGACTCTTTAGCCTATGAAGATGCATATCTCCACTTCACACAAATGGCAGACGTATGAAAGATTTGAACTCAAACTCCAAATGTATGCTACGTTGATTTGGATTTGTGTTGAAAATGTGTATCAGACTAGACTTAGATTGAGATGGGTTAAAAATGCATAACAAACCTAGATTTAAATGGGTTCAAATTGAAAATACATATCAAATCTAGATTCAAATGGGTTCAAATTCAAAATAGACATCAGACCTAGATTTAGACGGGTTCATAATGCACATCTGACCTATTTTGATGGGTCTGTGCTTATTCATCTTCTTCTGGATTTGGTGATATTGGTTGAATGCTTGAGTTCTTTGGATTGGGTTGATTGATAATCATTCCCAGCAAGTTCAGTTGAGTATCAGAATTCGATTTCAGTTATTATTGAATAAAAATATCCTTTGTTCTATTAATTGATCCCTCATCCATTACATTAGTTTATATGATTTTCACTTGTGCGTCAAGCTATTAGGATTCAGTATTGGAATGCTATAGATGTCTTCTTTAAATTTTCTTTCAGTAGATGTTAAAAGATCTTGAGCATGTTGTCGAATGATTTTGAACTTATTATTATAGATGTCCCTTTTAAATTTCTTTTTTTTCAGGAGATGATAAAATATTTTCAGCATGTTGTCCCAATGGTTTTGAACTTATTCCATGATTCGCACGCTCGAGTTCGTTGGGCTGCGATTCATGCAATTGGTCTACTTTCAACAGATTTGAGTCCGGATTTTCAACAACAACAATATCAACAAGTTCTACCTGCCCTGACCGGAGCTATGAATGATTTCCAGAACCCAAGAGTGCAGGTGAGCGGCTTTGGACAATGCATAGAGCTTGAGCCATAGTCACCATGTCATAATAAATCCTAACATTATTATTTCCTTTTCCCTTACAGAAATTCAAAGCTTGAAATGTTTTTCTATGTTTAACAAGACTTCTTTATTTCATACTTTTCCTATGTTTCACTATGTTGTTCTTGTGACGGTTGGAGACACCTTTAAATGTTAGGGGATAATTTCAAGGGATGACACAGGGGACCCAATAATAAATTTCAAGATTTATGTGATGGGCATATGCTGTTCTTATAGTTGTAGAAATTATTTTCAAGATGGACACAATCATATCTGAATTTTAACCATACAACATCTAGTTGTAGGTATGACATCTCTAAGCATTATATACATATGCTGTGAGGAATGGGAAGGGAAGGGAAGGGAAGGGAATGGAACGGATCTTTCGTAGAACACCCTGATTTGATCTAGATGTAGAATTCCCATGAAATTCTGATCTGCTAATATGAGCAATCTGAAATAAAATTTATTCTCACATAAACACAAAATTTCTCTACTAGATGCAGTGGAATAGGAACATAAATAAAGCATAGTCCCACAATTCAAGACAATTTTTTTTACTAGGGAACCCAACTAGGAAAACCCTCTGCTTGATGAGAATTTTATTGATAGAAAAACTGACCAATATATCTCTTACAAAATAATTTTTTCAATCAGAAATATGCTTGTCTTTTCTGCTTTTTCTAAGCTTGAAACCCTTGCAAGACTGCTGGTCTCACCAACTTGCGCTCACCAAAACAATGATTAAACTTGTGCCTTCGTTCCTTTTTTTAAAGGCAATTTGAATGGTTAAAAATAGTGAGCTTTCTAATTAAGGAATTGAACTGGAGTATTTCTAGTTAACAAAAGTCAACAAAACTAGTTAACTGGATCCTCCTAAAATTTAGGAGGCTAACTCCACTTAAGCTTTCAATTCCTAATTTAAATCACACTAGAAGATCAAAACTAGACCTTCAACTTCAACACATTAGTTAACTACCTCATGCACTCCTAATTTTTAGGGAAACACCTAAATTTTAGGAACTCAACCACGCACAAAAAAAGAACTCGACTTTGACTCCTTGAATTAAGGCACAAATCAAGGAATCACTTTTCTCACTAATTTTCAACACTCCCTCTTAGCGAGGAAGGTGTTCCTGGAAGAACCTCGTCAACCTAGATTTGTTCCCAACACTACCAAGTTCTCCACTTCTGCGGTTGGTCCCTTTGAACTAGAAGACTTCCCTACTTTCTTTTGCGGAACTTGCTTTGAAGACCTGTTTTTTCCCATCATACTCTGCGAGACTGCGAGCTCTGGTCCTCCTCCTCATCATCCTACTGGTCAACCCAATAGCCAACTAGCTTAACCTGAAATTGAGATACTGGCTGAGGCTCCATCTTGAGAGCTCTATCCTGCTCTCGCTCAACCATCACTTCTCTACTCTGTGCACTACCTTCCTTGCTGCTCAAAGCTGCACCTGTCCCTACCTGCAACTTGTAGAGATTTTTCACCCTCACATCTATTTGCTTCTTACATCCAGAAGTTGAGTGTTGGCGGTACACCTTACCTCCGTTGAAAATGATATCATATCCCTTGTCCTCAAGGGTGGCTACCGAAACAAGATTCTGCCTCAATCCTGGAACATAAAGAACATCTCTGAGATGAAGGGAATTACTTGACTTCCTCTGAAAGCTGACAGTACCAACTCCTCTAGCTACATATTGACCATCATCTCCTAGCTCAATTTGAACCTGCGCGTCCTTCTCCTTCAGGTGGCTGAAACTCTTTTTGTTCCTGGTCATGTGGAAGGAAGCTCCTGAATCAATATACCACATATTGCTATCTGCTGAGCTTGCCATGCAAGCTATCAACGAGAAATCCTTCTCGAACTAGGCAGAAAAGTCATCTACCTCCGTTGATGCAGCAGCATAATCCTTCTCGGCCCCCTTCTTCTTACCAAGACACTTAGAAGTGTAGTGTCCAAACTCATGGCAATGGAAGCACTTGATCTTACTTAGATCCTTCTTCTTGCCCTTCTCATAGGACCCAGCCTCTCCTTGGCCTTTCTTGCGCTTGGCCTTGCTACTCTTGCCTACCACGACACAGTTCTCCTCGTCCTCTGTCATAACTAATCTCCCTTCTATGGTTCCTCTTCAAATCTCTTCTTGTATGCAGTCAGTCCAAAACCTTTCCCAATTTGGAAAGTTTTCTCTCCCACTAACAACATCCTGAAATCCTTTCCATGACTTGTGTTGTCGCGCGGATTGACACGACAATGCTCGGACCGGGGGCTGTCACTCTGATCCCCGATCCCTCCGTTTAAGCCTATCTCCCACGGCTAAGGGGGGTAGACCCTGTGAAATGATGAAGGCCAACTGCCAAACAGTTGGGCTGGGAGACGAGATGCACTAAAATGATTTTATTAATTTTGATAGACCAGTGCCTTATGAGATTGGTGCTTAAATGATTACTTGCTAGACGATATAAGAACATGAACCATAAACAGCAATCATTTATCATCAAATAATGAGAACAATGCTTTAAATATCTAGTAAAACCACAAAGTTCCTCAAATAACGATATCCAACGACTAAAAAGAGATAAATGCTTTAATCAATCACATAGTCATTGACTAGATACCACATGCAGCTAACATTCATGTACGAGTAAATATTCATTCCACATCAGTAACTTTTGAATCTGAACATGAAAATTTCTGCAAGCAAGAAAATTTTCCAAAAGTTTTAGTTTTTTTTTTTTTTTTAATAATTATTATTTTTTTTTTTTATTTTTATTTTTTATTTTAGAAAATGAAAATTCTAAATCTAAACTATACTAAAAGTAAACAAATTAAAATCTAAAAAGATAAAGTCAAATTAAATTCTAAAATCTAAACAATGAAATGCATTATATATATATATATATATATATATTTTTATGAAGTTATTGGTAATAAAATGAAACTATTTAAAATACAAACAAAACGTAACTGATATGAAACAATACAAAACTATTTTTTTTTTTTTTTAATCGAAACTATAACCTAAGCTAACCTACGCTACAGGATTAACTGCGTTAAAGAATAAATCAAACAAAAATTACGATGAATCAAAACCACGACTGCGGACGTATCCAAAACTGGGAACGAAAACTTAAATGAAACACGGCCGCAGGCCAAACCCAAAAACGACGCAGTCACAATATCAACGCACGAAAGTAAATGGATATCAGGGGCAGCAAGACCCAGTACACGAAAGCGAGAATGAAGCGAGGGTTTCGTTGACGGGAGCAAAGATTTCGTTGACGTTTAGAGCAGAGGGATGGCGTGATGCAAGCCCCAGAAACGCAATGCAAGCAGTCGACAAACAAATAAATGCCCAGAAATAACGAAATCGTGACCCTGGCTCGGAAAAGAAACTGTGAAATAAAGCTAAATTCGTGATGCGGTGATGGGGATAGACGCAAGAAATCGAAAATGGTTACTGTTCACCCCTTTTATATGCGAATTCGAATACAGAAAAAACGTGAATGCTAACAACGCCTGGCAAACAAAAGATTTATGAAAACGACGGCAGGTGGAAAAAAATGAACTGTAATGCTCACGTCTGAGGGATCGAAGAAATCGCAGAACGAAAATGGAAAACCCCAGCCGTCGATGATTAATGATTTTGACAATTGATTATCACCTGGTCGCTAATGGAGGAAAACTCACCTGTAAATTTCGTCAAGCTGCCTGCGGAGCGGACTGTAGAGACGCTGATTGAACTTAAAACAAGACTGCAGACACACGGCCTCAGGCACCAAATGTCGACGATTGAAAGCAACACGCTGTCATTCACGTTGAGACTCCCCTTTTTTTCTTTTTTGGTTCTCGCAGGCAGAGAAATAACTTCCAAACGCCCTTACGAGGGTTCTGGCTGGGACAAGGACGTTTGAAGACAGCACTGGATATCGTGGCTAAAAGATCTGCAAGAAAAATATATTTGTCCCTGCGATAGATTTAAACTCTGATGAATAATCAGAAGATTTATTAAACCCTTGAATGTCTCAAGTAAACCATGCAATCAGAATCCTGCTGAAACAAAAAGGGAAACCCCTGTATTATGTGTAAACAAGAAATTGAAAAACCCAAAAATGCCTGATTAATTTACAAGTTTTGGCCCCTCTTCAGCCAGATTCAGCAAATAAGAACATGAATACTTTAGAATATCAGATAAGTTTCAGAAATCTCTCATGTAAACCAGAAAAGAAACTTTTAAATGATTAACCCAGGGCCAAAATCAGTTAGGCTCTGCAAAGAAAAGCCTGTGGGAGTCGGCTGGTTCAGCCTAGAACTTCCCCAAACGCCCACCAATATCCTTCACCTAAAGATTTCCTGCACATCTCAAGCAACCATCAATAAAGAGAGCAAGAATGCTGCTAGATCTCAGGAAATAATGGAGATACCTGCCATTATTTCAGAAACCCTAACAACACTCAAACCCTAGCAAGTGAACAAGATACCTGTGCTCACAATACTCGAAAACAAGCTATTATTAATGGCTGAAAACTGAAATATGCAGAAAAATAAGCATCTCACAGCAATTCCAGAGAGTAACACCAGCAAGATTTGGACCCCAAAGTCTTCTTTTATTAACCAGAAATCAGATTACAAGAGAGCTTTTTCAGTACAGACTCACAGATCGATTAAAAACCTGAAATGACCCCCTAAGACCCTATATAAAGGAAATGATCCCAACGGCTAGTTTGAGTGATCCATGTTGAAGTGATCTCAACCGTCGATGAGGATTAAGACATCTCTTAATCTCATCCGTCGATTTTATTAAAAAATGATATTTTGCATGCATTCACAAAAAATATTATTATTTTATTATTTAGGGTTTTTGCTTTATTTTATGAACTTTTTATTATTTTTTATTTATTTAATTTATTTAATTTTTTAATTTTTATTTATTTAGTATTTCATTTATTTTCTTAAATGGATCATTCGAACTAAGCCGTTGGAAACATCACCTAGGACCTAGGACTTAGGACTCATGAGGGGACTAAAACATTTTTCAACCCTCAAGACACATTACATCATGACTTTTACAATTTACATCTTAAGGGGACAAACCCACTTAATACAGACCCTCACAAAACACCCAGTTTCTGCGACACAACTATAATCTAGCAGATTAACACACTAGGATTCTCCTAAAGTTCTAATAACAAAATGCATCCCGGCTTTGGGGTCAGGTTGAAGGAAAACTCTGCCGATCGTAGATCGGTGAGACGAAAAACCTCCCGGGATGTAGATTATCATTAGAAAGTTAGGTCCACCTAGGCAATTTTACATACATGACTCTGATCTGCTTAGAGTATTTACAATTCATACATGCAGACTGGGTTTACAATTAAAATGATCAAGCTATTGATGACTGTAGGCTGGCACAGACACGTCGCTCAGGTGCTGCCCCTTTTTGCAAAGAAAAGGGGGGTGTACTGCATGGGTAGTTGACCGGTAGTGGTCAACATCTGGCTCTACTTGGGGACACGTTGCTGCACTGTAGGAATGTGAGAATCCAGAATCTGCATCCATACAACACACAAATAAAAATAAGTAGCGTCCATTCCAAAATCATCATATACATTAAGTACAGGAAAGATAAAAGCTCTTCATTTATTGACTAACTAATAACATGAAAAGTAAATCTAATCCTAAAAACAGAAATGAAATGCTGAAAAGACAAGGAGTAGGGATAGAAATACAATACAAAAGATGCCCCATGGCATCAGATATCATCTATGAAGAACAACTTGAGCATTTGGCCGTTCGCTGGTAGATCAAGTGGTTCACCATCCAATCTGCTCAAGTAGAATGAGTTTGGCCCAACTATATCTCTAATGATGTATGGTCCCAGCCACAAGCTGTCAAACTTCTTATGTTTTCCCGGTTTTTCATTCTTGCGATCCCAAAGTAAAACCATGTCTCCAACCTGCAAAGATCTAGATCGAGAGCATTTATCAAAGCTTTTCTTAATGTTAGATTGATTTTTACATATAGCCTCAAAAGCTGTACGACGAGCCTCATCTAACTCGACAATCTGATCTATTCTATTCTGAACAACATTTTTATTAGTAGAAAAATTTTGGAGAAGCTGATAAGCTGGCAACTTCAGGTGCATAGGTAAGGTAACATCCAAGCCATAAACCAATTCAAAGGGAGATTTACCAGTAGATTTCTTCTTAGTAATTCTGTCTGCCCACAAAGCATACTTGATTTTGCTGTCCCAAGACTTCTTGTTATCTCCTACTATCTTCTTGATAATGGTTATGAGATTTTTATTACTCGATTCAGCCAAACCATTACCCTGAGGATAGTAATTCGACGAATGAGATAAGACAATGCCATACTTGAAACAAAAAGATGTAAACTCTGAAGAACTAAAAGCCTTGGCATTGTCTGTAGTGATCTTAGCGGGGACACCAAATCTAGTAATGATGTTATTTTCAATGAAATCCATAATAACCCTTTCAGTGGCATTCTTAGCAGGAATGGCTTCGACCCATTTAGTGAAATAATCTGTAGCAGTCAAAATCCAAGAGTAGCCATTGCTAGAATTTTCATGGAACTTCCCCATGAAGTCCAGACCCCAATGCTGAAAAGGTGCCTCTACAATAACAGGTTGTAGAGGAAGGGCAGCAAGCTTCTGCTTCCAGTGAACAGTTGACAGGCTTGACACGTTCTAACATACTTGTGCACATCAGAAAAAATCGAAGGCCAATAATAGCTAGCTCTCAGGATTTTGTGGGCGGTAGTTCTAGCGGCATAATGACCACCACAAAATCCTGAATGAAATTCGGAGATTAATCTTTTGGACTCAACATCATCAACACACCTAAGCACTATGCCCTCAGGATTTCTCCATCCAAGGCCATCCTTCATAAGGCAATACTTAGTGGCCTTTAGTCTAAGAGCCCTGCTCTTATGAGCGACTAAATGGTTAGGACATGCAAGATTTGTCAAATAGTAAACTATGTCCTTATACCATTCATGCTCTGCTAATCTTCTCAACTCTGGTGAAGATAGATCGTCAAGGCAGAACAAACCAAGAGTCTTTTCATTACTTTCAGTTAACATTTGAGCTAAACCTTGGCCTTTGATCAGCTTGGTGGGTCTAATTTCTAAATCGTACTCCTGTATCTTAGTAACCCACCTAGCACGAGTCCCTAAGCAATCAGTTTGAGTTAATATGTCCTTAACAGCAGAATGTGGGACGAAAGCAATGATCTTAGAATAACCCACATAAGTTTTAAAATGCTTGAGAGACTTGACCAGGGCATAGGCCTGCTTTTCCATGGTATTGTACTTCAACTCAGAGTTTTGAAGTGCTCTACTCATGAAAGCAATAGGCTGCTCGTGACCATCTTTATTCTTTTGAAGCAAAACACCAGCGATGGTATCTTCAGAAGCGAAAGAAAAAATCATGAAATCCTTGGAGTAGTCAGGACTAACCAAGACAGGAGCTTTTGCAATAGCAGACTTGATTTCTTGGAAAGCCCTTTTGCCCTCTTCTTGCCAGACAAATTTCGCATCTTTCTTCAGAAGACTTTGAATGGGCTTAGCTATTTCTGCATAATTTGGGATGAATCTTCTAATAAAATTTATCTTTCCAAGGAAAGACTGAAGGGATTTAAGATTATGTGGGAGAGGAATCTTTTGAATCGCTTCAACTCGTTCGGGATCGATCTTGATTCCTTCCTTAGAAATGATATGACCGAGTAATTTCCCTTCTGTTACCCCAAAAACAGATTTAGCCGGATTCAAAGAAATTCCATATTCTCTACATCTATCGAAAACTTTCCTAAGATGATCTATATGACTGATACCATCTTTAGAGAAAACGGTAAGATCGTCTTGGTAAATTTCGATAATTTTTCCGATCAACCCTTTGAAGGCATAATCCATGGCCCTCTGGAATGTAGCCCCAGCGTTTGTCAACCCAAATGGCATTCTAATGTATTCAAAAGTGCCCCATGGTGTTGTGAATGTGGTCTTGTGTCGATCTTCCCTTTTAACCCAAACTTGATTGTACCCAGAAAAGCCATCTAGCAATGACATCATTCCAGACCCAGTTACCCTTTGCAACAAAGTTTCCATGTTTGGCAAAGGGTAATTATCCTTTTTGCATGCTAGATTAAGGTTTCTAAAATCGACACAAAGTCTTATTGTACCATTCTTCTTCCTGACAATCACCAAATTCGAACACCATGTCGAATGCCTAGTTTGAGCGATGATTCCTGTTGCAAGCATCTTCGCAAGTTCTTTCTGGACCAGGGGGCTAACTTAGGATTAATCTGCCTAAGTTTCTGCCGAAAGGGTTTAGCATTTTCGTCTTTTAAGGGAATAGTATGCTCCATAATATCTTCCCTATAGCCCTTCAACTCATCATAGGAAAAAGCTAAAACATCTCGATATTCGCGAAGTAAATCAGTTAACTTTTTCCTTTCCTCCAAACTAGTACCTTTACCGATTTTAACCATTTTCGGATTTTCAGGAGTACCAATGTTAACTTCAAGGTACTCGCCTGGGTCCAACTTGTTTTCTTCTCTTAGCTTCGTGGTATCATGCCGATCGAAATGTTGCTCTAAGGCAACCACATTTCTGGGAGTAGGATTTATGATATGTCTATGATCTAAAGAACCATTCTCGCCAGAAACTATCCGGAAATCCTCAAACTCATCCAAACTATTGAGAAAACGAACGACTTGTTTTTCATCATTAAAAACTTGCCAATGCTCTGAGTTGTCTGGAACAGATGGTCTGAATATTACTTCCATTTTAATTTTATCGTTAATTAACTTGTCAGACAACTGGAAAGTGGTAGCAGCTACGGCAAGTTCATCTGCCAAACTATTTAGCTCTCTAGGAATTGCTTCAAGGTTAAGGGCATCGAAGTGCTCCATAGTATCCCACACAACATTTCGATAGTGTCTTAATCTCTGATTTCTACATGCGAATTTGTTTTTAAGCTGCATGATAACCAGATCAGAATCCCCCTTGATGCTAAGTAATTTAATCCTCAAAGCTTTGGCCAATTCAAGTCCCAACAATATGGCTTCATACTCAGCGACATTGTTGGTTGCTTCAAATTCTAAACGATAGGCAAGCTTGAATATGTGACCAAGGGGAGATTTAAGCACTACTCCGGCACCTTTACCATGACTAGAGGACGCACCATCAAAGTACATATACCAGACTTCATCCTTAAGATCTTTAATCTCATCATCGGGAGGAATTATGAAATTGGACATGATAGAGTAGTTCCCGATGTCAGATTGTTCTCTAATTATTTCGTTATGAGGCTTCTTAGGATCTTCAACATGAAATTTCCTCTCAGGCTCTCTATTTAGTCTAACGAAACCACCACCGCTAGGAGAAGGAATCATAGCATATGACCAATTCATCTGAATGCTTCCCCCTAGATCAGAGGCCCACTTTCTAGATAACAGCATACCCCAAGCATCAGGTACATCAACGACAACAATATCCATAACAACCATGATGTCTGAGTAAACCGAAAGATGAACTTGCAAATCCTTGATTAAACCATGTACTTCGATTTTCTTAGAATCCATGGCACATATATTATAGTAGGGTCTGGAAACTCTTAAGTTAAGCTGTTCCATAACCCTTCTAGTCATAACACAAGCAGATGCACCTGAATCCAACATGCAGTTATTCAATTTATACCCATTGACTAATAAGGTGATAAAGAAGGGTTGATGATCTTTGTTATCAACATCTACGCTTTGCAGATAAATAGGAGCATCATGATAGTCAACCTCACGAATCTTCTGTTGAGAAGCGTTGACTTGAGGACCCTGAATTGCTTTTAGTAACTTGTCTCTTTGGGAAGGGATCTTAGCGATCTCAGATACAGGAACCCAGATTTTAGCATTATTAAACCAACTTCCCAAATCGACATCTATTCCAGAGTTTATGCCAGGGTTTAAAGTTCGAGAGGGAATTTGATTCCCGCTCTGATCTTTATCCCTTCTTTGGTATGTTAAACCCTTATCTCTAGCAATTTCTAAAATTTTCTCAGGAGAGGGTTTCTCACCATATAACCTAGCCAAAATGTCATCTTCGTTTTCAAGGTTATTTATACTAAAAGCAGATGAAGGATTCATAACATCATAGCTCCTTTCCTTAACCTCTATCCAATCATTCATAGGCAAAGGAAATTTGCTCCCTACTACGTTTATTTGCTCACCTGTCCCAAACATTCCATTATCTAAGATTCTTCTGACGATGGGACAAGAGGACTCTTCATGAAAAGCATCGCAAACACGACAGTAAGGAGGAGCATTATCAACCAGATTAGTAAGCGGATTAGGAGGTCTCTGCTCACTAGATTGACCCTTTCTTTGCCAATTATTATTTCGAGGTTGAAAATTTTGCGATTGCGCTGTTTCCATCTGAATCAACCTATTCTGCAAAGTGTTTATCTCCTTATTATGATTAATTTCCATAGTTTCAATTTTTTGAAGCAACTTGAGAACAAGTTCACTTTCAGGTTCTTGGACTGCTTTTCCCTTAGGTTCCTTTAGTTTAGTAGCAGCCCTATCAAAACCTGGGATTTCAGACTTCCCAGAAGCTGCCTTGTCCTTTTCAAGTTCTATAGCTAAGGCTTGGCAATCTCTATAATCATTAAGTTTAGCACGCCTTAACTCATAAGATGGTTCAGGACTAAAGGCATCAATGTAAAAGTCTTGGAGAGTTTTATCTGTAGGTTTATAGTCTTGAGGTAGTTCTCTAATAATACCATTAAACCTTCTATTAAATTCTTCAACAGTTTCATCCTCTCTCTTTTTCATTAGAGTAAGAGCTTTTACAAGATGTCTTCCCTCTCTCTTATCTCCATATTTTTCTCTAAATGAATTAATGATTGATTGTAAAGAGTCAAATGAATTTGGAGGTTTTTCTGTAAACCAGTCATAAGCATCACCTCCTAGAGTCAAGATAAAAAGAGTCATCCTGACATCTTCATGATCAAAATCAGGAGATCTAGCATACTTAGCCATCCATATGTTGAAATCTCGCAAATGGGAATTAACAGTAATAGCATTATCTCCTTGAAAGCTAGGCAATTTGTCTATCCCAACAGATGGAATAGCATTGGGGTATCCAGGAATGTTAGAAAAATCACAAGGGGCATACAGACTCATGGTGCTGCGCCTAACTTGACCTTTAAAGAGCAAATGAATATCGGAGAGGGCTTCTTGTCCAAGATTTCCAAGAAGTGTACGAGAAGCGAGTTTGTGTGATCGCACCCTATAAACCTTTTCAGGATCAGGAGTAGGATTGCACAGACTGCTTGGATGTCTTCTAGTGTACACTCTTGCAGATAATATAGGAAGTGGAGTCGCCACCTGAACAAGGAATTGAACACAGAAAAGCTTGAAATGAAAGAACCAAGGACAGAAAAACTCTATCCCCGGCAACGGCGCCAAAAAATGTTGACGTGCGGATTGACACGACAACGCTCGGACCGGGGGCTGTCACTCTGATCCCCGATCCCTCCGTTTAAGCCTATCTCCCACGGCTAAGGGGGGTAGACCCTGTGAAATGATGAAGGCTAATTGCGAAACAGTTGGGCTGGGAGACGATATGCACTAAAATGATTTTATTAATTTTGATAGACCAGTGCCTTATGAGATTGGTGCTTAAATGATTACTTGCTAGACGATATAAGAACATGAACCATAAACAACAATCATTTATCATCAAATAATGAGAACAATGCTTTAAATATCCAGTAAAACCACAAAGTTCTTCAAATAACGATATCCAGCGACTAAAAAGAGATAAATGCTTTAATCAATCACACAGTCATTGACTAGATACCACATGCAACTAACATTCATGTACGAGTAAATATTCATTCCACATCAGTAACTTTTGAATCTGAACATGAAAATTTCTGCAAGCAAGAAAATTTTCCAAAAGTTTTTGTTTTTGTTTTTGTTTTTTTTTTTTTTTGTTTTTTGTTTTTTTTTTTTTTTTAGAAAATGAAAATTCTAAATCTAAACTATACTAAAAGTAAACAAATTAAAATCTAAAAAGATAAAGTCAAATTAAATTCTAAAATCTAAACAATGAAATGCATTTTATATATATATATATATATATTTTTTATGAAGTTATTGGTAATAAAATGAAACTATTTAAAATACAAACAAAACGTAACTGATATGAAACAATACAAAACTAAAAAAAAAAAAATTTAATCGAAACTATAACCTAAGCTAACCTACGCTACAGGATTAACTGCGTTAAAGAATAAATCAAACAAAAATTACGATGAATCAAAACCACGACTGCGGACGTATCCAAAACTCGGAACAAAAACTTAAATGAAACACGGCCGCAGGCCAAACCCAAAAACGACGCAGTCACAATATCAACGCACGAGAGTAAATGGATATCAGGGGCAACAAGACCCAGTACACGAAAGCGAGAATGAAGCGAGGGTTTCGTTGACGGGAGCAAAGATTTCGTTGACGTTTAGAGCAGAGGGATGGCGTGATGCAAGCCCCAGAAACGCAATGCAAGCAGTCGAGCAAACAAATAAATGCCCAGAAATAACGAAATCGTGACCCTGGCTCGGAAAAGAAACTGTGCAATAAAGCTAAATTCGTGATGCGGTGATGGGGATAGACGCAAGAAATCGAAAATGGTTACTGTTCACCCCTTTTATATGCGAATTCGAATACAGAAAAAACGTGAATGCTAACAACGCATGGCAAACAAAAGATTTATGAAAACGACGGCAGGTGGAAAAAAATGAAGTGTAATGCTCACGTCTGAGGGATCGAAGAAATCGCAGAACGAAAATGGAAAACCCCAGCCGTCGATGATTAATGATTTTGACAATTGATTATCACCTGGTCGCTAATGGAGGAAAACTCACCTGTAAATTTCGTCAAGCTGCCTGCGGAGCGGACTGTAGAGACGCTGATTGAACTTAAAACAAGACTGCAGACACACGGCCTCAGGCACCAAATGTCGACGATTGAAAGCAACACGCTGTCATTCACGTTGAGACTCCCCTTTTTTTCTTTTTTGGTTCTCGCAGGCAGAGAAATAACTTCCAAACGCCCTTACGAGGGTTCTGGCTGGGACAAGGACGTTTGAAGACAGCACTGGATATCGTGGCTAAAAGATCTGCAAGAAAAATATATTTGTCCCTGCGATAGATTTAAACTCTGATGAATAATCAGAAGATTTATTAAACCCTTGAATGTCTCAAGTAAACCATGCAATCAGAATCCTGCTGAAACAAAAAGGGAAACCCCTGTATTATGTGTAAACAAGAAATTGAAAAACCCAAAAATGCCTGATTAATTTACAAGTTTTGGCCCCTCTTCAGCCAGATTCAGCAAATAAGAACAAGAATACTTTAGAATATCAGATAAGTTTCAGAAATCTCTCATGTAAACCAGAAAAGAAACTTTTAAATGATTAACCCAGGGCCAAAATCAGCTAGGCTCTGCAAAGAAAAACCTGTGGGAGTCGGCTGGTTCAGCCTAGAACTTCCCCAAACGCCCACCAATATCCTTCACCTAGAGATTTCCTGCACATCTCAAGCAACCATCAATAAAGAGAGCAAGAATGCTGCTAGATCTCAGGAAATAATGGAGATACCTGCCATTATTTCAGAAACCCTAACAACACTCAAATCCTAGCAAGTGAACAAGATACCTGTGCTCACAATACTCCGAAAACAAGCTATTATTAATGGCTGAAAACTGAAATATGCAGAAAAATAAGCATCTCACAACAATTCCAGAGAGTAACACCAGCAAGATTTGGACCCCAAAGTCTTCTTTTATTAACCAGAAATCAGATTACAAGAGAGAGCTTTTTCAGTACAGACTCACAGATCGATTAAAAACTTGAAATGACCCCCTAAGACCCTATATAAAGGAAATGATCCCAACGGCTAGTTTGAGTGATCCATGTTGAAGTGATCTCAACCGTCGATGAGGATTAAGACATCTCTTAATGTCATCCGTCGATTTTATTAAAAAATGATATTTTGCATGCATTCACAAAAAATATTATTATTTTATTATTTAGGGTTTTTGCTTTATTTTATGAACTTTTTATTATTTTTATTTATTTAATTTATTTAATTTTTTAATTTTTTAATTTTTATTTATTTAGTATTTCATTTATTTTCTTAAATGGATCATTCGAACTAAGCCGTTGGAAACATCACCTAGGACCTAGGACTTAGGACTCATGAGGGGACTAAAACATTTTTCAACCCTCAAGACACATTACATCATGACTTTTACAATTTACATCTTAAGGGGACAAACCCACTTAATACAGACCCTCACAGAACACCCAGTTTCTGCGACACAACTATAATCTAGCAGATTAACACACTAGGATTCTCCTAAAGTTCTAATAACAAAATGCATCTCGGCTTTGGGGTCAGGTTGAAGGAAAACTTTGCCGATCGTAGATCGGTGAGACGAAAAACCTCCCGGGACGTAGATTATCATTAGAAAGTTAGGTCCACCTAGGCAATTTTACATACATGACTCTGATCTGCTTAGATTATTTACAATTCATACATGCAGACTGGGTTTACAATTAAAATGATCAAGCTGTTGATGACTGTAGGCTGGCACGGACATGTCGCTCAGGTGCTGCCCCTTTTTGCAAAGAAAAGGGGGGTGTACTGCATGGGTAGTTGACCGGTAGTGGTCAACAACTTGTAAAGTCCATGTAAGGCAAAACTCACAAATTCGTGATCAGATACAACCACGTCCACGCCACCTAGTTCATCTCGTACCTGAGTGAACCTTGTCAAATATGGGATGATGGGCTCATCCTTGCTCATCTGGATACTCCTCAACTTCTCCTTAAGAGCAAGCTTCTTGGTATCACTAGTACTCGACACAACTTCAGGATTGTATCATACATCTCATACACTGTCTTCTTCTCATGGATGTGAGGCTCTATATGATTTTTGATCCTTTCTAGAATGATCCTTTTTGCCTTGATATCATTATTACTGTGCTGGGCCAATTGTTGGGGGTCTTGACGTGGTGCTGTCGCTTGTTTGATGTACTCTCCCACCCCATTATTTTCCAGCACTATCGTGATCCTCCCTTTCCAATCTATGAAGTTTATTGCACCCTCTAAACAATGATCTGCTCCCAACCCTTGGTAAGCCATACCACCTCCCTTGAGAGCTCTCTAAAAACTTGCCCACTAACAGTCTTGTAGTCCTTCACAAGAACTGTACTTAGGGCCTCTAAAACTGCCGCCCTTAGCAGACCAAACGTCCTTCTCTGATCCGTGCTTAGGCCTCTTTTTGACACCTACTAGTAGCCCTCCTCACTGCTCTTAAGATGCCAAACAAACTGTCCAACTTGAGCAATATCCACTTAGCAACAAAATCAACTTGAACACATCATTCAACATACCTCTAGCTGCTCTGCTCCTTCTCGGCCTGTGCAATATTTTCTGTGGCTCTTGGCCTTGGTTAGGGCTGCCTGTAGCAACTGCTACAGCCCTCCAACTAGGCTTCAACCTGCTTAGAATGCCTTGCTGTCTCCCTTCCAAGACTCCTCCCTTCCTGCGCAATTACCAGCCCTACATGCACTGCTGTTGCAACACTTTTCTGAGCACAGACCAGCCCTAAACTAGGGCTCGGTCCCTCCTGTAAAAACACAGAACCTTGGATGCCTTGATCACAGAGAATAGGATCAAAACTTATGCACAAAACCAGCCCAAACTTGCTTCTCTAGCTCACGGCCTGCACTCCCAATCAAACTCGGCCCCAAACCAGTCACAAGAAGACACAAAACAGTCCTTATCTTCGGCTAGGGCTCCTTCTGATCTGTGGCCTATTTCAGATGATGTTTTCTATGAATCGTTGCACTTGGATGTGCTATTTTATTCTGCTCCAGGCTCTGATACCATGTAGAATTTCCACGAAATTCTGATCTGCTAATATGAGCAATATGAAATTTAAAATTTCTTCTCACATAAACACATAATTTATCTATTAGATGCAGCGGAATAGGAACAAAAAATAAAACACAGTCACACAATTCAAGACATTTTTTTTTACTAGGGAACCCAATTGTGAAAACCCTCTGCTTGGTGAGAATTTATTGATAGAAAAACTGACCAATATATCTCTTACAAAATAATTGTTTCAATTTGAAAGACACACTTGTCTTTCCTGCTTGTTCTAAGCTTGAAACCCTTTCAAGACTACTGATCTCTGCTGCCCTCTACCGACCTATGCACAAGTTTCTCTCGCACACTCTTCCTCACACAAGCTCCACGCACAAGCTTGTGCTTCCTATTGCTCGGTCTCACCAACTCGTGTTCACCAAAACAATGATTAAACTTGGGCCTTCGTTCCTTATTTTAAAGGCAATTCGAATGGTTAAAATTAGTGAGTTTTCTAATTAAGTAATTGAACTGGAACTTTTCTAGTTAACAAAAGTCAACAAAACTAGTTAACTTGATCTTCCTAAAATTTAGGAGGTTAACTCTACTTAAGCTTTCTGTTCCCAATTTAACTCACACTAGAAGATCAAAACTCGACCTTCAACTTCAACACATCAGTTAACTGCCTCATGCACTCTTAATTTTTAGGGAAACTCCTAATTTTAGGAACTCAACCATACACAAAAAAAAGAACTCGACTTTGACTCCTTGAATTAAGGCACAAATCAAGGAATGACTTCTTTTCGCTAATTTTCAACACTAGAAGCATAGACCTATTACTATAGTGGATTGAATAAAGTTACTCAGACTTTTCCATTATTTCTAATTCTACGATGACAAAGACCCAAAGCAATGCTATTCCATGTCCAAAGATATTTCTTTGGAGCTTGATCTATTTTCTTATGATCCAATTAAATATAATAAAAGTATTGATAAGAGAATCAGCCATTTTGAGGGGGGAACCTGCTTGACCACTTTTGAGAGGGTATTCTCCTTTTACAACTGATCCGTAATTGAGGGATTGAGAGTTCAAACAATTCGCCAACACAGATTGTTACTGTGGAATTTAAACAGTTATATCTTTGCAATTTGAATGCACTGTAAACTTCTCTATTCACTGAGATCTCTGTAATTACTGTGTTTTTGAGATGAGTTTCTGGAGCTTGCTCAGTTAATACTCATCTCTCGCTCAGTGTTCTGTGTTTCAATTTGGCTTCACCACTTCCCTGGTCTGCTGCATTGACAAATTAACTGGGATTTTCTCCACACATTAAGCATCAATTTCAGCATGTCAACGGATGCAAGCTCTATGGGTAAGGCATGTAGAGTCAATCTTGGAATGTCAAGATGCTATAATGGAGTTAATGGAGGTTGTAGATTTTGTTTTTTTTTGGGTTCTGCGATCAAGTTCTGGAATTTTTTTTAATGAAGCCGCCAGACATGGAACAACTGCTTGGATGACTCTATTCATGCAGTGGTACTGCTGGAATGAATGCTGATAGGGTGGCTCTTTATGAAGATGCAGGGAAAAAAAACAATCAACTCCAGGAATTTTATTGCTGCTCTTGGCTTGCCACTATATGATCCAAGCTTGTGTATCTTTTAATGACAATATGGGTGAGGTAATACCCAGTTTGTTACAACATATTTTAATCCCCAGGCAAAGTCTACCTAATGCGAGCCTAGCGATTAAGCATTTTGAAATTGCTTTCAATTGGTCAAAAGCAGAAAAAACTGGCCTAATTGCATAGACCTAAGTCTCTAGGCGTGGAAAAGTTGTCCAAAGTCTCCTTAGACACTTGCTATAGTGTGAGCAAGTTATTTTTGTAACTTAGCCTAAGTTACACTTAGGTAAAACACATAATTATTGTGTTGGCTAATTGAGCTAAAGTAAACTATGGAAAAGTGAATAATTCCTTTAGTGGATAAGTTTTAATTGTTAAGAATTGGCCATGAGCGAGACAAGACAAGCAAGTGGTAGAAAAGGCCTCAAGCCATTGTGTTTAGTATTGATCTTGAAATCTGAATTTATAATACATCAATGGACCTTCTAGATCTTCTAGATCTAGATCTAGATCACACTAACAACTCCTCGGTGGATCATCACAAAAAATCATCAAGATAAGAATTACAAGTCATGACAATTGTATTTTCGGACTTTGTGATTGTTTAGGGACTCATAGTCTAACATTCTCCCCCAATCACAAGTCTGAGTAATTGAACAACATGTGTACCAATAAATTGTCATCTTCAATCTGAAACCGATGAATTGAGTTTCGATGAAGGTATCCCTGAAAAATTGCCAATATTTGAATGTTTGGAAGTGAACAATTGCTATGTCTGAACATTTCCGTTTAATAATTGAAATGATTTTCGAACTGAAATGCTAATTGAAATCACTAATATGATTTCAAAACTTGAAGCCTAATATCTGATGTACCCCCTATTAGGTGCAAGGTGAAAAGTTTTTCAATAGTTCATTTTTGGAAAGGATCCAAGCTGGGGCTTTAAGTGATGGTTTTTCTGGTTGACCACTAATGTTTTTCAATGGAAACTGGTGGTTTATGGTGGTTTTTTGATGACCACTAACTGATCTTCATTGAATAAGGTGGTGGTTTTTGGATGACCACTAACCAACTTCACTTCATCAATTCACCCCTCCCTCCTCCCCCCCTAAGGGTGTAGGAGAGTTTCTTTTATCATTGTGTTCCCTCCCTTTAGGTGGTACCATCTTTGTCTCGTGTCCTTACCTCTGTTTACTAATGTCGTTTCTTCACTTCTTTATTCCATCTCTATGAATTTATCCATCCATAATTGATTGTCTTTTTAGCCTTCTTTTGCTTTTGACATTTATCTGATACATGATTTGCTTTCTGACAATGAAGACAATGATGGAGAGCAAAACACAGACTCTCCATGTGACCATTTCTCTAACAATATTGACACTTTTTATCAATACTCTTAACTTTAGGAAGAAATCCCGCACTCACAAATTGAACTGGTTTGGAGAAATTTGGTATATGAAAGCTATCATCTTTGGTGTATCCCAATCCATGTCAATCTTTGTTGAATGAAATATCTTCCCAAGGTCTGACAACCATCTTGGAAATACTATTTTCTTGTTTAATGTCTTCTTCACAATTGCTTTTGCTACAACTGCTGCTATTATCCTATGCTTCATTCATTGATTCCATGAAGTCGTTTGTATCACATTGAGCATCAATTGTTGAAAATTGTAGTTGCGGTTGGTATTTTCACTGTCAAAGTCAAAAGAAAAATATATTGCTCTCTAGTTGTCCATGTCGGCCTTAACTTGATAGGTTGGCCTCACCATTTGAAGGTGTTTGACCTGTTACGCTTGCCGCCTACTCCTACTAGTTAGTGAGAAAAACCTTTAACCCCACAAGGTGTGGTTGGTGGCAAAAACTAAGAGTTGGCGCTGTCACTTATTTCCAACTTTTTCCGATTAAGCTATCTCCTAGGGTAGCTAAGGGGGGGTGGTCCCTAAATGGAAAACTAAGTTAACAGATATGAGGTTTCTAGGAGATGTTAGAGTGAAATGGATTATTTTTTTGAGATTATAAGCAAAATATGATATGAGCAATATGAACTAAAATCAATTTCAATAAGCATCAACACATGATATAATAATAAGCATATGTAAAACTAGTGCCTTCAAAATATTGCTCAAAATGAATGATACTTGCTCAAAATAAAATAAGGTGCTTCAAACTGAAACACAAGTAATCCTGAAAATGAAACAAAAGATGTTAGCAAAATAAAATATCAATGCAAGATATTAAAATGCTTTCAAGATATATGATCACTTATTAATCCAAAGCATACAAGGAAAGAATATCTTGCAAAGGAAACCAATTAGAATTCTACTTGCACAATGAGATGATACTTGCCCAAAATATCCAATTCAACACATATTCATAAATGACAAGTGTAATGATTATTTGCAAGTAAAACAATAAGATGTGTTAATATGAAATGCACCTAAACTAAAATTGGATGCAATTATCTTGGTTACTTTTAATCTAAATGCCTAATCTAGGTGAGAGATCTTCCTCTTGAGCTCTTGCCAAAAGGGTAAAAATTGGGGTGACTGTAAGAAAGGGGCTAAGGACACAATGGTGTCGTTAATGATACCTTTCCTCTGAGTCTTACTAGCTAGTGCGTGCCTTTTTTCCTACAAGGGGACAAACCATTTTCATAACTATAGAGTCACACACATTTATCTTACTTCGTACCAATTGAAAGAATTTTCCAAGAAAGTCTTTTTCCTATGATTTCTATCAACCAAGCTTATGCTTGGAGGTTAATTTGTTTAAAATGCAACTAAATTAGAATGCCTAATATGATATGCAAGTGAGTTTGCAAGTGCTATGTAAAAGATAGAATTGCTTCAAGTAAATATGCTCCACAAGATCACTTGTATAGTTGCTCAAGTAAACACAAGATGCATAAGCTTCATGAACAATTAAAATTGTGAGTTGCTAAAGATAAATGATGAACCAATAACAAACTAAAGCAAATGAAGCTTGAAATGTATGTGCTTGCAAAATGAGCCAATAAAACGCATGTAAAATTTCTCAATGTAAATTGCAATGCTTTGAAAATGAATTGAGATAAGATTGATGCCCACAATAGCTTTGCAAAAAGAACTTTAAACTTGAGAAAAAAAGATTAGCTTGACATGAAAGTAAATAGTTGTTTTGGAAAATAAACTTGTCCAATACACAATGCTTCAATATACTCAAAATGGAAATGTGGCATAACAATAAAGCATGAATTATTTAGACAAGTGCCAAGCTAAATGTATCAAAGTTTGCTAAAAATAATAGAGATGCTTGCATAAAGTAAGAGTAAATTGCTTTGCAAATAGAAATGTAAACTTGAAACTTGTAGCAACAATGATAAGTGGTGCAAGCTTAAAGCATGTAGCAAACTTGAAGAAAAGGAAATGCGATTTGTGTTACTTCCCAATTAGAGCATGCATGTTATGTGAAAATGAAAGAAATGGAAATGTTAACCAATCAATCCACCCACAAACCTTTCTCCCTAAATGGAGAAATAGGATGCCATGGGTAAAACCCACGCTCCCACAACAAAAACATAAATTTTTATTATTATGGTGTTACAATGAGGTTAGAACCTTTTAGAGGGCTGCCCAAGAAATAATGAAAAAATAAAATATAAGATCTTGCAATAACACGAAATATCCTTCAAACTATGGGAGCCTCAAGAGATGAAATAATTCTGCAATTTGAGAGAGTAAGCTCCTAAAATGGGACACAACTTAGCCTCTTTCACCAACTCTCCTAATTCCCATGATCTCCTTGGAATGAGACTTGAAGCTTGAGAGGACCTACAAGAAAGAATGTTAGGGCTGCAAAACTAAAACAAAAGTTAGTGTGAAAAAGAGAGCATGTAAGTGGGTGATAATGTTACAAAATAATATACAAAAAACTAAATCAAGTGATGGGAAAAGACCCAATCACTTGTCAAACTGATAAGAAGTTCTTGATTAGCTAAGTAAAGAGATGAAAGCACAAGATCAAAAGATATAAAAGATTTTTTGATATTTTGACTTATGCATAAACTATGTAAAAAGAGAACCTTGCAAGAACAAGTACTTCTAAAGATTAGACTTATGAAATTCAAACAACGAGTTAGCTCCTCTCAAGGATTGCGCAGGCCTTGTTACTGCTCAAACTAGAAGGGTCCTAGGAGGGAATCCTAAAGGGACAATTGCTAGGTCAAGGATAACAATGGAGCAATAGCCCACTATCACCTCAGCGAAAACCCCCTACTCTTTATGAACTTTTACAGATGGGAGGAGACACGGTATGATAAGGATCACAAAGATGAATAGTTCAAAGATAGGATGAAGGGTGATCCTAAAAGCCTCAACAATGTCCTCATCGATCCTAGGTGAGATGCATCCAATGGTACACCTAATGACCATGCCCATATGCTTCCTTGGAGGCAACGCTCCAAGAGCCTGTTGCATCGCACCATGCGTCACTGCACACCACCAAGCAACACTGCATTCCTCGACATGCCATTGTATGCCGCAACTTGTCTTTCCGGTCTGGTGGCCCATGTTCGAGTTGTAACGGGAGGCGAGTGAAGACAACAACTTCCAACTGGTCTCCCTCTCAACTATACATATGGCTATCATTCAGTTTGAAAGTGGTACCCTTGTTGGGCTCCCTCGATCCTTCATTCACCCTCGGTAGTAGAAATGTTATCCCCTATACACCACTGGATACCCCTAGCTACAACTATGCCATCCTGTGTCTTGCCTTTGTCAGTGCACCAGTCACTCCCAGCATGTATTCAATGCGATGTGAGGCACTCCCCCATGCGTCTCCATGCTCATCTGCAAACCAATGCTCCACACTAGATGCTCCTACCCATCCTCGAATGAGATGGCATAAAGCTATGTCCCTATGCATCGGCCCACACCTGACCGGTATCATCACCTCCATCGTCGCATCATCATACCCTCCAGTAAATGGATCTTCACTCCAAATCCTCCTTGAGGGATCTGAGAAGTGAATCTCCCTATGTGTCAACAGTGATGCTACCCCTGCACTGCACCTCTGCGCCCCACACAAAAGTGAAGAATCCCAACTCCATACAAGGCCCCATCTGGTGGCTTGCCAATGCCACCTCCTCCGATAAACTCCTTCCAGAGTGTGTTGCTGACCCCGTGATCCTGTGTACAAACGTCATACAAAGTCAACCCAAGAAGCCTGTCCATAAAATGGTTGGCCAATGGTGCTGACAGAAACTCTCCTAGCAGAGGTGCACGCTCGACTACTAAGTCAACTATACCCTCTAGGTCGTAGTCAACCGGTATACCTGGGAAATGATAGGTGGTCCCTCCCGGATCCTAATGCCAGTTGGGGCTTCTAGCATCCCTAGTGCTTGGGAACTCTCGTTGAGCTCCACTTGGGTCCACTGCCATCTCCATAGCCCACTACATCGGGTACCAACTTAGAATCTCTCGCCACCCAACCCCAAGAGGGGATCGAATGCATGAACTCCTGCACATAGAACAACCCCAACATGCGGGTGTTGCACCCTGTGCAACTCAGGTCATCTCATCTCGCTATCCTGGTCAATACATAAAATCTAACTAGGTAGCTCTGTCTCTCTTTGTCCAATGGGCCAAGGTAACCTAACAACGCTGCCAACCCCGTCTATGTATGCCGAAGAGGGCTGCTCTCACGCTCCAACTGCACCAGTAGGGAATCCAACCGCCCCCCAATGTGGTTCAATTTTTCTGTGGACTCGGCACTGTCAGACTAGGTAGTAACTCCTCAAAATCAATTCATTCATATTCATTCAGGTTGGTCTTTATTATATACATGAGGGAGAGACTGTTCACTTCATCTCCCGGTGACTATTCATATTTCTTATTATTTATTTACATCAGTTACACTTATTCATCCAATCCTGATGATTAGGTGTCAACATTCCCCCCTTAATCTGAAGGGATGTTGGTGAGTCCAAGCATCATTTTGAATTGTTCAAGCTTTTCTCTTCCAAGTGCTTTGGTGAAGATGTCTGCAATTTGCTCATTAGTGGAACAATGGCGAAGATGGATTGTTTTGTCCTCAACATGATGTCAAATCGGATGATATTTAGTATTGATGTGCTTCGTTCGATCATGGAACTTTGGGTTCTTGGCCAACTTTATTGCCGAGGTATTGTAAATCATGAGTGAAGTCGATTGTTCTTGTTTTACCTGCAAATCTTCAAGAATTTTCCTAAGCCACACAACTTCTTTTGTTGCCTCAGCTGCCGCCACATATTCTGCTTCTGTTGTGGAATCTGCTGGAACTAATTGTTTGCGTGATCTCCAGGAGACAGCTCCTGATCCAAGACTCATAGCATAACCTGAAGTAGATACCCCAGTTTCTTTGTCTCCATTGAAGTTTGAATCAGAGTATACCAGAATACAAGCATCACATTGCTTAAGTTTCCTAGGATTTGTAGGCAAACCAGGAACATCATTTTTCTTCAACAAGGGAAGGCTGTCATAGTTCAAATGTCCAAATCTAGCATGCCATAATAAACTTGATGGAAGTGTACCTTCTTCATAATGAGAGTTGTATGAGAAATGTTGTGCACGAGTAGAGGTACCCTGCAGCTTGGGAAGCCTTTCTTCTTCTATCCCCCTCATGACAAGTGAGTGGTTAGATGCTTTTCTCACCTCAAGCTTGCCATCAAACATATGAATGGAGTGACCTTGCTGGCGGATGTGGACCAAGGACAACAAGTTTCTCTTCAGCTGTGGGAGATATAGAACATGATGCAGAAGAAAGTCTGGAAGACCAGACAATTTAAGCTTGATTGTGCCAAGCCTTGATGGCTTGATTTTTGATTGGTTTGCAAAGTATACTGCTCCATCAACATTGTTAGTAAATTCTTCAAAAAAATCTTTTCTATGAGTCATGTGGCAAGTTGCTCCTGAATCAAGCAACCAATCATTTTTCCAAGAAGCAAGTGAAGCATTAAATAAGTCTTCATTTACTCCAATATTACATTGTGCCACAACATAATGAGCGGATTCAGGTGCTTTACCTTTGTCTGTGTCATTAGTTTTACCTTTGGGTTGGTTTCTTTTCTGCTCAATTTTGTCCCAAGGTAACCTGCATGTAGAGGCATCATGTGATCCATTTCTTTTGTAGCGTATGCAGTGCAAATCTGACTTTTCTCCTTGAGAGTGTCTACCCCCCTGCCTTTGAAATATCTTCCTCTTCCTCTTTGACCACCTCTTTCTTTGGAAGAATCTTGGGCAAGATTCTTCTCTTTATGAGCAAGGCACACAACCTCTTCAGAAGATTCAAGCGCTGTCTTCTTTCCAAAAGCTTTCTCCCTTTCAACGAATTTTTTCATAAGAGAGTCAAAGGTAATATCTTTGAGATTGCCATTTGCTTGCAATGACTCAAGATAATTGGAGTAAGTAGGATAAAGTGCCTTAAAAAAAGCGATAAGAGGAATATCCAATTCAACCTTAGTGGCTTTGATATCATGCATTATAGATTTTACTTCAGATGCAAGAGAAAGAGGATCATTGTTTTGTAATTCAAGAGTGGAGTTTAATCATGAGTTGAACAACTTCAAGTGCAGAATGTGAGTCATAAAGTTCTTTCAGCTTTTGTAAGGCTTCGAAAGCATTTGAAAATGGCGAAATATGGCGGCTCACCTCTTCACTTACAGATGCTGCAATTAATGCATAGGCTTTGCTATTCTTATTTTCCCAAATGGCGAACTCTTTGTCTGAGGTAGGCTGTTCTTGCTCTTTGTCTCTGTCTCTGACACACACTCCTTTCCACAACTCATTGAAAATGAGGGTGTGTTTTATCATCTGAGACCGCTCAGGATAGTTCTCCTTGCCAGTGAGAACTATTCCCACAATGGATATGATTGAATACATTGTAAAATCCGAGTGCTGTAAAAATACTTCTGCTGATAGAAAATTTTCTAAAGTTGACGTGCACTTCATATATTATATACCCATTATATATGGCTCAACATATAAGATTTCAACCGATTTTTAATGACATCTTTTCCCAACACATGCACCATGAATACCATACAAAAAAATCCAATGCACCAAATAAAAGGCATTCAGAGCATGCATACACAGTTTTCAAAAAATGTTTAATGCAGTCTCCAAAAATGTTTAATGCACAGGAAGCATATACTGTATACAAATCCACTAGCGCTCCCACCACTAGCCACAGCAGACCAAAACTTCTTCAAGGTAATGAAAAACTTGCGTATGGTAGTAGAGAGGAGGGGAGGTCTGCGTATTACCAATGCTTATTGTTGGGAGTAGCGTGGAGAGAGCAGCTCAACGGAGGTCTGTGTATGGAGCGTTTCAAGAACTGGAACTTCAGCAAGGAGGACGCAAGCGGACAAGGTATTGGCAGAGGCATTGGGTGAAAAGAAATTTGCATCAGAGATGATGAATTTGGCAGATCATTTCGAAGGAAAATGTGGAGTGGAAGTAGAGGTGGTGAGTTGCAAATGTTGTGGGAAAAATGGAGGAATGCACGCCTGCTTACATAGCCCTCATCCGAGACACATTTTGCGGGAAATGGGTGTGTGGACTCTGTGCCGAAGTCGTGAAAGACGAATTCCGCAGATCAGGCAACAAATACATAGGGATAGAGGAAGCTCTGTAGCAAAACGGTTGTTTGTTGGAACCTCCTAAAACATGCTATGAGTTCGATTAGCTGCACCTCCAGTCGAAAAAGAAAAGCGGTACTTTACAGTACCCTACCTCTCATGGTGCACATCGCTTTCTGCAACAGTTTTGGAGAGGCGTAATGGAAGCCCGAGAAGTCCCAATAGTTGTTTGGTCATTGTCCTGGTAGTACCAGCGCATATGTAGTTGCCATTGAGCAGAACAGTTGGAGGGCAGACTGTTCAAAAATGTATATGAAACTATATGGAGCAGGCTTCTGGCAACTGACACCAGGTAGAGGTGTGAGTTCTGCGAAATAGGCAGAACATAGGTAGGGAACTGATGCCAGGAGTTACACAAAAGCTAATTTCGGGAGTTGGCTCTGATACCATGTCAGACTAGGCAGTAACTCCTCAAAATCAATTCATTCATATTCATTCAGGTTGGTCTTTATTATATACATGAGGGAGAGACTGTTCACTTTATCTCCCGGTGACTATTCATATTTCTTATTATTTATTTACATTAGTTACACTTATTCACCCAATCCTGATGATTAGGTGTCAATAGGCACAAACCGCTCTCATGCCTTCCAGCTCCTCGTTCGGCTGCAAAATAGCCTCACACACTAATGCGACCTTCCTTTTTAATGCTAGAAGGTCGGCTTGAAATTGGTGGAATTGTCGTGGGCATTTATTGCCTGTAAACTCGATCACAACTTCAGATACCTCAACAAATGTTGGCATGTCGTCCATGGGTGGCTCCTACTCAACAGATGGCTCTATGTGTGTAGGCTCTATCTTCTCCACCAAGGTGTCAACTTGGGCTATCAAAGAGGTATCTAATAAAGGAGACTCTTGTGCCACACCGGATATATCGATGTGCTCCTCACCATCATGTGGGAGCTTAGCATCATGCTCAACCTCCTCCTCAGGCTCCTAATATCTAAAGCCAGGTCTCCACCAGCAAAAGCGCCCCCTGGTCTCACCCTCTAACTGTCTTTGTCCTGCCTGCTCCTTTTTAGGAGATTTGGTGCCCTGATCTGGTCGACTTTCCCCACATGATGTAGACGGCTACATCCCCACGACCTGCTCACCTCTAACGTCTTCGTTGTAAGGGTTGTAATGACTGTATCCCTTGTTAAAGAAGTTAAAGAGTCCTTACCGAAACTGTAAAGATTACTGAAACTGTGAGCTGTATTAATTGATTTGATGGAGTACTTACCTGACCTGCTACGGCTGTTGCGATGATCTGCTGCAGAACTTCTCTCGTTACCGAATGACCAAACCACCCAGCCGAACCGAGTATACCTGGATACTCAATCCAGTATGCCTCTCAACCGGAGCATACCGTTCCCCCGTGCCCAGAGACTTCAAAACAAGTAAGGCTCAAGCTCAATAGTTCCGAATTATAAGCAGTATGGATAATTTCCTCTCCTTCAAAACTCTCCTTCGTCCTTCAACAGCCCCCGGTTCAGTTTTCCCACTCACAGTCAATACCATCTTTCTCCCCCGAGACATAGAACACCCCCCCTCCTTTATAGCAGAGGTTCCTCCCTCTCTCTGGCATCAGCTCACCGCCTTTATGAAAGGATAAGATTATGTAAGGCGGTGACCGCTTGTTCAGATATTTGTCTTTAATAGAATCAGATCTTCATATATCGAATGGTGTCACAATCACTTTAATTATGACAGATGGTACTTTATTTTAAATAATATAAAAACATGATGATTTTAAATATTACATATTACTTTATGTCTTATAAAATATCAAGTTTAATCATAAGGTTTATGGGTTTAGTTTTATTAGTACACAATTTGGGTTATATATGTAGACATATGAATAAGCTCAACTATATTTCTTACTGAGTGTATATTTCTTCTATTTACGAGAATTAGGTATTTAATTTACCCCGTGATAATTAATTCATTTATCTTATATTTAGACATTCTCCATGAATAGTCGATATATAATCGATGTATATATATATATATACTTATACTAGTGCATTGTATATGATGCATGCATATGTAGCTATCACATGCATGCCTCACATGCATACTAATATTGCTATGTTGTTCGGGATTTGAGATGGGTTGTTACAAGGGTGAAGATGGGTTTGGTCTGTCACCCTCCTCAATTGGGCTAACTGCTCATCGTCCCAATGAGTTCTACCCCAGAATTTTTGCATATTGGATTTCCCTTGAGCCATGGGTCTATCTCTGATTTCACCCGTCACTGTGCACTCATACCCAAAGCTTCCATGATCTTCTGGCTTAGTTTCCCACAGCTGGACCAAGATCATGCTCTGATACCATTTTAATGTCCCAAATGCAGAAAATTTGGAACAAACAGTGATATACAAAAGCAAATGCGATTCATACACATAAAAATTAAACGAATAACCAATACTCAATACACAACAGAAATGTGAACCAACTGAGCCAATTTATTAATGGAGTGGAGCAAGTACAATAGTGTGGAAAATGCACCTGGGCTTGCCTCAAGGGAAATCTTGACAAAACTCAGGTGTCAAACAATAATCTAAATTCTAGAAAGAACTGCTCCTTTAATGCTCTGTGCTGTCTCCCAGTAACTACAATGGTTGGCTAGAAAGGAGCTGCAAGAAACCCCACCTCCAGTGCTCAGAAAGTGATTAAACTTCATCCACGAATGCCTTGGCCAAAACCCACAAAAACTCAGAAATGGTTTGGCCCGATTTTGAACTTCCAAAATCGACCCCCAAAGGCACTATGCAATAACCAGTAATTCTACATTGTCTGTTGCAAATATAGAGTTGAAAAACTCACTTCCGATACTCAGAAAAATATGAAACTTTATATATAGGATCCTTGTCAAAAACCTAGAAAAAATCGGAAATGGTTTGGCCAGATTTTGACCTCCAAAATTCGACCTCTTCTATGGCCCACACTATTCAAACAGCTCCAGAAATACGGCCTGCAAGGAATGACCCCAAAGTCCTCCTACAAGCTCTGAAATGGAAGCAAAGACCACTCCAAATATCTCCTCTAACCTCCACGACAAAGCTCAGCCTCAAGGACTAATACTCTACCCACCAAATGAGCTCCCACACATTGCCTCTGCGCTAGCCTAGGTAGTGTGAAAGTCACACTGCCAAGCTAGAAGCTCAATCAGCTCCTAAACTCTCCTAGATGCTGACAATCCTCCCTAGCCTCCTCTCTAGAAAATCTCACGTCAAATCTCCACTGCTAAGCACCACCAATGAACTCGACCTCCTCTCCACTGCGTCCCCCAGTAATATGCACAACCTGGAAGGGAATGCTACTACTGGGAATCACAATGTGATCCTCCTCCTGAAGAAATGAAGAAAACCTTCCTAGGGTGGCACTCGAAGTCCCCCGAAGAAAGGGTGAGCTCTTCGCTTGAAGAACTTGTGCTAAACAACTAGTGACTCGGCTAAGCAACTCGAGCAACCAAAGAGAAATCATTATACTCCAATAAGATGAATGAAATGAGGAGAGCTAGCTTCCTTATATAGATTTCGTGGAGCACTTTTCCCTCCAATTTTACCTCCATTGTGGGCCCTCACTTAACCACCTACATGCAAAACTTAACCACGTTCATGCAAACCAAACTAGGAAGTGTGTCTTTCCCTAGTGTGGGTGGCCCCCATGTGTAATTTAACCACAACAAAATAACTTTTCCTAAGTCTAATCTCCTAATAAAAAGCGAATGAGCCCCATCACCTCCAAAATCAACCCCAAAATATAGAAATTAATCCTGTTCCAAAATAATTTAGGAAGGGACATTACACTTAGCTCGCTGTTGGGAGACAATTTAAATGGAGAGATGTTGAAGTTTCTAAGTTTACTTAGTTAGAAACCCTCCATGCACTTTATCTAATTTATTCCTACCTACTTGTTTTTTTCCTTAACAAGTTATTTACAATGTAAATATTGAAAATAAACGCTAGTGCATGCTCAACATATTACAGATCAACATCTAAAAGAAACAAAAACAAACACGCCATATGACACCATTATTTTTGGACTAATGTCCTCGGAAAAACCCAATGTGGGAAAACCGGTGCAACTATTTGAGGGTTTTCTTATTAAGCAATATCAGAGTACAATTTGGGTGCCGAAACTGACCTACCCAACAAAGAATTTCCTTGGTAGTAATGCCTCTCGGTTTCTGACAAATCTCCTGGCTGAAACCCTGGATAATCCTTCCGGCAGCTACTTAGCACAAATGTGCCCCAGAAACCCTAGCGTCTACCTATCTAGATTGCGTCAGCCTCTCCTTGCCCAGTGCTGGCCCTACATCAGCCCCAGGAGGCCTGCGTCAACTCTTTGACCCTCTGCGTCAGCTACGCTGGCCTCTCTGGTGCTCTGCGCAACACTTAGCTGCCTCTGCATGGCCCTGCGTGAGCACTGGCTGCTCCTGCATCACTATCTCTGGCTGCGCTGCTGCTCTCTCGACACTATCTCTTCCTCTCTGTCTCTCTGTACTCAATGCCCCTCAACTGCTCTCCGATCACTGATTCTATCTCTTTTAGCAAACCCCGCTCTAGAGAATAGAATGAATGATCATTTGGTGTACTCTCCAAGTGACCCTCAAGCCTCCTCTTATACTTTTCCTGTTGACATATCAACGACCGAGATTAAGTCCCTAATCAACGGCTAAGATTAGATCTGGCTTGATCCTTGTCTTTTGGACCACTCTAACACAGATTCATATTAATACACATTAATATTTTATTTTCCCTAGGTTTAGACTTAGGGACTACATTAAAAATATTAATTATTTTAATATCTCCTGATCTGTTTAGAATCTGCTCAAACCCTTTCTGGGTATTGGAGATCTCATGTGCCCCAACCTCTCCACCAAATTTCGTGGCTAGAGCACATCCGATACTACCCCAAATCAACACTCCATCTTAGCGAGGACTGTGCTCTAGCAATACTCCTCACTGAGTATTACTCTGATCATCTAGCATCGGTACTTGTGCTAATGTTATGCCTTCCTGCCCAACATCCTCTTTGATTGCTGCATCCTGTATCGCTGCCCATGGTTCTGCCACTGCCACTGCTGCATCTATACGACAACTCCATCTGCATCCATGTTGCTGTTGGTCCTTTTTCCCAGCACTACATTCGCACTGCACCTCCTCTCATCACGCTGCATTGTGCTACCCACTGCTACACTGCAACTCAGTTACTGAGAAGTAACTGATCTTGTAGTCTAACCTTCGTGTTGGGCTAGAGACACCCACTGATGCTGAAGCTCCCTCTGTTGCTGACAAGTGCTCCCTCTCTGACCTCTGCGTTGCTGCAACAACTCCTTGCATCTCGCACCGTTGCACACCTCTCTGTGCCATCCTGCACTGGTGCAACACTCCTGTGCCTCTGGCACTGCTGCAGCCTGCTAGCCCTGCGCTGTCTCGGGACTCTTGCACTGTAGCTCTCTCTGTCGCTTCATTCACATCCGTCTCTACCTGACTTAGCCAGTCCTGCTACTCCTCTTCGGGGCTCCCGTAGCAAGGTCTAATCCAAGAGGCCGTGTTCCTCGAGGATCCTGCACCTCATCGCCTGTACTTCATCTGACTACAGCTCGATGTCTCACCACTTCTGCTCAAGTGGCGTGTGTCCACTCATGGCACAGTCATCGTCTGTCAAAATCTCCTTCTCTGCCCGTGCTGGCGTTGCCTTAGTCTCGGAAGACTCTCCCTTACTCTTCTTCCTCGGACACTGGGTCGCATAATGACCCAACTCCCCACAGTGGAAGCACTTAATCTTGGAGAGATCTTTCTTCTTCCGCTTTTCCTGCTTTCCCTTAGATGCTAGGGCCACGTCTTCCTCCTTCTGCTTGACTTTGATCCCCTTGCTACTGCTACCTGTCTCCGACTGCCGTGTGATCTCTTCCTGGCAAAGAGCTGCCCATATCTCGTCCCAAGGTGGAAGTGTCCCTCTGCCCAGTATACTCTAGACAAATACCTCCCAATCTTTTGAGACAACATTCAGGGCTGTCCTCACCATTAGCTCCTGATCCGGTGTCGCCCCTATAGTAGTCAACTGATATCGGATCTCATTCAATCCTCTGAGGAAGGTGTCAATCGATTGTCCCTTCTTCATTTGATACGACCTCATCTGATTCTCAAGCAACATTCTTCTTTGCACAGAAGTATGCTGGTACAGCTTCTTGAGAGCCTCCCACATCTCAAATGCCGTTTCCTTCTCGGCTATGTGTGGTAGTACATGATCTTTGACACCGTCAAGGATAATGCTCTTGGCCCTCGCCATCGCCTCCTCGTACCTTTCATTATCACTGGGGTCGACTGGGACAACTATTACCTTCAAGGCGAAGTTCTTGACACGATTCCTGTCAAGTACGGATAAGATTCTAGCCTTCCAGACTACGAAGTTCGATGCTCTGTCCAGTCTATCCTAGTCTCTTACTCCGTGTAGTGCCATGATGCTCCTCTACTTCCCTCCTGGAAGTTCTCTGTTCGACTCCTCTGAGTCTCTACTTCCTTTCTGGAAGTTCTTTTCTGGACTCCCTCTGAGTTTTGATTTCCCTTCTGGAAATCCTTCTGCCGCTTGTCGAGATGCCCCATACTTTGATCGTCTTGTGCAACCGCACCACTGATCTGGGTTCCTCAGCTAGAAACCCTTGGTAGCAACTCCTCTGGCTTTGCTCTGTCAGGTACTGTTCTGACTACAATACCTCACCATCTCCACTCTGCAATATTCCCGCAGCCTTCTAAACCCCAACAACCTGAAGGTGAGAGCTCCTAGGCTCTGCGCAATCCCGACACTGCAACCCGGCCTCCTCAGCCAACTGCGTCAGCCCTCCCAGCTACTGCGTGGCTCTGTGTGAGGCTTCTCTTGCCTTCCTTCGCCTCTATGCTGCCTCTTCTCGGCTCACCCTTGATGACGCAGGCACTGCATCACCCTTCCTTGTTGTTGCTTTGCTAGAAACAACTTTTGTCACCTCGGGACAACTGTTTTTTGCTGCTATTGCTCCGCTCAGCTGATGTCCTTAGTCTTCCTGTGATCTGCAATCACGTTTTGATACCATGTTGAAGTTTCTAAGCTTACTTAGTTAGAAACCCTTCATGCACTTTATCTGATTTATTCCTACCTACTTGTTATTTTCCTTAACAAGTTATTTACAATGTAAATACTGAAAATAAACACTAGTGCATGTGCAACAGATTGCAGATCAACAACTAAAGAAATAGAAACAAACACGCCATATGACACCGTTATTTTTGGATTAATGTCTCTGGAAAAACCCATTGTGAGAAAACCGGCGCAACTATTTGAGGGTTTTCTTATTAAGCATTATCAGAGTACAATTTGGGTGCTGAAATTGGCCTACTCAACAAAGAATTTGCTTGGCAGTAATACCTCTCAGTTTCTAACAAATCTCCTGGCTGAAACCCCGGATAATCCTTCTGGCAGCTACTCAGCACAAATCTGCCCCAGAAACCCCAACGTTTGCCTATTTGGACTGCGTCAGCCTTTCCTTGCCCAGCGCTGGCCCTACGTCAGCCTATATAGGCCTACGTCAGCCCCAGGAGGTCTTGCATCAACTCTCTGACCCTCTGTGTACACTGGCCTCTCTGGTGCTCTTGGCAGCACTAAGCTGCTTCTGCGTGCTCCTGTGTGAGCACTGGCTACTCCTGCTTTACTATCTCTGGCTGCTCTGCTGCTCTCCCGACACTATCTCTGCCTCCCAGTCTCTCTGTACTCAATGCCCCTCAGCTGCTCTCCGATCACTGATTCTATCTCTCCTAGCAAACCTCGCTCTAGAGATTAGAATGACTGATCATTTGGTGTACTCTCCAAGTGACCCTCAAGGCTCCTCTTATACTTTTCCTGTTGACATATCAACGGTCGAGATTAAGTCCCTAATCAACGACTAAGATTAAATCTAGCTTGATCCTTGTCTTTTGGACCACTCTAACACAAATTCATATTAATACACATTAATATTTTATTTTTCCCTAAGTTTAGACTGAGGGACTCCATTAAAAATATTAATTATTTTAATATCTCCTGATTTGTTTAGAATCTGCCCAAACCCTTTCTAGGTATTGGAGATTTCATGTGCCCCAACCTCTCCACCAAATTTCGTGGCTAGAGCACATCTGATGCTCCCCCAAATCAACAAGAGATTGGGGATCAGGGTGACAGCCCTTGATCCGAGCCATTGTCGCGGTGCCTAGACATTCTGTGCGACAACAAGGTTCTTCCTTGATAGCATATTCAGGAGGGGAAAAGGGTCATGGTCACTCGAGGTCATACCAAAAGGGACGAGGGACTTACTTGAGGAAGACTCAATATGGTGAGCAAGAGGGAAAGGAAAAGGGAAGGGTGAAGTGTCATAGTCAACAGGTTTTCCTTCCCCAAAATCGTAATCTAAGGGCTCAAGTGATTTGAATATATAATCATAAGGTGGGTAGGTAGGAGCCTCATTGCTTTACTCATTATAGACACCAAATTTTCATTAAAAGTGAATCAATTACTTCCAACTGTCCTTCTTCATGCAAGGGAAAATAATAATTCTCCTTCCCAAGGGTATCGATGGATCTATCATCGCAAGTAATGCTCAGGATAAAGGGAAAACTAATCTCAGCCTCATCTTCTTTGTCGGTATCATAAATGGGGGCATAGTCAAATTGAGGCCCAACAACTTCCCATTTTTCCTTTTCAATGCAGAAATAATTTTCAATGTCATCTTCCAAGGGGCTAATGGGATTAGATTTCTCAAGGTTCTCAAAATAGGAGTAATATCCTTCAGAAAGGTCAGGTTGGTCTCAATTTAATTTTCCATAAATTCATCATTCCCAATTCTTGTGATTTCTTGTTCATTATGTGGACCTAATGATGACTCATCTTCTTGCTCATCACTAAGATCCTCAAGGTTATCTCCAACTGCTTCATCTTGACGAATGAGACGTGACCTTTCCGTCGGAGGGCTTCCTTTAGGCTTTCACACACAGTTTCATTAGGTTGGAATATGGGTCCCGTTGAGCACTACGTGTCAACAACCCATAGCAGTACACCCCCTTTTTTCACAAAAAGGATTACACCTGATCGATGTGTTCGTGCCGTCCAACTATCATCATCAACTTGATCATCATCTTATAATGTAAACCCAGTCTGCATGTGTATAATGTAAATAATTTCAGCAGATCCATGTCGTGTATGTAATTACTTAGGTAAACCTACTTTTCTGGTGACGATCTACATTCCGAGAGATTTTTTGTCTCACTGATCCATTCTCGGATGGTCGGCAGAGTTTTCCTTTAGCCTTACCCCAAAGCTGGAATGGATTTTGTCACTGGGATCTTAGGGGAGTCCTAGTGTTCTAGATCAAGTCTATGTAAAAGTGATTTGGGAATAATCCTAACTATTTGGTTAGGTTATTTTATTACAAATTGTTTGATCTGCTAGATTATATTTTGTGTCGCAGAACTGGGTAGTCTGTGAGGGTCTTTTGCAAATGGGTTTTCCCCCTTGAGATGTAAAAAATGTAAAAATCATGATGTAAAGTGTCTTGAGGGTTAGAAAAATAATTTATCCCCTCATAGGTTAATTAATTAAATTTTCTGGACAAAATTAATTAAAATCCTAAGCCAAAAATTTAATTAATTATAGGTCCTAGGTAAATTTAAATTTTCCAAAGGCAAAATTCGTGGGTTCTTTAAAAATTAAATTTTAAGAGGTCCAGGGACTAAGGTTAATTGATTATTTTGCTAAATTTTAAGCATTTGGTTCCTGGGGTTAAGTCAATGTCAAAATTTTGAGGAAATTAATTCAAAAATTAATTTTTGAATTAATTAAAATGCATTTAATTGAAAATTTTTAAATTTCCTCAATATTTAAAATTTCGACGGATGAACTTAAAAGAAATTTTAATCCTCATCAATGGTCGAGATTGCTTTGACGAGGATCACTCGAACTAGTCGTTGGAGAATTTATCTTTAAATAAGAGGTCATTTTGTCAGTCAGGATCATCCGATCTCTGGATCGTGTACTAAGCTCTCAAGTTCTCTTGTATACTCTTTTGAATTAATGCAAAAGTCTTTGGGGTTTCAACGTGCTGTGGTGTTCATCTTCATGAATTTATGGTAACATTGTTTTAAGTTCTGCTTAATATTATGTGAAAACTATCAATCAATAGCTCTCTTAGAATAATCTAAATACAAGTATCTTATTCAGTTTGTTGGATCTAGGGTAACATTTTTAATTTTGATTGAAGTAGCACGCATCTCTATTTCTTCAGAATTTTATTGTTGTTCTATTTCTCTACTTGATTTCATGGTTGATCTAGTGTTTGCAGAAGATCTCTCAGGTTCTCATTGAGCGTTTGAGGATAGTTTTCGGTTGGACCAACGAACTCTCAACACATATTTTCTGAAGAACCTACTTCATATAACCCTCAGGATTTATCTAACGATAATCGTTTTTCTATAGGGTGTTTTTGAGCTAGTACTTCTCTAAAATTTCAAAATCTTTTAAATATTTTGTGGAAATTTTGATAGATCTAGTTATTAAGAGCCTTAGGTTATCAGATCTGGGAGCAGAGTTGGACTATTGCTCCTAAGATTTGATAGATCTGTTATTTATTTGTATAAATCTGTAAATTATTTGTATAGATATGTTTTTTTTTTTGTAAGCTACGGTGGAACCCATTCTATTACTTGAAAGAAATTAGAACATTACATATCATCAGGAAAGTATCAAAAACCCGCCCACACGGGGAAACCGGGTGATAAACCACCTATAGTTTCTGGTGGCTGCCCAAAAATAAAAGGCCCACAGTCTCAGTATCTTAGCTAACAGTACTAAACAGTCATTAGAGTTTCTAAAGCTATTAGTCTGCAAAAAACAAGTATCTTTCTCTACATATCTCAAAAAACTACAGCTAAAAAGACATTGAAAATTTTCCAGCATATCTTAGTTCAGGCATTGTCCGTGTCTGGTGGTTGGCTTGTCCCTCCCGCATCATCCCGTTGCATGCTTTTCAGCAGCTGATGCATGGCCTCCATCTTTTCCTCTTGACACTCCATAGCAACGCGAATGAAACTGAGTTCTCTGCGAAGGTCCGGTTCTCCCTTGACCAGCTCCACCATCTCTTTTGCCACCTGCTCGAGCGCTTTCGCTAGTAACGCCTTCATCACCCAGTAAATGTGAAGTGACTGTTTAAAGAGCGTCATTCACCCCCTGGCATGACCAGGGTCGTGGAGCAATGACTCCCATTCTTCCATTTCGTCCGCAGACTGATTCTGGAGGGACTCCTCCTCCAGAAACTGCATAACTTTTCGAACAGCAGGGTCAGACTCACTCTGAAATGCTCGTTTCGCCCGTCTGAGTCTGTAATTCACAGTATTCCTTGTCTTTTTCTCAGGATTTGGCTTCCGCCCCGAGATCTCGCCTTCCCCCTGCATCCGCTTCCTCTGACCCCAACCTCTTTTTCTACTCACCTCCATTTCCTCAGCCAGGCTTCCCGCACGGTTCCTCAGCCCCGAGCTCCGCTCCTTCTTCCCTTTCGGTTCAGAGCACCCTTCACACTGCTGGTGCAATTCCTTAGCTGCAGCCCTCATCTGCGTAGCCGACCACCCTCCATCATCACCCCGCGGGAGTTCTTCCTCCGACTCATCATCAATTTCCCAAATTTTCGTTGGGGGACTATCCTGGGTAATGCCCTTCCATTTCTTATCCTGCGCCTCTGTCGCTACTCTCAGATGATCCTCAATCTCCTTAGTCCGCTGTCTGGTCTCCATAATTCGCCTGCTTCCTTTGCTGGGATGTCTCTGTTGCTCCACGCGTTCAATCCAGGCCAGACGGCTCTCCAACACCCTACTCGCTTCTCTCTCAATTTGGAAACAAACAGATGTCCGGTCGCCTTCCCCTAACTTGATATAAGTAGGATTTTTGACCTTCTCATACCGATTATCACCGGCGATCAAATGCCGCCATTTGTTTTCGCTGTTGGTATCATTAATGGTAATTATTCCTTGGTCACTGTTTGTTAACGAGGCTTCTGACAGCCCACCATCCCCACCACTAAAATTACCTACCTTAATGATCTCACCCTGCGCAAGATCGAAAGCCATTACTTTCGCACACTGCCAAAGTACAGCTCTGTACTCAAACATCATTTCATTAAGCCTCCCCGATTGATCACTGATCAACAATCGGGATCTCCACGTCCTTTGCTTATGCCAGCTCAGAGATCCAACAAGGTGCTTACGTGGCTTGGTCATAATCCGCCTTAATGATCTCAGCCAACTCTTTCCACTCGCTGTTTCCACAAACAGCCTTCCATTGTTGATCAACCCTGTTACCCCTCCCTCTGCTGCCCCAGTTGGCCAGGTAATCAGCCGCCTGGTTACCTTTCCTGCGGACATGGCTTACTACCGTATAGTCAATCCTTTTTAATAGAGTTGCAATATCCTGAACGATACCCGCAGTTCGCCAACTAGTGGTGGCCTTTTCCCAGCTTTTACCATTATTTAATTTCCTCACCATGTCCACTGCAATCTGAGAATCGCCCGAGATTTCCAGGTTAGGATAACCATTTCTAACTGCAATCCTTAATCCTTGATGGAGTGCCCAGAATTCAGCTTCATTATTAGTCATCTCTCCTCCTCCTTCTGCAAATATCCATCTGACCTGTTTATTGCTATCTCTGAAGATGCCTCCGAAGCCTGCTTCTCCTGGGTTTCCTTTCGAAGCCCCATCGAAATTTAACTTAACAAAGGCATCCCTGGGGTGATTGAACTTTTCAGGGCTCTGGTTCCTCATCTCCTGAGGGACGGATAGCTTGTGATGGACCATTTCTATTTTTAAGTTTAACTTCCTCAAAATTTCTTGTTCCTCCTGATTTGTCTTCCAATCATCCTCGTACCATCTCTCCACCAGAACTGTTTCCCGCATGAGCTCTACCGCTTTTACCCAGGTTGTCTCCAGATTCTTTGACATATTCTGAAAAATCCTCCGATTTCTCTCCTTCCAGATCATCCACATAACAAACCCAGGCATAAGATTCCAAGCTCTTTTAACGACCTTGGACTGGAAGGCCTCCTTGTTCCATTTGAAGACCAGTTCATTAATATCATTGATGACCCAACCTGGTTTATTGAAAGTCTGCTTAATATTCACCCACAAATGCTTAGAAAATGGACACTTAATCAGAAGATGATCCCGGGTTTCCCCTTCCTTGTTGCAAAGACAGCATATCGAAGGCCCCCTGAAGCCCTTTTTCTGGATCCTATCCCAGGTTAGGATCTTGTTTTTTGTAGCCAACCATATGAAAATAGAGACTTTTGGCCACCAATTCTCTTCCCAAACAGCTTTCCAATCCAAGTTTCCTGCATCCCCATTCTGAGGATCAAATAAGTAATAAGCTTCTTTGGTGGTAAACAGGCCCTTCATAGAATTACCCCATCTAAGGATATCCTGGCCATCACGAGCTCTGATTTTCCTGGATCCAACTTCTTTTTTGTATTTGTCTTGTAGGTTTTCCTCAATCTCCCTGTCCCATTCCACTGGATCAATCCAAACTCTCCACCCTTCTTCCACAGTTTGATCTTTCTAGTAGTCTCTAACACTAGTCTTGTTGCCTTCTAGTCTGGCTCGGATTTGATTTAAATCGTGGATTCTACTCAGGCTTTCTCTCTGTTGCCACCTTTCTTCCCAAAAATTTGCTTCTGCTCCTCCCCGAATCTCCCAGAAAGCATGTTTTTCCACCAGGTCCCGATTCAGGCGAGCCAGGTCCCAAATAGAAGAACCTTTCGGCGTTTCCTGTTGCCTTAGGATTTCTAACGTTGAGTCCGGCATGTTATATTTAGTTTTCCATATTATCTTCCACAGATCATTGCCACCCCGGAGCCACCTCCACCACAACTTGGCTCCCAGGACCCTGTTGAGAGTTTCAGGGTCTCTCAGCGCTAAGCCACCTTTCTCCTTTCTCTTCGTTAACTGTTCCCAGGATACAAGAGCCCACTTCTTTTTTTGGTCGGATCCTCTCCAGATAAAGTTCCTTATGATTTCTCTGATTTTAGTACAAACCCCTAACGGAGCAGCGATAATTGAGAGAGGATAAATTGGGATCGCTTGCAAGACGGATTTCACCAAGACGATTCTACCTGCAATGTTTAAGGCTCTGAAGGCCCAGTTTGCAACCTTTGCGTTCAATTTATCCAAGACCCCCTGCCAATTCTTCATCTTTTTAGAGGTAAGGTCTAGAAGATTACCTAAATACCTCGTAGGTAATTCCCCTCTTCTGAAGCCCAGATGTCTGGTAATGTGGTTTCTAACCTGGTCTGTTGTGTTGAATATGAAGATACACGATTTGTCTCTGTTGATTTCCAGGCCAGATGCCTCCGCAAAGAGATCCAAAATTCTTCTGATTTGTCTGACTTCTTTGACTGTTGGTTCACCAAAAAGCATAATGTCATCCACGAATTGCTGGTGGGTTAAGGGCAGATTATTCCCCCAAAGCTTGAGACCCTTCAGCCTGTTTGCCTCCCTTTCTTGTTTAATAAAGCGACCCAAACCTTCAGCAGCAAGGATGAACAGAAAAGGGGATAAAGGATCTCCTTGTCTAAGACCACGAGAAGCATTAAAGGTTTTCGTTGGAGTTCCATTGACCAGGATGGAGAAATTTGGAGAGGAGATCAAACTGTGGATCCAGGCAATCCACCTCATATTGAACCCAAAGCTCTCTAAGACATTGCCTAGGTAACTCCAATTCAATCGGTCATAAGCCTTAGATAAATCCAGCTTGATCAGCATGCCTTTTTGTTTTTTAACCTTAAGAGAGTGCAGAACTTCCTGAGTTACAACCAGACCATCAAGGATCTGTCGTCCCTCAACAAAACCAGTTTGTTCTGTAGATATTAGCTAGTCTAAAAGGGGTTTTAATCTCCTAGCTATCAAGGACGTTATAATCTTGTAAATGACATTGCATAATGCAATTGGCCTAAAGCCATTTGCATCCTCTAAATTCTCACCTTTAGGAATTAAAGCAAAAAAGGTAGCGTTGAGAGCCGGCCATACCTTTTGATTCCTTCTTGATTCTTCAACCAGATCAAGGATCTCCCTCCCCAAGAAATGCCAACCCGCCTGATAAAAGTCAACCGTGAAGCCATCTGGTCCCGGGGCAGTACCCTTCTTCATTGCTTTCACCGTCTCTTCTACCTCTTCGAGGGTCGCGGCTCTCATCAGAGCCTTATTTTGGTCTTCAGTGACAAGGCTGGGAATGGCCGAGCAAATTTCCTGAATGGCTCTAGATCTATCAGCCTGTGGTTCAGACAATATTTCTTTATGGTGATCCACAAGAACCTGTTCTATCTCTTCTTGCTCCACCACTCTATTACCATTCCTATCCTTAATGGATAGGATTCTGTTCCTCTGTCTATGTTTAATCATTGCCTGATGGAAGAATTTAGTATTTCGTTCTCCCTCTCTCAGCCATTTTATTCGAGATTTCTGTCTCCATAGAACCTCCTCCTGCTTTCGCCTTTCCTCTAATTTCCCCAGGATGACCCCTTCTTTGTTGATGCTATCCTCTGTCCTGCCTTCCAGTATCATCTTTTGCTGAATGCTTTTCATTTCTCCTTCTAGTTTTTGTTTATCCTCAAAGATGTTTCCAAACTCTTCTTTGTTCCATTTTTTTATTTTACCCTTCAGCTCTTTTAGTTTTAATTGGAACGTTTGCATTTTTCCTTTACCCTGCACAGAAGATTGTCGCCACCATTCCTCGACTTTCTTAATGAATTCTGGGTCTCTCAACCAGAAAGATTCAAACCGAAAAGGTCTCCTCCCACGATTCTTTTTGATGTCGAGCTCTAATCTAATCGGCCAGTGATCAGATCCCAAGGAGGGTATAATCTTTGCTTCTACAAAAATGTCTTTATTCATAATAGCTTCTGAAACTAGGAATCTGTCCAACCTAGAAGCAATTTGATTTTTACCTCCTCTCCTGTTATTCTAGGTAAAGATCCCATTAATAGTCTGAATGTCAACTAGTCTTAAATCCTCTATCATCTCATTGAATCTATCCATGATTTGGTCCACCTTCCTCACCCCTCCTTTTTTCTCATCCAGGGATCTGATTAAGTTAAAGTCCCCCCCTATGATCCAGGCAGCTTCAGGATACAGTCTCCGGATACCTTTCATGCTTGCTATGAAGTTTTCTTTTTCCCCCAAGGAGGGGGGTCCATAAACCCCTGAAACAACAACCTGCTCCTTGGTTCCCACTATCCTACCTTGACCAGTAAGGATTCTACTCATACTAGTCCATCTATCCAGGATGATATCATTAGGGTTCCACAAAATTGCTATACCTCCTGTAGATCCTATAGCATCCAACCCCATCACTTCGTAATGAAGATTATTTTTTCCTATAATACCCTCAAGCTGTTGAATCGATATTTTAGTCTCTTGCAAAATCATAATGCTAGGTTTCTCTTTTTTCAACTTGTCTTTCATGTACCTTTGTTTGCCCTTACTGTTTAAACCCCTAATATTCCAACTGATAACAATCATTTAGAACTTTTGATAGGAAGGGAAAAAAATCTCTGACAGAGGTATCACTTTACCTGAATTGATCAACTCTTCTCCCACCGTTTGGATGGTTTCATTCATTGTCTTCTGGCCCCTTTTTCTACTATTTTTGCCAGAGCTGTCCACTCCCATCGATTCTGTCCCTTGATCATTTCCAGTCATCACCTGCTTAACTATTTTCTCTCCTTTTTTCTCCTTATATTTCTGGAATACTTCCTTATACAGTTGTTTCTGTTTTTCAGGTATGAATCTTCTATCAAGGTATTTCCATTCTTGTAGAAGCCGTTTCATTATTCTCTCTTCCTCAACCTCATTTTCTGCCTGGTTCTCCACCTCCATTTGTGATTGCATTGCGGTATCTTCCAGCTTCTCCTCTGTCCGTTCTCCATCGATTTTCCCTTGGTCTACTTCCTTTCCTTTACCTTCCTTTACTATTTCCATTGGGCTGTTCCCAGGGTCCTCATCATCCTCTAAATTTACTTCATAATCCTCATTGCCCTCCTGTAATACCTGAAATTTGTTCTGGCTTGACATTTGAGCTGGTTTCTTCTGAGGTTGCGATCTGGGGCCCTCCTTGTTTTGCCTGCGTCTTCTTGTGACCTGCTGGAAACCCTCAGACCCTTCCTCTTGGCTTTTCTTTGTTTCTCCCTCATTGTTCAACGGGCATTGCTTGTATAAATGGCCGTATTCATGACAGTTTCGGCACCTGAAAGGGATGTGTTCGTAATCTATTGGCTGATCCCACACCTCATCATGATATTCCATCTCAATGCTATCAGGAAGGGGTTCCACCAAATTCATGTATACATAGATTCTTGCAAAGGCGTTATACTTACCCCGTTTTGTAGCCTCTGCAGCCTTAACAAAACTCCCGATTGTGTTGCCGATTCCTTCTAATATTTCAGGGTCCCAACATTCATCTGGCAATCCAAAAAGCCTGACCCAGATTGGTGCCTCCAACAACTTTTCTTTTTCTGGGTTATATCGTTCCTCCCAGTATTTCATGAACAGACCTGCATTGTTCAAAAAATATGGTCCTTCTTCGAATATCCTGTTCTTATCTTCCACGTTCGTGAAGATTGCTGTGAAAAATCCCTTGGCTCCCAATTTCAGATCAATATGACCTCGAGGTTTCCATTTCTGGTCAATCCATCGAAGTAGCTCCTTCTCCGAAGGCCAATAACCAATGAATTTACAAATCAAGGCATGGTCCTTCATATAGCAGTTGTATTCTTCCAGCTTGTTACAAGGGATAACATATCGTGGTTTTTTTTGAGCCCGCGGGAGACATTTCCCTTTCATCCTTTTCTGCCATAAGTTACCCATGACTGGGACATGGCTGTCCTTCTGGGTGTGCCTCATTCCACTTCCGCTGTTTTCCCCAATTACCACATTCTTGAAGGAGGGGATCTCTCCCCCCCCCTTCGGCTCTTCCATTTCCTCTCAGTGCCTATCTCTCTGTTGCTACCCTGGCCCAATAAGTGAGAAAGAACCGCAGCACACGGGTCAGCCCCTCCTGCCTGATCCGTTTCCCTGTCTTGTCGTCTTCCACCTTGCTTGCGCTGACCCTAGCAGAGTCCTCTGGTCAGGCCCTGCTGTGGCGGCTCCTGCAAACCCACGTTCCCGAAATGTCGAGATCTTTTCCTCCTTTCTTTCAAAAAGAACAACTCATTTGTATAGATATGTTATTTACTTGTGTAGATTTGAAATTTTTGTAACATACTTTTGAATTTTAACACTTGGGTTTTGAGATTTTCTCTATTTTTGTACATATTGGGTATTGGGTTTTTCTCCTTTCACTTGTGCAGGAATAGATCTAAGAAATCAACCAAGTCTTCAGGTCTGAGCTAGATCTAGACCCTGGAGGGCAAGATCTGGGCTCAAAGATTGTTAGTAGGAATAAATCTGAGAAATCAGCCAAGAAAATCTTCAGATTTGAGCTAGATCTAGACCCTGGAGGGCAAGATCTGGGCTCAAAGATTGTTTGCAGGAACAGATCTTAGAAATCAACTAAGTAAATCTTCAGATCCGAGCTAGATCTAGAACCCATTGTTTTACAAAACGGCCGAATCGACTCCGACTCGGCCGAGTCATCCAATGACTCGGCCGAGTCATATGTGACTCGGTCAACCCGGCTGGGTAGCTGGCCGAGTCACTCCCCAAATCACAATATAAGTGTTATTACTGAAGGTGAAGATTTGCTGAAGGTGTATAGTGTTATTATTGTTGCCAAAGTTTCATGGTCATAGTCACATATCAAAGTAAAGGTTGTCTCGTTGTCAATACTAATAGGTCACTGTCTCACAATATAGAAGTCACTGGTGTCAAATTTCAATAGGGTGACTGCTAGTGCTACTGCTAATGCTGTCACATACCAAGGGCATTGTGATGTCATGTAGATCAATGGTATTGTCTAAAGGTAATGTCAACATGAACATCCAGTCATACATCCATGCAATGCATCTATATCATGTCAACTTTATTATATACTACCATACTATTGATAGTGTCATTGTCACTGTACTCAGAACTTACTCCTGTAGAGTTGTAGTGACTGTGAAACCAGGGTATTGATAGTGACTACGGTAGAGTCAATATTTAGACCTAAACCTTCACATGTGATGGATCAAAAGTTACAGAAGAGAAGGCTGCATCTTCTGTCTATCACAGTATGGACAATAATGTTTATGAAAATACTCATATCAACAATACAAACCCTTTCAGAAATTCTGATCAAGGATCCAAAGATCAATGCACATGTATGTGCTCCACCACCATACTGTTACCAAGACTTCTTCAATCACCTTAATGCTGCAAACAATAGGACTGGTTAATTGTGTAACTTTTACATGCTGCTGTAGGATGAAGAGTCACCAACAAAACTGTTAATGCAAACATTGTCATAACCTCAACAGAACTCATACTTAGCATGTGCAATGAACATGGAGATTCAAGCATTTTATGTGACTGCTCAAGATTATAGTTCCAGGTAGCTTCAATGGAGCCACAGATACTTCATAATACATATGTGGTCTAGAAGAAAGGGCCAAGCACCTTCAATAAATTCCAAAACTGTCTTCACCCACTGTGTGTTTGGAAACATGAATGAAAATCTTTAAAATTATGTTTAAAATATTTAAAATTATGTTTTTTAATAAAAAAATAAATATTTAATGTATTTTTTACAACGACCGAGTCATTGAAATCGAGCCGGCCGAGTCATTACCGAGTCGGAGTCGGAGTCGGAGTCGGAGTCGATCCTCGACCGAGTCGGAGTCGGAGTCGGAGTCGTAAAACATTGCTAGAACCTAGAGGGCAAGATCTAGGCTCAAAGATTGTTTCTAGGAATAGATATGAGAAATCAACCAAGTAATTCTTCAGATCTGAGATTTTTCAAGCAGATCTGGGGGTTTTGTGACAGATCTAGGCCCAGGAGGGCAATATCTTATCCCAAATATTTTTACAAGGCCAGCCATTAAAGATTTTGCAATAAATCTCAAGATTTGAAGCAAAATATTTTTTTTTTTTTTTTTTTCAGAACAAGGGTTTCAAGTTTTGGGGCTCCTAAGCCCAGATCTGCTTTCTCCTAGCCCAATGCTAGTTCTATTGGGCCTATTGCTAGTTATCATTGGCCCTAAATTCCCTTGCTCCATTTCTGATTTGAATATTTGATTTCCTGAAGCTAATTATTGGTGGGTGTTTGCAGAAAATTTGGTAAAAATTTGTGTTTCAGATATTAATTTTTTTTTGGCAACTTGAGCAAGTGATCTTCAAGGCCCAGGGCCTAAGGGTTTGATCTCTAAACCACCTTTGTCCTCATTGTTTGCTACAACAGTGATATACTTTTCTAATAGTGGTGAAAAACACATTTAAGTGGTTTGAAATTAACTAAAAATTTGCTAAATACATTAATAAGTTGTTTATGTTTGATGTGTATCAAGTATTTGGCCTAGATCTACATTTTGGGTCATTGTTATTTCTGAATAATTTTGTTTCCGAAGTCTAAAATATAACAGTGGAGAAATTTCATGTGGGTTAGCCTAAAATCAGTTCCTAAGTTGTCTAATACATTAAGGAATTAATTTCTTGAGTTGGGCATTCAACATTAAGCTTATTTCATGTTTTAATTGCTGGCTGTAATAAGTATATCAGATCTGATATAATTCCGGAAATCACATCATAACAGGCTGAAAATTTTTGATAATTCATGTGGGCAAATTTGGAAAACTTTCGGTAAATTTTTGGCATAAAGATATCATTGATAGTTTACTGTTTTCATTGTCATATTGCTGCTGTCATAAAGTTTTTCTTACTGCTGTCTTAAAAATTAATTTCTGAAAATTAAGTACTCTTTCATGGAATTGTGATAAAATGCATATCCTTTGTTTTATAAACTGAGTATTTTTTTTGAGCATTTGTTGACATTGATATTGAATTGCAAAGTTGTTTTTGTTCTCTTTGAGCTAAATTGTATCAAGAAGATTTGAAATAAGCTGGTATTTTAACTATAATATCTTCAAGAGTTTATTTTCTAAGTCTCCATCTAAAAAAAGACAAGCATTTCATTTGGGTAATTGAGGGATTTTGCAGCATAAGTGTTTTCCCATTCTCGAGTCTAACTTCATCTCATCTTCTAGTGCATTTGCATATAAGTTAACTTTGCATAGATAAAATTTACTTCCAAGCATAAGCTTGATCAATAGACAGATAGATCTCCATCCGTCTTTTCTTGAGAAGCTTGTTTTAATAGTACTTAAAACGGTGACCTTGCAGTCTTCAGAGCCACAGTTCTCTGCAGTGCCGGAGGCACCGGGTATGTTAGAATTTCAAGAGAGGTATCGTTAATCACACCTTAGTGTGCTTCACCTGATCTTCTCTCTGCCAATTACTACGAAATCAGGCTCAACACAAAAAGGATTGAAGGGTTCACATTTAAATAAGCATTTAACTAAAATTAACTAAGATTATTGCATCTCACATTAGTTTTAGGATCTGCATTTCGTATAAAATAGTCATTCATCTAAGCAACAGTTGTTAATCGATTACTTGGTCTTAATTTCCCTAGCAAGATCGTTGACTCTATAAGGCACTGGTATTAATCGTTTAAAATCTATTCAAATCCTATAAGTCTTGCTAAATCTTAATCAAGTACTTTATCGCTTCACTGTGTTTCCCGAACTGGTTGGTTCCCAACTAGTTTTTCTTCATTCCACTTTTCCATAGGGTCTACCCTCCTTAGCCTCCTGTAGGGAGACAACTTAAAAAAAGAGATTGGGGATCAGGGTGATAGCTCCCGATCTGAGTCGTTGTCGCGGTGCCTAGACATGCTGTGCGACAACAGGTCCCTTATACTCTATGAATTTGTTGAGCAACTTGATAAACAATGAAATGCTTTCAGGCTCACACGAGACGAGCCAACCTCAGTGCTGGCATTCAATAGAAGCAATAAATTATGTTACCAGGATTCGGATACTCCGGATCCGGATACGGATCCGTCGGTTTTTTGAAAATGCAAGATCTGGATATGACAAGGATACATCACGTACATATATATATATATATATATATATTTTAAAATTTAAGAAACATTTTAGAGCTATTAATTAAATAGTAGACAATGGACACTTTATAATTATTGATTATATAACATATATCTATATGATATACATGCTAGAGATGACAAATATCATAATATGAAATATAATTATTAATTATATAAGTTTACAACTTTATAAAAATTCATTATTAAAGATATATAATATATATTATAACTTAATATTATATAAGAGAGAACAATAAAATATATATTAATATTAAATAAAGAGAATGCTAATATACTATTGTTATAAATCTACCATTTGTTGTTATATAATATAATAATTATAATACTATTTGATGTAATTAGTAAATTACTAATAGTTATAAATTGACTATATAATAGAATTCTGAATATTTCATAACTATAAAATTTAAATTGACTAAATAATACTAAATAGTTAATTGTTATATATATAGTCTATAGAATGTCATTCACTGTTATATAAACAATAATACCATCTGGCATTTGAATTTTGCAGGCCTTTAAAAACAAAATAAAAAAATCGACTATTTGGCATTTGCCTTTAAAAAAAAAAAATTAAAATTGACCATTTGGCATTTGTGGGCTTTTAAAAAAAACAAAAAAACATACAATCGACCTTCCAAATTAAAAAAAAAAAAAAACCGGACCATTTGTTGTGTATTTTATATGACATTTGAAAAAATAAAATTTTAACCTGTCAGCTGAGCAGCAATGGGCAGCAACGAGGTGGTGGCTGAGCATGGTGGTTAAGCATTGCTAGCTGGGGCAACGACTAACTGACGGCAGCATTCCTGGCTGGCTGGGGACGCATACGTATTTTAGCCGTATTTTGGCCAATCCGGATCCGGATCCGGTTCAGATCTGCAGAACTGCCATTCTTCACCCTATCGATGTCGGATCCGGTAACTTAGGCAATAAATAACTCCATGAGGTTGTTTAGACGGACCACATTAACTTCGGAAGCATGCTTCATAAGTTTTGCTATGTGGTCTATTGCTATGGATGGATCACCTTTGAATTGTAGCATATTTTGCAGAAACCTCCAATCCAGGCCATTTGGGTATCCTGGAACCCATGTGATATCCAAAGGAAGAAACCACTCATGAAGCTTTTTAGAAGCCATTGATCTTTATATATTGATATCATGGGATTTTCCAGGGTGAACTAAATTTGCCTTAACAAATGCTTGCTTCACCCTACAAGCATTGAGTTTGAATTTCAATGAAGAACAAAGGCTTCGTTCTTCTAGTGGAGTCGCCAATAAGGATATGTCAATATGTTGTACGGGCAACAAAACACACATCTTGTGTCCCTAACAACGACGCCAAAATGTTACAGCTCAAACTAGCAGGGGTCCTAGGAGGGAATCGTAAAGGGACAATTGCTAGGTCAAGGGCAACAATGGAGCAATAGCCCACTGTCACCTTAGCTAAAGCTCCCTACTCTTTACGGACTTTCACCGATGGGAGGAGACTCGGTATGATAAGGATCACAAAGATGAATAGATCAAAGATAGGATGAAGGGTGATCCTAGAAGCCTATTCACAAGAGAGGCTCAAGATTGTGGCTTGCTTGTCTTGGAAGACAAGATGGAATGTTCTCTAGGAAGGGCTTGGGGAAAATTTCAAGGGTTAGGTTTTGAGTATGTGTCTTATAAAAGAGATCCCTAAGTCCTAGAATTCTCATGGAAACTTGGGTTCTGGGTGATCTTTGAAGAATTAACCTTGATAGTGCATGGGACCACACGGGACCAAGTGGACCTGAGGTTAGGTCAAGAGGATAGGATTTGGCAACCAATGATATACTTGACCTAATTAGGGAGGGGAAAGGCATCAAGGAATGGATTTTCAATGGAAGTCAATGCAAGGATCCCAGTGAGGTTCCTAGCTCAAGGGAAACCAAGGGCAAGGATTGGTCTTCGAGCTAGGGCTTGCGATATCTCAATATCTCAACGTCAGAATATCATGAAATTTGGAGGGCTTCTTGATGACACACCAGTGCAGTAGTGGACTGAATATTGAAGTATTTGGATGGCTAGATTGTGAGATAATTGATGCCCTAGGTGACCTATGTAGGCTAGGCCTAGAAAAGAGGGGAAGGTGAAAGAAATAAGCTTTAAAGTGATCACCAGAGGAGGACTAGTGCTTTGTCCTTTGGGAGAGATGGAGTCAAGGAAGATTTAGAGTTTGGATTGATTTCCACTTGTCAAGGAGGCCTAAAAGACAACTTCATTGGACATTAGGGCTTAATGGAAGCAGCTTCAAGGTCATTTATACTTCGCTCAACAATATTTGGTGACTTGTCAAGACAAGGATGTCTCTAGGAACATTCATTCATTCAAACATGGCCCAATCTTGATACAATACTATTTAGAGATTTAATTTCCACATTTTCGTTCCAAGAAAAACAACAAATTAACCCTAGAATAGTGAAAATCCCAATATCATGAATGAAGCAAAATAAAGAATCAAAATAACATTAACATAGTACTTACATGTAAGAAGAATATATCCAATCACCAAGATATGCCAATCATAGAAGCTCCAAGACAAACAAGAATAACCAAACATCGAAATTCATCCATTCATCCAAAAAGTCTCGTACTCAAAAGATAGCGAAAATCTCACAAGAAGATATGATCCAATCCAAGTGATGATACAAATGAATTCACGTCTCTGCTATTTATACACTCATTAGGAGTTTGAATTACCTAATTTGAGCCTACATTAACCCATCAACTAAACTAATGTGCAAATAACTATCTATTGGTGACAAACCCACCAAACTAGCTCATAAATAAAATAATAAGCCTCCCAAGGGGTCGAATAATCAATAATGCATGTCGTTGGGCTCTCTAAGAGGCTTGATGAAGTCCATAAGTGCCAAAATGATGAATTTGACTTCCAAAAGTAATGGACAAGGGGTTGGCCCCTTGTTCTCCACATAATAAACTTGTGGTGCTCCCAATGCTGTGAGGGCACACAAGTGACCTCATGGGTCTCCAAGTAAGTCGAAGATGCATGTAGTCCATTTGTAGGGGCTCAGATGATGGTGTAAGCGATGCCACATCAACATACAAGTCCTGGGTCATCTGCCAAGTGCATGGTACAACTGTGGGGCATACTGAGCAAAGGTGAACTAGGTGCATCTTCCCCGTTCAATAGGTGAATCTCGAGCAATCTCTAAACATCTTTGGAGATCCATGGAGTGTTGTCTACTTCTGTGGATTCCCATGGCTCTCAACACACACCCTACATGTGCCAATGTAGCCCTTTGGAGGGTTAGGACCCCGTATAGGGAAACCAAACCCACGATGGGGATCTCTGCAATCCTGCATAAGATCCAATGCGCCGCTTAGCCTCCCAGTACATCAAGTCATCAAGGAAATCAAGTAGAAGAGCTTACAAACCATGGACAACAGGTGGGGACTTCATAATGGCATGTCCTTCCATGATGGGCTTTGGCATGTGTTAATGTCTCAAAACTCCAAATGGGGTTAACCAAGTATCCTATTAAGTGGCTTCTACTTCGAAAGGGGATAATATGTCGAAGTTATATCCTTCAAAGGTGGTGGCATGTGGTAAAGAGATAAATGGAGTAGGGAATGAAAAGGGACATCCCTGGGCCACATGCTGGGGTACAAGCATAGTTAGTAAGAAGAGAGAAATCGTAGTATAGAAGGGAGAAATCGTGGTACATGAGGTGCTTCGAGCTAGATTTTTCCACCCTTCTTTATATGTCTTTTTCCTTTTATGATTGTTTTTTTAATTAACAGCTCGGGGCTGAAGGGGTAAGAGCATGATGTGTGTGATATAGCAGTGGATACCCCCTTTTAAGATAGGGTGGTTCATTGCCCACTAGGGGTTGGGACAATCAAAGTTTCCTATATGATGAAGGAGGCTCATAGAACCTATAAGAACTAGGGTGATGGCCATGATAATGGGGTAAAGCTCATGTATTGTGTTTTGACCATGTGCTAAATGTGTTTGTTCCAACCATCTTTTGCATTTTGTGGTACATTTACTATTGAATGTGGCCAATTATGCTTTTACTTTTCTTTTTAGCTGCATCAACCTCTGGGGCATCATTCCAGCCCTGACTCAAGGTGTGGGCAAGGGGAAGGGGAGAGCTAGCCCTATGTGGGTCCAATCAAGGAATGCGTTGAAGAAAATGTAACTAGGTTCGATATTTACAAATTTAATTTTGACCTTTGTACTTGTCAAGAAAAAGAAGTATTATTTTTGTAAATTATAAGAATGAGTTTCTTGCTCGTTTCATAGGTCTAGGGAAATCAAGGAGTCAAAGTTATGTATAAGGAGCTCTTCTTGAGCATATGTGTAAATGAATACTAGTCTAGAACAACCCTCCAAGACAAGCACAATCCTCTTGAGAAGAGCAACAAACAAAATGATGTCAAATGCAGTCAAGTCGGCCAGCAAAATGATATAAAGAACAATCATGTCGGCTCAAATGAAGTGACACAACACTTCACTGTCATGTCGGCTTATTTATAGAGACGTGACAACTATAAATAGCCTGCTAAGGTCACCACAGGAAACAAGAATCTCAGATGTCTCTGAGATTTCAAATGAAGGTACAGGAGCTCTGAAATCTCGGACAAGTGCAGTAAGAAACTTAGACTTATCTGCAATCTCGGATGGGTACAGGAGGTACAAGAATTTCAGATTAGGAGCAACAGTTCAAGATCTCAGATGAGGAAGTGTCACTGCAATTTCGAATGGACGATATAGTGAGATACTCTCGGCATGATGGAAGGACATAGTCTCCTCTTCAGTACAAATCTAAGCATTGTCATAACCATAGTAAGGATGATCTAAGTAATCCTTCTATACTACACACTGTGTAGGCATGATGGAAGTATTTCATAGTAATACATTGACTCGGTATGATGGAAAGATCTCACAATAACACACTGCCTCGACATAATTGAAGGAACTCATAATAACACATTATCTCAGCATACAGGTGCAGTCACAATCTTGTTCTTGATGAAGATATAAAGGTCATGATAAGATTGTCTTAATATCAGTGAATCTCAACTCTCCTATACATATGAAGACCTTGTAGATGAAGACCTCGGTTATGGAGTAGCAGTGATGATGATCTCAGCATTAATGTAGAAGAGGATTGGTGTCTTGGTCTTGGAGTGGCCTAATAGGACAAGGGTCAAGGTCTTGGTATTTGTCAATTGGAATCTCTATAAGAAGAATTTTGTGCCGGGTTTCCTCTCCGAGAGGGAGAGGTTTTGGCCCTGGCAGAAAGCCAACATCACGTGTTCTTGTCTCTTTCATTTTGGTAGCTATTTGGTGAGCTAAGAAGACACACTCTAATAATAACAAGTGAAGACTATGTGAAGAAAAAAAGTTAAAACTCCTCACAAATTGTTATGTAGCTAAGAAGAATCACATTAAATATAAGTGCCCTAGATTCTTCAACATGGGATTAGAGCTAAGGTGCTAAAGTCAAGGAAAGGGCAACAAAAAGAGACACTGAAGTATCAGATTCAAGAAGGGCATCAAAACAAGTTAAAGGAATTGAAAGATCAGTTTTCAACAAGCAGTATACAACAGCAAGACAATTCAAGATCAAGTAATCTTAGATAAAGTGAAGTCCCAATACCATTGCTTAGAATTCGGATCACAGTCAAAAGAAGTACCTCTCACAGTTTCAATGCTAGCCCAAATTGGGTGTCATTACAATCTATGTCATACCACAGAGATATCAATAACTTAAGTCTGAAGCAGTTTCGATGCTTGGTATTGAATAATGCTTGAAGGCCTAAAAAATATTTGCTCATGCTAGTCAACTCAAGCAAGGTTATACTCCAGCAAGGACCACTACAACAAGGTTACAAGGACATACAATCACACCATACATTACATCAATATCACTTCAACAGGAGAACACAATGCCACATCTCGGATGGGCATCATGACAGTACTCTAAAATTCTGGATTTCGATTTCATACCCTCACAAGGAGTCAAGTAATCTCAACATTTTAGAAAAGTAGTAGTGCTTGGTATTGAACAAGGCAAGGAAGTCTCAAGAAAAGTCTTGGAACTCAATTGTACCGAGCAGCTCAAGCAAGAATCTCATTGAAGGAGATCATTCAAGAAAGCATCAAGGTGAAGATTTCATCTTCACATGACAAGTAAGTATCTTTTCATTCTATATTCAAGTTTGGTTAAAATGACTTCATGATTGCAAGGACATCTATGAATTGGATGGGTTATCAAGATTCCTTGCATGAAAAAGGAGGATAGTCATAGTCCTCTAAGAAGTTGAAGTCATTAAACATATCAATAGGTCTCCTCTAAATTTATGGAAAGGGATGCTTATGAAAGATCCCCTCACATAGCAATATTGGAGACATCAAAGTGATGTAGATGATAAACTCATTCTCTAAAGATGCAATGAAGAAGGTCACATGAAATCTGATCTACATGAAAGTAAAGGGTATGAAAGGATGTAGGATATCTTCCATCTACAAGACTTAGAAAGGAAGATAACCATAATGCACTAACAGATAATCAAGGTAACAAATATCCATGGGATAAGAAGGTTACCTCATTCGACATCTTATGGTCTTTATGCTAAATAGAGAAAGACAAGTGGATGACAAAAGTATTGAAGGGTAAAGGACTAAATCATGTGCAAAAAGAAAAGGGAAGTTTGATCCTCAAACAAAGCAGAATAGGTATAGCTAAAATTATGGAAGCTCACATTACCAGATAATGGAGGAAGCTAAAGAAAAGGGCCAAGGAAAGAGGGAGTAACAAATCTCTATGATTGGGATAATATCCCTCACAAAAGGGTCCTATCATAAGCTTCTATAAGATATGACAATGATGATAAGATGCATCGTAGCATCACGGAATCATTAGAAACAAGGGCTCGTGACATCATGATGGGAGTCATGAAGGACAAAAATCCATGAAGGATATAGCTCTTGGGAACCTCAGTGGACATTGAAGGAAAGGAAGAAGTCATCTATGACAAGGCTCATCAAGTCATTTGCCAGTTGGGGATATACAAGATCCTCAAAATTCTTTGATGGAATCCTCATCGTAGGGTTCACTAATCTAGAGAGGAAGCAAGTGTTTCAACAAGAACTCCAACTTATGGAATCAATGAGATGATGATGTGATGACATGAAGCAAATCAAGGGATTGAAGAACTTTTCAATCAAGGAAATTGCTGGAAGAAGCCTTGATGACCTGAAGGTAAAATAAGGTATGTATGCTTGTGTTTAATATTATAATGTCATGTCATATGGTTGCAGGTAACATGGATCATTGCTTCTATCTTAAGAAGCATGATCAAGAGAAAAAGGATCTCCTCCTCTGAAAGGATGCAGGAAGGCATAAGTCGCACTAGATGAAATCAACATAATATGTCCTCATATGAAGTATGAGGTGATTGACTACAATGAAGAAACTCTGATTGAAAGCTACTGGGAATGGAATGTGTGAGGAAGGAAGAGATCGTGAGATATGCAACCATGATGAAGGCAATCAACATCCAAAAGACCAAGAAGATTTGACTAGGAAATCTTCCGAAAAGATATGAAGACTTCGATGAAAGTCTGAAAAAGATGAAGACCCTTGACAATGGATATCTTTGGGAGATGTGTCAATATGTGTGCAGGATGTTGATACCTACAAGAAGATGTCATGATGAAGAGCCATCTCGTAAGGTATGATTTAATTTAATATGATGTTTTGATTTATTGAATAATATCTGGATAATGCAGGGCTACTTAAACAAGAGTTGTAAATACAAGTACAACTAGCATTCATGTGGTGGATGGAAGAAGCATGATGAGAAAGAAGTAGTCATATAACGAAGGTTCCAGATATGAAGAAGGCCACTTTCCATGAAGAAAGGAATGACATGATGAACTAAGGAGGAAAGTGATCGATGGCTGTTGCCCTACAAGGAAGAAGCTCAACTAAATTTCATGACATCAAGGAGAGAAGTTGATCAAGCAGTTGAAGGACCCATGAAGAAAGAAGTCGTTGATGTATAGAAGAGTCCTTAGCTAAGATGGAGCTCTAACAAGTCCCTGATTAAGAGGGAGCTTGGATTGGATCACCCCAGATTAAAAGGGAGTGACAGTTGTGTTTTTCTATTTCATGGGTCATGCACTAGACAAGGACTAACAACCTTAAGTCTAGGTGAAGGCCATGAAGAGAAATGAAGACACATGATATCCTCCCTAGTTGAGAGGGAGAGATAGACACAACATTCTTGTCTTCAATTTGGAAGAAAGAATGGAGGATTGGGTAATCATTTGGCATTCAATGCTCTTTGAGGATGTTTAGGACATCCAAGACAAGAGTAGGCAAGAGGACCAATATTCTTTGAGGGTTGGGAACCCAAGATAAGAAAAGTCCTAGAAGGTCATACTCATTGAACACCCGAGTGGGTGTATACCTTGAGAGATAATGACGAAGGTGTCTATAGTCATTGGTCTCGCCAACATTGTGCTCTGATCTGATGAGAGATAGAGCTGTTAGTCAAGGCTTTGCTATGGAAACAATGTTGGTTAGTATGATGCTATACAGATGGGTTACCTATTCGATTCTTCTTATGAGAAATTATTTAGATTGAGAATGACTAAGTACCATTATGAATACTCCCTAGTTAAGAGGGAGTGTTGAAGAAAGTGTAACTAGATTTGGTCTTCATAACAACTTGTAATTATGATTTTATGTAAAGAAGAAACAAACGTATTTATTGTATTCCTTGCATCATGGGTTTCATGAGCAAGAAGTGTTTTTCATAGGTCTTCTTGATGTCTTTAGGGATGTGTCATCTTGTCATAAATGTATAATTCAGAGTCTATGAAGTGTTGTTACACTTGTAAGAGTCCTCCAGAATAGACAAGCACAGTCATCCTAACGACATCATATATATATATATATATATATATATATATATATATATATATGCTCAAAACTTCATGTCGGCTTCAATAAATGGAGACACAACCTTTGTAGAATGCCATATATATATATATATATATATTGGAGACACAACCTTTGGAGAATGTTTGGGGTGATATCACAATGCGAATTAGTTTGGGGTGATATCACAGTGATATCCTCCTCACTGTCTCAGGCATATACTCAATAAAATGTGGATGGATGGTGGTGGAGTTTGGATAAGGTCTCGGTAAGATGATGTTCAATGATGCTCGGTGCTAGATCTTGATGATAACAGGTGCTATAGTGATATGGTGATTAGAAATGCTAGGTGCTACATGATGTTGCTAGATGTTACATGGTGCAACTTGATGAAGGCATGGTGCACAACTCTGTGAGGCCAAAGTTCAAGAATATATCACAATGTTTGAATGTTGCAGTGATCATGTTTTGGTGCCATGAAGACATCAAAGAATCAAGGAAGAGGGATCACTGTGTCTTGGTCTAGGAATGACAATATAGGTCAAGGGTCTTCGTTCTGGTCTTCATCAATTGGAATCTCTATAAGAAGAATTTGTGCGGGTTTTCCTCTCAAAGAGTGAGAGGTTTTGGCCTTGGCAGAAAGCCAACATCTCGTGTTCTTGTCTCTTTTGTTTTGGTAGCTATTTGATGAACTAAGAAGACACACTCTAATAATAACAAGTGAAGATTGTGCTAAGAAGAAAAAGTTAAAATACCTCACAAATAGTTATCATGGCTAGAAGAATCTTATTTGCCCTAGATTCTTCAACAACCTATGTAATGAAGAGCTGATCAAAATGGGCTAAGCATGTCTTGGATAAAATTATGGAGTAATAACCGTGCCTCATATCGAAATTGAATTGCCAATCAGAGAAAAATAACTCCAGTACTGAGTTGTGCTTCTTTAAAGATCTTTAAATGATGGGTATTGAAGTTACAAAGTTTACCTAATATCTAATATCTTGTGCTGAATATGCTTGCTATTGTTTGGAGTACCTAATCTCTTTATCATAAAAGGAGCTTGAAATCACTAGTTGAGCTGGCATAAAAATCTATTATTGAAAGGCACTGAAGTAGATTGGGAAGAAGGACCCATACTTTTTCTTGGCCATGCCACAATTAAATCTCTGTGCGAACTTTTGAAGAAGTCATCTGTTGCAAAGATCGAAGTAAGGAATCAAGATGGTATGATCTTGTAGAAAATATCCAAACGATGTTTGAAAGAGATCTTGAAAGGAATGCAAGCAGACCACCCTTTTTGTGCTTCTAATCTTTGTATGAAATGTATTTCACAATGATGAATTAGTCTTGGGAATTCAGACCTGTTGTCGCCCAAATTATACACTAGATTTATGACAACGCTCAGGACAAGTCTTGTCACTCTGATCCCGACACTCTCCGTTTAAGTTGTCTCCCTACAACAGGGTAAGGGGGGTAGTCCGTATGGATAAGATGATGAATTTGGGAGACTCAACTGAATGGCCTAGCAACTTGGTTAAGGATAATTGGCAAGTTTGATTATTTAGCACAAATTGATTAGATTTAACGATTTTTAAGTTAGAGACTAGTGCCTTTGTAGTCAAATTAGTTGTACAATATGAATTAGGATACCAAGTTACTGGATGAATAGTCGTTGCTAGGATGAGAAACTATCCTATATGAGATGCAACACCTAAAACTAAGTGAAATGCAAGCTCTTGGTTAATGTTAGTTAGAATGCCTATTCTAGATGAGAACCCTCAATTTAGCCATCTAGAAGCAAGTCTCGCAAGAAGGTTGTAGAAAGAAGCCCATAAGGAGGCTATGGCCTCATTAACGATACTTCTCGTGAGGTTCTGTCAACCCAAGTGCCTCTGTTCCTACAAGTGATGTCCATAAGAGAACTGTAAGGTCACCTGTTTTAACCAGTGTTTTAAAAATCGGCCGGCCTGAATTGGTAACTGGTCAAACCGGTCGATTAGCTAGCCCATCAGGTCAAACCGGTAGAAAAACCTGGTTTGACCCTCCATTTCGCCAAAAAAATGGACAAACCGGTCTTAGCTAGCCAGTTTGTGGTCAAACCGAACGGTTTCGTCCTAAACTGGCTAGTTAGCTACCACGGCCGTTGAGGACCCACACAACATTGTTTTCCAAGTGTTTAGGGTGTTTTGGAGGGAAAATAAGGGTTGTTTCCCTCCAAAAACACCCTCTCCAAGCCTTTAAAAGGTCCTTCTCCCTCTCATTTGTGTCACACATCACATTTGAAGTATTTGTGAGTTTGATTGGGAGCTTGGAGAGTGTTGAGTTTTTGCTGGAGTAGTCATCTTGGAGGCTTGGAGTTGGAGTTGGAGCTATTTTGGAGATAGTTTGGAGCTGTCAGTGGAGTTGGCATCTTCAAGAGGAGGCTAAGGAAGCTAATTTGCATTTCCAGGTAAGGATTTTCAATTGAAAATTTCTCATTTGACTATTGTCCATGTACTAAATTTTTTTATGTCTTCTAAACTTTTAACTTCTATCATCTATGCTATCAAATCTCTAGTTCTATGCTATCAAATTTTGTAGGCTACATGTGCATTTGTTTTCCTAAATTTAGCTTTGGTTTTCCATGTTTCTTAGTTGCAATTTTTTTTTAAATGGCAGATTTCTTTGCAAATTTTAATTATTTCAAGCAAACATGGCTCCAAAAGGCAAGGACAATGCATGGGCTCATTGTGATGTGATTGATGGAAAAATGATATGCAAATTATGCCATAAACCTATTGGAGGTGGGGGTATTCTTAGATTGAAACAACACTTGGCTGGGGTAAGAGGCCAAGTAAAGCCATGTGATGCACCAAATGAAGTGTTAGGTCCTATTAGGGCAGAATACCTTTCCAAGCTTGAAAAGTTTCATGAGGATAAGGCTAGGGAGAAGGCCATCCAAGATGACATTGCAAGGAAGAGGGAATTATTAGAAGCCATGAAAGAGAGTGGGTATGATGATTATGAGATTCAAGACTCCTCTTCTATCCCTTCCACCAATGACCCCTTTCACTATGTTCATCCTTCTTTTGGCCAACTATCAAAAGGAACAAAGAGAACAAACATCCAAAGTTATTTCTCATCCTCTGCCAACATTGCCTCTTCTAATCCCACTTCCTCCCAGCCAAATTGTCAACCCACTTTGGATCAACATTGGAAAAAACAATGCAAAGAAACTTCTCATCAATACATTGCTAGATGGTGGTATGATGCAGATATCCCATTTAATGCTTCTTGCTCACTTTATTACCAAGCTATGTGGGACTCTGTTATAGCTCCAGGAAATGGCTTCAAAGGCCCTAGTATGCATGACTTGGGGGGAGATCTTTTGCAAAAAGAGATTTATTCCATTGATGAGTATTTGATTGAGTATAAAGATTCATGGCTCAAAACAGGTTGTTCCATCATGTCAGATGGATGGACCGATGGAAAGAACCACACTATCATTAATTTCCTTATTTCTTGCCCTCAAGGAACCATGTTTTTGAGATCAGTTGATGCATCTGATAAGGTGAAGGATGCAACCCTTCTATTTGAGCTTTTGGATGACATTATTCAGGAAATTGGGGAGCAGAATGTTGTGCAGGTCATCACCGATAATGCCTCAAACTATGTTCTTGCTGGAAAGATGCTTGAGTCCAAATATAGGACCATATTTTGGACTCCATGTGCTGCACATTGCATAGACCTCATGCTTGAGGACATAGGCAAAGTGGAGTGGGTAAAAAACACTATAGAGCATGCCAAGTGCATTACAAAATACATTTACAACCACTCATGGGTATTGAACCTAATGAGGAAAAACACTGGGGGCAAAGAGCTTGTTAGGCCCGCAATTACGAGATTTGCAACTCACTTCCTCACGTTGCAATGTCTCAATGCTCATCATAAAAACTTGCAGAAAATGTTTTCTTGTGATGATTGGACTGAATCTCGGTGGGCTCGTAGACAAGATGGCAAAGACACCAAAAAGAATGTGTTTGACAATTATTTTTGGAAAAGGTCTGCAGAGCTTGTGAAAATTACCGAGCCCCTTGTTAAGGTGGTAAGGATTGTGGATGGGGAAAAATTGGCCATTGGCTACATTTATGAGAGTATGGATCAGGCAAAGGAGCAGACACATGCAACTTACAAGGACATGTTAGCTAAATATGGTCGTATACGGGAGATCATTGATAATAGATGGAACAATCAAATCCATCGTCCTATACATGCAGTTGGGTATTTTTTGAACCCAAAGTATCATTATAAAGTTCGACTAGGAGATCTGTAGGATGGGGAGGTCAGAGTTGGATTGATTGATTTCTTGGAGCGCATGGTCCCTAGCCATGCAGACCAGTTGGAAATACATAGACAACTTACTCTTTTCAGTATGGCAGCTGCTACCTTTGGCAAAAACTTGGCAAAGATGGCAAGAGATGTGGTTCAACCAGGTAAGCATTTCCAATTTCCAATTTGTTTTTCTTTTCAAGTTAAATTGTTTACAAATTTACAATTCAAATTATCTATAAATACTTGTAATTTGTAAATAAGTAATGAAATGAACTAAGTTACTAATTAATGTCTTTATTGGTGGGAGTCATTTGGCAGCCAGTGCCCTCAATTGCAAAAGTTTGCAATTAGAATCCTCAGTTGTGAGCACAATTGGTCTATTTTTTAGCGCATACACACGAAGAAGAGAAACTGTTTGAAACAAAAACAATTAAATGATCTTGTCTTCGTGCAATACAACCTCGACTAAGGAGGAACCAAATGATGAACAAAATACCTGATCTAGATCCCATTGTGTTGGACGATATTGATCCAACATTAGATTGGGTGGAGGAGTTTGAAGATCCTGTGTTTGATGTTGATTTTGATAACGACATGGCATTAGCGGGGGATGAAGCAGATTTGGTGGCGCCATCAGAACCAGGATTAGTAGTGGCATCAAGGAAAGGCAAACAACCAATGGAAGGCACTAGTCGTGCAGCTCGACCAACTCGTGCTTCCATTAGGTCCACTTCTATTGTTATTGGTGGCATTGCTACTGAGGTTGCAGATGAGGCTGAGGCATCCTTAGACTCTGAACCATATGATGTCTATGTAGCTCCTGATGATGATCTTGTGTCTAGTAGTGGTGATGAATTTGATGATTGATCATGTGTAGACTTGTAGACTTATAGTAGGACAATGGTCTCATAGCTTGCAACATTGTTTTTGGACTTTATAGGCCATTTAGAGCCTCATTGCTTATGTATTTTGTCGATGATATGTATTGCACTCAGTGCCATTTTGATATATTCACCTTTACATGGTATATAAATTAGCAAACTTTGCATATTTTGTCTCTATTGGCTTGGAATCATGGTTTTAAATCTTAAAAATAATATTTTTTTCATAAAAAATAAACTATTTAATGTATTTTTTTAAACCTGGTTCATTAGGTGGACCGGTCTGGTCAACGGTTCCGGTTTTTAAAATATTGGTTTTAACCTTAGTGCAAGAGTCGAGCGTCGTAAGCCAAGAGAGAGGAGGGTCCTATCTTTCTATCAACCAAGCTTATGCTTGGAGGTACATTTTATAGATGCAATTCTAATTCTAGAATGATATGCAAGATGTGAGTGATAGCTTTAAGTGAGATTGTTAGATGACTTTTAAGTACTTCAAGTTAAATTACTTAAGATTCAATGATGTTCAACACAAGAGCATAAAATAAGTACTTGAAGAGCAATTACAGGAACAAATCTCACTAAAGCAAATGTGCCAATGAACCACTTGATTTGCTAATTAAAGTGCTTCAAAACCAGCTTATCCAATTATAAGATTTATTCAATGACTTAACAATCCCAATGAGACAAGTGCTCTAAAACAATGACAATGAAAAGCAAGGAGCACCAATTTATCAATGGACTTGATATGCAAATTAGAAACCAAATGAGACAATGAGGAATGCTCAAAAGATATATAAAGTGATCTTATCAATTAGCAATCTCAATGTTCTTTAAATGATAACAATAAGGAGCAAGAACAATATTATATCACTTTAGCAATTAGACACAATGTTCTTCAATAAGCAAGATGCTCTAAAAGTAACAAGAGAAAGGACAAGATACACTTATGCAATATCAATAGAACTTTAGAGCATTAGCAATCATTCAAGCTTCTTACAACAAGATATTCAATTAGATGACAATGAGATTACTTTCCTTAGGGCACAAATTCTTTAATGTTTATATGCAATGCAAATGGAGACAAAAGCAAAATTATGCCAATGATGCAATGCAAAATGCAAAGAGTGACCAACAAGACAACAATTATATTTCCACAATGATTAGTCCAACCACTTAGAGCAAAACCACTTAAATCACTTTGCCAATGAGAGAAATGATCCTTAAAAGCCTCAAAATGAGTTTCTTGTGAATTTAGGTGTTCCTTTTATCACTGTTATGATTTATATCAGAACTGTAAATGCATATATCAGACCTTAGAAATCATATGACAGTCCTCTAAATCCACTTAGAACATAAAAATTGCAATAACCCAAATCTTTCCTATCACTTGAAATTAAATGTATGATGGTTTAAGGTGTGTATTTAGAGATTTTACCACTGTTATTAGATGACTTCAGATCTGATCATAAAACGGGTAGGAGAATGATAGAGTTAGAGAGCAAACCCTTGGCCCTAAGGCCTTGCTAGATGGCTAGTTGACTTCCCAAAGTGCACTAGAATTCTTCCAAACACCTGCAACACAAATATTAGCCTTGACAAATAATGGATCAACCCTCTTGTGACTGAAGCTAGGGCTTCTAGGGCTAAATGATGGACTAATGAAATCTCAAGCCCTTGAATTCTCAATGACAAGTCTGCAAAACCAAATGTTAGCTTGGAAAATGGCAAAACAACTATGGAAATCAACTCAAAACCTTGTCAAACTTACCATAGGCTTGAAATCACAAATATTAGTGTCAAATTCAAGTGCCAAACTCAGAAAATAGCCCAAAAATGACTGCAATGAAGGGATAAAGGCCTAATAAGGCCAATGGCTAGGACGAGAAGGCCATATAGGCCTGCGGCCTAGGGCTACAAGCCTACCAGGCTTGCGGCTAAGCCCAAAAAGGCTGCAACTGCCCCCAAAAGGCCTCTAAGGCCTGTGGCTAAGCCCTAAAGGGATGCTGCTAGGGGTTTCAAGCCCTAAGAGGGCTGAAACTACCAAAAATAAGCTCCAAAGGTGTTGCAGCTTGCCCAAGAGAGGCCAAGAAAGCCTGCAGCTAGGCCAAATAGGCCACGACACCCGTGCAACAACAAGTTTACCTCAAGAAAAACACCTCCAAAGGCTAGCAACTTCCTTCTTCAATTAGACGTTGTGGAAGCGTGACTTGGGAAGGTTAGATCTTACTCTCTAGTGCCTAGATCAACCTCCTTCGCTTGAATGAATTTTTGCTTCAAAACCTCGAGCTATCACTTGCATAAATGAAATATATAAAACCCAAGAACCCAATATATACAAAAATCGAATTAAAAACCCTAAACCCCAACAATTATTTACAAAACTTCAAAAAATAAACAAGGGTTAGTGGAAAATTAATTTACAAATTTTTACATATCTACAAAATGAAATTTGCTCTCATTAGCATATTAAACTTTATGGCACAAGTAAAATAATTTCAGAAATAATGAGAGAATAATTTTTAAAAATTTTTGCAAGGCCCTCCTGCATAAGATATTCATTAGATTAAGACTTGGAGCCAAATAAGTGTGTGATCCCTTCACAGTCTTTGAACTTGGAGGCCAAGGGCTGGACCAACTTGTAACTCAATGCACTTCAAATGATATATTATTAAACAACAGGGGTTTGATTCGTACAATAGATCTATAAGCTTGGAGATACCTACCAGACTTTGCTAGATCTAGAGTATTTACTAATGTGGAAAAAGTTGACCTCGAGAATAAATTGGCAAGGGTTTGGAAATTGAAAAAGTCGTTAAAGTCGGGAGGTTTTTGAAAAAATTGGCAAAAACTTGGCAAATTAAAAAAATACAAAAATATTTATTATAAATTTTTTCTTTTTAGCATCTAAATATTCACAACATCAAATGAATTCATTTCCACATGAATATAAAAAGAAAGCTAATATATAATATGTATAAGAAGTCTAGTGCTACATCACATATCAAAATAGTGAATCAAGTCTTGAATCATGCGTCTTGAGTCTTGACTCCTTCTCAACTCTCAAGAGTCAAAATATCAACAAAAAATATAATAAATGTATATCATGATTCATCATCACGAGTCATCTACATGTCATAAAGTAATTAGTCATTGAGATCCTTTGTCCCTTTTACTGGAATAGGGAATGACTTTGCCTTTTCCTTTAGAGGAAGAAGGACTCAAATGGATTCTGTCGTCATCTAGAAGCAAAAAAAGGAGGTGGCCTCCATCTTTTGTTGCTGCCCATCCTAGATGGTGTCACCTCCTCCACCTCATCCTCCCGAGAGAGAAATTAAAATACATACCTGGCAGCAACTAATTGGCATCTTGAGTCTCTCACGTTGAGTAATGGACAAATCTCCAAATCGACACCACAAAACTAGTAAATCTCCTCCTCTTGGACAATGGCAAACACTTCCTCTCTCCAGAGGGACGAATGGTAGAAAGAAGGGTGAAAAATGAGTGAAATTTTTGACGCTTTCCTTCACTTATACGCGTCCTGGATCGACTTCACAATTTTTTCAATCGACTCCTGATAAAATCTCTTTCGATAAAATCCTAATTTTTTCATTTTCAAAAAAATCGATCGATAAAATCGGCTAGTTGAAAAAATCGAACTTTGTTGATTTTATCGCGACTTTTTCCACTCTGGTATTTACTCGCACCCAACACCTAGGGCAAGATACTTGTACCAATAGATGTTCCTACTACTGACAATTGAAATAATAATCGATAATATAATAACTCATAGCATATGAAATAAACATCCAACACGTACCACAGATCAGTAAATGAGAGACACCTTGAATTGAACCCCAAAGACTTTTTATTAAGTGCAAAAGAATTTCAGTAAAGCCTTGCTCAATACATCAAAAGTTTTTCAATGAGTACCTCCTCCATGAGGAGCTCAAAAGCTTCCTTATATAGAAAACCCCTCAAAGTGGAAAATAATGGCTAGTTGGCTTGATCCTTGTCAAAATAATCTCGGTCGTTGAAATTTTTTAAATCTCCATCGTTGATCTTTGATCCCAGTTAAAATTTGAATTTGTATCCTTATTATTGAGGGAAAATTCGAATTTCTCATAAAACCCTTTTTTAATTAGTCCAAAAATTAATATTTTGGACTTTTATCCTCAAAAAATCATTTTTGACTTAACCACCATGATCCTAGGGGTCGATTCTTCTTAAAAAATCGATTTTCCTTAGATCGGTGGGCTGCAAGATTTGACTTTTCCTTGACCCACAAATTTTTTGATGAATTTCCACTTGGAGGGTATTTAATTTAATTTTTGACACCTTTAATTAATTTTCTGGCTTAGGTTTTTTATTTAATTTTGCCAGAAAAATTAATTAATTGACTCTAGAGGGTATTAAATATTTTTCCACCCTCAAAATATTTTAGCCATGGTGTCTAACTATGAGTAAGCATGCACTATAATATTTTTTACATCAAGATATTACAATTTAATTCAATCCTTAGAAGGGGAAATACACATTCGACATAGGCTCTCAAGACATTACCCAATTCTGCAACACAATATGATATAGTATGAAAAATACATAGACTCGATAAACACTAGGACTCACCTAAGACCTCGTCAACGAATTTCACCCTAGCTTTGGGGTATATTTGGGAGAAAAACCCTTCTGATTATCCGTGTTTACAAACACACATAATTCGGGATGGTAAAAAAACTCCCTAAGATGAAACCCTTTGAGAAGAATCATAGCCTTACCTAAGTGTTGTTACATGGTTTAATAGTTGTTGTCGCCCGGATTGTATAGGCACAACGACAACCGCTCAGGGCGGGGGCTGTGACTCTGATCCCCGCACACTCTGTTCTAGCTGTCTCCCAACAACACGCTATGGGGAGTAGTCCTTATGGAAATGAAGCAGAGGAAAACAAGTTGGGAACCAACTTGTTTGGGAGACACAGATGACTAGCCTAGTTACTCAATAGAATTTAGCAGAATTTAGCAAGATTAGGGATTAGATTAGATTTTAAGTATGAGACCAATGCCTTATGTAGTCACAATTATTGCTTATTACAAATTTAGACCAAGTAATTGGTTGGACACCCACTGCTTAATATGCTAGACTAGCCTGTATGAGATGGACTTCCTAAGAACTAGGTGTGATGCGAGGGTGTTGGTTAATTTTAGATTAAATGCCTAGTCTAAGTTGAACCTCTCCCTTAATTGTTTTGAGAAACAATCTTCAGAGTAGGTTGTGAGATGGAAGCCAACGGGAAGTAGGCAGTGGTGGCCTCATTAACGATACCTCCCCCTTTGTTCCAACCATTCAGTGCCTCTGGCGCTGCAGAGACTGTGGCTCTGACGACTGCAAGCTCACTTTGTTAACCACTAAGAATAGTTGAATCCCTCAAGCTAATTAGAAAAGGGTTGCCCTAGGAATCTATCAACTAAGTTTATGCTTAGAGGTAAATTATTAATGCAAACTAAGTTTAGGATACTTGTGCAACGATTACGAGTGAAATCATCTTGAGTTAAGATTGGTTTATGTTACTTGAGCACTTAATGTGAATTATCTTGAAACAAGTGTACTTAAAAATGATGAGATAACAATCTTAAACAAGCTAAATGCTTAAAGATAAAAATGCAAGCTTCAACCATAGATTAATCCACAAGATGATAACAATTACAAGAACTTAGAACAACTTAAATGATGCCAATCACAACTTACCAAGGATGATTCCCAACAAGATTATTTGTGATCTTATTATTCAATGCCAATTATCAAGAGATGTTCGATTAGATCCACAAGATGTTAATATGCCCAAGAGTTCTTAACACCAAGATGATTTATGATTCAAATGCTTTAGTGAGTGAGCTAATTAGATGTGAACTATGAATTCTTATAGCACATAAACTCACAAGGAAAACACAATGTTAGCCCCTTTCTCAATATAAATGCTAGGATTAGATAACTATAAAATGAAAACACTTATGCACTTTAGTTCCAATGACCCTTTTATGAGCGATAAGTGACTATTACGACAACAGTAAGAAAGTTATGACAACAATAAGGAAAACACTTTAGATCCAAAAGATAACAAGGCAATAGTGACTAGATATGATATCACTGTTATAAACTAAAAATTACAATAGTAACAAAACAATGAAAATTAAGGTTTAGAGAGCAAACCCTAGTCTGAAGGCCTTGAAGATCCTTTCGCCAAAATTTGCTGAAACTTTGGGATCAAGTTGCCACTTCAAAAATAAATTTTTTGAGGCCATAACCTGCAAAACCACCAAGTATTTAGTCCAGAAAAATCAGAGGCAGATTTAGGGCAGATTAGGGCTAAGGAGGGCCAACATTAGGCCTAATAAGGGTAGCGTTGAGGGCTAAGGCGACTAGGAGGCTGAGGAAAAGGCAAAGGAAACCAAAAGATGCCAAGAAAAGGCTGACGCAGGAGGGATGAAACCCTAGATGGCTGGACAACTAGGGAAAGGGCCCTAAAAGGGCTGTCGTGGGCCCCACAAGGGCCACGACCTAAGGAAAGAGGGCCATAGAAGGAGGCTGAGGTCTCATGGCCAGGCCTTAAAACCTTGACGCTGGGCCCACAAGGGAAGGCCGAAGCCCTAAAAGGTTGATGTTGACCCTTTGGAAGCCCTAAAGGATGACACAGAGGCTGGAAAAGGCCGACGTAGGCCAAGGAAGGTAGACGCTAGCCCTAGGAGTGCTGGATCCGGGCCCATGAGGCCCAAAAATTGAAACGCTTGCTTCATATTTTTTTCTCTTCCAGTTCTGAATTTTGCTGTAAATTTCTTAATCGATGGCCTTGCAAAAAAATTCTGAAGACTAGATCTTACCCTCAAGGGCCTAGATCTAGATCTATTTCAACTTTTTTTAATAGATCTCACCTGCACAAATGAAAATAAAACACCCAAACCCCAAATACATACAAAATCTTAAAACCCCCAAAATCCCAATTAGCAAAAATAATTTACAAATTAATTTACAAAATATACAAATATACAAGGGTTTTGAAAAATATTTTTTTTGAGAAATAATTTTTTTATGGCTATTTTCTCTGATAAATGGCCAAAACCACTTTAGAAACCCTGTGCACACTATAGCCTTAGTGAAGATTTAATTGACCACATAAATATTTAGGATCCAAGCAAAGTTGATCCCTTCCCACAGTTTGTGAACTTGGAGACAAAGGACTGAAGTACCTGCAAACACTATGTATATATCTTAAGACAATCTGTTAATCATATGGTGAATCAAATCACCTAAGATTAGCTCCAAACTATCAATATAATGTTTTGATCTCCATCTAATGAAAAACAGATCTTACCATTTATCAACACAACATAGGAAAGCTCGTAGTTAGTACATACCACAAATCAATGAACATGGAATACCTTGAATTTCAATCTAAAGTATTTATTACGATAGAAAAAATAGTCCCAGTGGGACAATAGTTTACACAAATGCTTCAACAACAATTTCTTAGTCAGAAATCAGATGGCTAGAGACTCAAATGACTCTTTAATTTATAGATAAATCTTCCAAGTGAAAAATAATGGCTAGTTTCCTTGATCCTTGTCAAAATAATCTTGACCGTCGAAAAATACTTGATCATCTTTTAATCTTCGCTGTTGAATTTTTATTTTTAAGGAATTTTCGAATTTATTATTTAATTCCATTTTAATTAGCTCAAAATTAATTGTTTTAAGCTAAATTCCTCAAAATTTGACTTTGACTTAATCACCAAGATCCAAGGGTTAAATTTTTCTTGAAATATCCAATATTCCCTTGGTGGAGGACCTCCAAAAATTAATTCTTTTAAGACCCACGATTTTTTCACTTAGAGAATTTAATTTTCTTAATATATTTTAATTTGACTCTAATCAATTAAATTTATGACTTAGGATTTAATTTTTAATCTAATTTTGCCAGAAAATTTAATTAATTGACATTTGAGTGATTAATATTTTTTTTACCTTCTAACATTTCAACCATGGTGTTTAAATATGAGGGACCATGCATTAAAATATTTTTTACATAAGATTTACAATTCAACCCTCAAAGGGAGAATACCTGTTCGATTTAGATCCTCGAAATACATACCCAATCTGCGACACAATATGATCTAGTAGACCAAGTGATTTGTAATAAAATAATTTAGTCAATTAGCTTAAATTATTCCCAAATCACTTTTACATAAGACTCAACTAGAACACTAGGACTCACCTAAGACTTTGACGAAGAATTCCACCCTAGATTTGGGGTGAGTTTGGAGGGAAAAACTCTGCGGACCGTTCGTGTTTAGAAACACAAATGAATCAGTTAGACGAAAAACCTCTTAGGATGAAACTTTCACCAAAATAATAGGCTTACCTAGGTTGTTACATACATTCACGGTCTTACTAGCATCATTTAAATTACATAAATTGCCAAATGAGTTTACAATGACACATAAACTACTGATATATGACACATAAACTACTGGTTTACAATGACAACAATGACACTGAATGATGACAATGATCTTCGAAAAATTTTGTCCACTCCATTGTATCTTGCTTCTTGGACTGTTGACATATGTGTGGTCAACAAGACCTACAAAGAGACCAGGGAGTTAGTGCTTAAGAGGTATGTATCATTGATCCCAATATTCTTTTGGAACTTTGTTTGTGAAGACCAAGTATAGGTTTATAGTAAATCTTGGAATTATTGAGTTAAATATATTTTTTTGAAAATTGAAATGAGTTTGTAAGGTTTTCTTGAGGAAACCTTTAAAGGGGACTAGTATGAGGAAGTCAATTCATGAATGGTCTTCAAGGAAATGTTGTGACAAGAATCTTAAACAAGTTAGTTAGTCACGGGACTATGAGGAATCCATAAGGATAACTATAAGTACTAAAGGTGTCCCTTCACTTTATTGAATAATCTTTGATATTGCTAATGTGCGGTGTTGTCGCCCGGATTGTATAGGCATCGCGACAACGCTTAGGATAGGGGATGTCACTCTGATCTTCGCCCACTTCATTCTAACTGTCTCCCAACAACGTGCTATGGGAGGTAATCCCTATAGAATGAAGTGAAGGAAAGCTAGTTGAGAATCAATTTATTTGGGAGACACGGATGAGTGGCCTAGCCACTTGGTTGAAATTAAGCAAGATTATGATTAAATTAGATTTTCTATTATGAGAACAGTGCCTTAATGGAGTCACAAATTCTTGCTTTTTATGAATTGGAACCAAATGACCGGATGGACACCTGCTGTTTGAATGATTGACTAACGTCTATGATATGAAAGTCCTAGGATCTATGTGAGATGCATGATATTATGAGTGAGATTTATTTTGAATTAAGATTTTATTAAGTTTAAGTACTTTGATTAGAAACCTTTTAAGAGCACTTATTATTAGTGAAATGCAAATCTTAAGCAAGATAAATTGCTTACGGATATAAATGCAAATTTCAACAATATACCAAATAACCCCAAATGCCAAATGATAACAAGAGTTAATCAAGATGCCGATCACAGATTTATGATAGTTTAAATCAGCGCTACTACTTCAGAAAATTCAGATTTACCAATGTATAACAACAATGCATAAACCACTCCAAATAATGAAAATTACTCAACACATTGAAACATAAAATTTCCAAATTAACCAACAATGTAAATTAGCTTCTTTAGCACACTTTACGATGGAGTATTCAACAATATTTCAGATCTGATTTTAAGATTACAGCAGTAAGTAAAGACAGATCAGCAAGATAAAAACTTCCCAAACTAGATATCCAATATGCCAAAAAATAGCAAAATGCACCAGAACTTGAGAATTTCAAATTTAGGGCTCTAGGTGAGTTTGCCTTAGCAATTTTCAGATCTGATATGATTATTACAACAGTGAATTTACCACAGATCAACAAATTGACTCAGCCAAAAAACCACTGCCCAATACTTTCTAAAAATAGAAACTTTTCACCAAAATTGAAAAAAATGATTTTTTGAGTTTTTAGAGAGTATGATTCAGAAATTTAGAACCAATAAAATAATTACAACAGCAAGTTAGTTACAGGTTAGCTAAACAAACTGCATAGGCTGCCCCAAATATCTAAAAATAGTAAGTTTTTGCCGGGTAACTGAAAAGTCAAAATTTTAGTCCTAATCAAGTATATGCTTCAGAAATATTTCAGACTTGAATTTGACAGTAATGCAGTGAATTCCAGCAAACTAAAATGTTAGATCTAGGCTAAAATAGAGATGCCCAAGTGTCCAAAACTTGTGAAAACATAGATCTTGCAATTTAAATCGATTTTGGCCAATTAGAATATGATTTTAGGGCCTAGAAATTAATGATTTAACTGCTGTAATGAAACTGAAGCAAAATGAGGGTTTGGAGGTCAAACCCTAGGCCCAAATCTTTGAAGATCCCACTGTCGAAAATCATTGAAACTTTGGGATTATCTTGCCGCTTGCTAGATATGAATTGTGAGACTTGAATCTTGCAAAACCGCCAAGTATTTATCTTTAAATCTTCAGATTATGGTTTGAGGTCAATTTTGGGGCAAAAGAGGCCAAAATTTGGAGAACTAGGAGAAGGGAAGCAAATTTGCAGGGATAAGTGCGCTAGGATGATAGATTGGGCCACAAGGACGCTGGGAATGGCCTAGAAGGGCCAACACTTTGCCTAGAGAGGCTATCGTTTAGGAAATAGGGGTCTAGGGGCCAAACCCCAAGGCTTAAGGCCTAGGGACTAAAGGCTCCACAAGGGAGTCACAAGCCCTTAGAGGGTTGCAGCCAAGGAAAGGGAGGAGAGAGGGTTAAGTGAGGAGGGCCGAAAAGCCTAGGAGAGGGAGACACAGGGGAAAGAGGCCAAGAGGAGGGAGGCCGAGAGGAGGAGGGGCTAACGACTAGCCTAGGAGGGCCAAAAAGGTGACACAGAGTGCAAGGAGGGTTGACGTAGGCCAAGAGAGAGAGACGCTGGGCCTCAAGGAGGTAGATCTGGTTCTGGGAAAACCAAAAATTGAAAACCCTTGCTTTGAATTTTTTTTATGCTTCAGCTCTTTGATTTTCTGAAAATTTTGCTCTGGAAACCTGCAAAAAATTTCAAGAGACTAGATCTTACCCTCAAGGGCCTAGATTTAGCTCTTCTTCCACTAACTCCGTGATCTAACTGCAAAAATAAAAATAAAAACACCCAAACCCCAAATATATACAAAATAAATCTAAAACCCCAACACAAGTTAGAAAAAATAAATTACAATTTAAATTTACAATCTTATTTACAAAATATACATGGGTTTTTAAATGGATTTTGAGAAAATATTTTTTTAATATTTTTTGCTTGAAAGAATGACTAAAATACTTCAGAAAAATTAATGATTCACTATAGCCGAAGCGAAGATTAAATCCACCATATAAAAACTAGAGATCCAAGGAACAATGATTCCTGCCCAAGTTTGTGAACTTGGAAGCCAAGGACTGAACTACCTGCAAATACTATGTATTTATCTCAAAAAATAATCTATTAGATCACATGGGGAATCAAACCACCTAAGATTAGCCCAAAACTTTCAATAGTATGATGTTATCTCCATCTAATGATTTTTTTTTTTTTTTAATCTCCATCTAATGAAAAAACAGATCTTACCAATATTCAACACAACATAGAGATGCCCGTAGTCAACACATACCACAAATCAATAAGCAAAAACACCTTGAATTGCAACCCAAAGTATTTTATTATGATAGAAAGAATAGTTCCCAGTGGGACAATAGTTTACACAATGCTTCAGCAGAAATTCTAGCCAGAGATCAAGATGACTAGAGACTCAAATGACTCTTTAATTTATAGATAAATCCTCCAAATCGAAAAATAACGGCTAGTTTCTTTGAGCATTGTCAAAATAATCTTAGCCGTTGATCAACACTTCAAGATCTTTTAATCTTGGCCCTTGATTTCTTATTTTTGAGGAATTTTTGAATTTATCATTTAATTCCATTTTAATTAGCTCAAAATTAATTATTTAGAACTAATTTTCTCAAAATTTTAACTTTGACTTAACCACCAAGGTCCAAGGGTTCAAATTTTCTTGAAAAAGATAGTATTCCCTTGGTGGAAGACCTTTAAAATTTGATTCCTTCAAGACCCACGAATTTTTCCATTTGGAGAATTAATTTTCCTAGACAATTTAATTTTGACTAATTAATTAATTTTCTAGCTTAGGATTTAATTTTATTTTGCTAGAAAAATTAATTAATTCGCACAGGAGGGGATTAATTATTTTTCCAACCCTCTAATACATATGATTTTTCTTTTACAAGACTCAAAGAGGGATTACACATTTGTCTTAGACCCTCAAGACACATAACCCATCTGTGACTCAATATGATCTAGTAAACCAAGTGATTTGTAGTAAAATAATTTAACGAATTAGCTTAAATTATTTCCAAACTACATTTACATCAGACTCGACTAATACACTACAACTCACCTAATAATTTGACGATAAATTTCACCCTAGCTTCGGGGGTTTACGCTGGAGGGAAAAAACTCTTCCGATTGGCCATGTCGAAAAACACATGTAATCAATGAGGTTAAAAAACCTCCTACGATGGAATTCGTCATCAAATTATAGGCTTACCTAGGTTGTTACATAGACTCATGGTTTTACTAAGATCATTTACAATATATAACTTGCAGAATGGGATGACCATGACACATGTACTGTTGATATGTGATCCGATCCTTGTTGAAAAAAGTTGATATTTCCACCTCCTTGGAATTTTGACAATTTGAGTGCAACATCTGGCTCCCTAAGGAGAGACGTTTCTTTTAAGAAGTAATGTGAGAATCCTAGAATCCTGCATCCAAGGAAACAAAAGTCCATCAAATAGATATCCATTCAACATCGAAATCATTATGCGTATATAGAAAATATCGTTGGAATATAAAATCTATCCTAACAAATTGAAATATAAAAAACATAATATAAATGCATGAAATAAACTAGCTAATGACATAAACGAAAGGGAATAGGGTTAGAGATACTATACAAAACGATGCCCATGGCATCAGATGTCATCGGTGAGGAACAATCTCGGGCATTTGTCCTCTGGTTGGTAGATCACTTGGCTGCTTTTCAGATGTCCCTTGCTGAAGTTTGATCCTCTTAGGTCGGTGTGACTGCTCATCATTGCACTTCATATCTCTGTCAATTTGAAATGTTATTCTTTTTCTGCTTGGCAGAGGGTATGGGTGGTGGAAAAAGTGACATCTCTGATTCAAAGTGAGACAAATGCTCTTGTTTTACAACCTGTTCACCATTTTCCAACTTCTTTGGAACTTCCACGTGGTATCTTCTTTCTACTTCTCTGTATAACCTGACCATGCCACCTGTTGCTGCTGGAATAGTGGCATAAGACAAATCCATCTGAATGCATCCACCTAAATCAGCTACAAACTGCTGGGAGAGAAGCATCCCCCATACATTTGGCACATCAATGACCACAATATCCATGGCAGTTATCTTTTATGGATAATCTGCTAAGGCAACCTGTAAATCTTTAACCACACCAAGGACTTCAACCTTTCTAGAGTCCATTGAACAAATGTTATGATATGGTCTAGAAATTCTTAAGTTTAATTGTTCCATGACCTTCTTGGTCATAACATTCTTAGATGCACCAGAATCTAGCATGCAGTTGTGAAGTAATCTGTCATTGATGTCCAAAGTAAGAAAGAATGGTTCATGATTTTCATTAGTCATATAACAGTTGATATCCTTTAATTTGATTTCTTCGTCTGGATGATTAATTCTATTTTCTTCTTGTTGAAGCATAACCAAAGCCCTGAAGAAAGATGCCCTTTGAGATGGAATCTTTAAAAGTTCAAGTACAGGGACAAACATCTTAATATTATTTATCCATGTGGCCCAATCCATGTTCAAACCAGATTTGTATCTTTCGGCGGGAACCTGCTTGTTCTGACTTTGACCTTTGCCCTTCCTTTGATATGTGTAACCCTTACTTTTTGCAAGTTCTAGAACTTGTTCCTGAGTTGGTTTATCACCATATGCCTGAGTAATGGGGTCCTTTTCTTCATCGAAGGTGTTTATTGCAAAGGTTGAAGAAATCATATTGGCGCATGGGCTTTCACTTGATTCGCCTTGACTTGCGTTATTACTTCGTTGATATCTACTTTCTTCTAAGATTCTTCTAGCCAAAGCACATGTACTTTCTTCGTGAAAACTATCACAAGGTCTGCAAAAAGGAACAGATTCATCAACTACGTTAGCAGAATCAAGCGATGTAGGAGGCCTTTGATCATTTGCGGAATTCCTTTTTGGCCACTAGTTGTTATTGTTCCCTTTGTTGTTGTTATTTTTTTCGGGGAGGCATATTTTGTATTTGCATCTTGACATTCCTTTCCATTTGTATTAACTGATTCTGCATGTCACTTATCTGTTTGGCGTGTTTAATTTCCATATCCCTAACTAGTTTGGTTAATTCGTTGACTGCATCTGATTCTTCTTTGATTTTGATTGGAGTTCTTTCGTAACTAGGGATCTCATATTTACTTGAACCCTTTCTAACTTTTTCTAATTCTTCAACTGTGTTTTGTGAAACAGCTAAAGTGGCAAGGTGAACCTGCCTTATCTCATACTGAACTTCTACATGGTAAGCCTCAAGATATGTTTCTAAGACAGTTTTATCAGGAGGCTTGTAACCTTGAGTCATGTCTCTTAGCAATTTGTTGAACCTCTGGTTAAACTCTACCACCGTTTCATTTTCTATCTTCTTGATGGTATTAAATTCTTTCACCAAGTACTTCCTGTTGATTTCTGGTAGCATCGGCTATGCTCTGAGTCTCAAAATTTGCAGGGAGGCTTAGACATATGCATTCTCCAATACCTAAAAATAGTTTTGGGAAATTCCACCTGGAGACATTTTTATTAAAATAATTAATTATTTTAAATGGGACCCTAAGTCTAAACTTAGGAATTAAAATAATTAATGGGTATTAATCTAAATTGTGGGTGTAACTTCTAGAAGAAGATGAAGATCAAGCCAAAATGATCTAAGCCATTGATTATAAGTTAATTTGGGCCATTGGTTGTCCAACAGAAAGATATAAGAAGAGGCTTGAGGGGCACTAGGAGGACACACAGAGGGGAGATCAACGGTTCGATTTTCTGAAGCAGAGCAACAGCCTGAGAGATTTTCGATAGTGATCTTTTGCAGTGAGGGGCAGGGATAATATTCGAAGGGAAATCTTTCCCTGTTGGAGAATACTCAACAGAGAAGAGAGAGAGAGTTCCAACAAAGGCAACACAGAGCCATGCAAAGGCAGCACAAAAGCCAAGAGGGAATCCGAAAATTTGCTAAAGGAATCGATTGTAGAAGCCGGAAGCCGGGGGTGTGAGACCGGTAGGTGCAAATCGAAGTTCCTGGGCAACCAATCGATCAGTTGAAGGGATGACACTAGGTTGACGCAGGGACTGCACAGAGGGAAGCTAGGGGTAGTTCATTCAGTGGCTGGATCAGCCAGGATTTCCAGCGATAGTGTGAGGTAACCTCACTTATCTCTCTGTCAGTGATATTCTCTGTAACTGGATTTCCCAGAAGGCATCCAAAGATTGTATTCAGAAATTACTACTGCATAATTATAAAACCCTCAGAGCTGCTACACCGGTTTTCCTGTGTTCGGTTTTTCCGGGGATATTTGTCCAATAATAACTGTGTAGATGTGTTGTGTATTTCTTTCTTGTTCAGTTTCTTGTTTCCGCATTTTATTTAAATGGTGAAGGCTGCAATGTATTACTTTCAGTGTTTACTGTAGGAAACGGTAAATAATTTTGTTGAGTAATTAACAAATAGGAGAAATGTAATTAGTGGCTGCAGTAGAAATCTGGGCATCCAAATTTTCACATGGTATCAGAGTTGCAGGTGAAACAAGAGACCAGTGCCGGAAGAGCCCAGCGATGAAGGAAGAAGGGAGTTTGAATTCCTGCAGAGGCAATAATTCGAATCCCAGAGGGATTGCCCAGTTCAGGCCAGGAGGGCAAGAATTTCGTGGTAAATCTCTCTCTAAGTGAGTCGACAGAGAGGTAGGATTTTCAGATCGAAATTTATTAGTGGTAGAGGGAGCAGCGCAGGAAAAGCCTTATCAAAAAGGGGTTCTTGGTGTGATGCAGCTTTCTACAGGCATTTGCTGGGCAGAAAGACGTTAGAAGGAAGAAGAGACACTTGAGGGAATTTCTTCCTCAAAGAATTCCTAGCCAGGGAATTCGAATTCTCTTTTGTTGAGCAACAAGAGGAGAGTGGAGGTCATTAGACTTTTTCGATTGGCAGAGATGGCAGCCAGTGGATAGAGAGATAAGGATCGGTTAAATGGTTCATCCAACTATGTGATCTAGAAGGCAAGGATGTCATGCCTTTTGGATGAGCATTTTCTCAAGATCTACGTCGACAGCATGGTAGCTGAGCCCGCGGATCTAGATCCGCTCAAGAAGTAAAAGGGAGAAATGGCGAAGACCAAGAGAATGATCCTCAACAGAGTTAAGGATAATATAGTCTGTCACATCGCTGGCAGAGACACTGCCAAGGAGATGTGGGATGCTTTGTCGACGCTATATCAAGGATCTTCCAAGCAACGAAAGATGTACTTGGAGCAGAAGATGAGATCTATGCAGATGCAGATCGGGGAACACATTGATCCGTTCCTCACTAAGCTTCAGGAGATCCGAGTTGAGCTGGCAGCTGTCGGGTCAGCACCCTAAGGTTTCTAGATGGTAAGATTGGTCTTGAATTCAGTATCTGAGGAGTGGCAAGTTTTTGTCCAGAGCATCTTGGGTCGGGCGAATTTGCCAGGATGGGATGGAATGTGGGCAGCTCTTAAGCAGGAAGAGCTCAGGAGAGACTTGGTCAAGTGTAAATTTGATGGGAGCAGCAGTGGGTCGAAGCCCAAGGAGGAGGAAGAGAATGCAACCCTCCCAACGAAGGGGCAGCAGGAGCAACGAAGAAAGTAGAAGGACAAAGATGAGAAACATGAACTGAAGGTTACAGCCGCGAAGATCTAGGAGGAGTTTGCCATGACAACCCAGGCATCTCCAAGAGGGAGGTGGGGAGATGTAGAACTGTAGTTCAAAAGGATTGCAGTTGGGCAGGATCCTTGAGGAGTCCACCTCTCGGATCAGTTCCTTGCTACAGGAGCCCAAATCATAAGTAGCAGGATGGACCAGTGTCGGTGCAGAGGAGTGCTAGAGTGACAGTTGCAGTGGCTAGGAGCGCCAGAGACTGAGCAACTGTTAAATTATGGCATGTTCTATGCTTAGAGTAGTTTACTTCAAATCTTTTTATTAGCCACTGTTTGGCAATCACATAAACATAAAGTAAAGTGCAGATAGAACATTAAACGATTGACAGAAAACAAGCCAACACAAGGGACACAAGATGTGGCAGCTAGCTAGGGACAAACCCCAATTCGGGGAAACCCTTTAATCAATTCTTCTTTAATCTTCAATAGTTCAACAGAGAGAAATAGTACAAATCAGAAATCTGTAATTTTATAACAGCAGCAACAAACCCTAAATCAACAAAGTTAAACTTGGTCAAAACAAATTCGGATTGACTTCTAGTGAACTTGAAGAACTCGGTCTTCAACAGCTATCTTCAACAACCCAAAACAGTCCACAATACTCAGTCAAACAGCAGCCAAAGTTCAACAATCTGCGGTCAGCCCTAACCAGTCAATGCTGGTCAACTTTCAGGTCAACGCAACCCCCAAAAAGTCAGTGCAGGTCATCCCTTGGTCAACGCTCCATAAAACAACCAAACACTTGGTCAACACAACCCTAGAAAAGTCAACATTGCCCAGAAAGTCAATGCTGCCCTAAATCAGTCAACGTTGCCCTAATTAAGTGAATGTTGCCTTAATTTGTCCTTCTTGCTCGTGTGAGAGACGCTGCTCCTTTGCTTGCCCAATAAGATGAGGAGAGAGAAGATGAGTTGATAATGACTCAACCTCACTTGTACTTATATGATTCGCTGGGCATGTGTGCCACACATTTAGCTGTTGGCCGATCTTGACAATTTGTCAAGTAAATACAAATAAATTCATATCTCCATAAATACTTGTCGGAATCGGATGATCTTTAGATCAATCTTACACCTCTCGACAAGAGGAATTTAGAAAAAATATCAGCTGCCATAAATAAGGTGACCCACATGGAGTTTGGCCGTAGTTTCCAATTTTAACACTCCCTCTCAACTAGGGAGAACTCCATCTGCTAATCCATCAGAGCGTCGGTACTATCTCTGCCATCAAATGCACTGCCCTGCACTGCTCGACTATGCTTTGCTCTGCTTTGCTGAACTATGAAGAAGAAGAAATGATCGAGGATGTATCATACCATCTTCCACTGACTCGAAGTTAGTCTCAGAGTGTGTCATATCACTTTCACTGATCCTAGATCAGTATCATTGATCCCAGATCAATGGAGGTCATCCTAGCATAGGGAGTATGGTAGATACAACGATGCGTCCATCGATAGTACTACTAATGGTCCCTAACCCCATTTCCCTATTCATTGATCAGATGAAAGGTACTTCCCATGAGTCCTAGACTGCATGGGTAGGATGCCTCAACCAGAGAACTAATCATCCTATCCCACAGTTGCCCCGGGGTGTCACAGGGGAAGGTTGAACCTTTCACCCTGTACATAGCGCACCACCAGCGGAAGGTGAGTCGCCCTGTGGTCGCATGTTGCTCCAAGAAGTACCCCGCACCCCCCTGGAGCTCCCGGAGCTCAATGTATGCATCATACACGACCCTCATAAGAGGGTCTCTCAACGACACTAAGTCGTTCTCGGAAAGTCAAGAATTTGACCTTTCCCAGGGGCTTCGTCAAAATGTTGGCGACCTGCTCATCTGTATCAATATGTTGGAGCCTTATTGCTCCCTGTTGCACCATATCCCGGATATAGTGGTACCTGATATTGATATGCTTGGAGCAATCATGAAATACAGGATTCTCTGATAAACGAATTCTGCTCTAGTTGTCACACAGAATCACAGTAGTATCCAATGTAAATCCAAACAGCTCACTGAAGAGCTTTTGTAACCAGACTGCCTCACAAGAGGCTATACTAGCAGCAATGTACTCTGCCTCGGCGGTGCTTAAAGCCACCGACTTTTGCTTCCTGCTCATCCAGGATATCGAGGCAGATCCCAAAGAGAAACAAAACCCGGAAGTGCTCTTTCGGTCCACCACACTGCCTGCCCAATTAGCATCGGTATATCCATGTAGTCTCACATTTTCGGTAGTGTATCTCAACCCATGAGTGATTGTGCCACGAAGATATCTTAATAGATTCTTGGCACCAATCCAATGTGTGTGGTGAGGCTCAACCGTATGTTGACTCAATGTGTTGACTGCAAAACATATATTCGGATGGGAGTTCACCAAGAACATCAATGCTCCAATGAGTTGACGATACTCGGTAGCATTTTGTAAAATAGGTCCGGTAGCACTACCGCTTAACTTCTTGAAGTCAAGCTCCATCGGGGTAGTCACGGGCTTGTAGTCTACCATACTGAATCTCTCCAATATCTTCACCACATATTTTCTTTGAGATAGGAAAATCTCCTCTGGTTTCTGCCAGACTTCCAGTCCTAGGAAATAGTGCATCAGTCCTAGGTCCTTCATCTCGAACTTGGAAGCCAACTCCCTCTTACATTTGAGAATGAGAGGGTCTGCACCTGTTAGAAAGAGAGGCTTGAGAGGCTTGTCATCTTCAACCTTAAAGTAAAGGTTAGGGTCGGCTTCACTCCTAGTGAATCCCAACTTCATCAGATAGCTATTGATCCTCTCATACCACGCTCGGGGTGCTTGCTTTAGCCCATAGAGGGCTTTCTTCAACCTGCACACATGAAATTCCCGATCATGAATCTCAAATCCTTCGGGTTGCTCCACATAGACTTCGTCTTTGATTGAACCATGCAAGAATGTGGTCTTGACATCCATCTAATATAGGTTCCATCCTTGCCATGCAGCAAGGGCTATGATTGAGCGAGTGGTGGTATATTGGGCAACAGGTGCAAATATCTCGTCATAGTCTATACCTTCCTTCTTAGAGAAGCCACGAGTGACAAAACTAGCCTTATACTTTTCAACACTTCCATCAACTCCATGCTCTATCTTGTAAAGCCATTTCGAAGTGACAACGACTTTGTGCTGGGGTCTGGGGACCACATCCCAAAGTCCCAGACATCGTTTTTCATGATGGACTCATATTCCTTAGTCATAGCATCCTTCAAGACTTGATGCTTGACAACTTCTGCAAATGATGAAGGCTCATTTTGGATGATTGTGCTCATGATGGTCAAGTATCCCTGATACCTAGTCGGCTTCTTACTTTCTTGGAAAGTTCCCCTGGGTGCAATGTGTCCTTCAGCATCATCAAGTGTCCCCCTCAGCCATGAAGGCCTCTTCCTAAAAGAGGAAGGCTCTTGCGGAGGGGGATCAATAGGATCCATAGGTTCTTCCCTAAGTAACCGGATTCGTTCATATAGCCCGGCGAACCCGAATCCCGCATGTCCGATACGATTCTCTTGAAAATCTTATCCTAAAATCGGATTCAACGTGTCCTATTAGGATTCATACGAATCCTGTATGAATCCCGTGCATGGCCAGTGAATCCCGATTTTAGGATTCGTATCCCAGAAAATAACTAGAAGCAATTGTCTCAATGACCAATTTTTCAGTATTTCTGGAGAAGAATGTATGTTTTAAGTTCAGTGGACAAAAGTTTGCCTATGTAGCTTCTAGAACAGAATATCCAGGGTTAGATTTATTTTGTTGGAGGCTTATTCTCATCCTCAGCAGCCAATCTCCAAGCAAATTTTGTACTGTAGATGTGTGTTCCTCTAATACTGGAGAATCATCAATATCATGTTTTCTCTGAAAAAACAACGAACTTGACAAGATTCAAGAAGTGATCTGAGATTTGAAAAGACTTAAACATCACTGCACATACATTTGATTGGTTTCACTGTTATTTATCCATGATATGTTTGTCCTTTAGTTGGCAAAATACTTCTAAGACTTTTAGAGAAGTGGATGTTTAGTAAGTCACTGGCATTGTTGGAACAGGCATGACCCCAGATTTCAGATAATTTATTAGCAAAAATTAGCCCCGAGATGCAAATATTTGAATTTTGAAATAAAAGTCCATATTGTCCAAAATTTTGTTCATCCTCTAGTAATAGGAATTTATGTTGCTAATATGCCTTAGATTATATTTCCCTGTAACCATTTGCCATTTCATATAAGTATCTTTGTCTTTTGTATGTACTATGCATGCTGCTATAGATGAAAATCTATGTTTGAAATCAATAAATTTGTATCATTAATTAAAATTTGTGTAAGAAATATCTAATTTTTAATATATATATGTATTTTTAAATATATATATATATATATATTTAATAAAATAATATATAACGAATCCTACCTGTCCTGTTCCGGGGGGTCAACGTGTCCGAATCCGACACTACGAATCCCGAATCCCTGTGTCAGGTGACTTAGGTTCTTCCACATCGAGTATTGCCTCATCTTCCTTTTCCCTTGGTTCCCTGGTGTCAGCTTCTTTAGATCCCCTTAGAGTAGGAAAATTGTCAACTTTGCTAAGAGCCATATCTTCGTCAAAGGTGACATCATGGCTAATCTCGACTTCCCTTTGACCAACCACACAGATTCTATAGCCCTTAGTATTTTCGCTATAGCCCATGAAGATTCCTTCCTTTCCAGATGCACCCAATTTATTCCTTTTCTCCTTCGGAACATGAAAATATACATGACTTCCAAAAAATTCTAAAATGAGATACGTCAGGTTTCTTACCGGTGAACATTTCTTCAGGAGTCTTGGAACCCAATGCTTGATGAGGGCATCGGTTTTGCACATATACGATAGTATTTGCAGCTTTGGTCCATAGAAATTTCCGAAGTCTTTGATCATGGAGCATAGCATGGACATCTTTCACTATCGTATGATTCTTCCTTTCTGCCACACCATTTTGCTCAGGAGTATATGGTGTTGTGGTCTCCCCCTTAATGCCAACCTCTTTGCAAAAGTCATGGAACTCATTGGATTCATACTCAGTCCCATTATCAGTCCTTAAGATCTTGATCTTCTTTTCGGTTTGATTCTCGATCAAGGCTTTGAAGTGACGAAACCAAGAGAACACTTCATCCTTTTTTTTCAAGAAGTATATCCAAGTCTTGCGAGAATAATCATCTGTAAAAGTGAGGTAATATAAATATCCTCCCAAGGAGTTCACAGGCATCATACCAGATATGTCTGAGTGAACCAACTGCAATATATCGTAGGTCTTGCTTTGGCTTGAGGGGAATGGTCCCCTTTTGAGCTTTCCTTCGGCACATCCCGGACATACACCTTCTTGCTCTAATTTGAACTAGGGCATTTCGGTCACCATTTTTCTCACATCGAGTAGGGATTTATAATGAAGGTGAGTAAATCTCTGATGCCATAGTTCGGACTGAAGAGATATGTCACAAGACATGACACCTAGCGGACTTCCTCCGACCTGATATAATGAATCAACTCGAAACCCAAGAGTGAAAGCATCTTTAAAGTTCTTTTTCCATACAGGCACCTTGCCATCGATGAAGGCCACCTTGTAGCCTTTGTCTTCCATTGCCGAAATGGACACTAGGTTCTTTTTGAGATCAGGTACATATAGGACTTCTTGTAAATGAGTTGTATTTCCCTGATTCAATTGAAAAGTGACATTCCCTACGCCTTTCACGGGATATTTTGAGTTGTCCCCAAGAACAATTTCCAGGTTGGTCTCCTTCTCTATCAGATTAGAGAGAGCTTCTTTGTAACCAGTGAAGTGCCTTGAGGCACCACTATCAATAAGCCAATTTCCCAGCGAGTCCGGGGGAGTAGTAGTAGAGAGGGTCGCTGGTAGATAATATTCATCTTTCTTATTGTTAACAACGTTAGATTCATACGTGGAGTTTCTTGCCTTCTTGAAGGGTTGACCTCTTCCTTGATTTCCAGCATTCCTTTTACCTCTGCCATTGGACCTGCCATTCCTTTGATTGCCTTGAAAGTGATTTTGATCATCGTCATGGTGTGAGTCCCTTTTATTAGGGCACTCCTTCGCATAGTGGCCCATTTTGTTGCAATTGTAACATTGCCCTTTTCTTCCACCCTTTGTTTCGACCTTTCCTTTGGATTTAGCCCCGAAATAGTTTCTTCTTTTAGCATGAGAAGAAAAGGCAGAGGGATTGCCTCTAAGTGCAGGCATTTCTTGCTCTTCCATCCTTGTTTCTTCTTGAATGCATCTTGCCATCAATTCCTCAAATCCAGGAATTACATTATTGTTGAGAAGAGTAGTCATGAATATATACCATTCAGGTGGCAACCCTCCGAGAGTTGTGATAGTCATTTCCCTATTAGGAACTACTTCCCCAATAGATAGGAGATCATTCTTGATCTCGGTGATCCTTAAGAAATATGCTTGCATACTCTCATCTTTGCCTTTCTTAATTTCCTTCAGCTTATTTCTAAGGAACAAAACTTGATTTGCATCATTAACTTTAAATAAGCTCACTAGTCTATCGTAGATTTCCTTGTAGGTGGTCAACTCGGAAACATAGACCACCAGGCGCTTGTTGATCGAGTCCTGCATGATCTTCCTTGCTTTGACTTCTCCCTTGGTCCACTTGCTTCTAGCAGCAGCATATGCATTTGATGGAGGCGCAACAATATTACCTCTCACATGGTCCAACACTTCCTGCTCTTCCAATGTTAGATCGAGAGACATCTTCCATCCATGATAGTCAGATTTCTCACGGAGTTTGTCTTCATCGGGGAAGTATGCCGAGGACCCCATGACTTCTTTAAGATTGCTTCAACAGCCTTCGGTGATTGCTCTTGCTCTTGCTTGGGCTTTGTCTTCACCTCAGCTCTGATACTGTGTTAAATTATGGTATGTTCTATGCTTAGCGCAGTTTACTGCAAATCATTTTATTATCCACTGTTTAGCAATCACATAAACATAAAGTAAAGTGTAGATAGAACATTAAACGATCGACAGAAAACAAGCCAAGATAAGAGACACAAGATGTGGCGGCTAGCCAGGGACAAACCCCAATGCGGAGAAACCCTTTGATCATTTCTTCTTTAATCTTCAATAGTTCAGCAGAGAGAAATAGTAAAAATAAGAAATCTGTAATTTTATAACAGCAGTTGCAAACCCTAAATCAACAAAGTCAAACTTGGTCAAAACAACCCCAAATTGACTTCTAGTCAACTTGAAGAATTCGGTCTTTAACAACTATCTTCAGCGGCCCAAAACAGTCCACAATACTCAGTCAAACAGCAATCAAAGTTCAACAATTTGCGGTTAGCCTTAACCAGTCAACGCTGGTCAATTTTCAGGTCAGCACTAGTCAACATAGCCCTGATAAAGTCAGCGCAGGTCAGCCCTTAGTCAACGCTCCATAAAACAACCTAGCACTTGGTTAATGCAGCCCTAGAAAAGTCAACGCTTCCCTAATTTAGTGAATGCTGCCTTAATTCGTCCTTATTCTTGCACGTGTGAGAGAAGCTGCTCCTTTGCTTGCCCAATAAGATGAGAAGAGAGAAGATGAGTTGAGATGAGATGAGTTGATAATGAATCAACCTCACTTGTACTTATATGATTTGCTGGGCCTGTGTGCCACACATTTAGCTGCTGCCCGACCTTGACAATTTGTCAAGTAAATACAAATAAATTCATATCTCCATAAATACTTGACGGAATTGGATGATCTTTAGATCAATCCTACACCGCTCAACAAGAGGAATCTAGAAAAAATATCAGCTGCCATAAATAAGGTGACCCACATGGAGTTTGGCCCTAGTTGCCAATTTTAACAGCAACGCAGAGCTAGAGTCAGCAGTAGCGCAGTTGGCATAGAGCAGAGTCAGCAGCAGCGCAGAAGGTTCAGAGTGTCAACGTAGAGACTAGTAACAGTCAGAACTCCAACAACGAGATGCATCATACTGAACGCCAGTTCAGTAATTTGGGATGATTTTCCGTTGTTGATGCAGTAGCAACAACAATTGGAGAAGGTTGCAGTGCAGATGCAATATTGGCAGTGACAGTGCCAACAGCAACACAGTTGTAGAATTGAGAGAGAGTTGCAGTACAGATGCAGGGTTGACAGTGGCAGGGTCAGCAGCAGTACAGATGCAGTGTTGACAGTGGCAGGGTCAGCAGCAGTACAGATGCAGTGTTGACAATGGCAGGGTCAATAGCAGTACAGATGCAACATTTGCGTAGTAGTTGGTGGATAGGATGTTAGACATTAGTAGCAAAGAAGGAGATGTTACAGAACAGAGTGATGCTTCAACAGGGTTCATTGCTAGAGCACATTCCTCGCTAAGAGCGAGTGTTGATTTTTGGTAGCATGGAATGTACTCTAAGTCTCAAAATTTGCGTGGAGGCTTAGACACATGCATTGTCCAATACCCAAAAATTGTTTGGGAAATTCCAGCTGGAGACAGTTTTATTAAAATAATTAATTATTTTTAATGGGACCCTTAGTCTAAACTTAGGAAATTAAAATAATTAATGGGTATTATTTTAATCTAAACTATGGGTGTAACTTCTAGAAGAAGACGAGAATCAAGCCAAAATGATCTAATCCATTGATTAGAAGTTAATCGGGTCGTTGTGTGAAAATTCCTAAGCCGGAATCCCTACTGCAACATATTGATGTTACTTCTCCTACTTTATTAAATCATGCAAGTTATTTATTGTGTTCTACGGTAAATACTGAAGCAAATGCATGTGCACCTTCACTTAATTTACATATATGCAGAAACAAAATACTGAGCAAGAAAGAAAAATACAAGACATAGGACACAATTATTTTTGGACACATAGTCCTCGGAAAAGCCCATCGTGGGAAAACCGGTGCAACAACTTTGACGGTTTATTATTATGCAGGGGAAAATATTGAGTCAATTCTAGGATGCTCAGCTAGCAATCTGATATAGAGAGAATAATAAACAAAAGACTGGTGAAATGATCTCACCTTGTCAGTGGAGAATCAGTCACTGATCCTGCTGCTCTGGAGACTCTGCATCACCCTTTGCGCAGAACTGTGTCACCTTGGGCAGCTTCTGCGTCACCCCTCTTGGGCTTTACGTTGCCTCTCCTTTGGATCCTCTACTGGTTGAGAAATCAACTTTCTGCCCCCCAGACTCACACCCTGGCTTCCGATAACTAAACTTCGACTTCCCTCAGCAATAACTTGACTTCCCCTCAAGGACTACGCTGCCTTTGCATCAACACTGGGTAGGCCAGCGTGAGCTTTCCTTTGGACGTCTTTCTGTTCTCCCGTTGCTTGCTACTCTCTGGAAATTCCTTCTCCCAGATTCTCACTACCCTTCTGCTGCAAGATCTCCTCAATCAATTTTCCTCCTGAGAACTTCTCACCTCAAAAAATCGATTTTCTCAATCTCTCTGCGTGTTTTCCAAATGACCCTCAAGTCCCTTCTTATATCTTCCTATTGGACAACCAACAACCTAGATTAAAGCATAATCAAAGACTCAGATTGTTTTGGCTTGATCCTTGGCTTTTTCTAAAAGTTTCACCCCTGATTAGATTAATATCCATTAATATTTTAATTTTCCTAAGTTTAGACTTCAAAATTCCATTAAAATTATTTTAATAAAATCACTTATGTGTGGAATTTCCCAAAACGCTTTCTGGGTTTTTTGGAATACTTGTGCCCAAGCCTCGCTGCAAAATTTGAGGCTTAGAGCATATTCGATGCCACCGCAAATCAACACTCCCTCCTAGCGAGGAATGTGCTCTAGCAATACACTGCCTCTCTGCATATTGCTCTGACTCTGAAGCATCGTCTCTGTGCTGTTGATATCTGACATGCTGTCCATCAACATCTGCACTGTTGCTAGTGCTGTACTGCTACCTTTGACACTGCCACTGCCAATGCTACATCTTTACTGCAACCCCCTCTCAAACGCTGCATCTGCTATGCTGCTAGCACCGCCATTGCTAACACTACATTCGTACTGCAACTCATTTGCTGAGAGAAACAACTGAAAACACCCAAAACTGGACAAGTATTTAATGGATACTCCTCGGTGCTGAAATCCTGACTTCTGCTAGTCCCATTCTACCTCTGAAGCGACTGTGCTGCTGAAGCTATGCACTGTTCCTCCTCGCATTGTTGCCTCTCTACTCTGCGCTGCTCAGTCTCTGGCTCACCTAGCCACTGCTTCTATCGAATCAACACTCCATGGCACCAACTAAATCTCCACCATCCCGCTACTCCTGATCATGGGCTCCCGTAGCAAGGTGACGATCCAAGAGGTGGGCTCCTCAAGGATCCTGCCCATTTGTAGTCCTCCCGACTACAACTCTATCTCAGCCCACCTCCCTCCTGGAGGTATCTCGACTGTCATGGCGAACTCCTCCTCGTCAATCTTCGCGGCTGCAACCTTGGGGTTAGGCTTCTCATCCTTGTCCTTTTTCTTCAAAGGATACTGGGATGCATAGTGTCCCATCTCACCACATCTGAAGCACTTCACCTTGGAAACGTCCTTCTTCTGTCTCTGTTGCCCCTGAAGCCCCTTCGATGCAAGGGTTGCGTTATACTCTTCCTCCATTTTGGGCTTCGACCCACTGTTGCTGCTGCTTCTGTTAAGCTTGACCTTGAGCAGGTTTCTCCTCAACTCTTCTTGTTTTAGAGCTGCCCACATCTCGTCCCAATTTGGCAATGCTGCTCTGCCTAGGATACTCTGGACAAAGATTTGCCAATCATCTGAGATGGAATTTAGAGTCAGTTTCACTAACTCCGAGCCTTGAGGTGTATGTCCCGCGGATGAAAGCTCATCACGGGTCTCCTTCCGTTTCGTGAGAAACGGATCCACTCGCTCCCCCTTTTGCATCTGAGTAGATCTCAACTTCTGCTCTAATTACATCTTCCGTTGCTTGGAAGACCCCTGATACAATGTGGCCAAGGCATCCCACATCTCCTTAGCAGTCCCTTTGCTTGCAACGTGGCACACCACGTGATCCTTGACTCCATCCAGGATCATCCTCTTTGCCTTAGCCATCTCAACCTTGTACTTCTTTAGCGGATCTGCATCCATCGGGATTCGATACAACTACCACATTATCAACATATGCTTTGAGGGCATTCTCATCTAAAAGGAAAGTCATCCTAGCCTTCTAGATGGCATAGTTGGAAGCCCTGTCCAACCTGTCTTGATCCCTCAAGCCACTGGTTGCCATATCTTCCGAAAACTGTTGAACAACTCCCTCTTTCTCCCTATTGTGTAGCTCCTAGGCTGACTTACGCACTCCTTGATGGAGCTGGTAAGCTGCTGCTCCTCTGCTGCTCAACAATTGAGAAATGTTGATTTCCTCGGCAAGAAATCACTGAGGAAGTATTCCCTCACTATGCTCTGCTGCTTTTTTCTTCTGACGTCTTTTCAGCCCGACACAACTGCCCACGGAAAAATTTGCGTTCGCCAACTGCTTCTCATGTTGAGGCTTAGCTCTGCTCCCTCTGCCACGACAAAATTCGAACTAGAAGCTCTTTCTCTCCGTCAACTCATTCGGAGAGAGGCTACCTCGAATTTTCGGCCCTCCGGCTAGAATTGCGCAAACCCTCTGGGGTTTCGACTTGCTACCTCTTGCAGCATTTTGATTTCCCCTTCTACTCAATGTTGGGGTTTCTGGTCCTGCTTTTCTTGTCTCACTTGCACTACCTCTGATACCATGTGAAAATTCCTAAGCCGGAATCCCTACTACAGCAAACTGATGTTACTTCTCCTACTTGATTAAATCATGCAAGTTATTTACTGTGTTCTACGGTAAATATGGAAGCAAATACATCTGCAACCTTCACTTAATTTACATATACGCGAAAACAAAATACTGAGCAAGAAAGAAAAATATAACACATAGGACACAGTTATTTTTGGAGAAAAGTCCTCGGAAAAACTCAATGCGGGAAAACCGATGCAGTAACTCTGAGGGTCTATTATTATGCAGGAGAAAGTTCTGAGTACAATTCTAGGATGCTCAACTAGCAATCCAATACAGAGAGAATACTAAACAAAATACTGGTGAAATGATCTCACCTTGTCACTAGAGAATCAGTGACTGACCTTGCTGCTCTACATCACCCTCTGCATGGCCTCTGCGCACCACTGTGTCACCCCTCCTGGGCTTTACGTTGCCTCTCCTCTGGATCCTCCACTAGCTGAGAAATTGACTTTCTGCCTCCCAGACTCGCACCCTGGCTTCCGGTAACTGAACTTCGAATTCCCTTAGCAGCAACTCGACTTCCCTCGAGCACTGCACTGCCTCTGCATTAGTAATGCGTAGGCGAGCGTTAACCTTCTTCTAGATGTCTTTCTGTTCTCCCTCTGCCTGGTACTCTCCGGAAATTCCTTCTCCCAAATTCTCACTGCCCCTCTGCTGCAAGATCTCCTCAATCGATTTTCCTCCTGAGAACTTCTCACTTCAGAAAATCGATTTTCTCAATCTCTTTGTGTGTTTTCCAAATGACCCTCAAGCCCCTTCTTATATCTTCCTGTTGGACAACCAACGACCTAGATTAAAACATAATCAAAGGCTCAGATCGTTTTGGCTTGATCCATGGCTTTTTCTAGAAGTTTCACCCCTAATTAGATTAATACCCATTAATATTTTATTTTTTCTAAGTTTAGACTTAGGAACTCCATTAAAAATATTAATTATTTTAATAAAATAACTTATGGGTGGAATTTCCCAAAATGCTTTCTGGATTTTTGGAATACTTGTGCCCAAGCCTTGCAAAATTTGAGGCTTAGAGCACATCTGATGCTACTCCAAATCAACACGTTGGTTGTCCAACAGAAAGATATAAGAAGAGGCTTGAGGGGCACTTGGAGTACACACAAAGGGGAGATTAGAAGTTTGATTTTATGAAGTAGAGTAGTTGCCGGAGAGATTTTCGACAGCGATCTTTTGCAGTGAGGGGTAGGGATAGTATCTGAAGGGAAATCTTTCCCGGTCGGAGAATACTCAACAGAGGAAGGAGAGAGATCCAACAGAGGCAACACAGAGCTGGAGAGGTTGACGCAGAGCCATGCAGAGGCAGTGCAAAAGCTAAGAGGGAATCTGAAAATTTGCTGAAGGAATCGATTGCAGAAGCCGAAAGCCAGGGTGTGAGACCATGAGGTGCAAATCGAAGTTCCTGGGTAGCAAATCGATCAGCTGAAGGTGTAACGCTGGGCTGACGTAGTGGCCGCCAGGGGCAGTTCATTCAGTGGTTGGATCAGCCAGGATTTCCAGTGAGAGTGTGAGGTAACCTCACTTATTTCTCTGTCAGTGATATTCTCTATAACTGGATTGCCGGGAAGGCATCCAGAGATTGTATTTAGAAATTACTACTACATAATAATAAAAACCTCAGAGCTGTTGCACCGGTTTTCCCGCATTGGGTTTTTTCGGGGACATTTGTCCAAAATAACTATGTAGATGTGTTGTATATTTCTTTCTTGTTCAGTTTCTTGTTTCCACATTTTATTTAAATGGTGAAGGCTGCAGTGTATTATTTTCGTTGTTTATTGTAGGAAATAATAAATAATTTTGTTCAGTAATTAACAAATAAGAGAAACTTAATAAGCGGCTATAGTAGAAATTTGGGCATCCAAATTTTCACATGGTACCAGAGTTGCAAGGGAAACAAGAGAGCAGTGCTGGAAGAGCCCAGTGTTGAAGGAAGAAGGGAGTTTGAAATTCCTGTAGAGGCATCAATTCGAATCCCCAGAGGGGTTGCGCAGTTCAGGCCAGGAGGGCAATATTTTCGTGGTAAATCCCTCTCTAAGTGAGTCGACAGAGAGGTAGGATTTCCAGATCGAAATTTATCAGTGGCAGAGGTAGTAGCGCAACAAAAGCCTCAACGAAGGGGTTCTTGGTGTGACGCAGTTTTCTGCAGGAATTTGTTGGGCAAAAAGACGTCAGAAGGAAGAAGGTACACTTGAGGGAATTTCTACCTCAGAGAATTCCTAGCCAGGGAATTGGAATTCTCATTTGCTGAGCAGCAACAGGAGAGAGGAGTTCATTTGACTTTTTCGATTGGCAGAGATGGCAGCCAGTGGATTGAGAGATCAAGATCAGTGGATGGTTCATCCAACTATGTGATCTGGAAGGAAAGGATACCGTGCCTTTTGGATGAGCATTTTCTCAAGATCTATGTCGATAGCGTGGTAGCTGAGCCCGCAGATCCAGATCGCTCAAGAAGTACAAGGGAGAAATGGCGAAGACCAAGAGAATGATCCTCGACGGAGTGAAGGATCATATAGTCTATCACATCGCTGGCAGAGACACTGCCAAGGAGATGTGGGATGCTTTGTCGACGCTATATCAGGGATCTTCCGAGCAACGGAAGATGTACTTGGAGCAAAAGATGAGATCTATGCAGATGTAGAAGGGGGAATGCATTGATCCGTTCCTCACTAAGCTTCAGGAGACCCGAGATGAGCTGGAAGCTGTGGGGTCAACACCTCAAGGTTCCGAGATGGTAAGACTGGCCCTGAATTCAATATCTGAGGAGTGGCAAGTTTTCGTTTAGAGCCTCTTGGGCAGGGCGACTTTGCCACACTGGGATGGAATGTGGGCAACTCTTAAGCAGGAAGAGTTGAGGAGAGACTTGGTCAAATGTAAACTTGAGGGGAGCAGCAGCAGTGGGTTGAAGTCCAAGGAGTAGGAAGAGAATGCAGCGCTTGCATCCAAGGGGTAGCAAGAGCAACGGAGAAAGAAGAAGGACAAAGATGAGAAGCATGATCCGAAGGTTACAACTGCGAAGATTGAGGAGTAGTTCGCCATGACAGCCCAAGATCTCCAGGAGGGAGGTGGGAGATCTAGAATTGTAGTTCGAAAGCATTGCAGTTGGGTAGGATCCTTGAGGAGTCCACCTCTCGGATCAATTCCTTGCTATGGGAGCCCAAATCAAAAGTAGATGGATGGACCAGTGTTAGTTCGTGTAGAGAAGTGCGAGAGTGACAATTGCAGTGGCTAGGAGAGCCAAAGACTGCGCTGTGCAGAGCTAGAGTTGACAGCAATGCAGTTGACACAGAGCAGAGTCAACAACAGCGTAGTTGGCACAGAGTAGAGTCAACTGTAGCGCAGAAGCTTCAGAGGGTTAGCGTAGATACTAGCAACAATTAGAAATCCAGCAATGATATGCATCATACTGAACACCAGTTCAATGATTTGGGATGGTTTTCCGTTTATGATGCAGTAGCAATTACAGTTGGAGAAGGTTGTAGTGTAGATGTAGTATTGGCAGTGGCAGTGGCAGTGGCAGCAGTAGCACAAATGCAGAATTGAGAGGGAGTTGTAGTACGGATGCAGTGTTGACAGTGATAGGGTCAGCAGAGTACAAATGTAGCATTTGCACACTAGTTGGTGGACAGGATGTCAGACGTTAGCAACGCAAAAGGAGATGTTACAAAATAGAGTGATGCTTCAGCAGGGTGCATTATTAGAGCACATTCGCTAAGAGGGAGTGTTGATTTTTGGTAGCATCGGATGTGCTCTAAGTCTCAAAATTTGCAGGGAGGTTTAGACACATGCATTCTCCAATGCCCATAAATCATTTTGGGAAATTCACCCGAAGACAGTTTAATTAAAACAATTAATTATTTTTAATGGGGCCTTAAGTCTAAACTTAGGAAATTAAAATAATTAATGGGTATTAATCTAAACTATGGGTGTCACTTCTAGAAGAAGACGAGGATCAAGCCAAAATGAGCTTAAGCCATTGATTAGAAGTTAATCTGGGCCATTGGTTGTCCAACAGAAATATATAAGAAGAGGCTTGAGGGGCACTTAGAGGACACACTGAGGGGAGATCAGAAGTTCGATTTTTTGAAGCAGAGCAGCTACCAGAGAGATTTTCGATAGTGATCTTTTGCAGTGAGGGGTAGGGATAGTATCCGAAGGGAAATCTTTCCCGGTTGGAGAATACTCAACAAAGAAGAGAGAGAGAGATCCAACAGAGGCAACACAGAGCCAGAGAGGCTGACACAGAGCCACGCAAGAGGCAACGCAAAAGCCAAGAGGGAATCCGAAAATTTGCTGAAGGAATTGATTGCAGAAACCGGAAGTCGGGGTGTGAGACTGGGAGGTGCAAATCGAAGTTCTTGGGCAGCGAATCGATCAGCTGAAGGGGTGACGCTGGGCTGCCGTAGTGACTGCGCAGAGCCAACCAAGAGTAGTTTATTCTGTGGTTGGATCAACTAGGATTTCCAGTGATAGTGTGAGGTAACCTCACTTATCTCACTGTCAGTTATATTCTCTGTAACTGGATTGCCGGGAAGGCAACCAAAGATTGTATTAAAAAATTACTATTGCATAATAATAAAATCCTCAGAGCTGCTGCACCGGTTTTCCTGCTTTGGGTTTCTGGGGACATTTGTCGAAAATTAACTGTGTAGATGTGTTGTGTATTTCTCTTTGTTTCAGTTGCTTGTTTCCACATTATTTAAATGGTGAAGGCTGCAATGTATTAGTTTCGGTGTTTACTGTAGGAAACAGTAAATAATTTTGTTCAGTAATTAACAAATAGGAGAAACGTAATCAGTGACTGCAGTAGATATTTGGGCATCCAAATTTTCACACTTCCCTTCCCTCTTATCCCCGTATTTTTCCCGAAAAGCATCAAGGAGGGTCCTTAAAGAATCTAAAGTATTACTGGCCTTGTCATGAAACTAGTCAATTGCACTACTTTCCAATGTTAAGACAAACAACTTCATCTTGACAGCGTCATGATTATAGTCCGTAGAATGAGCATATCTATGGAGGAATCAATTAAACTTGTTTATGTACTCTTCAACATTGATAACATTATTCCCCTCAAAGATTGTCAATCTGTTCATAGGTTACTCATTTGGCAAGTCGTGCGGATATCCCTGGATGTTGGTGAAATTGCAAGGACCATAGTAGTCACTCATAATGTTTTGATTAAGAGGATTAATGAAAAGAAAATGGAGATTAAGGAGAGCTACCGGCCTAAGAAAATTTAAACGATCTCTAGAACGTAACTTGTTTAATCGGACTCTTAGAACCTTTTAAGGATCCAGAGCGGGGTCAATCAGGCTACCAGGATTCATTCTAGAGTACGTTCTAGTGAATGGATGAATAAGTGGAGTCGCCACCCTAACCGGAAACCAACCTAAATGTCCATGTGCTAAATGTGAAAATGAACAAGATTAGTGAAAGAAAAAATGAGGTGGTCGTGAGAAGATAAAAAATGATGAGAGATTGGTGCAAAAAATGTGGCGTTGGCAAGATAAATGAAAAGATGGAATATGATTTTGAAAATTATGAGAAATTGTCGTAAAGCCAAGGCCCAATAAATTGGTCCCCGACGATGGCGCCAAAAAATGTTGTCGTCGTGATTGTACAGGCACTGCGACAACGCTCAGGACAGGAGTTGTCACTCTGATCCTTGCCCACTTCGTTCTAGCTGTCTCCCAACAACAGGCTATGGGGTAGTCCCTATGGAATGAAGTGAAGGAAAATAAGTTGAGAATCAACTTACTTGAGAGACATGGATGAGTGGCTTAGACACTTGGTTGAAATTAAGCAAGATTATGATTAAATTAGATTTTTTATTATGAGACTAGTGTCTTAATCAAGTCACAAATTCTTGCTTCTTATGAATTGGAACCAAATGATTGGATGAATACCCGGTGCTTGAATGATTGACTAACTTATATGATATGCAAGTCCTAGGATCTATGTGAGATACATGAGATTATGAGTGAGATTTATCTTGAGTTAAGATTTTATTAAGCGTTTAAGTGCTTTGATTAGAAACCTTTTAAGAGTACTTATTAGTAGTGAAATGCAAATCTTAAACAAGAAAAATTGCTTACAGATACAAGTGCAAATTTTAACAATATACCAAATAACCTCAGATGCCAAATGATAACAAGAGTTAATCAAGACGCTGGTCACGGATTAATGACAGTTTATATCAGCACTACTACTTCAGAAAATTCAGATTTACCAATGTATAACAATAGTGCATAAACCACTCTAAATAATGAAAATTACTCAACCCATTGAAGCATAAAATTTCCAAATTAACTAGCAATATAAATTAGCTTTTTTAGCACACTTTACGATGGAGTATTCAACAATATTTCAGATCTGATTTTAAGATTACAACAGTAAGTAAATACAAATCAACAAGATAAAAACTTCCTAAACTAGATATGCAATATGCCCAAAAATAACAAAATGCACCAGAACTTGAGAATTTCAAATTTAGGGCTCTACGTGAATTTGCCTTAGCAATTTTCAGATCTGATATGATTATTACAATAGTGAATTTACCATAGATCAACAGATTAACTCAGCCAAAAAACAACTGCCCAATACTTTCTAAAAATAGAAACTTTTCATCAAAATTGAAAAAAATTGATTTTTTGAGTTTTAGAGAGTATGATTAAGAAAATTTAGAACTGATAAACTTATTACAACAGTAAGTTAGTTTAGATCAGTAAGCTAAAAATATTGCATAGGCTGCCCCAAATGTCTAAAAATAGTAAGTTTTTGCCGCAGAACTGAAAATTCAAATTTTTTAGTCCTAATCAAGTATATGCTTCAGAAATATTTCAGATTTGAATTTGACAGTAATGCAATAAATTCCAACAAACTAAAATGTTATATCTAGGCTAAAATAGAGATGCCCAAGTGGCCAAAACTTGTGAAAACATAGATCTTGCAATTTAAATCGATTTTGACCAATTAGAATATGATTTTAGTGCCTAGAAATTAATGATTTAACTGCTGTAATGAAACTGAAGCAAAATGAGGGTTTGGAGGTCAAACCCTAGGCCCAAGGGCTTGAAGATCCCACCATTGAAAATTGTTGAAACTTTGGGATTATCTTGCCACTTGCTAGATATGAATTTTGAGACTTTAATCCTGCAAACCGCAAAGTATTTAGCCTGAAATCTTCAGATTATGGTTTTAGGTCAATTTTGGGTCAAAATAGGCCAAAATTTGGAAAACTAGGAGAAGGGAAGCAATTATGTGGGGATAAGTGGGCTAGGATGATAGATCAAGCCACACGGAGGCTGGAAATGTGGCCAAGAAGGGCCAACACTTTGCCCAGAGAGGCTAGCGTTTGGGAAATAGGGATCTAGGGGCCAAACCCCAAGGCCTAGGGCCTAGGGCTTAAAGGCTCCACAAGGGAGCAACAAGCCCTTAGAGGGTTGCGGCCAAGGAAGGGGAGGAGAGAGGGTCAAGGGAGGAGGGCCAAAAATGCTAAGAGAGGGATACACAGGGGAAAGAGGCCAAGAGGAGGGAGGCCGAGCGAAGGATGGACTAACGGCTAGCCTAGGAAGGTTGAAAAGGTGATGCAGAGGGCAAGGAGGGCTGATGCAGGCCAAGAGAGTGAGACTGATAATTTTAGGTATGTTCTATGCTTAGAGCAATTTATTTCAATTTTACAGTTAGCTCAATATCTTTTCTAGATTAGCAATCACATCAGCATTAAAGTAAATTGCAAATAGAACATAAAAATAGATCGCATAAGACAAGCCAAGACAAGAGGACACAAGATGTGACGCTAGCCAGGGACAACCTCCAATGTGGGGAAACCTTGATCAATTCTTCTTATATGTTCTTTAATAGTTCAACAGAGAGAGAGAGAGAGAGAGAGAGAGAGTACATATACAACAAAAGTCAGCACTTTGACTTATCTAAGTAAGAGCATAGATCATCTCTAAGTAGATGATACATGAGGTAGCTGAACTTAGTTGAAGACATGTTGCTTCAACTGATTCTCCAAGGTGACTCCTTCACTTATCATTGTGCTGCACCTTGCCATCATGCTGCACCTCACTGTGTTGCACCACGCTGCACCCATCATCACTATGATGGACCTCATGACCATGCTGCACACATCACACTGCTGCACCTTATGCTGCCACTACTGTCCCATGTGCCATTGTTGTACCATGCTAGCCACTGCTGCCCCATGTGCCATTGCTGCACCATGCTACCACAACTGTCCCATGTGCCATTGCTGCACCATGCTACCATGGCTGTCCCATGTGCCATCGCTGTACCATGCTAGCCATTGTTGTCCCATGTGGCACACTGCTGCCCCACTGTTAGTCATCCATTGCTGCTCCTATGATTGCTTGCTGTCCCGCTATTTGCTGCACCAAGCACCATTGCCTAGCTGCCCAATTTATCTAGGTGCCAACATTGCTTGTTGTCCCACTGTCCATGGCTATCTAGGTGTCAACATTGCTTGTTGTCCCACTGTCCATTGCTGCACCATGCTACCATGGCTGTCCCATGTGCCATCGCTGTACCATGCTAGCCATTGTTGTCCCATGTGGCATACTGCTGCCCCACTGTTAGTCATCCATTGCTGCTCCTATGATTGCTTGCTGTCCCGCTATTTGCTGCACCAAGCACCATTGCCTAGCTGCCCAATTTATCTAGGTGCCAACATTGCTTGTTGTCCCACTGTCCTTTGTTGCACCATGTGACTATGTCATCGCTGTCCATGCATCTTTGCAGCACTATGTAGCCTTGTTGTCCATGCATCTTTGCAGCACTATGTAGCCTTGCTAACCATGCATCTTTGCAGCACTTATGTAGCCTTTTTGTCCATGCATCTTTGCAGCACTATCTAGCCTTGTTTCTTGCCTTTCTAGCTCTAAACTGTACCTAGAAACAACGTTTAGGGCTGCCTTTAGGACAACATTTAGTGTTGCCTTAGAACAACGTTTAGGGCTGCCTTTAGGACAGCATTAGGGCTGCCTTAGAACAACGTTTAGGGCTACCTTTAGGACAACATTTAGGGCTGCCTTAGAATAACGTTTAGGGCTGCCTTTAGGACAGCGTTAGGGCTGCCTTAAAACAACATTTAGGTATGCCTTTCTTTGCTGCGGCTAGGGCAACCTCTTTTCCTCCAACGTCTAGGGCTTCCACTCCTAGATTTCTCTTCCACTAAAACCTAAGACAAGTGGAGAGAAATCAAGATAAAAGTGTGTGTAGAAATGACTATCAAGTCATCTCCTTTTATACTAAAACGTTGAGCACATGTGAGGTTTATTTGGTTTAGTTTTACTTGGGAGCGGGAGCGACATTTTCAGAAGCTCCCGGTTTGGGAGCGAATCCCAGAGCGATTTTTTAAAATTATATATATTTTTTATATTTTGATACATATATGTCAACAAAAACATGTAGAATGATGAATTAGATATAAAAACATAAAAAAACATAGATTGATCATTGAACCATATCACATCAATCATCTAGAAGTTATAGTCTCCATCAACCATGTCCACAAGTTAGTAACATACATATTACAACTGCAACATATTGAGTCGCGTGAATCATGATTCATCAAATTCAATCTTAAAGTTTCAACTTCAAGCTTTCAAAATTGAAAATTCAATATATAACATTTATCATCATTGATCACCAAAGTTGTACTTGTAAGCTAAGTTTAACCATTACAAGAAATAATATCTTAGATATTTCTAAGTTTTAACTGTTAACATGAAATGAAATATTATAAAATGAATTATGAATAATGAAATGAAATGAAACAACTTCAGTCTTTCACGAAGCATCATATTCATGAATCATAATTCACAATCATTATGAATGAGTTATAATTGCCAACTTCAAACTTCAAACTTTCATTGTCATAGTCATATATTGTTTACAAAAAATATCATTATGATATGAAAGAGTCAAGAGTCAAGGACTCAAGACTCAACAATTATGAAAACTAATAGAAACTAGAAAAGACAAGTAAACTGTAAATCTACATGTGGCCCTTGCTCCGAGAGTCTCCTGTATGAGCAGGTCGTGGTGGTCTTCTAGGAGTCTCCCGCACAGACCGATGACCAGAACTAGAAGGCACATGCCCTCCACATGAGGGTGTAGATGGAGGTGGCGACACAAGACTCGGAACTCGAGCACTGCTACTGGATGGTGGAGGTGGCATGGCTGCTGCAGCTGCTTCATCTTCATCCCTTATAAGTTCCTCTTCCAGTTTTTCAAGATGTATAGTGCCATCCTCCAAATTGTCATCCTCTGGGTGGTTGTCCCAAATTTTATATATTGGATCCTCATAAGCCCGATCACAGTAATGACTCAACAACCTCAAGTTGTAGTGCACATAAACCAAGTTTTCTGCCCGGTTTTCATTGAATCTGTTTCTTTTCACATTATGTATGAAGCTGTAGGTGCCCCAACACCTCTCTGCAAAAGAAGTATTTGCAACCTGTGATATAAATTTTTTTGCCAATTTTGGCAAAAGTCCCTGGCTGCCATATGATTCCCACCATGTGAGAGAATCAAATTTGTCTCTGTCTTCCATTGCATGGAAGGTACCAAACAAATCAGTGCCACTGAAGTATTTGCCTATTTCAAGGCGCACAACTGCACATTCCTCCCTGTCAGGTATCAACTTTTCTGATGCATCCAAATATCCTCTAGTTATCTCTTCATCTAAATGGGGTTTGGTCCTAACCCCACCCCTTGGTGCAGGTTGGCCCAACCAAGATGTAGAGTAGTATTTTGGCGTAAGGATACACGCCAAGCAATGTAGTGGAAGATTAAGTTTATTCCACCACTCACACACACAATTGTGAATCAATTTGTACAAGTCGGGATCATTGTTATGAATAATATCTTTTATTTGCCCCAACATGGTATCCATCTACTCATACACCTCGCCAATCACTGGTTTATTTGTATCTGCAAACTGAATCATGTGATAAATGGGCTTGGTGAAATCCAATACTTGCCTCGCACTTGACCAAAACATACCATCAAGAGCGGCCTCCTCCACCAGTTCAAAACCTCGCCTGTCCGCTGCATTTGTAGCCCTTTCCTTTAATACCTGTCAGTGTGGACTTGATACCATGCTAGCCAATGACTCTCTTACCTTCAAAAGGCGCCTGAAGGTGAGGTAATAGCTACCAAATCTAGTCCTCGCAATCTTCAACAACTCCAATCTTGAGTGACTGCGGAAAAGGCCATGGGTATTGCTATGATTTGTAATAAATTTTATCATTTGTTTGCCTTTCTTGTACAAATCACCAATCCATTTGTATTGTTCATTTTTGTTCTTAACAACATCATGCATGAAAAGGTTCAATGTGTGAACCAAACACCCAGACTAAAATATGTTGGGGTATTTATCCTCAATAATTGCTCCTGCTGCCTTACAATTAGGAGCATTATCAGTGATGACTTGGATGACATTGTATGGCCCAATACGGTCAATTGTTTCAAGTAATGCTTATGCAATGTTGATGCTGGTCTTGAACTTCTCTGAGTAATCAAATGCATTTAGAAAGATGGCACCACTAACAGACACAGCAAGAACACTTATCAATGGCTTGCCTTTTACATTTGACCATCCATCAGATACAATGGACACCCCATGGTCAGTGCAAGAACTTGTCATTCTATTCAAAGAATGTGATATTTTTGCTTTTTCATGATCAAGTCCAACGATTCTTGCCTTGTCATACCCAGGGCTCTTGTATCCTTTAGGGGCATCATTTATGGCAGAAACCATTTCATGCCAATATGGTGAGCGAAGAACATTAAATGGTATCCCACATGCATAGCAAAACCTGTAAACTTTTGAATCCACATCATTCCTACACCCCTCATCAAGGAAATCTGATATGGTTCTACGCCTTAAACCTGGTGACCCTGTGCCTCCATATCCACTACCTTGGGAGGATGCTGAAGGAGTTCTTTGTGCTTGCGATTGTGAGCTTGGTTCAAAGAAACCCCTTGATTTTTTAGATTTTTATTGGGCTTCCTCCTCTTCCCTTATGTATTTGGCTCTATCTGCTGCTGACATAGCTGCACAAGTTTTGATTCCTATTTGTTTATCTCCATCCCATGGCCTTTTCCCGCAGAGGTGTTTTCTAGCACGGGTGTATGAACCTGTGTAATTATTGTTGCAATGGGGGCAATGAAATTTAGTGGTTCCACCCCCTTTCCCTGCTTTAGGCCTGTTAACATATTTCCACAATGGCGTCTGGTCTTGTTTACTTTTTTGAGAGTCATGTTCACCCTCCTCCAGCTCCTCCTCACCGGGGTTTTCATCAAATCCACTTTGTCCCCCTTCTTCATCCCCCTCTTCATTTTGACCCCTCCTTTTCCTACTCTCCAGCACCATAATAACCAGAAAAGGGACCAAGAAGAAGAAAATGCCAAGAAATATAACCAGGTCCATGATGTTTGAAATTTGTAGTTTTGAATCTGCAAAATTTAATGGGAATGGGAATGAGAAAATTAAAAATGTATTTAGTTTTACTATTTACTATTTATTAATTTTATTTATTTAGATTCATGATTCATCATTCTAGAATCTAGAAATAAGTTATAACTTTACTAACCTACTAAATTACTAAGTTACTAACCTCCTTGCAGGCTTGCTCCTTGCTCCTCGGCGCTCGCTCCTCCTCGCTCCTTTGCACAATCTCCTTGGCTCTCCTCCAACTCTTTCAAGTCACAATGACATAAAAATGCCCTCCAAGCCCTTATAAAACCAAAAAAAAATTTAAAACAATTTTTTTTTGCGCTTTTCGCTCCCGGCGGCAGCGCACATCGCTTCAGGAGTGAAAATTAAAGCCTAGGAGCGATCACTCCCTGATCGCTCGCGGGCTTTAATTTTCGCTCCTGGAGCGACGTTCCTGAAGTCGCTACTTGTTTTGGCAGGGAGTGCAAATTTTTTTATCAGGAGCGCTCCCGACCCGCTCCTGCCCGGAGTGCAGATTGGGAGCGGGTTCAGGGGGGGGGGCGCTCCCCCGCAACACTGATTTGGTTACTGGCCGACCTTGACGAATTGTCTTATAACACAAATAAAATCATAACTCCATGAATACTTATCGGAATTGGATGATCTTTAGATCAGTCCTACACCTCTCGATGAGAGGAGCCCAAGAAAAATATCAGTTGCCATAAATAAGATGACCCACATGGAGTTTGGCCCTAGTTGCCAATTTTAACACTCCCTCTCAACTAGGGAGAACTCCATCCGCTGATCCATTTGCCCGAATGTACTATCTTTGCCATTAGTGCCCTGCACTGCTCTTCTCTACGCTACTCTGCTCTGCTGAGCTCTACTTTGCTGAACCATGAAGAAGAAGAATTGATCGAGAATGTCTCATACCATTCTCTACTGACCCAAAGTCAGTTTCATATGAAGAGAGTGTGTCATACCACTCTTATTGACCGGAAGTCAGTTTCATTTATCCTAGATCAATATCACAAGAGAGTGTCTCAAACCACTCATACTGATCCCAGATCAATGGATGTCATCCTAGCATTGGGAGTACAGTAGATACAACGATGCGTCCATTGATAGTACTACTAATGGTCCCCAACCCCATTTCCCTACTCATTGATTAGATGAGAGGTACTTCCTATGAGTCCTAGACTGCATGGGTAGGATGCCTTGACAGGAGAACTAATCATCCTGTTCACAGGAGAATGAATCATCCTGTCCCACAGTCGCCACGGGAGAACTAATCATTCCAGCCCACAGGAGAACTAATCATCCTGTTCCACAGTTGCCACGAGAGAACTAATCATCTCGGCCCACAGGAGAACTAATCATCATGTTCCACAGTCGCCAGGGGATATCATAGGGAAGGCTGAGCCATTCACCCTGTACACATTGTACCATTAGGGGAGGGTGAGTCGCCCTATGGTCGCGTGTTGCTCCAGAGAGTACCCCAAACCCCCCGGAGCTCCCAGAGCTCAATGCATGCAACATGCAGGACCCTTATAAGAAGGTCTCTCAACGAATCCAAGTCTTTTGGGAAAGTCACAAATTTGACCTGTCCCTGGGGCTTTGACAAAAAGTCTGCGACCTATACATCAGTCTCAATGTGATGGAGCCTCCTCGCTCATCGACTTACCATTTCCCAGATAAGGTAGTATCTGATGTCTATCTGCTGGAGCAATCATTGAATACGAGATTCCTCAACAATCGAATTCCCCCTTGGTTGTTACAAAGGATCACAGTGTATTCATCATGTGTACAAACAACTCACTAAAGAGCTTCCACAACCAGGCAGCGTCATACGAGATCATACTCGTAGCTATGTATTCGGTCTCGGTGGTGCTTATAGCAACTAACTTCTTCTTCCTGCTCATCCATGATATCGAAGCAGAATCCAAAGAGAACCAACACTAAGAAGTGCTCTAGTGATCCTCCACACTGCTTGCCCAGTCAGCATTCGAATAATCATGCAGCGTCATATTTTTGGCAGTGTATCTCAATCCATGAGAGATTGTGCCCTGGAGATAACTCAGAAGATTCTTGGCACCAATCCAGTGAGGCTCAATCAAACATGAGCTCACCATGCTAACTGCAAAACATATATCCGGACAGAAGTTCACCAAGAACATCAATGCGAATGAGTTTATGAAACTCAGAGGCATTTCCCAAATCTGGTCTGGCATCACTACCATATAACTTCTAAAAGTTAAGATCCACAAGGTAGTCACGGGAATCCAACTCCCTCCTACTTCTGCAAATGAGAGGGTCTGCACCTGTCAGAAATAGGTCGTCGTCAGAAGGTGCCGGTATGAGAGGTCTATTGTCCACAACCTTCGAGCAATGGTTTGGATCAGTTTCATTCCTAGTGAATCTCAGCTTCATCAGACAGCTATCAATCCTCTCATACTACGCCTGGGGTGTTTTGCTTCAAGCCAGAGAGGGCTTTCTTCCACCTGTATACATGATATTCCCGATCATGAATCTCAAACTCCTCGAGTTGTTCCAAACCTATGGACCTACTACATGAGTGGAATGGTCCCCTTATAAGATTTTCCTTTGGTACATCTCGGACATGTACCTTCATGCCCTTCTTGAATCAGGCATCCTTGTCACCATCTGACTCACATTGTGTAGGGCCCCATAATAAGTAGACCTCCAATGCTATAGATGAGATGTGACAACTGACATGGTCCCCAATGGACCATCTTGCAACTTGATACAAATTTCCAACCCTGAACACATGAGTAAAAGTATCTTAAAAATTCTATTTTCGAACACGTACTTTTCCATCAATGAATACGACCCTAAAACCTTTGACTTCCATTGCCGAAATGGACACCAGGTTCTTCTTGCGATCAGGTACGTAAAGAGATTCTCGTAAATGAATCGAGTTACCCTCATTCAATCTGGGGGTAACATTCCCTACACCCTTTCTGGGATAGGTGGCATCGACTCCAAGTATAATCCCACGATTATTTCCATTTCTACTAAATTAGAGAGATCACCCTTCTATTCGATGAAGTGCCTTGAAGCACTACAATCAATAAGCCATATTCCCAAAGAATTTGAAGGAAAGGGCCAATACAAGATAACGCTTCTTTATCTTATCAGAAACAACATTTGATTCTTCATACGTGGGGTTCCTTTCTTTCTTGAAGAGTCGCCCGTTTCCTTGATGACCTGCATTACCTGTCATTCCTCTGATCATTGAAGATGTCCCTGGAATGATTGTTATCTTCATCAAGTGATGTGTCCCTACCATTCAGACACTCCTTCGCATAACGGCCGGACTTATTACTACCGAGGCATCTGCCTTTCCTTCCACCCTTAGATCCGAACTTCCCAATGAAGTGATCTTTAGGTAGGCTATCAAAAGCTTCCGCTTCGCCATTTTGATAATATTCTCTGCTTCGACTTCACCCTAGGTGAATTTGAAGAGGGATGAGGAATCCACTGATCCTTTAGTCCTTTCCCAACTGTCTTCGATGATTGCTCTTTCACTCTTGCTTGGACTTTGTCTTCACCTCACCTCTGATACTATGTTAATTTTAGGTATGTTCTATGCTTAGAGCAATTTATTTCAATTTTATAGTTAGCTCAATATCTTTTCCAAATTAGCAATCACATCAACATTAAAGTAAATTGCAGATAAAACATAAACATAGATCGCAGAAGACAAGCCAAGACAAGAGGGCACAAGATGTGGCGCTAGCCAGGAACAAACCCCAATGTGGGGAAACCCTTGATCAATTCTTCTTATATGTTCTTCAATAGTTCAATATAGAGAGAGAGGGGGAGAGAGTACACATACAACAAAAGTCAACACTTTGACTTATCTAAGTAAGAGCATAGATCATCTCTAAGTAGATGATATATGAGGTAGCTGAACTCAGTTGAAGACATGTTGCTTCAACTGATTCTCCAAGGTGACTCCTTCACCTATCATTGTGCTGCACCTCGTCATCATGCTGCACCTCACCATGCTGCACCATGCTGCAACCATCATCATTATGCTGGACCTCATGACCATGTTGCACACATCATATTGTTGCACCTTATGCTGCCACCACTGTCCCATGTGCCATTGTTGTACCATGCTAGCCACTGCTGCCCCATGTGCCATTGCTGCACCATTCTACCACAACTGTCCCATGTGCCATTGCTGCACCATGCTACCATGGCTATCGCATGTGCCATAGCTGTACCATGCTAGCCACTGCTGCCCCATGTGGCATACTGTTGTCCCACTGTTAGTCATCCATTGCTGCTCCTATGATTGCTTGCTGTCCCATTGTTTGCTGCACCAAGCACCATTGCCTAGCTGTCCCATTTATCTAGCTGCCAACATTGCTTGTTGTCCCACTTTCCTTTGTTGCACCATGTGACTATGTCATTGCTGTCCATGCATCTTTGCAGCTTTATGTAGCCTTGCTGTCCATGCATCTTTGCAGCACTATCTAGCCTTGCTGCTTGCCTTTTCAGCTCTAAACCGTACCTAGAAACAACGTTTAGGGCTGCCTTTAGGACAACATTTAGGGCTGCCTTAGAACAACATTTACGGCTGCCTTTAGGACAGCGTTAGGGCTGTCTTAGAACAACATTTATGGCTGCCTTTAGGACAACATTTAGGGCTGCCTTAGAACAATGTTTAGGGCTGCCTTTAGGACAGCGTTAGGGCTGCCTTAGAACAACGTTTAGGGCTGCCTTTCTTTGCTGTGGCTAGGGCAACCTCTTTTCCTCCAACGTCTAGGGCTTCCACTCCTAGGTTTCTCTTCCACTAAAACCCAAGACAAGTGGAGGGAAATCAAGATAGAAGTGTGTGTAGAAATGACTATCAAGTCATCTCCTTTTATACTAAAACCTTAAGCACGTGTGAGGTTTATTTGGTTGCTGGCCGACCTTGACGAATTGTCTTATAATGCAAATAAATTCATAACTCCATGAATACTTATCGGAATCAGATGATCTTTAGATCAATCCTACACCTCTCGATGAGAGGAATCCAAGAAAAATATCAGCTGCCATAAATAAGATGACCCACATGGAGTTTGGTCCTAGTTGCCAATTTTAACAGAGACGCTAGGCCTGGAGAAGGTAGAGCTGGCCTCGAGAAAGCCAAAAACTGAAAACCCTTGCTTTGAATTATTTTTATGCTTCAACTCTTTAATTTTTTGAAAATTCTGTCATGGGAAACTTGCAAAAAATTCCAAGAGACTAGATCTTACCCTCAAAGGCCTAGATCTAGCTCTTCTTCCACTTAACTCCTTGTTCTGACCTGCAAAATAAAAATAGAAACATCCAAACCCCACATATATACAAAATATATCTAAAACTCCAACCCAAGTTAGAAAAAATAAATTCCATTTAAATTTACAATCTTATTTACAAAATATACATGGGTTTCTAAATGGATTTTGAAAAAATAATTTTTTAATATTTTTCACTCGAAGGAATGACTAAAATACTTCAGAAAAATTAATGATTCACTATAGCCCAAACGAAGATTAAATCCACCATATAAAAACTAGAGATCCAAGCAACAACGGTTCCTGCCCAAGTTTGTGAACTTGGAGACCAAGGATTGAAATACTTGCAAACACTATGTATTTATCTAAAAAAATAATCTGTTAGATCACATGGGGAATAAAACCATCTAAGATTAGCCCAAAACTATCAATAGTATGATTTTATCTCCATCTAATGAAAAATTGATCTTACCAATATTCAATACAACATAGAGATGCCCGTAGTCAGCGCATACCACAAATCAATAAGCAAGAACACCTTGAATGCAACCCAAAGTCTTTTATTATGATAGAAAGAATCGTTCCTAGCGGGACAATAGTCTACAAAATGCTTCAACAACAATTCTAGCCAAAGATCAAGATGACTAAAGACTCAAATGACTTTTTAATTTATAGATAAATCCTCAAAATGGAAAAATAACGGCTAGTTTCTTTGATCATTGTCAAATAATCTTAGCCGTTGATAAATACTTCAAGATCTTTTTTTGTGTAAGTCAGAAGATTATATTAAAAGAGTAAAAATATAGTACAAAAAATCTGCCATAGCAGATCGAGGCCTGAAGATAACAAGCCAGAAACCATGATTTCCATACAAAATGACCAAAAACTGTTAACTGCACACCACGCAGGGTGGCTGATCCTTCTATCTAACTTCGCCTGAGAATAAGAGAGATTGAGCTGAAGACCGCAGCCCTTCAACACGCAGACACTATAGAAATGACAAAACCCCAGATCTTAGGGAGACCAAGAAAACACCGGTCAAGACATATGAACAACCGGTCAAGACGGATGAGAATTAACATCAAAACACAATTACTGAGGGGACTTCCCGAACCTGCTCGCTGTGTCCAAGGCCTGTTCCAGAACATGGCTGTCCGCTCTCGCTTGCAGGGATTGATAGCTGCGGCATTCCGCCTGCTTCTCTTGCTGCGGTCCACCAGTTTGCCGTGCTTCTGGACTGAGCATCTGCCTGAGGAGCTTAATAAGCACCGTCATCTTCTTGGACAGAGAATCTACAATACTTCAAGATCTTTTAATCTTTGCCCTTGATTTTTTATTTTTGAGGAATTTTCTAATTTATCATTTAATTCCATTTTAATTAGCTCAAAATTAATTATTTAGAGCTAATTTCCTAAAAAAGTTGACTTTGACTTAACCCCAAGTTTTAAGGGTTCAAATTTTCTTGAAAAAGACAAGATTCCCTTGGTGGAGGACCTTTAAAATGTGATTCTTTCAAGACCCACGAATTTTTCCATTTGGAGAATTTCTTTTCCTAGACAATTTAATTTTGACTCTAAATAATTAATTTTCTGGATTAGGATTTAATTTTATTTTGCCAGAAAAATTAATTAATACACACATGAGGGGATTAATTATTTTTCCCAGCCCTTTAATACATATTATTTTCTTTTACAAGACTCAAATTAATTATTTACCAACCCTCTAATACATATGAATTTTTCTTGTACAAGACTCAAAAAAGGTATACACATTTGTCTTAGACCCTCCAAAAACATAACCCATCTGTGATTCAATATGATCTATTAAACCAAGTGATTTGTAATGAAATAATTTATCCAATTAGCTTAAATTATTCCTAAACCACTTTTACATCAGACTCGACTAAAACACTAGGACTCACCTAATAATTCGACAATAAATTTCACCCTAGCTTTGGGGGTTTAAGCTGGAGGGAAAAAAACTCTTCTAATTAGCCGTGTCTAAATTCTAATTAGCCGTGTCTAAAAACAGAGGTAATCAGTGAGGTTAAAAAAACCTCCTAGGATGGAATTCGTTATCAAATTATAGGCTTACCTAGGTTGTTACATAGACTCATGGTTTTACTAAGATCATTTACAATGTATATAATCAATGAATGAAATGAATTGATTTACAATGAGCAGTAAAGCTCAATAGATAATACAATTGAATTTACAGAAACAACAAGTTTCTACTAGGAAAGTAGAAACAACAAGTTTCTGCTAAGAATATAGAAACAACAAGTTTCTAACAAGAAACTACTAATTACAATCATAGATGAGCAGTAAACACTAAGATAGCATTATTCTAATACCCTACCTTAATGCTCAATCTATTTACAACACCTATAGACCCTCTGAATTTTACAAACTTATCAGGACCAAGAGGCTTGGTGAAGATGTTTGCTGGCTGCTCTGTTGTGGGAACATATAGCCACTGAATAGATCCGTCTTCAACAAGCTGTCGAATATAGTGACAATGAGTTTCCACATGCTTTGTTCGTTCATGGAAGACTGGATTCTTGGCGAGTTTGAGCACTCCCTGATTATCACAGAACAAGGGAGTAGGACCTGCCTGGGAAACATGCATGTCCGCAAGCATACGTCGAAGCCGAACTGCCTCGCAAGATGCCTTAACTGCTCCCCGATACTCTGCTTCTGTCGAGGAGAGAGCCACTGCTTGATGCTTCTTATTAGCCCATGTGACAGCACCGGATCCCAGACTATACACATACCCAACTGTAGATTTACGGTCATCAACTGAACCAGCCCAGTCTGAATCTGTGTAATCACTGAGTGTAGGATCTGAACTCCGAGTGTACAAAAGTCCATAATCAGGAGTGCCTCTTACATAACGTAGCACACGCTTTGCTGGTATCCAATGATCAACCTTAGGAGTTGACATGAAGCGTGAAATGTAGCTCACTACAAAACTGATATCAGGTTGAGTGGCAGTAAGGTAGATGAGGCTGCCCACTAACTGCCTGAATAAAGTTTCATCCACAAGTGGTGAGGATGACTGAGCTGAAAGTTTGAGCCCTAGTTCCATAGGAGTCGTGGTAGGTTTGCAATCCTGCATTCTGAACCTGTCCACAAGATTTCTGGCATACTTGGACTGAGAGAGAAAGATGTTGTTCTCAGTCTGCCAGACTTCCACCCCTAAATAGTAATGAAGAAGTCCCAAATCTGTCATATCAAAAGTGCTGCACAAATCCTGTTTGATCCCATGGATCAAATGTGCTGTACTGCCAGTAATAATAAGATCATCCATATAGACAACCACAAACAGAATATCATCACCAGTATGTTTGATATACATGTTTGCATCAGATGGACTTCGCTGAAAACCATGATCTGTTAGGTACTTATCAATTTTCATGTACCAAGCCCGAGGGGCTTGTTTCCGACCATAGAGTGCTTTGACTAATCTACAAACTTTCTGTTCTTGACCGACAACCTTGAATCCTGGAGGCTGTGTCATGTAGACTTCTCTTGTAAGTCACCATTTAGAAAAGCACTCTTTACATCCATTTGATGGACTTTCCAACTGAATTGAGCTGCTAAGGCAAGGACAAGCCGTATGGTACTCATCTTGGCTGTAGGAGAAAAGGTCTCCTCATAGTCTATGCCTTCCTTCTGTGAGAATCCTCGAGTAACAAGGTGAGCCTTATACTTGTTGAGGGTCCCGTCAGCTTTGTATTTTATTTTATACACCCATTTGCAGCTAATGGGCTTCTTCCCTATAGGAAGATTAGAAAGGGTCCAAGTGTGATTCTTCTGAAGACTCTGGAATTCTGCTTCCATAACCTATTCCCACTCAGGTATACGCTTAGCCTCTGAATAGATTTGAGGCTCAAAAACACTGTGTAAGTTAGCCATAAGAGCAAAATTTACTTTAGGCTGGTGTTTTCTCTTATTTCGGGAAGTTCTACTTTCAAGGAGCTCATTATCCCGGAGATCACCAATAGTTTTCGCCCACCATTTAGGTCGGAAAGTAGAAGAACCAATATCAGGAGTGGGTGGATGAGGCTCAAGAACAACAAGAGCATCAAGGGGAGGATTATTTTCCGGAGGAAGCTCAGGTAGTGCATCATCCCTCCCATCAGGTGGACCTAACGGAAGAAGAACACTGTGAGGCTGATCCTCAGAATACTGCTCAAAAGTAGGAGACTGAAAGAATCCTCTGTCTTCATCAAACACTACGTCCCAACTGAAGCTAAGACGACCAATGTCTATATCTATCAGCCTATAGGCCTTGTGGTGGTCATTGTACCCTGTCATCATGAGTTTTTGGCTTTTGGAATCCAACTTAGAGCGCTTAGCAGCTGGAATCCAAACATATGAAACCAAGCCAAACACTTTGGGGTGACTGATCTGAGGCTTACAACCAGACCAAACCTCTTATGGAGTCTTCCCCTTAACAGCCTGAGTAGGTGATCGGTTAAGAAGATAGACAATAGTAAACACTGCTTCAGCCCAAAATTTGTTCGGAACACTCCTGTGTTGTAACATGGAACGAGCCATTTCAACAACCGTACGCTTGCGACGTTCAACAACACTGTTCTGCTTAGAAGTGTAGGGTGTAGTTAACTGGCGTTTGATGCCATGGGTATCACAAAAGTTGGAGAAAGCAGAAGAACAAAATTACCCCCCGTTATCTATCCTAAGAGTTATGATATTATAGCCAAACTCTTTTTCAACTAAGGACTTAAACTTTTGAAAGATACTAAATACATTAGATTTATGTTGTAGAAAGTACACCCACATCTTTCTACTGAAATCATCTACAATAAGCAAAAAATATTTGCAACCAGTAACTGAAGATGTATTCATAGGACCAAAAATATCAGCATGAATTAATTGGAGTACCTTAGATGCGCGCCAAGATTCTCCATCCTTGAATGAAGACCGATGTTGCTTTCTAGCTTGACAGGCGCCGCACACTCCCAACTGCTGAGTCTAAATATCAGGTAAGCCTGACACAAGTCCCTCCTGAGAGAGATGAGAGAGATACTGAATGTTTAGATGCCCATATCGCTGATGCTACAGAGTGCTGATGGGAGAAACACGAGCTGTTAGAGCCACTTCTGGAGAATCACCAGTGTCAAGAAGCTTGTATAAACCATGATCCTCTAGGCCAATAGCAACTGTAAGATGAGTCTCCCTGTCAATAATGGAGCACATGTGCGTACTGAACACTACATCAAGTTGAGGAGAGTTCCTCATAATCTGGCTGACAGACATCAGATTAATCTCCATACCAAGAACATAGTACACATTCAGGAAGATGAGTGTGCGCCCACCAGACTGGATCTGAACTGTACCTCTGCCAACCACTGTGTACTCTTCACCTTCGCCGAATACCACAGAATCACTGAAAGGTGAGAAGTCAATAAACCAGTCACGCCTGTGAGAAAAATGACGTGATGCACCAGAGTCAATGTACCAGGCAGAAGACGGGGCATGATTTGAGGACCTCTTAGCCATAAAGGCGTAAAAAGCAGATTCCTTCTGCTCAGAATGTTCTGCAACATTTGCTTGCTGATAAGACCCTCCCTGTTTCTTCTGTTCAGAAGCAATCCTCTGTTGGCAATCTTTCTTCATGTGGCCGAACTTGTGACAGTAATTACACTGCACATTTTTCTTCTTAGCGGGATCAGAAGGCTGAGAAGAACCTTTCTGCTAAAAGGATTGAGAGGATTGATATTTGGCAGCAAAAGCATTTTCTGAGGAGGCTAATGAAGCACTACTACCAAACTGCTGTTTCCAACGATCTTGCTGCATGAGTTTGGTGCATAACTCTGGAAACTTCAGATCAACATTAGTGGAGGTAATGTTGAGTGTTTCTATGAAGTGCTCATAAGGTTTTGGTAGACTTTTCAGAGTGATGACTACCATATCTTCTTCCTCCATGGTCCGACCAATGGCTTCGAGCTGATCTTGAATGTATTTAATCTTGTTAAGATGTTCCTATAAAGACATATGTTCTTCCATCATGATGGAGAACAACTGATTCTTAAGAAAAAAAGCTCTGCTCTTGTTGGATGTCTCGTGCAATTCCTTCAAATGTTGCCAGATTTCGACCGCTATCTTGCCGGAAGGAATTTGCGGTAACTGATCATCAGTCATAGAGAGTTTGAGAAGCATAACAGCCTCTCGATTTCGATCATCAAACTTATCTTGATCAGCGCCAGCTGTACCAGGTTTGAGCTCTTTGCCCAAAACAAGCTGGTCAGACGCCTATATTAAAAAATGGTCAATATCCTCTGTTTCCAGATGTTATAATTGGTGCCATTAAAGCGCTAACTGCCTTCCAACATCAGATTGGTTAGTGAGGTCATCTGCATGTTTCCCAAGACACAAAAAACAACAAAGGAGTCCGACACAGATTTCAATGCAGATGCCGGCTGATCTGCACAAAATCTAACAGGTGCTAGAAACAAAATTCAAATCCGTTGACTCGAAAAATCGAGGCACGGAAAACGATGCACCTAGAAAATTCTGACGATTACCTAGTTGAGATATCACAAAACCCACATCAAATTTGTAATCGGAAATTTTTTTCGACAAATGAAAAAAGTAAAATACCTTGGTCGAAAAAATACGAGCTTCAGATTTCAGCCTTCGTAATTTCTGCCTTCTGCTGTGCGTTGCCACAAATTCCTTGGGGAAAAAAATCACAAGGTGAGCTGCTGCTGTCGATGATTTCTTGGTTCAAGTAACCCTGTCCGAGATTGAACCTGAGACCATGAAACTACAAAGCGATACAGATGCCTGATTCAACAGATTTTCTGAGAAGATTTCTCGTAATTCCTCCAGATCACCACGCGCAGCCTCACGCACAAATGTGTATATACGTCCAATAGAAATGTGTGAGTGAGAAGAAGGGATTGGGAATATATGAAGGCGATAGCTGGAAACATGCGTGTGATTAGCTGGTGAGCTCACGTCACATGCTCACGTCAACAGATGTCGAAACCTTTCGGAAGCCCTTGCGCATCAAATTTCGAGAAGGAGCAACCTCAATACCTCGTGGACAAAAGCAAACAGATGCTTCTTGGTGTATTATCACAATGCAAAGAAAAATAAAATCTTCGAAACCGAGAAGAAAAACTTCTCTAGACCTGATCTTCGTCCAACAATAACAGAGCTGACAAGAAAACCCGCTATTGAGTTCCTTATCCAAATAAAATCGAACAACTGTGACTTGAATTAATCAGCGAATAGTGAATCAGGATTTTATGTGAGTGCTACTGAGATCAGGTGGGAATGTAAATAAATTGATAGAAATTGAAACACAGAAAGAGCGTGATGGTGAAAACCCTATTTACAAACGCCGCAAGGAACATGCAACCATTATAATCTTTTCAAGTATTGTTGAACACGTCGGTATTCCAGTCAGTCGTACAGGCTGAAGAACTTCACAATAGAGACGCTAACCCTCGGGGGACAATAGTGCCTCGGTGACACGATGCTCTCGATTTCGGATTCCGTCTTCGGCATCAATGCCTCTGGTAAAAAATTCAGACCCCTAGAGAGCAATTTCGAAATGAACATGAAATTTTTCAAACAGTGAAAAATTATTTCGAAAAAAATACCTGTGCTCTGATACCATAATCAATGAATGAATTGAATTGATTTACAATAAGCAGTAAAGCTCAATAAATAATACAACTGAATTTACAGAAACAACAAGTTTCTACTAGGAAAGTAGAAACAACAAGTTTCTACTAAGAATATAGAAACAACAAGTTTCTAACAAGAAACTACTAATTACAATCATAGATGAGCAGTAAACACTAAAATAGCATTATTCTAATAATATAACTTGCAAAATGGGATGACCATGACACATGGATCGCTGATATGTGATCCTATCCTTGTTGAAAAAATTGGTACTTCCGCCTCCTTGGAACTTTGACAATTTGAGGGCAACATGTGACATAAAATTATGACGAGGAGAAAAGACATTGGTTCACAGCAATATAGCCTCATGTGAAAATATACGACCTTACTCATAATTTAAAGATTAAAGTGTGATGATGTTGTTTAGAAGTTAAATGCATCTTTGCATTATATATTTAGAAGAATGACACCTATTTCATTATCTATAATTGCTCAATTTTTGAAAAATGAAAGAAAGGTATCACTATTCATACCTTTGAAGAAAGCCTGTGGAAAAGAGGCCGAGTTCCTCTTCAAGGATGAAGATCAAAGTGATTGTAGATCTGAATCATCCGATATTGCTCTATGATCACTAAATATTTATGTTTCTAAAAGAATTGATATCACATATGATTTAAAGGAGTTTGGTACTAAAGATCTTCCTTTATGAAATCCATTGCTACAATAATTTGAAGAAGCCAAGTTACCTGGTTTGTTGTGACCAAGGATATTAGATGAACTTGTTGGTGACAAAGATTCTTAGTTGATAACATATGTGCTGTTGTGGAAGACCTTGCATTTACTAATTTGAAAACCCTAGCAAGCAACATGGCTTGGATAAGTAAGCCCTAAGGTTTATTGGACAAAACCCTAGGATTGTTGCTTTCGTTGAAAGAAAAAACCCGAGCTCCCGCAAGGAAGGAATGACATCTTAATGATGATGTGGAAGAGGTTGATTTACAACAAAGTTACCAACTTAACGAGAACTGTACCGAGTTCTCGTTTTTTTAAAGATTGCATAAAATCATGATTTTCATGTTGATTTTGAAAAGCGTTGATGACATCAACCCTTTTTTGGAGAAACATATTTTTGACACTTAAAATTTTCTTATGTATTAAGTAAGGACATTTTTTAAAAATGTTTGTGATTTTTGTTGAAAATGTAACTAGTATCGATCTTCATAATTGTTGTCTAGCTCATGACATGTAATTCATATGTATTTGTCAATAGAAAAAGAAAAAGAAAAAGAAAAATTATTGTAAAAGATCAAAGAAAAATTATTTATAAGCATGGGTTTCATGCTTTATTTATTTTGTTTCTAGGTCAAAGCACCCATTGAGTATTTTTAGGTTTGAGTCATGAGTCTTTGTCTTAATCATCATGTTCTAGACCCTTCTTGGGCTTCTTATGTAAATAAAAGAAAATTAATTTACGCTAATATGTGTCTTGTCCCACCAACAAGTCAGCCTTTTCCTTGGAGAAGTCAGCCTGGTAAGAGAGCATTCGACCTCACAGAAAGGCTATATATATGTGAAGGAATTCAACCTCATTTGTTAACTTAACAATCAAGAGTTCGATTTGCAATAGTAAGCAAGCAGAATAGGAGCGAAATGCAAGATAAGAAAGAAAGAATCCTAGCGTAGAAAGAAGAAACCCTAGAAGAACTTCTAAATCCAAAAAGTACCTTGTTTATGCTCACACATGCGAGAAATATGAGGCAACAATGCGAGTTACAGGACCAAAGATTGCAGGTAGAATTGCAGAAGGCCGAAACCCTATTTGATTAGTTTGAGGGTTGATTTGAGTTGACCCTTTGGTAGATTTCGTCTTGTCTTGAAAGAAGATTCTTGTGGGCTCGCTTGGTGGTTGGAGGAGAGTCTTTGTCTTGGTCAAAGGGGCTTGATTGTCTTATTTGATTTGGTTCTTCAAGGAAGAGAAGAAAATTTTGGGTTTTCCACAAAAGAGGGGTTTTGCCCTAGCTGAGAGCCTATATCCTGTGTTCTTGTGATTTGATCTTCATGCATTTATGTTTTGGTATGCTTGTTGATAAGAAGATAAAAGAAGACCTAACGAAGATAACAATACATCTCAAGTAATTATCAAGATAAGATAATCTTTTAGCCTTCCTGATTTTCTAACAATTTTCATGCCAATTTTGAAAAATGTTTATGCAACATCGATTTTTTTATTTTTTATCTGGGGGGCATAGTTATGACATTTTAAATTTTCTTATGTCTTAAGTATGAACATTTTTTAAAAATGTTGGTGATTTTCATTCTGATTTAAAAAAACATTCATGCAACATCAACCTTTTTTTTTGGTGGGGTGGGGGGGCTTGTTTTGGCACTTCAACTTTTCTTATGTCTTAAGTATGCACATTTTTTTTTTTAAATGTTGGTTATTTAACCATTTTTCAAGTTGTCTTCTTCTTCTTTGTTTTTTTTTTGAGATGCTTGTTCTTTAAGTGTTTTTCAAGTGTGTTTTTTGTTTCTTTTTGCAATGATTTTTTTGTAATGAAATTTTCAATTTCTTTGCTAAGTGAAAAAATAATAAAATTAATATTTTGAAGTTAAATTTTTTTATAGATTTCTTTATTGTTAATTAATACTTCAATACACAAAATAATTGTCGCTAAAAAAATTATTTTTGAACAGTAAAAATACAGATTTTGCATATAGATATAATTAAAAAAAACATATTTTGAGACTTTTTCGTTAAAAATGACATGTCAAATAAATGTTTTTAATGGAAAAAATAGCAAATTTTATGAGTTTTATGTCAAAAAATGATAATATTTGATGTTTTAAAAAAAATAATGATTGTCATAAAAATTTAAATAAATATAACAAAATTAGAAAAAATTAAAAACTATTTTAACAAAAAAAGGGGGTCAAAATAAAAATAAATTGTTTAAAATAAAAATAAATTGAAAACAAAATTAAATAAAATTAAAAGAAACAATTTAAAAATATTTTAAACAAAATTTTGAAAAAACAAAATTAATTAAAACAATATAATTTAGTTAAAATCAATATTTAAAAAAAATGGAAAAAGAAAATTAAAAATACTATTAAAAAACAAAAAAATTAAACAATTAAAAAAAACGTTGTTTTAGAAATTAAAAACAAAAATTAAAACGTTATTAAAAAATTATTAAAAATGAGACGAAACAAATTAAAAAAAGACCAAACAAATTAGAAAAAAAACATAACTTAATTAATTTTTTTAAAATATTATACTAAATTATTAAAAAAAATTAAAAATTAAGAATTAAAAAATAATAAAAAAATGTATTAAAATATAAATTTAAAAAAATAACAATAATAAAATATAAAAATATTAAAAAAACATTAAAAAAAATATTAATAAAAGTAATCAAATTAGAATTTAGAAAAAAAGATAATAAAAATAAAACTATTAGAAAAAACATAAAAAAAATGGGACGGTCCCTGCCTTGGCCACTCTGCCAAAGGGTTGCTCTTGTTGCCCCGGCGTCCTTTGGCACCATGGCTGGGGTGGGGGGTCAGTTCCCTTAATTGACCCCCGCCCACAACACGTTGTATAGCGTGTTGTTGGCGGGGGTCGATTCCACTCCAGCTGCCATGGCGCCGCCCACAACAAGCTATCACAGCAAGTTTCACTTTCTACCTCCTTGTCTAGCCTTTTGCCCTACCTTGATCATCCAGGGACATCATCAATCAATACCATCCTCATTTGAGCCTTAAAATATGATAGAAAAAACTTGACATTTCTAATTAGTAATTTTTGGCTTGGGTGGAGTGTACATTGTCGCTAAAATCATGACGGGATTTCAACAATCAACACCACCATTATAGGGGTACATAAAGGGTTTGGTGCTCTTGATCGTTAGCCAATCCCATACCCTCATACATGATAGATTGAAATACTAGGCTTCCATCTCTGTTAAAAAAAGGTAATATCATTCATTTTGACAAAATATGACATTGTTCTTTAGCTTGGCAAAAGTTCCAGTGCCATATGTTATCTATGCTTTCCGTGTTTGCTGTTTTTCCAGGCACATGCAACTGCAGCGGTGTTTAACTTCTGTGAAAATTGTACACCAGATGTTTTAGCACCTTACTTAGATGGAATAGTGGGAAGACTGCTTATTCTTTTACAGGTGATTTCATGTTCATTATTTTGTGCAAATTATTGTTGTCTTCATGACACTGAGAAGTGGCCAGAAATATTTTTTACTAATTATTTCATATTTCAGAATGGTAAGCAAATGGTACAGGAGGTTGCACTTACAGCTTTAGCCTCAATTGCAGATTCATCGAAGGTATTCTTGCAAGGCTTATGTTTAACTCAGATATGCTGTTTATATTTGGAATCTGCTATGTTTTGTTTGGATATTTTCCAATAAATGAAAGTAACGTGTAGTTTTCATCTATACAGGAACATTTTCTGAAATGTTATGATGATGTGATGCCTTTTTTGAAAGCCATATTAGCAAAGGCCTCAGACAACTCCAACCAAATGTTCTGTGCCAAGTTGATCGAATGCATTAATCTGGTTGGAATTGCTGTTGGAAAAGTCAAGTTCAGACATGATGCCAAAGAGGTACATTATAATCCAAAACATCACATTTTTAGACCCTTATCTAGAGTTGAAAACAATCTTGATTTGTTCTAAACTGACAAACAGTTTATTCTGAATATGTCTCATCAAACAGCAGAGAATGGTTGATATTGGTAACAATTGTGAGGGTCGTGAAGTGAAAATAGAACTTTCTTGTTTAAAGTAAATCTTAGTTTAATAATGGTTGATTAGGTACTAGACTTAAGTCTAGAGTTGAAAAAAATCTTGATTTGTTCTAAACTAACAAAGAGTTTATTTTGAATATCTGTCTCATCAGACAGTAGAAAATGGTTGCTATTGGTAAGAATTGTGAGGGTTGTGAAGTGAAAATAGAAGAACTTTCTTTATTAAAGTAAACATTAGTTTAATAATGGTCAATTGGGTATAAGATTTAGGCATTAATAAAGTTAATTAGACTTTGTCTTATATCACTTTAGTGTGTATTTAGGTCTATCTTACATTCATAAAGTGGATTGACTCGACTCCATTATAACTTATATAAGAAAATTTTCACTTTCTTACTATTCACTCAATACAAAAAATTCTTTCGAGTTTTCTTGGATTCTTTATGCGTTCGGTTTTCCTAAATATGGTATCAGAGCCAATTTAATCCAGTAAGTATGCTCTTATTTTGCATTGTATGGTGATCTGGAGAGTCAAAAAAGTGTGATTAGATTGATGTGTGTGTGAAAGCGTGAAGACCTAGGGACTGCTGCCGACATAGATAGATTGAAGGATTGCTATTGTAGCACATTGAAGAGTGAAAAGAGTTTCATTGAAAGCAGGTATTGTTTCCTTTCCTCTGAAGCAAGGTCATTTTTTGAAAAATTTCAACCACCATACAGCATTTTTCAGCAATGATTTCTAGAGTTGTACGGAACAGTCATACAGTACAGCAATGTAGTTGTACTGAATCCATAAAGCCATATGGAATCATATGGAATTGCTCAGTAAAGTGCAGAAAATTTTGATTTACATTCTGTTACCTCCTCTTCTAGCTGGGGTACCTATAGGAAATCTTTTTGCTTGCATTTGGTGAACAGGGCTGGATATGAGCAGATCACAAATCTGTCAAATATAGTTGTTGTTACAGTGAATCTTCAGGTGAAATATCTCATTGGCATAACAGGGACAACTGTTTCATCTCCAAACAAAATAAATTATAGCTGGAAAACCAAGAAAAGATGGAACAGATTTATCTACGAGAAAAAAACTCTTGTGAAGTCTGGATGTGCAACTAGTAATTTAGTGTCTTTGCAGATAGCAATCTGCTTTTGTGTGCAAAGATTTTTATTAGCAATTCTTCTGTCAGCCAGGCCACTCCGAGAGAGCCATCATCTAAAAAGACACATCTACACCCAAGTCACTAGCACTTGTAGAAAAGTTAATTGTTGGTTCAATTCCGTGGTCCCAGCTACTATCAAAGAAGAATGTACACTCACAGCATTTTCAGGCAGTACGGGCATTAAACTGGAGTCATTTGCCTCATATGGGGATTTGTGTTGTAGTGGATCTCAAATTTCCATTGAGCAGTGCAACTCAGTATTAATATCTGAAACAAAATCTATGCTAGTGACAGGCACATCTTTTCCCATGGACAGAAAACGCTATATCAGTAACAAGAATAAACTAGCAGAAGGTTCTTCTTATTCTTTTGAGAACAGTAAAAATGATGACAAAAGTAAAAACTTTGCGCAGTCACCACGGTCTCTGCGGAATTTGTCATAAGTGGCTGGAGGTATGATTTGCTACAAGTGTAAAGAGTTGGATCATACAGCTCCGTTCTGCTTGAATTGGAGTTCTCCACGCACCAGTAGTCTCCATGTATTTCTGCTGCAAAAAAATTCTAGGTTCAAGCATTGGAAATTGGAATAACTCTTTAGAGGCTGCAGGTCCTGGATACTAGAGGGCTTATGAGAATGTTCAAACTTCTGAGCAAAGCTCTTGCCCTTTGACAAACAAGAACGGGAGGGGAACACCTCATCAAATAGCTTATTTTGCAGGTTTCCAGACCTGTGAGTCATATGCGACCTTCAAAGGGTGATCAGGACAATAATCATCTGGCTAGGGGAGATAATATCATTTTTGAAGATGCACATAAATCATATATTGTTGTAAATTTAAAGTGCTGAAGACTAACAGTAAATCACTGTGGCAAATAGCTGTTGCATTTTCTGCCGCCATACTCAGAGGTTCTGGGGAAAGAACTCGCTGGATATCAGATGGGTTTGACGACTGAGGCTTGGGCACCATCAAATCTCCACCATGGCACTTAGCACATTTGAGTTTAAAAGACTAAGCTCTGGCTCTGACATGACATGTTATCAGAGCAGGAAGTTGTCCCATGAAAGGGTCCAGCCGCGCGTGTCAATTCAGGGTTTAAAAGATGGTCAAACTCAATCTGTGGTTCCAAACTTCTTATTTTGGTGGAAAACATGGGGCATGTCCATTATGGATTTAAGATCCGAAGGGCATACTTTCTCTTCTTGACGGCACTGTAATTCCTAGTTGGAGAATCTACTCAATTGCTTCCAGGAACATTATGTAACTTAAAGGGATGAATCTTACTATAATTTCAGTGGACCTGAAATGTGTGAACCCTTGCAAAGGAACATTGTGATCATGAGAGATCAAATATTTACTTATCAACTCCATTTTTATGGAGCATTTATTTATTTTCTCATTGTCCATGTGGAAAAACCACTTTTTTTTTTTTTTTTAATTATATTTTATCTTATGCAATAATTGTTTAAGTTCTAGAAGTTAGACTAGGTCCAAGGAACTCCATTGTAAAGGGAGTTCCTTACCTTCCCTATATAAAGTAAGAATTTCCCCATTTGTATTCATGGTTGGACGGCAGGAGTATTCTGCTCTTGGGGTTTATGAAAATTTTCTTGGTGCCATTAGGGTTTTGGGTTTATTATGTGATACATGTTTCAATCTAGTAGGCTTTTCTTTCTTGGTTTCATCTGCAATATATTTTAAGGGTTTAATTTGTAAATGATCCAGCAGCACAAAATGTGTAGTGATATCAATCCACCAAGGGACAATGGTCACTTGGAAGGGGGGTGTCAAAGACATAGGTCTTCATGCCCCTTTGTTGGTGTGAACTAATCACTGAGGTTCTTTGCTATATAGACCCTTGAAGGGGTTCCCTTAGTAAATTCTTATTTTGTTTTATGCCATAGTCGTTCCCTGTAATGAGGGCAATCCTATTGAGGAATCCTCTCTAGTAGGTTCTTGACCTTACGATTTACCTTGATTGGTTGGGAAACTACCAGCCCTTAGATACAAGTTTCTCCTCCTTGATATCCTCTCGTCCTTAACTTTCCCTTTGTTGAGAAATCTAGGGCATAGCAATTAGGTGATTTCTCTTCTAATGATAACTACTTGTGAATGCTTTTTACTTCTTTAGATTAAGATCTTCTTTTTACTTAGATTATTATAGTGTTCTTCTTCATCAAACAACTACCAATGCATAAACAATAAAGAGACAAGAGACACAAAATGTAGGCGATCAGCCAGGGCCAAAACCTCTCCAACTTGAGAGGAAAACCCAAATGAATTCTTCTTCTTATAGAAACTTCAATTGACAAATTCCAAGACCCTTGACCTATTCACCTCTCCAAGACCAAGTCACAAGCCTTCTTCTCTTCCTTTAGTCAACGATGGTCAAATTGCTTGCTTCTTTTTCCTTCTTGACTATCTCGGCTCCTTTGACTATCTCGGCTCCTTGGATCAGACCTGCAACTCTCGGCTTCTTCAGAAACCCTAGTTGCAACACGTGTGAAGTAGATTGACCAACTTTTATTCCTTGTTACCACTTCGCTTGGATGGGGAGACTTCCTTCTTCACTTCGGCTTGATGAATGCAATGTCTTCTTCCTTGATTTGACTTTTAGACTGGTCTATTCTCGGTCCTTCTCTGTAGTGTTGAAAAGTGTAACTAGGTCCGATCTTCATAATGACATGTAATTGTGATTTTATCTAAAATATGTAAAGAAGAAAAATAAAATTATTGTAATACTTGCATCATGGGTTTCATGAGCAAGAGATTTTATTTCTAGATAAGGCTCCCATTGTGAGCCCTTGGGGATATTGTAATCTAGTCATAAATGTCTAAAGAGTCATTGTCATGTATTAAAGGCATGTTACACATTGTAAGAAGTCGAATTTGTTTTTGTAATTCACCCTCCAAGACCAAGTTGCTAGTCCTCTCTCAAGTCGGCCTACAATGAAAGGATAATTCTAGAACGATGAAGTCAGCCTACTCCAAGTGATCATGTCGGCCTAATAGTGATGGTCCAACCACTATATATAGCAGTGCTTGGCCTCATTTGGAGGACATCAATTCAGTGAAGCAAGTCTCTAACAATAAGTGTGAAAATCATACTAGAAGGAGCCCTTAACATTAGCGAAGAACGAAGGAAGAAAAGCGAAGGAAGTGACATCATTTGTGGACTATTTTTGAGCTATTCTACCCTCATACGTGCTAAGATTACAGATTTGAAGGAGGCCGAAAGTCATACAAGGGTGATCAAGTTTGAGTAAAGACTTCGCTAAAAGAAGTCGAGTAGAAGTGTAACGAATCTCCCTCCAAAAGGGAGACTATTCAAGGAGCAAAAGTCAATCTAGGGTTTTTATTGTGAGGAAAAGAGTTGCAGACCTACAAGAAGAAGCTGAAATTTTGAAAGAAGCCGAGAGGAGGAAGAAGAAGAGCAACGTTGATCTAAGGGTGAAGAGGAGGTTTGTGACTTAATCTTGGAAGGGCTCTAGTGTCAAGGGTCTTTGTCATGGTCTTGTTATTCGTCAATTGAAGGTTCTATAAGAAGAATTTGTTTGGGTTTTCCTCTCAAAAAGTGAGAGGTTTTGGCCGTGCCTGATAGCCTACATGTTGTGTCTCTATTCTCCTTTATTGTTCATGCATTGGTAATTGTCTTGATGCAAAGAACTCTATAATAACATAAATAAGAGAAGATTACAAACAAAAGTGAAAAATCTCTCACAAGCAATTATCTAAGTAGAGAAATCACCTAACTCTTGATGTGCTAGATTTCTCAACGTGTAGCAGATCTTTCCTTCGCATGTGTGATGTATATGAGCCCTAAAAATAGATCCGAAATAGTTCGTATATCTTTCCTTCTTCTTTTCTTGGAGATGAGGCTTCCTTCTTGAGCTTTTCACAGTTCTTTCTTACTTCAGACCTTGACCGAAATCCTGTCCTTCAAATGAGGTTGAGCTGCCCTATTTATAGTGGTTTGTGCATCCATAATAAGGCGACTTGAATTGGAGCTTAGGCCGACTTGTCATTCTGGAAACATCTTTAGGCCAACTTGAAGGAGGTTCTTGAGCTTGGTCTTGGAGGGTTTCTTAATGACTCATTTACATATGTAACATGCCCAACAAGGGTCTTTAAACTTTGAGATTGACTCAATGAACTTTATGACTTGATGATTAACCCTAAAGGCTCACAATGGGAGCCTTAACTAAAATAAAATTCCTTGCTCATGAAACCCATGAGATAAGCATTACAAAAATAATTTATTTTATTCTTTACATCAATTGCATAAAAACATATTTACACATGTCATTATGAAGACCAAACCTAGTTACACTTTTCAACACCCTTAAATTCATTGCCCTTGAATATTGGCACTAATCCTCTCATCCTACCATTCCTTTTTTGTTTAAAAATCCCAATTTATTCATTGGGCTTATTGGCGATTGTTACCCACCACCAATGGGTGACCCCTATAGCAAATTTTTTCCTAGATTTGTCTTTCACTGACAACCAACAACCCCTTGCAACCACTAGATAGCTCGATGTGCCACCATTCTCCACCACCTAAGCTAGCCATTCTGTGTCCTTGCCCATCTGTTATTATCGTATGTTTGAAGGTTGGCCTTCCAACCCTGAAGGTATGACTTTTAATTATGTAATTGGGTGTTTATGCTTCTTTTTCTTGGGCACATTTGGACATGGATTACTAAGGGGATTCGACAGAAAGAATGGGCTTGGATTGTACTCTTGTTCCCTTTTCTCAAATTGGGGGTTAATCTTGTATCCTAGTCGCATGGGATCTCCCCTATTGGCTAGTAGCTTTAGGAGTGGCACTATAGGGGAAACCCTAATTTTGGTAGCGTGGTCCCACTTCCCGATACCATATATTTCACTCCCCTCCGCTCATTACAAGTCCTTTTCACATTTTTCCCATCTGGATCCACATTTGTCCATTGGGTCCACAAGGCGTTAGCCTCCCCTTCCCCTTGTCCACACTTTGGGTCGGTCCTGGAATGATGCCCTGGAGGTTGATGCAGCTAAAAAGAAAGATAAAAGCATAATTTGGCCACTTACAATAGGAAATGTACCACAAAATGCAAAAGGTGTCCGAGACATTAAAAATTAGCTCGTGTGTAAAAGCCAAAGATGAGCTCTACTTCCTATCACTATGGCCATCATTGTAGTTCCTAGGGCCCCTATGAGTGCCCCCCTGCATCATTAAGGAATCCATGATTGTCCCAACCCTTGGTGGGGGATGAACTGCCCAATCTTGGGGGGTTATCACTACTTCATCATACGTATCATGCTCTCGTCCCCTGGATCCCCGAGCAGTAAAATGAAGAAAAATCAATAAAAGGCAAAAGGCATATGAAGAAAGGTGGAAAAACAAAGGTCGGGGTAACTCATGTACCACGATTGCTCCCTCCTACATTCATATATCATAGGTGTGGACTTCCCTCATTCTAGCTTCCCTTGTACCATGGGATGTGGTTTGGAGCCTTCCCTATTGCCCCACTCCGTTTGGTTGATTTTTGTAGCTTGGGACATGCTCCAAGCCTTAAGGATCAAGGGTTTGGAGGAAGGAGCTCCACAAGTGGCCTTGTGGGCTTTGTTATCCACCATTTTGTGGGTGACATCCGTAGGAGATTTTTTTTTTCTCCAAGATAGTCCTCAGCCAACAGCCACCAACTAGCTCATTGTGCCATTTCTTCGCCACCTGAGCAAGCCATGTGGTCCTTCGCCCATCTGCCATGATCGTATATTTGAAGGTGGGCCTCTCGAACCTAAAGGTATGCCTTGTAATTTGGTAATTGAGTATTGTAGTTTGCTTATAATGAACACTTCTGGACATGGATTAAAGGGGGGATTTGGCGGAAAGAATGGGTGAGGTTTGTGCTCTTGTCCCTATACCCCTTTTAGATATTAACCTTGGATTCTAGTCCCGTGGGATCTCTTTTACTGGCCGTTTGGCTTTAGTGATGGTCTTTCATAGGAAACCCTGATTTTGGTCGTGTGGACCCTCTTCCTTATCCGCTTATATTACTCTTTTTCTGCTCATTATTACCCCATTCATCATTTCTCCCACCTGGGTCCACATTCCTCCACTGGGTCCACATAGGGTTAGCTCGCCCCTTTCCCTCACCCACACCTTGGGTCGGGCCTGGAATGATGCTTGGAGGTTGATGCAGCTAAAAAAAAAAGATAAAAGCATATCTGGCCACATTCAATAGGAAAATTTACCACAAAATGCAAAAGATGGCAGGGACTAACACATTTAGCACGTGAGCAAAAGCCAATACATGAGATCTACCCCATCATCATGGCCATCACCCTAGTTCCTACAGGTTCTATGAGCCTCCATCCTCACATAGGAACCCATGATTGTCCCAATCCCTGGTGGGCAATGAACCGCGCTACATTTAAAAGGGGGTATTCACTACTATATCTTATGCATCATGCTCTTATCCCTTTGAGCCCCGAGCAGTTAATCAAAGAAAATCATTAAAAGGCAAAAGGCATATAAAGAAGGGTGGAAAATGTTGAAAATAATACCAAGGAGAGGTGTTACTCGGCATTTATCCTTTTTAGCCTAGTAGACACATTAATGTCTTTTATCTTGGTGACATTTATGAGTTATATTAAATGTGAAAATTTCTAAAATGGAAATCCTACTGCAGTGATTAATATGACTTCTTCTACTTATTACTTCAGAAATAAGTTATCTACTGTATTTTTACGTTAAATATCAAAGCAAATTCTATTGCAACCTTCACAATTAAAATATTGCAGAAATTAAATGAAGTAAAATGCTGGCACATATACTAATCTGATATTCACCCTATGAGTGACATCAGTTAAAGATTTATTAAACTAAAGGTATTACAGACTCATGTGCTGGTGTGTGTTCTGTGTTATTGAAACAACGGATTGATCAGATTGCCAATACACAGACAAATAGAATGGAAAGACAACAGAGAAATACAGTAAGCAACACAAAGACACAAACAATTTTTAATAAGGAGTTCACCCTATCCTCCAAGGCTACATCTCCAGTCTAGCTTTCAGTGGTGGCCTTGTTTTATTATGTCTTTAAGTAGAGAAATTACAATACAGGGACTCAATGTGAGTTCTCCTGAAGCAAATTTTGCTTGGCAAGGTGGTTCTTGGATTCCCCAAGCCACTTGGAGTGCACAGACTCTTCTTCTTCCTACCAGCTCTATGACCTTTTGGTCTACGGTGGAAAGAGCCAAATGTGATGCTCAGTCCGGACAGATTCCTCTATGGGAAGGCTTGATTCCTCAAGCTCTCTGGTGCTCGGCGCTGCCTATGGTAAGTTCGGCCCTCTGTCTCTTCTGCTTGGCTTTATTGTTCTCTGTGTTCAGTCCTTCTCTCAGGGTTCACTGTTCACTGTCTCTCTTGGTCGCTTGGACTCTTCTCAACTCTGAATCCAACTGATTCGACTATCTCCATTCATGGCTTTTAGCCATTCGATCCCTATGCCTATTCGGTTCCTCTTCCACTTGTCAATTCGCCTTCTGCAGCTGCGCTTGGAGTTCCCTGTGTTCGGCGTCATCATGAACGCTCAGGGAGTAGCCACTTGTCCTCCTCTAAATGGCGCCAACATTCTTCGTCAGTTCGTTTCTTCAGTTACGCTGTGGATGCATTCTTCCTCCACCGTGGCGGTCAAACAGATTCCAAATCCCTTTAGAACGCGGCTTAATTCCCTGTCGATTCCGCTTCTTTCCATCGGGTGCAATCTCAGCTGTCCGATCTGGGCCCTCCAGATCCGACGCCATACGCACATTTCACGTGGTTGACTTGCTCGACCAATAGTGCACGATCAACGGTGGTTTTCTCTCACCTCCGCCTGCCACGCGTCGATCGGTGGCTCCTCTTACCGTTCAAGGGCGCGCCGATCAATACCACCGGTTTTCCAGTGCGCATATCCCGCCTTCGTACGTTAGCGTTTTTCGCTTTTTCCGCCCGCGGTTTCCTGGCTCCCACTGTGACCGAGTGCTCAGCCTTCCCCTTCAGGGTCCTGTTCGCCTAGCGAGCGCTAATCGCGCGTCAAAAACCTCTTCCTTTTCCCATTCCGGGGCTCCTAGGGGCTACTTTGGTCTCCTGCACGGTCTCCATGGGCCTTGGTTAGCGCGCTTTGATCGAGGTCCTCATCGTTCCACGTCAGCTGCCATTGCCACTGGTTCAGGGTGTTTTTGATACTTGTTTTGGATTTCCTTAGAGATTTGTTCAACCTGATTTAGTCATGGTTCTCGACATTCTTTCTATGGATCCAATTCGGATCACGGCCTCCCCACTGAAAAGCTTTTGGACCACCAAAAGTTGGTTTTCAAGCATCGACTAAGTGAGGATACTGTTTCTTCACTTGTCCAATCTCAATCCACTTTGCGCTGCTCGGCTTTGAACCTTTGAGCCCAATCCTGAGGTACTCAACTTCTCCCCTGCGCGTTGTCCTCACCTTCCTGTCCAACACTGTGTCTTCCTGCAACTCATTGAGGTATTCAGGTAGTAGGTCATCAATAGAAGGCAATTGACTTTGCTCTTCAGGGTCCTCAATCATTGAAGGTTCAAACAATCTCAAACAATCTGCATTTACAACTGAGTAGATGTGCATGTGAGCTGGTAGATCAAAGCGAAAAGCATTTTCACCAATTTTCTCAAGTATCCTAAAAGGTCCATACCTAATAGGCTTTAGCTTTTTACCTTCACCTTGCATCCTATCCTTGCTGATATACAGTCAGACTTGGTCTCCAACTTGAAAACTATGTATCATGCCTAGCCTTATACTTGGCCTGGCTCTTTTCCAGCTGTTCCTGTACTGCCTGATGGATCTGTTCAATGAACCTAGTTGCCTTGTCCACATCACTGTGTCCATCAACCATGGTATCTTTACCAAAGACAAAATCAAAAGGAGACCTTGGTATGAAACCAAAGCAGGTCTCAAAAGGAGATCTTTGTGTAGAAGAGTGTTTGGCTCTGTTGTAAGCATGCTGCACATAACACAAATGTTCATCCCAAAGCTTAGGATGTTTACTGCAATAACCTCTCAGTAACTGGATCACAGTCCTGTTTACTACTTCTGTCTGGGCATCTGTTTGTGGATGAAAAGTTGTGCTTTTCTTTAACTTGGTGTCCATCGGTTCCCACAGACTAGACCAAAACTTCCCCACAAATCGGGTGTCTCGATCAGATACAATGGAAGTGGGTAATCCAAAATGAACCCATACATGTTCAAAGAACAATTTTGCAATCTGTTCAGCTGTGATTTGTTTACTACAAGGTATTAAAATACACATTTTGCTAAACCTATCTACAACAACATATAGATAATCATGACTTTTCCTAGATTTAGGTAGTCCTCCAACAAAATCCATGGAAACACTTTCCCAAGGGTGAGAAGGAACTGGCAATGGAGTGTACAAGCCTAGTTTTCTATTGCTGGGCTTTTTTTTAGCACACATGGCACACCCTCTTACATATCTAGAAACTGTCTCATTCATTTTCGGCCAATAGTAGAATCTTTGCAGCTGTGCAACTGTTTTGCTTACTCCAGAGTGACCTGTTATCAGAGAAGTGTGTGCTTCCCTAATTATCTTTATCCTCTCAGTTTGTGGAATGCAGAGTTTCCCACAATGGTATAAGAGTCGGTCCTTTATATGATAGTCTAATTCTTCTACTCTTTTGCCTTGACTCAAAGTTGCATATACATCTTTAAAATCCATATCTTGAGCATATTGTTCTATATAGCTTTTATGTAGCACAGAATTATGCTTAAGTATGGTAGATGCATTTATAATGGGTTTAGATGACATGTCTGCAACCTTGTTATGTATGCCCTTTTTATATCTGATGACTAAGTGAAACTGTTGTAGAAAACCCATCCATCTGTAATGTCTTGATTGTTGCAACTTAGTTTGGGAGTGTAGATATTGAAGTGGCTGATGATCAATATGTATTACTGTCTCTTTGCCCATTAAGTAATGTTTCCACTTTTTCACACTCTGAACCAATGCATACAATTCTTTATCATATGTAGGATAGTTAACTACTGCAGGATTAAAAGTCTCAGAATGATAACATATGGGTTTCCCGTGTTGTGTCAACACTACTCCCATGGCTAGTCACTGGCATCAGTTTGGATCTCAAATGGTCTTTGTAGATCTGGCAGTGCTAGTACATGTGCTGTACTTATTTTCTCTTTGAAGGTGTCGAAGGCTTTCTAATGTTTGCCTCCCCACTGAAACACCTTATTCAATCCTATTAAAGCATGTAAGGGAGCTGCAATCGAGGAGAAGTTAGAAATGAACTTCCTCCAATATTGTGCTGCTCCCAGGAAGCTTCTCACTTCTGTAGCAAACTGGGGTTTAGGCCAGTTCACAATGACTGCCACTTTAGAGGGATCTATTTTCAATTCACCTCCCCCTACTATGTGACCCAAGTAGTTTAGAGATGTTTTGCCAAATTCACATTTTGAGAGTTTAACATAAAGTTTTTCTCTTTTCAAAACATCTAATGTTTGTTTAACATGCTTTAAATGTTCTTCCCACGTTTTACTAAAAATCAGAATGTCATCCAGATACACAATAACAAAATCATCAAGAAAAGGTCTGAGTACATCATTCATTAATCTCATGAAAGTAGCAGGAGCATTAGTTAAGCCAAAAGGCATAACCAACCATTCATACAATCCCTGCTTTGTTTTGAAAGTAGTCTTCCATGCATCTTGCTCTGTGACTCTGACCTGATGGTATCCACTGTGCAAATCCAACTTGGTGAAATAAACAACTTCTTTTAATTGATCTAGAAGATCATCTATGCGAGGAAGGGGATAACGATTTTTGATTGTTATCTTATTCAGTGCTCGGTAGTCTATGCACATTCTCCATGAGCCATCTTTCTTTCTGACCAAAACGATTGGTGACCCACATGGTGATGTTCTAGGCCTGATAAAGCCCTTCTAAAGCAACTCCTGCACCTGCTTCTTGATTTCAGCATTCTCTAAAGCAGACAACCTGTACATCCCAATGTTAGGCAATGGAACATCTTGCTGCAAAATAATATCATGTACTATTCCCTTTTTGGGTGGCAGACCTTTAGGTTCTTGAAACAAGACATCATACTCTGAAACAACCTGTTCTATATCAGCTTGCTGTTCAACATTACAGCCCTCAAATACATTGGTTTTATCAGGTTTCTTTTCCTTTACAACCATCAGTAAAAATTGTTTGCATGAGTTAATCATTCTTTTCATCTGTCCTGAATTTATGAGAGTATAATTATTCTTGAGCTTATGAGCTCTTACAAAGTATTCGATTCCATCTTTAACCAGTAGATACTTGTTTTCAGTTCTATAGAAAATGGCCTTTCTATCATACAAGTAAGGACTTCCTAAAACAATTCCACATATATCCAAAGGAATTATGTTTAACTCAACCTCATCTACAAATGCTGACCCAAAAGAAAACTTGAGTTTGCACTGTCTAGTCACTTGTAGTTGTGCTTTATCATTCAACCATCCTAATGGGTATGGTTTCTTGTGAGGTGTAGTTGCTAATCCCAATTTCTTTACAATTGCTTCAGAAATCAAATTTACTTGTGAGCCACTATCAAACAAAGTATCAATCTTTTGATTTTTGGAAATAACTCGAATATGGAAAAGCTCATGTCTTTTTCTCTCATTTTCTTCATCAATAACAGATTGAGCAGAATTACTAGTAGATGCTTCAGAATTCTTACCTTTTATACTTGTGGCTGCTATAGTTGTTTCATCTCCCGAGTCTGACCCCAAATCTCTCTGAATAACTGCAGTTGTCTTCTTCTTCTTGCCCTCGGACTTCTTAGGTCTCAGCTCTGGATGCAGAATCCAACAATGCTCATCATCATGCCCCTCCTTTTTACAGTGAGTGCATGAAGCTTTGGCTTTCTGTGCAGTGTTAGCCTTCCTTGCCTTCCACTTCTGTTTTCTTTTCTCCTTGCTCTTGCTTATAGTGGGTTGGGATGGTCCCCCAACTTCTGGATTTCCATTCATTCCTCTAGCCTCTAGATGAGTAGCTTGTACAGATACTTCATCTATACTAGTGGGATTAAACATGAGGATGATATGCCTCATGTAGCTGTGTAGACCACCAATGTACTTCAAAAGAGTCTCTGGTGAGTCTAATGAGATACCCAACATCAATGCTCTCTTTTTGAACTCTTGAGTATACCCTTGCACACTTTTCCCTTTCAACTGCCAAAGAGTTTGCCAGCTCATCATGGCTTGTTGCATGTAGGCCAATGGATAGAACTGCTTTTTGATTGCAGGAACAAATTCACTCCAGACAGAGATGGTCTTGCAATGTCTTTTCATGTCAGCTTGGGTTCTACATTCCCACCAAACCAAGGCAGTGCCTCCTAGGTGTAGGCTTGCAAGCTGAATCTTACTCTTGTTTGAGTTTATGTTCTGTACCATGCAATACACATCAATTTGTCTAATCCAATTGTCCAATTTTTCAGCGTTTAGCTCTCCATCATATATAGGCAAATCAAATTTAACATCTAGCTTAATCAAAGATGCTTTCTTATTATGTACAGGGCTATTAGGAGGTGTGAGAAAGTGTTCCTCTTTCCCCTTTCCTTTGGAGTTGTCATGGAAGTGAGACTCATTTTCTTCTTTCTCTTGCTTAGAGCCTGATGCATCTTCCACCTTTTGCTTTCTAAAGTCTTTGTACATTTCTTCAACCATAGACTTTATAGCTAGGAAACTCTCTATGAATTGAGGGTCTGGCCCTATAGAACCTTCTTCTGACATGGTCTTTCGAGGATAGACTCTCCCAATTTTAGGATTAGTTTCCACCAACTCTCCTTCTCCTAATTTGAGCTTTGATCTTGTGAGCATTCACAACTATACTAACACAAGCTTGTCTAACCTTACAGCCTAGAGCTCTGATACCACTTGATCTGATATTCACCCTATGAGTGACATCAGTTAAAGATTTATTAAACTAAAGGTATTACAGACTCATGTGCTGTTGTGTGTTCTGTGTTATTGAAACAACGTATCGATCAGATTGCCAATACACAGACAAATAGAATGGAAAGACAACAGAGAAATACAGTAAGCAACACAAAGACACACAATTTTTAATAAGGAGTTCACCCTATCCTCCAGGGCTACGTCTCCGGTCCAGATTTCAGTGGTGGCCTTGTTTTATTATGTCTTTAAGTAGAGAAATTACAATATAGGGACTCAATGTGAGTTCTCGTGAAGCAGATTTTGCTTGGCAGGGTGGTTCTTGGATTCCCCAAGCCACTTGGAGTGCACAGACTCTTCTTCTTCCTACCAGCTCTATGACCTTTTGGTCTACGGTGGAAAGAGCCAAATGTGATGCTCAGTCTGGATAGATTCCTCTATGGGAAGGCTTGATTCCTCAAGCTCTCTGGTGCTCGGCGCTGCCTATGGTCAGCTCGGCCCTCTATCTCTTCTGCTTGGCTTTACTATCTCTGTGTTCAGTCCTCCTCTCAGGGTTCACTATTCACTGTCTCTCTTGGTCGCTTGGACTCTTCTCTACTCTGACTCCAATTGATTTGACTGTCTCCGTTCATGGCTTTTAGCCATATGATCCCTATGCCTGTTCGGTTCCTCTTCCGCCTGTCGATTCGCCTTCTGCAGCTGCGCTTGGAGTTCCATGTGTTCGGCGTCATCATGAACGCTCAGGGAGTGGCCACTTGTCCTCCTCTAAATGGCGCCAACATGCTTTGTTGGTTCGTTTCTTCAGTTATGCCGTGGATGCATTCTTCCTCCACTGTGGCGGTCAAACGAATTCCAAATCCCTCTAGACCGCGGCTTAATTCCATGTCGATTCCGCTTCTTTCCATTGGGTGCAATCTCAGCCGTCTGATCTGGGCCCTCCAGATCCGACGCCATACGCACGTTTCGCGCAGTTGACTTGCTCGACCGATAGTGCGCGATCAATGGCGGTTTTCTCTCACCTTCGCCTGCCACGCGTCGATCGGTGTATGGAATCGCTTTGCTCCTATCCAAAACCTTTTGTCGTTCAAGGGCGCCCCAATCAATACTGCAGGTTTTCTAGTGCGCGGGTCCTGCCTTCGTATGTTAGCGTTTTTCGTTTTTTCCGCTTGCGGTTTCTTGGCTCCCGATGTGACCGAGTGCTCGGGCTTCCCCTTCAGGGCCCTGTTCGCCTAGCGATGTGCGATCGAAAACCTCTTCCTTTTCCCATTTCGGGGCTCCCAGGGGCTACTTTGGCCTCCTGCGCGGTCTCCATGGGCCTCGGTCAACGCACTTTGACCGAGGTCCTCGTCGTTCCACGTCGGCTGCCATTGCCACTGGTTCAGGGTGTTTTTGACACTGTTTTGGATTTCTTTAGAGATTTGTTTGACCTGATTCAATCATGGTTTTCGACAATCTTTCTATGGATCCAATTCGGATCATATACAAACACAATGACACAGTTACTTTTGGACAATTGTCCCTGGAAAGTCCCAATGTGGGAAAACCGGTGCAGCAGATGAGGGTTTTCTTATTCTTCAGCAAAATCAACATGTACAAAATTTCACCCAGCAGTATAGAGCAAGGCTCTCTGAGAAATATTTACAGACGTTCCTAAACAAGTATTTGACCTGAGAGAGAGGTTTCTCCACCCTCTGCGTCTCTTTGGCTTGCCCAACGTCACTTTCTCTGGCTTCTAGACTAGCCTGTGCAATGCTTGCATCACTCAGGCTAGCTCTGCCTCTCCCAACGTCAATCTGCCAAGCACTGTCCCTTCTGCTACTCTGTGTCTTTGTCCTTGTCTCCTTGGCTGATGCTAAACCTTCTCTGTCTCTCCTTCACTTGCAACTCTCCCTCTGAATCGATTTTCTCTTGTCGAACTTCGTCCAGTGAGAAAATCGATTTCTCTTGGGCAACCAAGTATCTTCCTGGTGTGTTTTCCAAATGACCCTCAAGCCCCTTCTTATATCTTCCGATTGGGCAACCAACGACCTAGATTACATCTTAATCAAAGGCTCAAATCGTTTTGGCTTGATCTGTGGCTTTTTCTAGAAGTTTCACCCCTGATTAGATTATTACCCATTAATATTTTAATTTTCCTAAGTTTAGACTTAGGAACCCCATTAAAAATATTAATTATTTTAATAAAATCACTTCTGGGTGGAATTTCCTAAAACGCTTTCTGCGTTCTTTGGAATTCATGTGCCCAAGCCTCCCTACAAAATTTGAGGCTTAGGGCACATCCGATGCTACCCCAAATCAACAGATAGAATGGAGGATTGAGTAATCATCTGGCATCCAATACTCTTTGACGATGAGATAGGGCATCCAAGATAAGAGTTGTCATGGATCGATATTCTTTGAGCACTGGCTATCCAAGATAAGAATAGTCCAAAGTAGGTCATACTCTGTGAACACCCGAGTGGAGTATGTACCTTGAGAGACAATGATTATGGTGTTTATGAATCATTGGTCTCGCCAGCATTGTGCTATGATCATGTGGATAGAGCTGTTAGTCAAGGCCTTGCTATGTGACAATGCTGGTTGATATGATGCTAGACAGATGGGTTACCAATCCGATTCTTCTTATGAGAAATTCTTTAGATTGAGAATGACCAAGTACCATTATGAATACCTCCCTAGTTAAGAGGGAGTGTTGTAAAGTGTAACTAGGTTCGGTCTTCATAATGACATGTAATTATGATCTTTGTAAATGATGAAAAGAAGAGAATAAAATTATTTTTGTAATGCCTTGCTTCATGGGTTTCATGAGCAAGATTTTTTATCTAGATAGCTCCCATTAAGAACCTTAGGATTTATCATTAGAGTCAAAGAGTCAATGTCATGTATGGAGAAGCCCTTCTTGGGCATGTGTCAAATCTATATAAGTCTATAGAACCCTCCAACCACAAGCACTAGCTCTCCTCCTCATGTCGGCTTCAAGCTATGGAAACACACCTATTCATAAATACATGTCGGCTTATTTATAGGGGGCAACCACTATAAATATATGTAAAGGCTCTTTGCATTAGATAGTGAGAAAAAGCTTTGAAATTCGGGCAATAGAAAGAAGAACAGTTCGGACTAAACGTAAAAGAGTAAGGGACAACGAGGGTTTGTTTTGGGCCAGTCACATTATACAGTTCGAATCTCCACAGTGAAGAAGTTCAGATATGCCTCTCTGTGATTTCAGATAGACAATGACAATATGAAGTTCGAATCTCTAGGTAAAGGTCTCAATGCTACAATTGAAAGATAGAGTTCAGATGAAGGTATCTATACCACAACTAGATGATATATAGAAGCCATGGTTCAGTGATATGAAGGAGCTGCTATTAAGTGAAGCATTATAGTGTTTTGGTGCTGATGCAATAAGGATAGTTTGGTGACAATACAATGATATAGTTCAGTGCCATCTCAATTATGTCTACAGTTCGTTGCTATCAGATTATGCTCATAAAGGAGATGATCTCAATGTGTAAGAGGAACCAAAAGGAGGAAGGAGAAGACAATCAAAGAGCTAGTGTCTTGGTCTGGGAAGAGGCTAATAGGTCAAGGCTCTTGGTCTTGGTATTTGCCAATTGGAATCTCTATAAGAAGAATTTGTGCGGGTTTTCCTCTCAAAGAGTGAGAGGTTTTGGCCGTGGCTCATAGCGTACATTTTGTGTCTCGTCTATTTATGTTCATGCATTGGTTACTGTTTGATGAAGAAGAACGCTAATAATCTAACAAGAAGAAGATTTTAATATAAGAAGAAAAAGCATTCACAAGCAATCAATAATCGAAGAGAAATCACCTAATGCTAATGCCCTAGATTTCTCAACAGGAATAACTCCTGATGCTACAAAAATCAATATCATTAAGGGGTAAATTAATTCTATATCATTAAAAGCAATCTTGGGCTCCTAAGCTATGATCTCAGTCAAAGAACTGTCAAAAAGAAGTAAAAGGCACACTAGATGGGTGGAAAAAGCAATCTGAGAAAGGGGTAACTTATGCCTCCACGGTTGTTCCCTCATTATAGTTATACACCTAGGATGATGGACCTCCATTAGCTGGTTCCATGGGCGTGGCACCTTGTCCCAAAGTCCTTCCTCTCCATTGCCACTATTATCACAAGCACCTATGGTTTGAAGAGTTAACCTAGGACCTATCATTTTCTCTTAGGGGCTGGAAACACCTAATAGGGTTGAACATCTAGCCATCCGTAGCACAAGTAGGGAACAATTTTAGGGGACTTGGTGTAGTTAGATATTTGAAGGTGATCTCAGTTTGAAGTGTTATTATGCCCCTAACATTAAGTATGGTTCACTATGATGCATCTATGGTCACTGTCCCTAACGATTCATGACATTCACTTGATCTTGAGATGGTTTTGCTAGGTGGTTCTTCACATAACAATAAAGGCCTTTTAGGGCACCTTGCCACAGTCCTTTGCACGACATGCCCATGCTGTTTTGCACCTTCTAGAGAGTAGTGATGACCTTGTAGATGCAACATTCCCCCTCTAGAGCATAGCGTTGGGCACTTTGATGATTCCATTGGATGATTGACACCTTAGAGCACCCCTTGATGCTAAAATGCTGAGCTCCTCTTGCTTGATGTTGGATTTACTTGATGTTGTACCCAATGGACCCAGGACACCCCAGGCTGGCCTTGACACTATTTGATGGGCATTTTTTGTTCCGGAGTTTAGGTCCCCAACATTGGAGAGAGAAGGTGCGACATCACCCATCTAGCCCTTGAGAGGGTGATGTAGGGCACCCAAAGTATGGTTTTTGGACATGGAGGCACTTTAAGGCACTTTTTGTGACTTCTCCTTAGGATTTGGAGTTGATTATGGTGGTGGAGCATCTCCTTAGCCCATTCCACACTTCATTGTGGCATTTATTTCTAAAAAAGGAGATTGCATCATGCTTGTAAAGGCATTTATGGCATTATTTTATGCTTTTGAGTTACGAGGTTGGCTTGTAACCTGTTGTGTTGTCAAACACTTAAAAGTGATTTTGTCTTAGGGCTCTTAGGATTAATTATTTTGTAAAAGTGAGTGGATAGACCTCATATAAATAGAGGATCCTTCCACTTCATTTGATCATCAACAAACATGTGAATTTGGCCTCCTTAGAAAGAGTGTGGGTTGCTTTTGTCTAACTCTCTACTTGGCATAATGTGAATTTTATGGAGCATCTTTATATTGGAGATTGATTTTTGCATTGGAGACATCGTGTTGGGATTGAACGAAGAGTTTCTTGGTGGAAATTGTAAGTTTATTTCTGACTTTTCTATATTTTGCATGTGAATGAATTTATGGTAGGGTTTTTAACATGTTCTATGTCTAATTGCATATTGTTTATTGGAAATCTTGTTGAAATTTTGCATGTTAAAATTATTCTTCCTTGAGACCTATAGAAGAACTCCTAGGGTGCATCTTCTTAATTTCTTGCGTCACATAAAAGGTAGGCAAGCTTTCACAAGATAAAATTAATTACCCTCCTCCCCCCCCACTCTGATAAAATTTCATCATCCTTTTAAAATTTGCCTAAAAACCCCATTGTTCCTTGTAGGATTAGGCATTGGCCCTATCCCTTTGTTGACCTAAATTATTGAGGGAATCGTTTCTTTGGCTTCTGCATGTTTAGATACTCTTTATCATTGCCTATCAATAAACCCTAACTTGTAGTACTCCTTAGCTCGTTTAGAGTTAGAATACTTAAAGAATATTTGAGTCTATTTTGGCTTTAAAGCATCTTTCCCTAGGCCATTTATATCACCTTGAGCCTTGTAATCAGAATACATTATAGATGAATGCAAGGAAGCCTCTCTTGTGGTGAAATTCCAGTGTTCCACAGTGACGCACCCCCCAAGGTGGGGGACACGCTTCCTTGCTCCCCCACGCTCCCGGGACGGGGAAACTCCTGGGGAAATGTTTTCCCATGTCTCCTTTTTTGGGGAAACCCAGGGAAATTCCAGGGGGACTTTTTCCTGGTGACGAAAAGCGTCCCCCCAATTGTTTTTGCTAATAACAATTAAAAACATAAAAAAATACAAAATTTAATATAATTTAAAAAAAATGAAAATAAAAACTAGGATAAATTAAAACTTTAAAACATAATCATTCACATCTCATTCATTTCTCATTAACCCTACAATTTTACCTTGCCGCTCGACATTTTCCTTCTGTTGTCGCTCAACATTTTACCTTGCCGCCCGAGATTTTCCTACTGCCACTACTCGACATTTTCCATCTGCAATTTGTTGTGATTCAGATTTACCATTAGCCGGGGGCCTGAGACATTTGGAGTTGTCGGATTGGAGTTGCGATTTTCATTTTGTGACTTGGAGCCACCAGATTGGAGTTGTGATTTATTATTTAGTACTTTTTGAGAAATTTACTAGTATTTCACTGCTTTCTATGTTTACTTTTAGTTTAGTATTCTATGGCTATTTTAGACTTCAGCATAATGTCATTGTCATATGATGAATTTACTTTCGATGTGCATTGTGTAATTTCAATTGTCAAATGATTAATTTAATTTAGATGTACCTTGCATAATATTAATGCCCATTGCCAAATGATGAATTTAGATGGAACATTGCATAATGTCAAATGATGGATTCAATTAAGTAATTTACTTTTAGATTTACAATTTTACATTGATGATTGCAGAAATGTCAAATGATAATTATGATTCATAATATTCTAATACGAAATCATGATCATATTTAGATGTACATTTCATACTTATTAAGATTTATTATTTAATAACTTAGTTATTGACATATTGTTGGGATTTTTTTTTTTTTTTTTTTTTTTTTTTTTTTTTTTATGACTCTGACATCCCCCCTGTTTCCTCGAAATTTCCCTAAAATTTGGGGTTGCTTATATACGTCCCCCTTGTGTGTATCCCCACTCCCGCGTTTCACTGTCCCAGAAACTTGGTAGAACATTGTGAAATTCCACTAAAAACCAGGAGGAAGGTTGCTAAGGTGAAAATGGCAACCCTTCCTCATTGTTGCCATAGGGTTTGGCCCTTGCCTGGTGAGTCCTCTCACATGGCCTACCAGATTTTGCAGCAACACTGACCATCATAGGGCTGCTGGCTGGCTGGATGTCAAATGAGGATAATATTTTTCTCATATGGGTTACCCACTTTTGGTGGGTAACAGGGTCAAACCATAACAGGCACTCGTTTTGGCTGGTTTTCTCCCACTCTGGCAGATTCAGGCCAAAACTGGTTGGGTCTGACCTAAATTGGCCCTGCCCGAACCAGTACCACATGTGGATGTTTTGACCCGTGAAAAGGAAAAAAAAAAGTAAAAACCAAACAAGGAGTCCTCCCTTCCCAAGCCTAATCCAGGGTTATTTAATGACTCCCACGCAAACTTTGCATCTTCGGTGTCAACAGTTTGTATTTATGTTCGTTGTCATATATATATATATATATATATATATATATATTAAATTGAAATCTGCATATTTATGTACTTTGTAATCGACTGGTTCTTCAACCTGTTTTTTTTCCTGTTCTGGTCCGGTTTGATATTTTGGTTTCTCTGGTTCCGTCTCTGATAAGTTTGATATTTAGCTGCATTATGGTACTAAATTTCCTCCAATCATGAAGGGAAAAGCAGGAGGAAGAGTGATAATATGACTTAGTGACAAAGAAGAGCTACCGTGATTCATTTTATTGCTTAAGATATGAGATATTTCAGAGTAGTTATCTGGAGATTTTAGAAGCCTAGGTTTTGACTTGAATCTACTGATTTCGTTTCAGGTAATGGAGATGCTCATGACTATTCAGGGATCACAAATAGATGCTGATGAGCGCACTCTGAACTACATATTTCAAGTATGCTATAGCAACATTAACAACTTTTAAGAAAAGTCTGCCAATCGAACTCATTTCCATTTATGGCCTAATTTTGAGGGGCTTTTATTTTCTGTAAAATTGTAAATATAAAGACATTCTATTTGCATTCAACATTTGTTTCCTAGTTTTTAGTTCAATAAGATATACTGAGTTAGGAGATGGGCTATATGTACATATAATTTTAGAATCAGTATGTGCTTTAGTTAAAATATAATTATAGTAGTAATCAACATTTGCTTTGCTAGTTGTAATGGATAATTATTAGTGGGTTTGTTTCAGGGATGGGAAAGACTTTGCAAGTGTCTAGGACAGGAGTTTCTTCGTTACATGAATGTAGTGATGCCTCCCGTTCTGAGATCTGCCCAGCTGAAGGCAGATGTATCGATTGCTGCTGCAGACTTAGATGACATTATTGATGGTTCCAGTGATGAAAGGTGAGTCATCAGCCATTCATCTTGTCTGACCCATCCCTTGAGTTAATTAAATGTAGAAGTTTAAAGATGTTGTTGCAGGATGTTTTCTTTTACCGGTTCCTTGCATGTGGTTACTCAATCCGCCGAGTATGACCATGACTGTTGTTAAGGCAGATAATATTTTGCGGCATTCATACTCTCTGTGGTAAGACTGTAATTATGATTTATGGGTGAAATATGATACTAACTGGTTGATCCTTCGAGTAGTCATAGCCTTTTCCAAAAGATTAAGCCATGCGTGTCTAAGTATAAACTATTTCAGACTGTAATTGGAACAGTTCATTAAAAAACTGTTAGATATGATTTGCATTACCAACTCATTATCTGAGTTACTATTTAAATGCTTTTGTCTAAGTCACTTATCTGAGATTATACTTCCAAACTACTTTTGTTTTCCACTCACTTCTATTCACCTTTCTTTTCCTTTTGTTGTCTTCACTTAATCATTGTTTTGGTTGCAAATTAATTGTTATGTTAATTTAGCATGGGTCCTGTTACCTCCTAGTTTCACACTAGGTCTAGAAGTCCTAAGCACAAGGGTGAGACACTAAGGCAAACACTAGGAAAGCCACCATTGTCACCTCAGTGGCTTTGCCTTTCTCTCTTTCGACTACATATGATTCTAGTCAAAGGGAGCTTCCCTGTTATCAGCTATGCTCAATGTGTTATGGTGCATAGTGGGAGCAGCAGAGAGCTTAGTTATTATTTGATTTTAGTGACTATGATTAATGTTCTTAACTTCTTTATGCTCACAACTAAATCTGGATTTCCAATTAACCTTAAAAGAATAACCAATGCAAGGCAAAGCTAAAAAAAACAAGTAGATCCAATGTTATGATATGAAACTGAACAAACTTGCCTATGAAAGATAAATTACCACTTCTGAATCTGTTTTAACTTTTAAGGATAAATATTGGAGAAATTTTGGATTAAAATGGAGATCTATGACCAGTCCATTTATTCAAGATGTAACAAAGTGTCAAACTTAGATTAGATCTAGAAAATCGACTTAGGATTTTTGCCAAATGAGCTTTATATTTTCCAAATAATCACACAAGACATTGCAAATCTGATTTAAGATATTATATCAAGGTAAATTGCAGATTTTAGAACCAACTTATCTGATACCCTTGGCAAAGGAACAAACATGAAACTAGGGCACAACCACATAAAGACATCTAGGTTTTGTAGGCTTAGAGTCTTGTATTTCATGTCTAAATTTGTTTAAATGATATTACAAAGAGCAAATTCCAGATTTACAACCATTCCTCAACAATGCTGTTCCACAAAAATAAAACAATTCCAAGCTAGTGCAAGGAAGACAAGACGTCTAGGTTTTTAGACATAGAACTCACAATTCCAATCTCAAATGTCTATTATGATGTTCTGTGAAACCAAAATCAAATCTAAAACAGGAATTTAAAAATCTTTGAGAATGATATCCAACCGGCAACAAAACGAGACCAAACAAACATCTAAGGTTTGGACTAGAGAAACAGGATGAATTTCCCTTAGACCAGTGTTTATTGCGATAATATTGCTGAAATTGAAGTTGCTGGTAATATCACCTTAAATTATTGTGCTAATTTGCCCTCTTTGATTTTATTGCGATAATTTCCTACTTTTCATGAGTTGAGGGAAATTATTGCCCTGCTGCTGGAAAGTTTTGAATAGAGTGCCAATTCAGATTTTTGTTTGTCATTTGTGATTTTTCTTGAGTGGGATGGAGCTTTGAGGGTCGTGTGATGATTTTCCATCAAGCAAACAATGGAATATCTATAATTTTCTTTGCCATAAGTTAAGCATTTATGGAGCGGAGATCTACTCCAATATACCATATCCATATTCCTAGGCATGTAAAAAGAATTGGCTTCCTTTTCTTTGTTTTTCAAGATTTAGTATAGGTTTAGGTTATGCAATGTTCATTATATATATCCCTTATTTCCCTTTTTGAATGGACGATTTAACACTTACGTAGCTAGGGTATTTTAATTTAAGCATTTTTTATTTTTTGTGGATTTGTATTGTAAATTTCCCGTTTTTTTTGTCCCATAGGTTTACAAATTTAATCAGTGCTTTGAACATTTCCAAATGCCCAAGCCATTGGCCCCAATGTGGGAGTATGGTCTACCTTATGATAGTCAAAATAGAATGAGGTTGAATTGCAAGTTATGTGGTATGGAAATGTTTGGTGGAATTGGCTATTTAAAATACCACCTTGTCAAATTCCCAGGGAATGAAGTGGAGATTTTCCTAGCAATGATGTCAGAAATTGTCCACATTGCAAATCATTCCATTTTTCAAATGCGTAAGAAGAGAGATCAAAGGGAAGAAATGAGGCTTGAGTTGGCAAAGAATATCTGCAAGCTTCTTAAGAGTGGGGGAAGCCAATCCTTGGGCCCACATTCCACAATGCCCGACTCCTTAGCATCCTCACCTTTCTTTGTGTCGAGGTTTGTGTCTAGGGGGCAACCCTCTATTCAATTGATGGTGAAATGGAAGGAGGAGGCTGACAAAATTGTGGAAAAATGTTTTCAGTGGAGTGACATACCATGTGACATTGCCAATAACAACCCATTCTACTATTCCATGTTTGAAGTGGCTGCCATGGTTGGTCCGAGGTACAAGGGCCCTTCTTATAATGACCTGAGAGGGCCTCTCCTTCAAGGGAGAAAGGTTGATTGCACAAGGAGATTGGCTAAGTTGAAGGAATCATGGGAGATAACAGGATGCACCATGACATTAGATGGTTGGACAAATGGTAAGGGCAAACCCATTTTGAATTTCTTGGTTAATTGTTCCAAGTGGATAATTCTAATCAAATCTATTGATGCATTTGCATATGTTAAAGATGCATAATTTTTATGTGAGTTATTGGATAACTTCATCAAGGAAGTAGGTCTGCAGTATATTTTTAAAGTCATTACAGATAATGCTTCTAATTATGTTGCTATTGGAAAGTTGGTCATGAAGAGGGATTAGAGCTTATATTGGTTTCCTTGTGTCACCCATTGGATTGATTTGATGCTAGAGGACATGGGAAAAATTCCTTGGATCAACAAAATTATTGAGTTAGCTAGGAGTCCTACAAAACATATATACAATCAATACATATGTTCTAACACTCGTTAGATAGTTCAAATGGGGCAAGGAGTGCTTTGTCTTGCTATCACACGTTTGCGTGTTGAACACTGGCAACTTCGGTTGAAACTTTCACTAGCAAAATGATGGAGAAACATAAAGGATGAAAATTGAAATTGAATTTTATATTTTCCCTCCTAAAATATTAAAGTTGACCATCTTTTTGTTTAGGTCAGCTGGGACCTTAAGAGGCACCCATTCGACCCCCCCTTTGATCTCTATATAAAGGAGCCTTTCCTCCATCATTTGTACACATCGATTTGTATCCGAGATATCTATTCTAGTGAAGGGGGAAGAATATTAGGAAGGACGAATTTCAGTAGGAAGGCTTAGAGGATTTAAATTGCTCTTGGTTACTGGTTTGGTTATTCTTTTGATGTTGCTTCTGATGTATTGATGAACTATGAACTATCTCTTTCTCATATAAGGTAGAATTTCTAGGTTTTCCCCTTGTGGGTTTTGCCTTGGCCTCAGGCCTAATTTTTGAGTCTCTTGTCTCATGTTATTTCTTTTGTTTCTACTATGATTTGCTACTGCTCTTTCATGCTTATGAATGAATTTTCTTATAACTGCTTGATGATGTGAAATGTTAATGCTAATAATGATTGTTTGACGTTGTTATCAATTGAAGAAAATTGTTCTAGCATTTCCATAGTAAAATCAACATGGCATCAGAGCTGGGGGGCACTGAAGAGAAGTATTGAAGATCTGGAAGGACTGAGTTAGCTTGTGTTGACTAAGGTTTGTTCATGGCATACGTCCTGTGACAAATTTGTGACTTGATTGAAGTGAAAAACAAAGGATACAAGGCCGAATTTCTGTGACCAAATTTTGTGTAAAAAGGCCGAAAATTCCTTGGTTAAGGCCGAGCCCTTGTGACAGGGCAAGATTGTCTCTGTAGGTACAAAAGTATCTCTATGGGAAGGTTTTGTGGGTTGTTGATTGTGGTAGAGAACTGTTTACTCATCTGAGAGGTGATTCAAAGGGGCCAATCTCTCTGTGCAAGAAAAAGAGTCGAGTTCTAAGGTATAAAATTCTTGTCCCAATTAAAATCACTGTGTGAGTTAAAGATGACATCAATAACAAGATAAGGCTATGATTACACCCATGAACTTGCTCGAACTGTGGTTACTTTTGAGCATTTGATATGAAGTTCTGTAAGCAACCTAATCTAAAGAGGTCCGAGTTTTGTCTTTGATCCAAGGATCATCCAAACTAGAAGTATGCATGATTTGAGCTCCTTTGGAAGGCCTATTCTCGTTATGTGACAACTATTTATGGTAAAGATGGAGACCCAAATGGCATTCTGATGAGCCCTTGATCCGAGTATAAGGTTATTCTAGTCTTCTCCTGTAATCCGAAGTCTGGAGTAAGATCAGAGCCTTCTCCGTGATAAGATCCATATAGGAGACTGAATTGACATAGATCGTGCAAAGTTTATGAAAATATATCTTTGGGTGAGGCATGTGAATTTCTGTATCTGAATTCTATATTGAATATAAAGACATCTGAGGTCTCTATGAGGATTCGAGCTTTGTGTTTTGAATTATTGCGATGAGTACATGCGAGCTTCCCTGTGGCATGTGATAAGCGAGCTCTTGTGGCACTATTAGAAGGCATTTGTTCTCTTTTTTTTAATCCAAGCTCCTTTGGTAGGTTAATACCTGCACAATGATCTTGTTGCACTCAAATTGTCAAAGTTCCAGGGAAGCGGAAGTACCAATTTTTTTAATGAAGGGTCAGATCACATATCAACAATCATATGTCATTATCACCCCATTTTGCAAGTTATATATTGTAAATGATCTTAGTAAAACCTTGAGTCTATGGTAACAACCTAGGTAAGCCTATAATTTGATGACGAATTCCATCCTAGGAGGTTTTTTAACCTCGCTGATTACCTGTGCTTCTAGACATGGCTAATCAGAAGAGTTTTTTCCCTCCAGCATAAACCCCAAAGCTAGGGCAAAATTTATTGTCAAATTATTAGGCGAGTCCTAGTGTTTTTAGTCGAGTCTGATGTAAAAGTGGTTTGGGAATAATTTAAGCTAGTTAGCTTAATTATTTTCAAAGTCGCACGACTTGTACTCGTATAAAACTCGTCTAGTTATTGAATCGTTGGCTCGTATAAGACTTGTCAAAATACAAAAAAACCTTAAAATATGGTAAATTTTAAGCACAAAAAAGAAAATAATGACAATTCCAATCCTTATAAGTTATAAAAACCACAATATATGCATTAATTCATAACGTCATCTCATATCTATAAAAGTACAACATAACATATTCGATTTTTGTAAGCAAAACATTTAGGTACTGAATAAGAAAGTGACTCATGATTCCATAATTAAAATAAAAAATGTCAGCAAGTTCAAAATTTAAATACATATGTCAAAAATGATAAATGATTGTCTCATGACAATCTTGAGTCTCATCACTCATTGTTAATTTATGGTATGTTCTATGGTTAGTGCAGTTTGCTTCGATTTCTTCTTATTAGCCACTGTTTAGCAATCACGTAAACATAAAGTAAATCGCTGATAGAACATTAATCGATCGACATGAAACAAGCCAAGACAAGAGACAAAAGATGTGGCAGCTAGCCAGGGACAAACCCCAATGCAGGGAAACCCTTTGATCAATTCTTCTTAATCCTCAATAGTTCAATAGAGAGAAATATTACAAATTCAGAAATCTGTAATTTTGTGACAGCAGCAGTAAACCCTAACCATCAAAGTCAAATCTTGTCAAACAAGGAAAAATTGACCTTCAATATATTTGGTCAATTTCCCGGTCATCTAGTCTTCCAACAACAATAAGAGGCAGCTCTCAAACAGCCCCAAAAACACAGTCAAACAGCAGTCAACTGTAATCAGCCTGCTGCCCCAAACTAGGGCAGTCAACCCTAGTCAAACCGTAGGTCAGAATGCCTCGGTTTTTGTGCCAGAATTTGCGGCCTGCCTAGGAGAGGCAGCCACACCAAAACCGTAGCCCTGAATTGCCCATGCTGGTCAACGCTGGTCAAAGAGATGACCTGCTGCTTCTGCGTCCTCCAAAACTGTGTCTTCCTTGCCTCCTTGCTGCATCCTTCTTCTCCCACGTTGGCTGCTCCTTGTTAACCCAATGCTAAGGAGAGAGAGAGAAGAATGAGTGAGATGAGATGGTGAAATAATGCCTCCACCTATCTTGTATTTATATGAGATGTTGAACATGTGTGCCACACATTTAGCTGCTGGCCGACCTTGACAATTTGTCAAGTAATTACAAATAAATTCATATCTCCATAAATACTTGTCGGAATGGGATGATCGTTAGATCAATCCTACACCTCTCGACGAGAGGAATCTAGGAAAAATATCAGCTGCCATAAATAAGATGACCCACATGGAGTTTGGCCCTAGTTGCCAATTTTAACACTCCCTATCAACTAGGGAGAACTCCTTCTGTTACTCTGTCTGACTGTTGGTACTATCTCTGCCATCAAATGCATTTCCATGCACTGCTCGGCTCTGCTCTGCTGAACTATGAAGAAGAAGAAATGATCGAGGATGTATCATACCATCCTCCACCGACCCAAAGTCAGTCTCAAAGTGTGTCATACCACTCTCACTGATCCCAGATCAGTATCATTGATCCCAGATCAATAGAGGTCATCCTAGCATAGGGAGTACGGTAGATACAATGATGCGTCCATCGATAGTACTACTAATTGTCCCTAACCCCATTTCCCTACTCATTGATTAGATGAGAGGTACTTCCCATGAGACCCAGATTGCATGGGTAGGATTCCTCGACAAGATAACTAATCATCCTGTCCCAAAGTCACCACAGGGTATCACAGGGGAAGGTTGAACCTTTCACCCTGTACATAGCGCACCACTAGGGGAGGGTGAGTTACCCTGTGGTCACATGTCACTCCAAGAAGTACCCCAAGCCCCCCGGAGCTCCCAGAGCTCAATGTATGCATCATACACGACCCTCATAAGAGGGTCTCTCAACGACACCAAGTCATTCTCAGAAAGTCAAGAATTTGACCTTTCCCAGGGGCTTCGTCAAAATGTCGGCGACCTGCTCATTTGTACCGATATGTTGGAGCCTTATTGCTCCCTGCTGCACCATATCCCGGATATAGTGGTACCTAATGTAATATCCCTTATCAAAGATATCCCTCAAACACAAGCAAACTCCAACCAGAGAAATAATAGTAATGCAACATACAATAATGTATACATGGAATATAAGTAGAAACTCGAGGAATGCAGAGAGAAATGCTAAGCCATTTTGTTATACTGAGTAATGGAAAGAGTACAAGAGGTGATCAGAAAGATAGCACCTCGACTTGCACAAGGCAAGTGAAGAAATACACTCAGAATGGTAAGGAAATGGCCTCTCTCTGAACTGCGTCCAAACTGCTGGAGAACTGCTATGCTGCTGCTATTGCTGGAATCAAATGAGGATTTGGGGCTGTTCCCCTCCTTAGAAAATGCTAAAACTCTGGAATCAGCCTCTGTTCAATAAACCCAGAAAAGCCTAGAAAGCTTTTCTAAAATAGCTGACCCCCGAAAATCACCCCCTTGAGGATCTACGCTATCCCTCAAGGCTCTGCGCTGCTCCTGAAGAGAATCCTCCAAAACTCTACCCGAAACTCTGCCAAAATCCTCCAATATGCAAGGGCTGATCCCTTGCTCAATCTCCAAGCTCAAATCCTCCACAAAACCCCAATCCGGAGCTCCTACCAAAAGAACTGCATCCTCCCCTCTCAAGACTGCGCAGTCATCAAAATACTCAGCTCCTCCTCAACTCCAGAAATCGCTCCTCCTGCAAAATACTGATGAAACTACCTTGCCCGAGCAGGCACTCGAAGTCCCCCGGGGCTAAGGGTGAGATCTCCGAATGGAGACACTCGATGCACTAAACCGTGCTGCAGACAGGCTAAACAGCCAGCGTGCTCTAAGTCGAAGTGACTAGCTCAAATGAAACATAATCGAATGATAAAAATGATGAGGCTCCTCTCTCCTTTATAGCATTGGCCTCTCTCAAAACCCTAAGGCCCAACTCCTCCAACATAGCCTATCTCTTGCCACGTGTTCATTCTCCATCTGCGCAGTCCCTCCAAGTGTCTATGTGGGCCCCTTCTCTACGTGGTCCTTGGGCCCCCTTGGCTCCCCTTTTAAGTTACAACGTTGTGCTACTAGGGAGTCACTTTATTCATAAAGTGAGTTATGTCCCCCTTTCCTCACCATTTTATTTATAAATAACTATAGAAGGCAAAATTGAGGAAAACCGAATATTCCAATTAGCCATGGCTAATTAGGAATATTACACCTAATATCGATATGCTTGGAGCGATCATGAAATACGAGATTCTCTGATAAACGAATCCTGCTCTGGTTGTCACACAGGATCATGGTAGTATCCAATGTAAATCCAAACAACTCACTGAAGAGCTTCCGCAACCAGACCGCCTCACAAGAGGCCATACTCGCAACAATGTACTCTGCCTCAGCGGTGCTCAAAGCCACCGACTTCTGCTTCCTGCTCATCCAGGATATCGAGGCAGATCCCAAAGAGAAACAACACTTGGAAGTGCTCTTTCGGTCCACCACACTGCTTGCCCAATCAACATCGGTATATCCATGTAACCTCACATCTCCGACAGTGTATCTCAACCCATGAGTGATTGTGCCACGAAGGTATCTCAACAGATTCTTGGCACCAATCCAATGTGTGTGGTGAGGCTCAACCATATGTTGACTCAACGTGTTGACTGCAAAGCATATATCCAGACGAGGAGTTCACTAAGAACATCAATGCTCTGACGAGTTGACGATACTCTGTAGCATTTTGTAAAACAGGTCCGGCAACACTACTGCTTAACTTCTTGAAGTCAAGCTCCATCGGGGTAGTCACGAGCTTGTAGTCCACCATACCGAATCTCTCCAATATCTTCACCACATATTTTCCTTGAGATAGGAAAATCTACCCTGGCGTCTGCCAGACTTCCAGTCCTAGGAAATAGTGTATCAGTCCTAGGTCCTTCATTTCCAACTTAGAAGCCAACTCCCTCTTACTTTTGTGAATGAGAAGGTCTGCACCTGTCAGAGAGAGGTCGTCAACGTGCAACACTAGTATGAGAGGTTTTTCATCTTCAAATTTAAAGTAAAGGTTAGGGTCAACTTCATTTCTAGTGAATCCCATCTTCATCAAGTAGCTATCGATCCTCTCATACCACGCTCGGGGTGCTTGCTTTAGCCCATAGAGGGCTTTCTTCAACTTGCACACATGAGATTTCTGATCATGAATCTCAAATCCTTCGGGTTGTTCCACATAGACTTCCTCTTTGATCGAACCATGCAAGAATGCGGTTTTCACATCCATCTGATGTAGGTTCCATCCTTGCGAAGCCACAAGGGCTATAATCGAGCGGATGGTGGTATATCGGGCAACAGGGGCAAATATCTCGTCATAGTCTATACCTTCCTTCTGAGAGAAGCCACAAGCGACAAAACGAGCCTTATACTTTTCAACACTTCCATCAGCTCCATGCTTTATCTTGTAAAGCCATTTCAAAGTGACAACAACTTTGTCTTGGGGTCTGGGGATCACATCCCAGATATCGTTCTTCATGATGGACTCATATTCCTCAGTCATAGCATCTTTCCATACTTGATGCTTGATAGCGTCTGCGAATGACGAAGGCTCATTTTGAATGATCGTGCTCATGATGGTCAAGTATCCCTGATACCTGGTCGGCTTCTTACTTTCATGGAAAGTCCCTCTGGGTGCAATGTGTCCTTCGGCATCATCAAGTGTCCCCCTAAGCCATGAAGGCCTCTTCCTAGAAGAGGAAGGCTCTTGTGGAGGGGGATCAATAGGATCCATAGGTTCTTCCACATTGGGCATCGTCTCATCTTCCTTTTCCTCCGGTTTCCTGGTGTCAGCTTCTTTAGATTCCCTTAGAGTAGGAAGATTGTCAATTTTGCTAAGAGCCATATCTTCGTCAAAGGTGACATCATGGCTAATCTAGACTTCCCTTTGACCAACCACATAGATTCTATAGCCCTTAGTATTTTCGCTATAGCCCATGAAGATTCCTTTCTTTCCGAATGCACCCAATTTATTCCTTCTCTTTCGGCACATGAAAATATACAAGACTTCCAAGAATTCTAAAATGAGATACGTGAAGTTTCTTACCGGTAAACATCTCTTCGGGAGTCTTGGAACCCAATGCTTGATAAGGGCATCGGTTTTGAACATATATGGCGGTATTTGCAGCTTCGGCCCATAGAATCTTCAAAAGCCTTTGATCATGGAGCATAGCACAGGCAGCTTCCACAATCGTACGATTCTTCCTTTCCGCCACACCTTTCTGCTTGGGAGTATATGGTGTTGTAGTCTCCCTCTTAATGCCAGCCTCTTTGCAAAAGTCATGGAACTCATTGGATTCATACTCGGTCCCATTATCAGTGCTTACGATCTTGATCTTCTTTTCGGTTTGATTCTCAATCAGGGCTTTGAAGTGACGAAACCAAGAGAACAATTCATCCTTCTTTTTCAAGAAGTATATCCAAGTCTTGCGAGAATAATCATCTGTAAAAGTGAGGTAATATAAATATCCTCCCAAGGAGTTCACAGGCATCATACTAGATATGTTTGAGTGAACCAACTACAATATATTAGAGGTCTTGCTATGGCTTGAGGGGAATGGTCCCCTTTTGAGCTTTCCTTCGGCATATCCCGAACATACACCTTCTTGGACTATTTTGAACTTGGGCATCCCTGTCACCATTTGTCTCACATCAGGTAGAGCTTTATAATGAAGGTGAGCAAACCTTCGATGCCATAGTTTAGACTGAAGGTATGTGTCACAAGACATGACACCCAGTGGACTTCCTCCGACCTGATGAAATGAATCAATTGGAAACAAGAGTGAAATCATCTTTAAAATTCTTTTTCCATACACGTACCTTGCCATCGATGAAGGCGACCTTGTAGCCTTTGTCTTCCATTGCCGAAATGGACACCAGGTTCTTTTTGAGATTAGGTTCATATATGACTTCTTGCAAATGAATTGTATTACCCTGATTCAATTGAAGAGTGACATTCCCTACGTCTTTCAAGAGATATTTTGACTTGTCCCCAAGAATGATTTCCAGGTTGGTCTCCTCCTCTATCAGATTAGAGAGAGCTTATTTGTAACTAGTGAAGTGCCTTGAGGCACCACTATTAATAAGCCAATTTCCCAGCGAGTTTGGGGGACAGTAGTAGAGAGGGCCACTGGTAGATAATATTCATCTTGCTTATTGTTAACAACGTTAGATTCATACATGGAGTTTCTTGTCTTCTTGGAGGGTTGACCACTTCCTTGATTTTCGACATTCCTCTTTCCATCGAACCTGCCATTCCTTTGATTGCCTCGGGAGTGATTTTGATCATCATCATGATGTGAGTCCTTTTTATCAGGGCACTCCCTTGCATAGTGGTCCATTTTGTTGCAATTGTAACATCTTCCTTTTCTTCCACCCTTCGGTCCGGCCTTTCCTTTAGATTTAGCCCCGGAATTGTTTCTCCTTTTAGCATGAGAGGAGAATACAACGGTATTGTCTCTAAGTACAGGCATTTCTTGCTCTTCCATCCTTGTTTCTTCTTGAATGCATCTCGCCATCAGTTACTCAAATCCTGGGATTACATTATTGTTGAGAAGAGTGGTTTTGAGTATGTACCATTCTGATGGGAGCCCTCCGAGAGTTGTGATAGTCATTTCCCTGTTAGGAACGACTTCCCCAATTGATAGGAGATCATTCTTGATCTCGGCGATCCTTAGGAAGTATGCTTGCATACTCTCATTTTTGCCCTTCTTAATTTCCTTCAGATTATTTCTAAGGAACAAAACTTGATTTGCATCATTAACTTTAAATAAGCTTACCAGTCTATCGTAGATTTCCTTGCAGGTGGTCAGCTTGGAAATATAGGCCACCAGGCACTTGTTGATAGAGTCCCGAATGATCTTCTTTGCTTTTTCTTCTCTCCTAGTCCACTTGTTCTTAGTAGCAACGGTTGCATTTGATGGAGGCTCAACGATTCTGCCTCTCACATGGTCCAACACTTCCTGCTTTTCTAATGTCAGATCGAGAGACATCTTCCATCTGTGATAGTCAGACTTTTCACGGAGCTTGTCTTCAGCGGGGAAGTGTGATGAGGACCCCATGAAGTCTTAGAGATAGCTTCAACAGCCTTCGGTGATTGCTCTTGCTTGGGCTTTGTCTTCACCTCAGCTCTGATACCATGCTAATTTATGGTATGTTCTATGCTTAGTGTAGTTTACTTCGATTTCTTCTTATTAGCCATTGTTTAGCAATCGCATAAACATAAAGTAAAATGCTGATAGAACATTAATAGATCGACAGAAAGCAAGCCAAGACAAGAGACACAAGATGTGGTGGCTAGCCAGGGACAAACCCCAATGCGGGGAAACCCTTTGATCAATTCTTCTTTAATCTTCAAAGTTCAGCAAAGAGAAATAGTACAAATTCAAAAATTTGTTTTTTATGACAACAGTAGTAAACCCTAACCAACAAAGTCAAATCTGGTCAAACAAGGTGAAATTGACCTTCAATATATTTGGTCAATTTCTTGGTCATCTAGTCTTCCAACAGCAAGAAGAAGCAGCCGTCAAACAACCCCAAAAACACAGTCAAACAGTAGTCAATTGTAATCAACCTACTGCCCCAAACTAGGGCAGTCAACCCTGGTGGAACCATAGGTCAGAATGCCTCGATTTTTGTGCCAGAATTTGCGCACTGCCTAGGAGAGGCAGTCACACCAAAATCGCAACCCTGAATAGCCCACACTGGTCAACGTTGGTCAAAGAGATGACCTGCTGCTTCTGCGTCTTCCAAAACTGCATCTTCCTTGCCTCTTTGCTGCGTCCTTCTTCTCCCACGTTGGCTGCTCCTTGTTAACCCAATACTAAGGAGAGAGAGAGAAGAATGAGTGAGATGAGATGGTGAAATAATGCCTCCACCTATCTTGTATTTAGATGAGATGTTGAACATGTGTGCCACACATTTCACTGCTGGCCGACCTTGACAATTTGTCAAGTAATTACAAATAAATTCATATCTCCATAAATACTTGTCGGAATGGGATGATCATTAGATCGATCCTACACCTCTCGACGAGAGGAATCTAGGAAAAATATCAGCTTCCATAAATAAGATGACCCACATGGAGTTTGTCCCTAGTTGCCAATTTTAACACTCATGGACAACTACGCCTACAATAAGCCCTCGTGGAGCTAGTGCTAACATCAAAAGGCTAAAGCGACTGTGAGGCAGTTGTATTTGGAGTCTCCATTTGGGATGGCAAACTAGATAGATCCTCAGTCTCTTCATCAAGCCAACTCAAATCAGGGGACTCCTCCACAACCCAATCAGACTCTAAATCAATAGTATCCATTAAAATTGGATCTATATCCTTTGGTTGTACTTGTTTTGTGAGCATTCAAAGGTTGCTAACATCGGAAGGCTAAGCAACTGTGAGGCAGGTGTATTTGGAGTCTCCATTTGAGATGCCAAACTAGAGAGATCCTTAGTCTCTTCATCAAGCCAACTCAAATCAAGGGACTTCTCCACAACCCAATCAAACTCTAAATCAATAGTATCCAATAAAATTGGATCTGTATCCTTTGGTTCCACTTGTTTTGTGAGCATTCGAAGGTTTTAGTGTAGGAATTTACAGCGTAAGTTCCTTAGACAGAACACCAAAGGACACCGCTCACAAATAGATCACAGATCAATACACCAGTATTGTTGACATGGTTAAAACCCTCAAAGAGGAAAATAGTCCACGGCCTGAGCTAATGCGGCCACTTCAGGCAATTTATTAATAAAAGATTGAAAATTTACATAAGCTTCTCTCATGAACGATTAACGTACAAATGACCCTCCATGCTCTTTAAATAGAGATCATGGACCAATCGGGTGCTAAGCCACGGATCAAGTGTCGTAATATCGAGGAGAGAATGAACTGTGAGATCACTTCATGTCTAGAACATATTGTGACCGTCGGATTGTAAGCTACAAAAGTACATAGTAAAGAAACACACTTTACCTAACTCTACACTAGACCAAGTCTTAACTATTTCCTATGTGTCGGAATATCCTAACATCCCCCCTTAAGAACAACTTGGAATAGGATTGAAAAATGTACAAATACGACACAATAGGAGAAGGAAGGAGGCATTAGAGCCTATCCCCCCTTAGTGACAACTTCCTAAATTCCATCCATAAATCGAAGTTTAGTAAACTTTGCCTCAGTGAGAGCCTTTGTAAAGATGTTTGCAATTTGATCATTTGTTGAACAATATTGCACTTCAAGAACATGGTCATGAATGGGCTTTTTGATGAAGTGCATGTATAGTTCAATGTGTTTGCTGCGCTGATGTTGGACTGGATATTTTGCATAGTTGAATGGCACTTTGATTATCACACCAAAGTGTAGTCGGATGCTGTTGTTGAAATCCAAACTCTGACAGGATTTGACGAAGCCACAGAGCCTCCTTACTAGCTTCTATGGCACCACGATATTCTGCTTCTGCTGAAGAAAGAGAAATGGCACTTTGTTTCTTGCAAGCCCATGTAATAGGTCCTGAACCAAGAGTGAACACATAACCTGCAGTAGACTTCCGATCATCAGGGTCACCAGCCCAATTGGAATCAGTGAAACCAACCAATAGAGGAGATGCTTCTACACTGTAATGAATCCCAAACTGAACTGTGCCTCGAACATAACGAAGTATTCTTTTAGCTGCTTTCCAATGACTTTCATGTGGGTTTTGCATAAACCGAGCAATAAGGCCAACAACAAAGGAAAGGTCAGGATGAGTATGGGTCAGATACAAAAGTTTTCCTACAAGTTGACGGTATAAGGTAGCATCAACTTCAGGGGAAGTACAAGTGACTGAAAGTTTGGCTCCAGACTGAAAGGGAGAAGGGGCTAGCTTATAGTCTTCCATGTGAAAATGGCATAGAAGATCACAGGCATACTTGGACTGGGAAAGGGAAATACCTTCCTTGGATTGCAAGACTTGAAGACCAAGAAAATAATGCAAGTGTCCTAAGTCTGTCATTTCAAACTTATTTTTAAGGCTGGACTTCACATGGTTTATAAGGTTGGGATCACTACTAGTAAGGATAAGATCATCAACATAAAGAACAAGAATGATAAGTGACTTGCCCACTTTCTTGGTGTAGACAGTATTGTCAGAATGACATCTAGAAAAGCAAGTTTCTAAAAGAAAGCTATCCATTTTGGCATACCAAGCTCGAGGGGCTTGCTTGAGACCATAAAGGGATTTCTTAAGCCGACATACAAGGTTGGAGTCTGTTTGTATAAAGCCAGTAGGTTGTTCCATATAGATTTCTTCATGCAAGTCTCCATGCAAGAAGGCAGATTTAACATCCATTTGATGGACTTCCCATTTAAAAGAGGCAGCAAGGGAAAGAACAAGGCGGATAGAGTTTATTTTGGCAACAGAGGAGAAGGTTTTAGTATAGTCAATGCCTTCAACTTGTGAAAAACTCTTAGCAACAAGACGAGCTTTATGTTTATCAACTTTCCCATCTGGGCCATACTTGGTTCTGTAAACCCATTTGCATCTAACAAGTTTTCGTCCCTTTGGAAGAGGAACAAGATCCCATGTATCATTTGCCAATAATGAACGATATTCTTCATTCATAGCTGTGTCCCAATCTGGATGGCCTGAAGTTTTTGCAAAGGTGTCAGGATCATAATTCACTAAAGCTTGAGCCAGTAAAGAAGAGGCTCTATCGAATTGAGAACGTGTGCGACGCTGATCTGTAGGATCACCGACAAGAGCACCTGCTGCATCCCAAGTAGCACAGACCCATTTTGGAAGCTGAGGAGCTGAAGGAGGATCCTGAGAAGGTGGCAAAGGATTGTCATCCTCGCTGTCATCATCTGAAGAAGAAATATTTTCAGAAGTAGAAGGGATAGAGAGAGGTGGCACATCCGCCAAACTAGGCTCGTAGGTCGATATATTTTCAGCAAACTTTACATCTCTTCTAATGATAACATTTTTGGACTTAAGTGGAATAAGTCTGTATCCTTTGACATCTTCAGAATATCCAACAAAAATACATTTTTCACTCTTAGGTTCTAAAGCTTTATGTTTTTCATTTGGAATATGGGTCCATGCTTCACTTCCAAAAACGCGAAAGTGACTTACATCTGGTTTAATTGAGCTCCATGCTTCTTCTGGAGTGATATTCTTTAAAACCTTAGTAGGAGTGCGATTTATTATGTAATTTGCACAGTTAATTGCTTCTGCCCAAAAATTAAGACTAAGTCCTTTAGATTGAAGCATAAAATTAGCCATTTCCTTTAAGGTGCGATTCTTCCTTTTAGCTACACCATTTTGTTGTGGAGTATATGGAACAGTTTGTTGCATTTGAATTCCATTCTCAGTGCAAAAGTTGATGAATTTTTTGTTAACATATTCTTCGCCATTATCAGATCTTAGCTTAAGAATTTGATGTCCAGATTGTTTTTCAACAAAGGCCTTAAAGGCCAGGAACATGTTAAATACTTCACTCTTGAGTTTTAAGAAGTATACCCAAGTGCGTCTGGAGAAATCGTCAATGAAAGTTAAGAAATACTTGTAGCCAGAGAATGAAACAACTGGAAGTGGACCACATAAATCACTATGCACAAGCTGTAAAGGGGTTGAGGCGTGCCAAGAGGCATGTTTTTCAAAACTATCCCGATGATGTTTTCCAAGTACACATCGAGAACAAACACCATCTTTGCAAGATACCATTGGAAGACCTGTCATCATATTTTCTTTACATAGATTCTGAAGGGAGCAATAGTTTAAGTGACCAAATCGCTCATGCCAAAGTTTGCTCACTTCATCATTATGAGCAACAAATACCGAGGGAAGATTTGATGACCCAAAGTTGCTAAACTTATACAACCTTGTAGAATCATCAGCAATGCCAGTAGCTAAAATCTGTCTAGGATCTCCTAGGTCTTTAATTACAACATCGTGAGGTGAAAATTCAACAATTTTACCTTCACTTGAATGAGTTATCTGATATACAAATAGAAGGTTGCAGGATAAGGTTGGAACACATAATACATCATTGAATTGACCATTGTCTATATGAACAGTTCCAGTCCCTACAACACTAAGAGATCTATCATCACCAACATATATGTTTTTGGTGTTACAATCATTTAAAGAAGAAAACATGGCTTTGTTTTTGGCCATGTGATAAGAAGCTCCAGAATCAATGAGCCACTCATGAGAACGAGAAGAAGAAGATACATTTAGTGCATATCCAGACGGAGATGCTTGACAACCACATGCAGAAAGTGCTATTCCTGAAGATGAAGTTGAAGTTGTTGAGTGCTCCAAATGGATGTTATGCTTTTTCATGGCTGCTTCCAAGGCTTCCATCTTCTTAAAGAATTTGGATTCTAAGTGGCCATCTCGATTACAAAAGTGGCAATGTCTATCAGTCTTCATCCCTTTGTTTTTATTTGCTTTATCATTTTGTTGAATTGATTTTTCATTTTGAGACTGAAATGGCTTACGACCATTCTTTTTAGGATACAACTTCTTAGGATCCTTTGAATTTGGTTGCTGCTGGGCGGCTAAGGCTTTCTTAGAAGAGTTTCCAAGATTAAGAAGACCAAGATGTAAGAGTTTTTCTTGTTCTCTTATTAAAGAATCACAAAAGGCATCAAATAAAGGGGACTTGTAGTCTTGTCCTTGAGAAATGAAGGCTTCTCTTGTAGAATGGAAGGTGGAAACAAACATAGAGTAGGCTGGTCCTAACTTAGTAAGAATGGAATAGATAAGGTTACCATCTTCTTTTTTAACTTTAACACCTTCCAAGAGAAGTCTAAGGGTTTTGAATTTGGACAAAAAATCTTCATTGGAAGAAAAATTACTGGGGTCCAACGTAAGCAACTCATTTTCGAGTTGATGGGCTCTAAGTTCTTTTTTAATTCCAAAAACTTTAGTGTTTTGTTTCATTTCTTCATTAGGAGTATCAAGTTTTGCGATATGGAATCTAAGGTCTGGAGAAATAGACATCCCTATCAATCCACATGCTTGATCTTGCCTATTTTCCCATTTGGCTGCCTTATCTTCATCTTTCGGTTTGGTTTCTTGGCCTGAGGCTATTCTGTAAAGACTTTTACTTCTAAGTAAATACACAATGTAGGACCACCATTGGAAGTAGTTGGTGCTGTCAAGAATAACTTGGCATGGACTTTCCATTTTAACAGAAACTAAAGGTATAGATGCTGAAATTAAGTGTTCCAATGGAAAGATCTTGAAAAATTAGGCTAATTAAAAAAAACGGCTCTGAAAACGATTTCCGGATGAAGAAGTTATGGCTTTTTGAAGAAAAGCAGTGTTCCACGGGGACACGTCTCCCAGGGTCGGGTGTGCGCACCCCTCGCACCCCACGCACCCGAGACGGGGCGACTTCTGGGGAAACGTTTCCCCACGTCCCCCTTTTGGGGAGACGCGTGGAGACGCAGGGGGGATGTTTCCCCAATGTGGGGGATGCGACTCCCCAAAAGGGGGAGTCCTGGGCGTCTCCCCTCTATATGGGCTATGCATCCCTTGTTAAATTTGCTTTTAAACAATGATTTATGATAGGGAAAACCTAGTATTTGGCCATATTTCCCTACTAATGCTATGCAATTCATGGTAATGTTAAATTCTTAAAGTAAAAGTGACATTCTCCTATGAAAGATAAAGGAGAATGTCACTTTTACTTAAATTTTTAACATTACCATGAAATGACTCAGGATGTTTGAGAGTGGTTCCGACCTCATTGGATTTCATATGGAAAAAGTAGAATTTTAGATCTCACTCAAAATCCAGCAGACTTAACAGTTTTTTAGGAATTCGGGATTTGATGGATTGCAATGTTTCCATTGCATTTTGTCAGGTACAAGGGTATGGAATTAGTATTTAATCAAGGGCACCAAGCCCTCTTTGTAATTTTGAGTGACTTTTAGACTCATCATTCCACTGTTTTTGAGTTTTAGTTATATCAATTTACTATTCCAGTATTCAAATTTCAATATCTATTATAGTCTATTTTGCTTAGTACTAATTAGATTCTAGAATGATGAATGATGAATTCTAATTTTAAATCAATTTAGAATCCAGAATGATGAATGATGACTTTAGTTTTTAAATCAATGTAGATTCTAGAATGGTGAATAATGAATAATGAATATGGATTGGAGTATTTCATTATTGAATCTTGTGATCTATGGATGAATCATGTATGTATTAGTAAGGATGATGAGTATGGATCATTGTATTTCATTATTTAATCCAATTATGTATGTATTATTGTATTTATGCTTTCATTATTGAATATGAATTTGATATATATATATTAAAAAGGAAAAAATATATATATACCCCGACGTCCCCCCGTCCCCCCTAAATTTCCCTAAAATTCGAGGGTACTCCCACACGTCCCCCTTGTGCATCTCCCTGCCCCGGAGTCTTGGTGGAACATTGAAGAAAAGTTGTTGAAGATGCCGACGAAGTGCGGGAATGTGCGGAAATGAATGCTAATGCTATATTAAAAAAAAATCCACCCCCTTTCCAAACTTAATCTAATTAGCTCAACAAAAAGAAAGACTTGAACTCAAGACCTCTATTCTCATAAAGTAGCTTTGGACCAAGTGAGCTAGATTAAAAGTTAGTAATTTTTGAAAAAGAGGAAAGGGTTTTTTTTTTAGTCACTGAAGCTTTGGGGTGTGTGCTTGCTTGAGAAAGCTTTTCTTTTGTTTACAAAACAAAAACAAAAAACCCAACACGAACATACAAAATAAAAACAAACCTTACGGCTTGAAGTTAGCTTTAGCTGGAAACTAAATATTTTCTTCAATGTTTCTGATTTTCCGAGATCACACTAAGGCGCAGCGGAAAAGAGCATACGTATGAGAAAAATCCTTCCATTCTATTTCTGATTTGCTCAGATCGCACAGAGTCGCGGGGCAAAGAGCATACACAGAAATGAAAGGTATAGATCCGGTAATAAAAAAAACAAAGATCTAAATAAACTGAAATAAATAGAGGGAAAATAACTAAAAACTGCAAATAAACACTATATACTCCAGATCTTAAAATTGATGTAGCTAGGGCTATCAGAAACCTTTTTGCGTCAAACGAAAGGGGTTCCTCATTGGAACAGATGCTCCTAATACAATAGAGCAGTCCTCTGGCCCGAAAGCAGCTAGTAACAGTAGATCCAGGAAACAACAGTCGGATGCAGTTTTACTGGCTTTAGGTTTGGATCACCAATGGATGCGACCCTCAAATAGCTCCGATACCATGTAGGAATTTACAGGGTAAGTTCCTCAGACAGAACACTAAAGGACACCGCTCACAAACAGATCACAGATCAATACACTTGTATTGTTGACGTGGTTAAAACCCTCAAAGAGGGAAACAATCCACGGCCTGAGCCAACGCAGCCACTTTAGGCAATTTATTAATAAAAGAATGAAAATTTACATAAGCTTCTCTCATGAACGGTTAACCTACAAATGACCCTCCATGCTCTTTAAATAGAGATCATGGACCAATCGGGTGTTAAGCCACGGATCAAGTGTTGGTAATACTGAGGAGAGAATGAACCGTTGGATCACTTCATGTCTATAACATATCGTGACCATCGGATTGTAAGTTACAAAAGTACATAGTAAAGAAACACACTTTACCTAACTCTACACTAGACCAAGTTATACTTAACTATTGCCTATGTGTCGGAATATCCTAACATGTAGTAGATGAAAACCAACTTTGCCACCCTCTTATGCTCCAATCTGTTTCTCTTTTTGCTATGGATGTGCTCAAACACCAATTGCGCTCACAAGAAGAAGCATTGCAGGGTTGAATTAGAACTCTGATGGCAAATTCTTGTAATTGTGGTGCCTCAGTGCCACAATCTATCCACCAATGAGACGTAAAAAAATAACAACAAAGATTATCAGTTTGCAATGCCAAACATATCAAAGAGAACTAGCAAAATTACAAGCTAAGTTCTAAGTTCTCAGCCCTGTGTGGCTGAGAAACTCAACCAGAGGGCCTTGCCTCCTTAGCCCAAATATTTTTGCAAATTAAAACAAAATTGAAAACCAAAAAAATTTAAATTGAATACAAAAATTTAAAAAAATTTACATGGAAAACATTCAAACAAGGTTCATGAAGCCTACTTGAAGCTGGGTTTGATCTGATGAAGTCTCCTTTAGCCTTCTCCAAGAGCTCTTTCACTGTGCAATGGAGTCACTCAACTCATAGAAATGAGTCAACACTCAAATGACAAGTGAATGACAAATGGAAGGGAGAGACGTGCTTATAAAACAATTTCTTGCCTCCAATTTCCCTTTTCCTTCACCTCATTTCCAAAAAAGAAAAGAAGAAAAAGAAGAGAAAAAAAAATTGCAATCTGAGGTTCGACCGGTCTTATAGGGGTCTGATGCGAGTATTATGTCAAACCTACGGGTCTTATACAAGTACACGGGTTTAATGCAAGTTTTGCTGAGTAAGGGTCTTAAGTGCGGGTTCTATGTGAGTGACTCGACTCGCTATAGAACCTGCCAAGACCCGTAGGTACTCGCAGGTCTTATGCGGGTGTGCTTCACTGATTATTTTATTACAAATCACTTGGTTTACTAGATCATATTGTGTCGCAGATGGGTTATGTGTCTCGAGGGTTTAAGCCAAATGTTTATTCCCTCTAAGTCTTGTAAATGAAAAATCTTATGTATTAGAGGGTTGGAAAAATAATTAAATCCCCTCGTGTAAATTAATTAATTTTTCTGGCAAAATAAAATTAAATTCTAAGCCAAAAAATTAATTAATTAGAGTCAAATTAAATTGTCTTAAGAAAATAAATTCTTCAAATGGAAAAATTCATGGGTCTTAAAAGAGTTAATTTTTAAAGGTCCTCCACCAAGGGAATATTGTATATTTCAAGAAAATTTGGACCCTTGGACCTTGGTGGTTAAGTCAAAGTCAATATTTTGAGGAAATTAGCTCAAAATAATTAATTTTGAGCTAATTAAAATGAAATTAAATGATAAATTCGAAAATTCCTCAAAAATAAAAAATCATGGGCCAAGATTAAAAGATTTTGAAGTGTTTATCAACGAGCAAGATTATTGTGACAAATATCAAAGAAACTAGTCGTTATTTTTCCAGTTGGAGGATTTATCTATAAATTAGTGTCAGTGGAGTCTCTAGTCATCTTGATTTTTGGCTAGAATTGTTGCTGAAGCATTTTGTAAACTATTGTCCCGCTGGGAACTATTTTTTCTACTATAATAAAAGACTTTGGGGTGCAACTTGAGGTGTTCTTGTTCATTGATCTGTGGTATGTATTGACTACGGGCTTCCTATGTGGTGCTTTATATTATTATTTTGAGATAATACATAGTGTTTGCAGGTACTCAATCCTTGGTCTCCAAGTTCACAGACTGTGGGCAAGGGTTACTTTGCTTGGATCCTTAGTTTTTATATGGTGGATTGAATCTTCGCTAGGGCTATAGTGAGCATAAATTTTTTTGAAGCATTTTAGCCATTCTTTCAAGGAAAAAATATCATAAAAAATTATTTTCTCAAAATCTATTTTAAAACCCATGTATATTTTGTAAAATAATTTTGTAATATTAATTGTAAATTATTTTTCTAACTTGGGTTGGGGTTTTAGATCTATTTTGTATATATTTGGGGTTTGGGTGTTGTAATTTTATTTTTGTAGGTTAGATCAAGGAGTCAAGTGAAAGAAGAGCTAGATCTAGGCCCTTAAGGGTAAGATCTAGTCTCTTGGATTTTTTTGTAGGGTTTCCATGGGAGAATTTGCAGAAAATCAAAGAGTTGAAGCATAAAATTTTTCGAGCAAGAGTTTCAAGGTTTTTAGGGCTCCTAGCCCCAGTTTTCTCCTCCAAACCGCTAGCGTCTCCTCTCTACCTCCTGCGTCAGCCTTCCTAAGGTTGGCCATGACCCTTAGGAGCTGTGACCTCCCTTCCTTACCCTAGCCGCAGGCCCAAAAGGCCTTGCGGCCTCCTCTTTGTGTTGATTTTTGTAGCATCGATTGTGTTCTAGCCACGAAAATTTGGTGGAGAGGCTAGAATACATGTATTCTCCAAAACCCATAAATCGTTTCTGGAAATTCCACCTAGAGACGACTTAATTAAAATAATTAATCTTTTTTTAATGGTACCTAAGTCTAAACTTAGGAAAACTGATTAATTAAAGGGTATTAATTAAGTCATGGTGAGAATCTTCTAGAAGAAGACATGGATCGATTTCTAGTTAATCTTAGCCATCGATTATGTTTTAATCTTGGTCGTTGAAGCCTCAATGAGAGATTATAAAAAGAAATCAATGGGGGTTGGAGAACAAGCTTGAGGACCAAGGAATTCGATATTGCTGGGAAATCGAACTCCAGAGTAGGAGCTGTGTGTTGCCTGAGGTGATTTAGTAGTTTCGAAGCAATGAGAGAGGGGTAGGGATAGTATGGCCGAAGGGAAGTTTTTCCAGTCCGGTGAGTGCATAGTAGAGAGACATCGTACTCCACAAAGAGGTTGACACAGTGCAGAGAGGTAGCGCAGAGCTTTAGAGGGAGATTCGTATTTTGCTGAGGAGAAGTCGAGATTCAGTGGTAGGAGCCAAAGTGGGAGCCCGAAGGCCAGAGGATTGAGTTTCTAGAGCAGTGACTCATCAACAGAGTGAGAGAGATGCTGGTCTAAGCAAGGCTGACACAAATCTGCGTAGGGTGACACAGAGGCAGCGAGGAGTAGCTCATCTTGAGCGAAGGACAGTGTCAGATCACCGGTGAAAGTGAAATTTTTCTTACTAGACTTCTATGAGTCATTTTCTTTGTATGGAAAGTTAGATTTGAGCTTGAATAGATTTGTACTCAGATTTACCTCTGCATAATAATAAAAGTCTCAGCTATTGCACCGATTTTCCCAAGTTGGGTTTTTTTGGGGACATTGATCCAAAAATAACGGTGTTTATTGTGTGTGCATCTATTCTTCTAGTGTTTTTATTTCTAAAGCAATATTGTATTTGTGAAGGCTGCAATATATGTGTTTCAATATTTGCCATAGGAAACTGCAAGTCATTTGTTTGATTAATTTAACAAATAGAAGAAACATTATCAGTTGCTGTAGTAGGATTCAGGATCACCGGATTTTCACATGGTATCGGAGCATAGATCGTAAGTTGGAGAGCTCAGTAGTAGAAGAGGAGAAGGAGGTTCGAATTTCTGCATAGGCAACAATTCAATACCCCAGAGGCAACGCAGTCCCTTGGGCCAAGAAGGTCAGTTTTTGAGGAAATTTGTTTCTCTGAGAGAGGCGATAGAGACATTAAATTTTTCAGATTGAAGATTGCCAGAGGCAGAGGGAGTAGCACTAATATTTTCCTTGCAGAGCAGATCTTCAGCTGGGACGTAGATTTTGCAGCAGGTTTCTAGTGCAAATAGCGTGAGGAGGAAGGAAGCACACACACTGAGGCAATTCTTTCCTCAGGGGACTTCTAGCCAAGAAGTTCGAATTTTCCTAGTAGAGCAACAATAGTTGTGTGCAGAGTTTCTCACTCCAGAAGAAAGTGCGAATAGCTGGGCAACAATTGCGCAGAGCAGTGTATATAGTATCGCCGAAATATCGACGATTTTCGTAAATATCGCAATATTTTGGTGAGCCAAAATATTGCGATATCTTTGGCTCCCGAAAATATCGCGATATTTCCGAGATATTGGCGATATATCGGCAAAATATTGCGCGACGATGCAAAAAATCGCCCAACGACAATCAAAAAATTCTGCGCAGTTATAAAAGTCCGATTTTGTTTTTTTTTTCAATCATTTTCATTTCTGATTGCTGGAGAAGGAAGGGGAGAGCTATGTGCTTGCTTCGAAGGAGGGTTTGAGCGTTGAATAGCTATTATCGCCAACAACAACGAAGATTTTGTTGATCTAATCTTGAAGAACAGTGAGACAATTTCATTTCTTCCATTAATAGGTATGTTCAAATAAACCCCTATGTTAATGAATTTTTTGTTAGTTTTAGGATTGTTCTTGCTTGCCTATTTTCCTACAATCATTTTGCTTGTTTTTTTTTTTTTCCATTTGAAAAGATTTTCATGCCCATGAGCAAATGCAAGGGTTTTAACTTTTCTCCATATTTGGAGAGCAAACTCCATTTTTTTTTTTAACTTTCAAGTACACCCTTTCATCGTCATTTATGGTTTTTCATTGAATTCACATTACAGAATTGCAAAAAATGTAGCAAAAAAACTATTTTGTAAAATGATGTGGTTATAACTTATTACTTATTAAGTTATTAATTCCAATTTTTTTTGGGTACCCTAGGTTTGAGTTAGCCCACTACAAAATTCAAATATGCCAAAAGCCTTGGACCCATTTTGGGAGTATGGGAATCCTGATGGTGGGACAGATCGAGCATATCTTACATGAAAATTGTGTGGGACTTGGATGACATGAGGGGTTACACGACTGAAATACCATCTGGCTAGACTCACTGGACATGATGTTGGGATCTGTACAGTTTCTAGTCCAGAGCTTATAAAAAAAGCTCTTGAGGAAATTGATGAAAAAGATTGAAAGAAGGAAGAGACAGAAAGAAACAAGGTTGAACGTGTAGGTAGATCTTTCGACATATCTTCTCTTGATTTTGATGTTGAGGGTAGTAGGAGGGGCTCCACAGCTGGCACATCATCACCTGCTACTGCTAGTGCGAGGTCATCATTTTTTGTTCCACGAACAGGACATGGATCACAACCTGGCATAAAATCGCTTGTTAAAAAAAAGGAGAAGCAAGAAGCAGATAGAGTCATGGGGAGGTGTATTTTCTGGAGCGACTTACCTCTCAGCATCACCAAAACCAATCCATTTTGGCAGCCAATGTGTGATGCTATTGCTGTTGTGGGCCCAGGGTACAAAAGTGTTACACATGAGTAGTTGCGGGGGCCAATTCTTCAAGTAGAAAAGCAGGACATCAACTCTGGATTGGCGGAGTTGAAAAAAACATGGGAAGTTACTGGATGCATAGTGATGTCTGATGGTTGGACAGATAGGAAGGGTAGGACCCTTATAAATTTCTTGGTACATTGTCCTAAAGGTACCATGTTTATTAAATCGCTGGATGCATCAGAACATATTAAAGATGTAGCAACGATATGTGAGTTGTTAGATGGGTTCATTCGGGAGATTGGTGTGCAGAATGTGGTGTAAGTCATAACAGACAATGCAGCTAATTATGTGTTTGCTGGCAAGATGCTTATGGAGAGGCATCGCACATTGTTCTGGACTTTGTGTGTAGCACATTGTCTCGATTTGTTGCTTGAGGATATGGGGAAACTCTCCTTCATCAAGGAGGTGGTTGATATGGCTAGGAGCGTCCCCAAGTTTATTTATAACCATGCTTTTGTTCTTAGCCTCATGAGGAGGTTCCCTAGAAACAAGGAGTTGTGGCGTCCTACGATCACATGTTTTGCCACAAACTTTATTACTCTTCGGTGTTTGCTTCGATGTCAGTTCGAGATGAAGCAAATGTTTGTGTCTGATGACTGGCGTAATTATAGATACAGTAGGAGATAGGATGGGAAATCCATTGCAAAAATGGTGTACTCTGAGACGTTTTGGCGTGGAGTAGAAGAAGCATGCTCAGTTAGTGAACCTATAGTAAAGGTTCTTAGATTGGTAGATGGAGAGAAGCCTGCAATGGCTTATTTGTATGAGGGCATGGATAGGGCCAAGGAGGGCATTTGTTCTTATTATGCAGACAAGGGTTTTGTTGGCCTTGATAGGCAGATGATGTTATGGAATGTGATTGATAGTCGGTGGACAGGGATGCTTCATCGATCTATTCATGCAGTAGCACTCTTCCTCAACCCCGCATTTTCATACAAATGCGGCTTTGATTTTGATGGCGAGGTGATGGAAGGGCTCCATTCCTGTATTCATAGGATGGTACCTGATCCTGAGCTTCGTAGCAAAATCAATCGCGAGATACAGTATTATCAGGATTCTGTTGGCCTATTTGGCTTTGATGATGCTATTAGGGAAAGGACCCTCATCATGCCACATAAGTGACAAGTCATCACTCATTAGAAATTAGAATTTCCTTACTTATAATTCTATTTTTTTAAAATTCAATTATGTAACTTTTATTTGAAAGTTTAATTATGTTTTAATTTTTTGAAATTTTTATTTCTTTATTTTGTTGTAGATATTTGGTGGTGAAGCTATGGTGCAAGGGCACCAAATTTGCAGAAATTGGCCATACGAATCTTGAGTCAAACATGTAGCTCTTCAGGGTGTGAGCGCAATTGGAGTGTATTTGAGAAAATACACACAAAAAAGTGCAACAGGTATAACTTTGAGCTCCAACCTTCAGTTGAGCAATTACACTTATTGTAATTTTTAATTTTTAATTTATGACCTTCAAGTGTCAAGAGTCAAGACTCATTAGTTTTTTTTGACACTCTTACAGGTTGGAGTTCACACGCCTCAATGATTTAATGTATGTTCATTACAACATCCGACTTCGAGTGAGGAAAATAGAAGCACCAATGGATCCATATACCATTTCCTTAGACAATATTGATGTATTGTCTCAGTGGAGGGTGGAGTCTGAGGAGCCCATCTTGGAGGAGTCACCTTCATGGTTAGAGCCAAATGATCCATTAGAACAAGGGTAGCAAGAGGAGGAGGACTCGGAGGAGGAGCAACACTCGGAGGAGTAGGAGGACACTGTGGGAGCATCAACATCAACACCATTTGCTATAGATATAGGAGAGCACAACTCCATACCTAACACTCATTATTTGACATTAGGTGCAGAGGCAGGGTCAGAGCCTTCTACTACTAGGGGCAGGCCTGACAAACAGCCTATCATGTTTTCCCGTAAAAGGGGGAGAGGGCAGTGATTTCAGATAGATAACTGCTAGCCTGCTAGTTTTATTTGTTATGCTACATATAACTCATGATGATGAGATACTTTTATGTATGTGATGTTATTTTGTATTGGTTCTCCACATTTGAGTCCTTGAATGGACAATTATCAAGGATTAGCAGGATTTGGTATTGCCTTTGATGTATCATTTCTATTTGACATCATATATATCAGTGATTTCTTCATATTTATGTGCCAATGTGTTTATTTCATGTTGTTATTGCTTTATATGTTTAAAAATACGAAAAAAATGAATATATTATGCATTTTTTGTGCTTGCCGATATTTTTCGATATTTTGTTGATATTGTCGATAAGATATTTTCTGGACCCTCACCGATATTTTGCCGATACCGATATTTTCAACACTAGCGCAGAGGAGAAGAGGAGGAATTCGACATTTTTTTGGAGAGATGGCATCAAGATCGATTGGAGGGAGCCTCCAACTATGTGATTTTGAAGGTTAGAATTTCCTACCTTCTAGATGAACATGATCTCAAGACTTATCGATAGTGTGGTAGTTGTACCCGCACATGCAGATCTACTTAAGAAGTACAAAAAGGAGATGGCGAAAGCAAAGAGGCTGATTCTCAATGGGGTTCGAGATCATGTGGTATCTCACATAGATGGCAAAGATACAACCTGACAGATGTGGGAAGCACTTGCTACACAATACGAAGGATCTTCTGAGCAACAGAAGATATATCTTGAGGAGAAGTTGAGATGCAGAAAGGGGAGCACATAGACCCCTTCGTTACTAGGCTTCAAGATGTCCGGGACCAACTGTCTTTAGTAGGGTTAGCGCCCCAACCTATAGAATTGGTACGATTAACTTTGAACAACGTTTCCGAAGAATGGCAAGTTTTCATCCAGAGTATCCTGGGTAGAGAAAACCTGCCAGATTGGGATTGTATGTGGGTTGATTTCCAGCAGGAGGAGATGAGGCGAGATCTGTGAAGAGCACCATTAGTGGTAGTAGCAGCAGTAGTGGGACGAACAAGTAAAGGAGGAGGAAGATGTGGCCCTCGCATGAAAGGGGCAGCAGGAGCAGCGCAGGAGGAAGGACATTTCCAAGGTGAAATGCTTCAGATGTGGTAAGCTTGGCCACTACAACACTCAATGTCCTCTCAGAAAGAAGGACAAGGAGGAGAAGCAGGATCAACAAGCTGCATCCGCTGAGATCAATAGACTGTCTTCCAGATTGGAGGAAGAATTTTCCATGATCACTGAGATACCTCCAGGAGAGAGGTGGGGTGATTTGGTTTTTTAGCCCCAGAGAGCTACATGATGGGCAGGATTCTTGAGGAGGTCCACCTCATGAATCAATACCTTGCTACGGGAGCCCAAAACATGTAGTAGTAGGATGGATTAGTGGTAGTTGGTGCAGTCAGGTGCCAGAGTGACAGATGCAGTAGCTAGTAGCAGGTTAGATACTGGGTAGCGCAGTGCAGAGTTGGCAGTAGTGCAGTTGGCACAGAGTAGAGTCAGCAGCAACGTAGAGGCTTCAATGACAAAGCAGAGTCTAGTAGCAGTCAGGACTTGGGTGAAAAATGCATCATACTGACCACAGTTGGTTCAATATTTTGGATGCTTTTTCGTTGCAGTTGTTATAGTTGTAGCAACAACAGATGGCGAGGGAGTTGCAGTGCAGATGCAGTGTTGGCAGCAGTTCAACAGGGCTAGCAATAACATAGATGCAAAGTTTATCAAAGTTGCGCAGTAGTTGGTGGGCAACAACAACCAGACATCAACAACGTAACGGGAGACGATGCAAAGTTTATCAAAGTTGCGTAGTAGTTGGTGGGCAACAACAACCAGACATCAACAATGTAATAGGAGACGATGCAAAGACAGGGTGTTGCTTCAGTGGGTTGCAGCAGTAGAACACATTCCTCGCTAAGAGGGAGTGTTGATTTTTGTAGCATTGGTTGTGTTCTAGCCACGACAATTGGTGGAGAGGCTAGAATACATGTATTCTCCAAAACCCATAAATCGTTTTTGGAAATTCCACCTAGAGACTACTTAATTAAAATAATAAATCTTTTTTTAATGATACCTGAGTCTAAACTTAGGAAAATTGATTAATTAAAGGGTATTAATTAAGTAATGGTGAGAATCTTCTAGAAGAAGACATGGATCGATTTCTAGTTAATCTTAGCCATCGATTATGTTTTAATCTTGGCCGTTGAAGCCTCAACGAGAGATTATAAGAAGAAATTCGATGGGGGTTGGAGAACACACTTGAGGAGCAAGGAATTCGATATTGCTGGGAAATCGAACTGCAGAGTAGCAGTTGTGTGTTGCTGAAGGTGATTCAGTAGTTTTGAAGCAGTGAGAGAGGGGTAGGGATAGTAAGGCCGGAAGGAAGTTTTTCCAGTCCTGTGAGTGATAGTAGAGAGACAACGTACTCCATAGAGAGGCTAACGCAGTGCCGAGAGGTAGCATAGAGCTTCAGAGGGAGATCCTTATTTTTTTGAGGAGAAGTCGAGATTTAGTGGCAGGAGTTAGAGTGGGAGCTCAGAGGCCAGAAGATCGAGTTTCCAAAGCAGCCGCTGATCAATAGAGTGAGAGAGACACAGATCCAGGGAAGGATGACACAGAGGCAGCAAGGAGCAACTCATCTTGAGCTAAGGTCAGTGTCGAATCACCGGTGGAAGTGAGATTTTTCTCACTAGACTTCTGTCAGTCATTTTCTTTGTATGGAAAGCTAGATTTGAGCTTCAATAGATTTGTACTCTGATTTACTACAACATAATAATAAAACCCTCAGCTACTGCATCGGTTTTCCCAAGTTGGGTTTTTCCGGGGACATTGGTCCAAAAATAACGGTGTTTATTCTGTGTGTGCATCTATTCCTATAGTGTTTTTATTTCTTCCACAATATTGTATTTGTGAAGGCTGCAGTGTATATGTTTAGATATTTGCCGTAGGAAACTGCAAGTAATTTTTTTGATTAATTTAACAAATAGAAGAATCATTTTAGTTGTGGTAGTAGGATTCTGGATCACCGAATTTTCACACTTTGGCCCTCCTAGGCCTGTCGCAGGCCCTCCGTCCCCTCCTCTCCCTCCATACTCCTCCGCACTTGCTCTCGACCTCCGCTCCCCTCCGACCCCTCTTTTCCTTGAGCCGCAGCCCTAGAAGGGCTTGTGACTGCCTCGCTTGAGGCCTCCCAAGGGTGCCGCAGGCCTAAGGGCCTTAAAACCCTAGGCCGCAGCCCCTTGAGGGTTGTTTTGGCCCTCCTTAGCCCAAACGACAACCTCTTTGGGCTTGTTGTAAGGCCTATTAGGCCTTTTACCCTAGCCGCAGGCCTATTGAGGCCTTTCCCTTCCATTTTGGCCTCTCTCTTGCCCTCTCTTGGCCCTAAATTGACATATGCTTATCTCTGAAATTTTTCTAGACTGATTGTGGGTGTATTTTGCAGAGAAAATTGGCCTAGAGTTTGTGTTTCAGGTATCAAGTCATTGGACAAAAAATTGCACAAGTTGGGCTTGTAGACTTCAAGGCCTAGGGCCTAAGGGTTTGATCTCCTAACCCTTATCTCCTCACTGTTTCATTTCAGCAAGCAAATTAACTCATAACAGTGGTAAAAACATCCTAATTTGCCTTGAAATTCATCTTAGAAGTTGCTTGACATACTAAGGAATAAATTGCATAAGTTGGGCAATCATAGATTGGCATGAATCTTGAAGTTTTGGTAACTGATATTTTTGCATAATAAGTCTGATATAACAGTGGTAAATTTCACATTTGAAAGGCTAATCCATCCAAATTCTTAAGTTGGTTAAGTGTACTTGATAGTTGGGTTTCTCTTCATCACATTGGGCAAGTATATGCACTTCGAATTTGGCATCTAAGCTAATTTACCTACTGCTGTCATAAAATCTCTTATTGCTGTTATAAAATCTTTTACTGCTGTCATAATAGTCATTTACTGCTCATAAAAGAATCATTGGAACATAAAGTACACAAGTGTTTTCGTAGCTCTATATTTTTGTTACTTGTTCCTAGTATTTACATTGTGTAAGTGACTAACATTGGGTTTCCTTGTGAGTTTATATGCTGCAAAGTTTGTTCACATCTAATAAACTCACTCTATAAGCACATTTCAGATCTTTGGTTTAATTACATAAATTGCTCCTAAGTGGTATTGAAATAACTTGTTTCATTTGTGTATCTAATTGGCGGAAATCATTGGATAATTGTCATAATCATAAGAATTTTGGCATCTTGATGTGTTTATCTTAAACATTTGGCATCTTAAGTTCATTGGTTATTTGGCATCTTGTGGAATATTGTTGAAGTTTACACTTGTATCTCTAAGCACCTGTCTCGTTTAAGGATTGTCATTTTAATATTGTTAAGTACTCTTGCTATAAGAAGATTCTCACTAAGTACTTAAATAACTCAAACAATCTTAACTCAAGACAAATCTCACTCATAATCTTTTGCATAATCATACTAGATCTAGATTGCACTAATGACCGACCTCTTAGTATAAGCTACGTTGATAGAAATATAGGGCAGCCCTTCTCACCTAGCTTGAGGGGCCTCGACAATTCTTCGGTGGTTAACACGGTGACATTGCAGTCGTCCGAGCCACAGTCTCTGCAGCGCAGGAGGCATCGGGTGATTGGAGCACAACAAAAGGTATCGCTAATTAGATCCTAGCCTGCTTCCTGTCGGCCTCCTTCCCACAACCTACCTTGGAGCCCAACTTCAAAATAGTTAAGGGAAGGTTACATTTAGGTTAGGCATTTAACTAAAAATAACCAAGGTCTCTTTATCACACATAGGTCATGGGGTTTGCATATCATATAGGTTAGTCAATCATCTCAAGTAGCAGGTGTCCATCCAGTCATTTGGTTCCAATTTATTATAAGCAAGAATTTGTGACTCCATTAATGCATTGAATTTATTTTACCTACTTGATTTTAATATACATTATCAAGTTATTTTCTAAATAATACTGAAGCAAATTACTTCTGTAGCCTACACCAATTTAATTTGATTACATGAATGATGAAACAAGAAATTGAGCAAATAACAAGATACATAGGACACAACTATTTTTGGACAAAATAGTCCCCAGAAAATCCCAATGTGGGAAAAGCGATGCAATAACTCTGAGGGTTTTATATTATTAAGCGGTAGTTCTGAATACTATGGTGGTTGTCCTCCCAAAAATCCAGTGACAGAGAAAAATATAATGGTAGAAAACTGAGTGAAATTACTTCGCTTTACCTGGTAGTTTCCGGCTGATCCGGCAACAGAATTGGCTAACCCCGACTATCTTTGTGCTGGCCCTGCGTAGGCCTTGCGTCAGCATTACAGGCTTTGTGTTAGTGTCTGCGCTGTCTCTTCTGCCTCCTGGAGCTTCTGCATCAACCTCTCTCGGCTGTTCCGACAGTTCCCCAACAGTTTCGAATTTCTGCGTGGAGGGCAGTCTCACTTTTGCGCTGGCCGTTCTGGCTCTGCGTGGGCCCAGATTGGCCCAACGTCAATCCTTCTAGATGTTGTGCTGCCTCCACTAGTGGCTCTCTGCCTCTCTGTCCAGTATTCCTGAATTATCCCTGCCCCTCTGCTGCAGAATGATCACTCAGTTCGAATTCTCAACTTCTTAGACCCAGAAATCGAACTCTAGATCAATTTGTTCTCTCCGTGTGTGTTTTTTAAATGAACCCCAAGCCTCCTTATAATTTTCTCGTTGAGACTTCAACGGCTGAGATTAAGTCTCTAATCAACGGCTAAGATTAAAAACTTGACTTGATCCGCTTTCTAGAACATTCTCACCCATATTTTGATTAATACCCATTAATACTTTAATTTTCCTAAGTTTAGACTTAGGAACCCCATTAAAAATATTATTTATTTTAATAAAATACAATCCGGGTGGAATTTAACCAAACGATTTCTGGGTTCTTTAGAACTCATGTGCCTTAGCTTCTCCACCAATTTTCATGGCTAGAGCACATCCGATGCTACCAAAAACTAACACTCCCTCTTAGCGAGGAAAGTGCTCTAGAAACAATGTACAACTACATGCTGCTCTGTCTCTGAAGCATCTCCTTTCTGCACTTTTTCTGCCGCCAACAGTGTGCTGCTGCTGCTACTGTACTGCTGCCCATGACACTGTCACTGCCACTGTTGTGTTTGTACTACAACTCCCTCTACATCTCCTACTAACACTGCCATTGCTAGCCCTGCACTGTGTCATTTTCCAATTGCTACTGCTTAGCGACAGAAAAGGATCCCAAATTTCTGAACTAACTGTGTTCAGCATAATAACATGTGAATCTTGGAATCTGACTGCTACTAGTCTTTGACCCTCTAAATCTTTTGCGTTGCTGCTGATTTCCGCACTGTGCCATCGACACTGCTACCAACCTTACTCTGTGCTGATCAGTCTCTGGCCTCAAGTTACTGCATATGTCTCTCCAACCAGCCCACTGCATCATCTGAGACTAAGTCCATCTTGCTACTGTTGAATCTTGGGCTCCCGTAGCAAGGAATTGATCCAAGAGGTGGGTTCCTCAAGGATCCTACCCACATGTAGTCCTCTCGACTACAGTTCTATATCGCCCCATTTCTCCCCTGGAGATGTGTGGGCACTCATGGCAAACTCATCTTCGTTAATTTTTGCTGGAGCAGCCTTAAGATCATATTTCTCATCCTTATCCTTTTGCTTCAAAGAACATTGGATGCAAAGTGGCCCATCTCGCCACATCTGAAACATTTAACCTTTGAAATGTCCTCCTTCCGCTTCTGCTTCTGCTGTCCCTTCGATGCTAGCGCTGTGTTCTCCTCCTCCTCCTTAGTCTTCATGCCACTCTCACTGCTGCCATTGAGGTTGACCTTAAGCACATCCCTCCTTAATTCTTCCTATTGAAGGGCTTCCCACATCTCCTCCCATGAAGGTAGTCTTTTCCTGCCCAATATACTTTGGACAAAGACTTGCCATTCATCTAAGATTCCATTCAGGGTCGTCTTGACTCCTTACCATCGCAGTAGATTGAGGTGTAGACCCCATTGCAGCAAGTTGGTCTCTGGTATGCTAAAGATGTTGAAGATAGGAGTTAACCCCTTCTCCCTTCTAAATCAATGTCTGTTGCAACTTTTGTTCTAAGTACATCTTCCACTATTCGGAAGAACCTTCATATAGTGAAGACAAAGCTTCCCACATTTCTCGGGTTGTATCTTTGCCCTGCAAGTGTGAGACCACATGATCTTGAACTCCATCGAGTATGAACCTCTTCGCCTTTCCCTGCTCGGCCTTGTACTTCTTCCTCTGATCATTTTCTGTGGGAACAACCACAACACTCTTGACGTAAGCTTTGAGATCGTACTCCTCCAGAACAACTAAGATTCTGGTCTTCCATATGACATAGTTGGAAGCTCCTTCCAACCTGTCCTGATCTCTGAGCCCATGTGATGCCATCTCACCCAAACTGTCGAATTGACTCCTCTAGTCACTGCGCAGCACTGGTCCACTGCCTGGTGAAGTGAAAAATTCGAACTTTTGGCGAGAAAAGTTCTCTGAGGAGAAAATTCCCCTTCTATGTGTCTTCGCTTTTTCCTGACAGATTTCTGCCCTGACAGAAATTGCGCCCTTCAAGCATTGCGTTGAGGCTCTACATCACTCCCTCTGCTTCTGCAAACTCAGGAATTGGAAATCGTACCTCTCTGTCGACTCTCTCAGAGAGAGATATCCTCAAAATCTCTGCTTCCCGGCAAGGATTGCGCAATCCCCTCAAGGGGATTCGAATTGTTGCCAAATGCAGCTATTGGCCTCTTTGCTCAATGCTGGATCTGCTCTTCCTGTTTCAAAATCAATGCTCTGATACTATGTGAAAATTCCTACTCTCAAGGAACCCCTATTGCAGCAAAACTGAATTTACTTCACCTATTTGATTTTAATACACATTATCAAGTTATTTTCTGAATAATACTGAAGCAAATTATTTCTACAGCCTACACAAATTTAATTTGATTTCATGAAACAAGAAACTGAGCAAAGAACAAGATACATAGGACACAATTATGTTCGGACAAAATAGTCCCCGGAAAAACCCAATGCGGGAAAACCGGTGCAACAACTCTGAGGGTTTTATATTATTAAGTAGTACTTCTGAATACAATGCTGGTTGCCCTCCCGACAATCTAGTGACAAAGAAAAATATAATGGCGGAAAACTGACTGAGATTACCTCACTTTACCCGGCAGTTTCCGGCTGATTTGATAGTAGAACTGGCTAACCCTGACTATCTTTGCGCTGACCCTGCGTCAGCCTTACAGGATTTGCGTCACATTCTGCACTGTCTCTTCTGCCTCCTGGAGTTTCTATGTCAACCTCTCTCGAATGTTCTGGCAACTCCCCGACAATTTTGGATTTCTGCGTGGAGGGTAGTCTCACTTCTGCGCTGACCCTTCTGCCTCTGCGTCAGGCCTGCATGGGCCCAGATTGGCCCAACGTCAGTCCTTCTAGATGCTGCACTGCCTCCACTAGTGGCTATCCGCCTCTTTGTCCAATATTCTTGAACTATCCCTGCTCCTTTGCTGCAGAATGATCATTCAATTCGAATTCTCAGCTTCCTAGCCCCAGAAATCGAACTCCATATCAATTCGTTCTCTCCGTGTGTGTTTCTAAATGAACCCCAAGCCTCCTTATACTTTTCTCGTTGAGACTTCAATGACTGAGATTAAGTTTCTAATCAATGACTAAGATTAAAAACTTGACTTTATTCGCTTTCTAGAACATTCTCACCCATATTTTGATTAATACCCATTAATAATTTAATTTTCCTAAGTTTAGATTTAGCAACCCCATTAAAAATATTAATTATTTTAATAAAATACAATCTGGGTGGAAGTTCACCAAACGATTTCTGAGTTCTTTAGAATTCATATGCCGCCTCTCCACCAATTTCATGGCTAGAGCACATTCGATGCTACCAAAAACTAACAGTGGGTGGGGATCAGAGTGACAGCCCCTGCCCTGAGCGTTGTCACGGTGCCTATACAATCTGGGTGACAACAAATCCGATTAATGCTAATGAGACTGTGGAAAGAGGATGAAGTTATAACCGAAACCAAAGTCTGTAGTATGTTGAGATCTACAGAGAAAGGTTGAAATGCTAGTCCAAGCTACTTCTATGCAAAAAAATATTGACCCAAGTTTCAAAAGGACTCAAAAGTATCTTCTAATCGAAGGATGCATAAGGATCTGATCCTAAAGTTTGTGTTATGCGGTCCTGTTGCATTTCATGCGAATTCTGTGGATATGTGTTCTATGGCTCTTTAGGCACTTGTCAAAGGTATGACTTAAAGTCAACAATTTAATCCGAAAGCTCATCTCAATGTAATCCGAGTTCTGTGGCTCATAAGGAACCATCCAAAGTATAAGGCTTCTACTTTGTCGAATCATGTGAATCTGAGACACAATGCTAGGTTGAGATTGAGGATGTGTTTTGTGGTTTGAAATATTCGAACCTTGGACATAAATCCATGTTTTATGTTTGTGCACCCTCGCTAAGTTGGATATCTCAAGTATGATCTGATCGTAATCTGAGCCTCCATTAGTATGTACCTTATATATATATGTATGAGCCTAGTAAAAGGAAGCCGACTTAATCTGAAAGCCGACATGAATAATATTACTATCTCGAATCATGCTCACTTTGAGATTCTACAATGATGGATGTATTTCAAAGATGTTAGTTGTCTCCAAATGAGAAGAGTTAAGTTACTCTATGCATAAAGTCAAGATGTGTTGTCTCTAAAGTAAATTTGTCCATCCTGTGAGAATTTTGAATAAGATGCTTAAAACAACTCTTTGTACCTTGAAGTCTCTTGGAGCATTTTGTTGAGAAATTTAAGGAAGCTTATGGATTAAGTTCTTTAGGTAAATTTCTCTTAGATTGTGACATTTTCTTGTGATTACTCTTTTCTACTTATTAGTTCTTCTTTCAATTTATTGTGTTCCTTTCATAAAGAAGAATGCAAACAATGAAGATCACAACAAGGGACACAAGTTGTAGGCACTCAGCTAGGGCAAAACCCCTCCTTGAGAGGAAAAACTAGTCAAACCTTTTCTTCAATAAAATCATATCAAGTTGTAACAATCCAAGGCCCTATGACTTAGACTAGGACCTCCCTCCATCCCTCAAGTCAGCTATGCAGATAATTCATAAGTCAACATCAATTAGGTTTTCGTTCCTTTTGTTATCCTGTACCTTCAGTTCAAGTAACCTTACTTCAGTTCTATACTCATAGTATATATCAGTCTTGTAACAATATTGATCTTCGGACTTGCAACAATATTATACTTTAGTTCTGCAACAATACTATACTTCGACTCTAAAACAATACTACCATTCAATTCTTTCCGTAGCCTTGAGACTTTCGGTTCTCTTTTGTAATCTTGAGAATTTCAACTTCTTTAGGATAGTAAATTTCTCCTTGTAAACCTTGAAAGACTTCGCATCCTTTTCCTTTATGGGAAATTGCAGATCAAATCACATGCTTTTCGCTGCCCAAATAATCGAACTCTAGGGTATATATAGTGGTTTGTCGCTATACTTGAAGGCTGGCATGAACAATAGGTAGAGCCGACTTTGGGAGTTGGTTTTTATAGATGATGAAGTCGATTTGAAGGATGGAGGCTTGTCATACACTTTGACTCAAAACATATTTTACTTCCTTGACATAAGAAAATATTTTACATAATAATTTTGACTTTGACTCAATAAAAAATCCTAGAGCACACAATGGGTGCTATGACCTAATGTGTGATATTCCCACTTAGCAATATTGCTAAGGGGAAATATATATTTTGCCAATTTTATCATTTTTTGCACTTTCACTTAGGAAAAGTGGGTTGCGGGACCCCACTTGAAGTTTTGGAGCTAAGGTAAGGGCCCCCCAACATAGGAGGAAGGGAAAAATCGAATGGTTAGTGGATGGTGGGGGCCACACAAAAGAGGGAATACACTGCCCTCTTGGAAATACGCACTCTTGGAGGGAAAGGATGGAGGAAATCGATGGTTGGGTCTTGTTACCACTCAAACCAACAGGGGACCTAAAAGGGGTTACTAAGAGGGCAGTTGCTAGGTTAAGGTCAACGATGGAGGCTTAGCCCATTGTCACTAGAACTAAGTCTCCCTGCTCTTATGGACTTTCACCAATGGGAGGAGTCCCGGTAGTGTAGGGATCACTTGTAAAGTATATGTCAATGGATAGGTGGAAAGTGACCCTGGAAACCCTTTCCTAAGGATGGAGTGAAGAATGGAACTTGCTTGCTCTTTAAGCAAGGGACATGGTCCTCTAGGGGTAAGGGGTGAGGATTGGAGGGTTGAGGGAGAAGGAATATGCTTATAGACAAGGTTCTCAATTCTTATAATCTTTGGGAAACTTGGATTCCCAAAATGTCCTTGATAAATAATCTTTATTGAGAAGTGGGACCACACGGGGCCAAGTGGACCCAGTCCAGGTTCAGGGATGGAAAGTAGCAACCAATGATGTTCCTATCCCGGACAAAATGAAAGGAGAGGACCGAACAAGAATATTTTACTTCAAAAGGGTGAATTGATGCTATTGAGGTCTAGCTTTGTGGATTCCTAGGCAAAGTTCGATCCTAGAGCTAGGGCTTGGGATTCCCAAAGATTCCACTGTTAGAATTGCCTCAAATTTGGAGGAGAGGGATGGGACCCACCAGCGTAGTAGCTTGTAGGAGATCGAAATTTTTCCTTAGGTCAATTCCCAGGGAGTGGATGCCCTAGGTGACCTAATGGGGCTAGACCTAGGGAAAAAGGGGAAAGGGTAAAAAGAGGGTTAAAATGATCACCCTTTTGAGGGATCAGTGCCTAATTCACTTGGGGATATGGAGTCAAGGATGATGATGAGTAAGAACTTGGTTTCTTGATCAAGGAGGCCCGGAAAGTCAGCTTCATCCAATGTTGAGAGAAAGAAAAGAAAAGTGACCTTCAAGCATTTATACTTCAAAGCAAATGATGCAAGCTTATCAAGACAAATAATCTCTAGGACATTTCATTCATATAACATTGGCCCATACATTAAATTAGCTAAAACATGCTTAATTCCACATTTCAATTATGCAACAACTAGCCCTAATTTTAGCAGTATGCAACAACAAGAATAACAACGTCAAAATTTAGTTACAATGTTGTAGAATATATCCAACTAGCATTTCATTTGCAAGACAAAGGTCTAAGACAAGAAAAATAGGCCAAATCCATATGTCAAAATTCATCAATCTCCAAACAATTTAAAAAGTATCCTCCAAGGAAAAAATGTGAAGTTCTTTATGATTAGAGAGATCCCAAGTCAAGTGATGATCCAAATGAATGTATCTAACATCAATATATAGCCTCCTAAGGAGTTCAAATTAGCCTATGGGCCTACATTAGCCCCTAATGATAAAATAATGTGCAAATAAAACCCCTATTGGTGACAAGCCAACCAAACTAGCTCACAAGTGTAAAAATAAGCCTCACAAGGGACCAAATAATAATATGTACATGTCGTGGGGCCCTCCAAAGGCCTAATAATGTTCCAAAGTGCCATACTGAGGAATAAATTCCTTGGAATATGATGCACAAGGGGGTGGCCCCTTTTTCTCCAAGTAGTAGACCTGTGGTGCTCCCAGTGGGTTTGAGGGCACATAAATGACCCCATGGGTCTCCATATGAATCGGAGATGCCTGTAGATCCTCTCCAAGGGTCCGAGTGGTGGAATGAATGCTGCGATGACATCGTACAAGTCCTGGGACACCTGCCAAGAGTGTGGGGCACCTGTGGGGCTTGTTGGGCATAGTGTACCAAGCATACCACCATCATCCCGAAAGTGGATCGCTAGTAGTCTCTGAGCATCGATGAAGATCCGTGGAGTGTTGTCTGCTGTTGTGGAGGCCAATGGTTCTCTATGCACACTCTATATGTGCCAATGTAGACCTTTGGGGGTTAGGATCCCGTGTAGGGAGACCAAACCCAAATGGAAACCACCTATAATCCTGCATAAGATCCAATGCATCCCCTGTTAGACTCTCTCATAAAACAATAATAAATCCAAACATAAATTAATTAATTAAATATTCCAAGTTAGGAATTTGTGCCTAACTCTTGGGTTGTTCCTCTAAGATAGGAGTTAGTTTAGGTAACTCCTATATTGGTGTGTCTGGTGAGAAATTATCTCAACCAAAGGAGAAATTATCTCAACCAAATATGTCCAAGATAGCACGCACTATCTTGAGACCAATATCTCTCATCTATTTATTTGTAACACTATTTCAATTATTTGGATGTAAGAATGAGAGTGAGAGAATACATGAGGCTTCAGCCTTTTTCCGTCAATCTTTCACGTGGAGTAACCGAGAAGCGTAGAACAACAGATCTGCGTGAAACGTAAGTCGTAAAGCTATGGTGCATCAGACTCCGGGAGAAACTGATGCATGAGTGTTCTGGAGACGCTCTTGTTGATGACAACAACACTGCATTGGAACCCCAGAGAAAACTAATGCTGCTTCCTCCCAGCGTCTGATAAGCCCCATGCACATTACAGTAAGTATGTCATCTCTTTGTCTGCGCCATTGTTTCTCTCTCAGAAAATGCAGCAGCTACTTGACTTTGGAATAATTTAATTTGTTGCTCCCCCTTGTAATTCCTCTCAAGTTCTGATTTGTGCAAATCGGCAAGCTGACTTTTGATACGATAAACTTTTGAAAGCTCCTCTTGACGATTGTGATTGTTTCGCACAGTAGCAACTAGTTTCTGTTTCGATGTTTCGATCCCCTGCTCCAAATCAACAATCCTCTGGGTTTGTATCCGTGTTATGACACAAATAGAGCCAGAAATTGAACCCTTGGATTCTTGTGTCCAATACGCTTTTTAACTGCCTTGATTACATCTTTGGCTTGCCCGGGATCAGTATTGATAACGTCGCAGATTTCCATGTTTATCGTCCAGTCAGGGCCGACGAGTAGGTGACTCGTGGCTTTATCAACAAGACCTGCGGCCGATCCCATCCTCAGCTCTCGTACTGTTGTGCCCTGCCTTTTCCCAATGCATCCCCAAGGCTTCCAATACAACCGGTCATTAAAATAATTGGGTAAAAGAGTTTACAAACCACGGATAACAAAGCGAGCACTTCATAATGGCATACCCTTCTGTAGTGGGCTTTGGCATGTGCTAGTGTCTCCAAGATCCAAAGATGGTTAACCAAGTACCTTATTAGGTGGTTTTAACACTTAAAGGGGATAGTATGTCCAAGGTACATCCCTCTAATGGAGGTAGCAAGTGATAAATAAGTGGAATGGAGTAGGGAATGAGAGAGGCAATCCTGGGCCACATATTGGGGCATACAGGTAGCTAGATAAGGGGAAAAGCCCACACTTGGGTATGTAATGTGTAGGAGGGAGCAATTGTGGTACATGAGGTGCCCCAACCTTGATTTTTTCACCCTTCTTTATATGCCTTTTGCCTTTCATGAATTTTCTTTAATTAACTGCTTGGGGTTCAAAGGACAAGAGCATGCTGTGTAAGATATAGTAGTGATTACCCCTTTTAGGTAGGGCGGTTCATTTCCCTCCAGGGGTTGGGAGAATCATGGGTTCCTGAATGATAAAGGAGGCTCATCTAGGGCATATGGAACCAGGGTGATGACCATGGATTGGGGTAGAGCTAATGTATTGGCTTTTGCCCAGGTGCTAATTATTTTGTCCCCACCATCTTCTGCATTTTGTGGTACAGTTTCCTATTAAATGTGGCCAATTATGCTTTTTTCTTTTTCTTTTAGCTGCTTCAACCTCCAGGGCATCATTCCAGGTCTGACCCAAGGTGGGGGCACGGGGATAGGGAGGCTGGCCCTATGTGGACCGATAATGGAAATGTGGACCCAGGTGGGAGAAATGATGAATGTGGGGTATAGTGAGTGGAAAGGGAGTAATATATGCGGGCAAAGGAGCGGGACCACACACCCAAATTCGGGGTTTCCCAAGTAGTACCACCCTAGAACTCATAGTATTCAAAATTGGCCTAGCTAACCGTTACCGGTCTAACCGGCCGGTTAGCAGGCCCACCGGTTGAAATCAGTCAAAAAACCTGGTCAGACACCCTCCTTCGCCGAAAATTGCACCTAACCAGTCCTAAGCAGCTGGTTTAGGATGGAACTGGCCGGTTAGGTGGCAAGCCCACCGTGAGCCCAGTCAACGACTTTTTGAGTGTGTTTTAGGGGTTTTGGAGGGAAACTAAGGGTGCTTTCCCTCCAAAAACACCCTCTCCAAGCCTTTAAGAGGCCCCTCTCACTCTCATTTGTCTCACACATCTGATTTGGAGTGTTTATGAGTGTTTGTGAGTTTGTTTGTGAGCTTGGAGAGTGTTGAGTTTTTGCTGGAGTAGTCATCTTGGAGTTGGAGTTGGAGCTATTTTGGAGATAGTTTGTAGCTGTCAGTGGAGTTGCCATCTTCAAGAGGAGGCTAAGGAAGCTAGTTTGCATTTCCAAGTAAGGATTTTCACTTGAAAATTCCTCATTTGACTACTGTCCATGAATTATATTTTTTTATGTGTTATAAATTTATAAACTTCTCACTTCTATCATCTATGCTATCAACTCTCTAGCTCTATGCTATCAAATTTTGTAGCTTGCATGTGCATTTGTTTTCCATGTTGCTTAGCTGCAATTTTTTTTTTTTTAAATGGCAGATTTCTTTGCAAATTGTTATTATTTCAAGCAAACATGGCTCCAAAAGGAAAGGACAGTGCATGGGCTCATTGTGATGTAATTGATGGAAAAATGATATGCAAATTATGCCATAAATCTATTGGAGGTGGGGGCATTCTTAGGTTGAAACAACACTTGGCTGGGATAAGAGGCCAAGTAAAGCCATGTGATGCACCAAATGCACTGTTAGGTCCTATCAGGGCAGAATACATTTCCAAGCTTGAAAAGTTTATGAGGATAAGGCTAGGGAGAAGGCCATCCAAGATGACATTGCAAGGAAGAGGGAATTATTAGAAGCCATGAAAGAGAGTGGGTATGATGATTATGAGATTCAAGACTCCTCTTCTATATCTTCCACCAATGACCCCTTTCACTATGTTCATCCTTCTTTTGGCCAACCATCAAAAGGAACAAAGAGAACAAACTTCCAAAGTTATTTCTCATCTTCTGCCAACTTTGCCTCTTCTAATCCCACTTCCTCCCAGCCAAGTTCTCAAACCACTTTGGATCAACATTGGAAAAGACAATGCAAAGAAACTTCTCATCAATACATTGCTAGATGGTGGTATGATTCAGATATCCCATTTAATGCTGCTCACTCACCTTATTACCAAGCTATGTGGGACTCTGTTATAGCAGTAGGAAAAGGCTTCGAAGGCCCTAGTCTGCATGACTTGAGGGGAGCTCTTTTGCAAAAAGAGATATCTTCCATTGACGAGTATTTGGTTGAGTTTAAAGATTCATGGCTCAAAACAGGTTGTTCCATCATGTCAGATGGATGGATCGATGGAAAGAAGCGCACTATCATTAATTTCCTTGTTTCTTGCCCTCAAGGAGCCATGTTTTTGAAATCAGTTGATGCATCTGATAAGGTGAAGGATGCAACCCTTCTATTTGAGCTTTTGGATAACATTATTCAGGAAGTTGGGGAGCAGTATGTTGTGCAGGTCATCACCGATAATGCCTCAAACTATGTTCTTGCTGGAAAGATGCTTGAGACCAAATATAAGACCATATTTGGGACTCCATGTGTTGCACATTGCATAGACCTCATGCTTGAGGATATAGGCAAAGTGGAGTGGGTAAAAAACACTGTAGAGCATGCCAAGTGCATTACAAAATACATTTACAACCACTCATGGCTATTGAGCATAATGAGGAAAAACACTGGGGGCAAAGAGCTTGTTAGGCCTGCAATTACGAGATTTGCAACTCACTTTCTCACATTGCAATGTCTCAATGGCCAACATAAAAACTTGCAGAAAATGTTTTCCTCTGAAGAATGGTCTGAATCTCGGTGGGCTTGTAGACTAGATGGAAAAGACACCAAAAAGAAAGTGTTAGACACTTATTTTTGGAAAAGGTCTATAGAGCTTGTGAAAACTACCGAGCCCCTTGTTAAGGTGCTAAGGGTGGTGGATGGAGAAAAATTGGCCATGGGCTACATTTATGAGGCTATGGATCAGGGAAAGGAGCAGATACGGGCAGCTTACAAGGACAGGTTAGCTAAATATTGCCATATATGGGAGATCATTGATAACAGATGGAACAATCAACTCCATTGTCATATACATGCAGCTGGGTAGTTTTTGAACCCAAAGTATCATTATAAAAATCAACTAGGAGATCTGCATGATGGGGAGGTCAGAGCTGGATTGATTGATTGCTTGGAGCGCATGGTCCCTAGCCATGTAGACCAGTTGGAAATACATAGACAACTTACTGTTTTCACTATGGCAGGTGGTACTTTTGGCAAAAACTTGGCAAAGATGGCAAGAGATGTGGACTAACCAGGTAAGCAATTCCAATTTCCAATTTGTTTTTCTTTTCAAGTTAAAATTGTTTATGTTCTTTACAATTCAAATTATAAACTAAGTTACTAATTAATGTCTTTTTCTTTGCAACACATTGGTGGAAGTCATTTGGTGGCCAGTCTTCTCAATTGGAAAGGTTTGCAATTAGAGTTCTCAGTCAAACTTGCAGTGCTTCAAGTTGTGAGCGCAATTGGTCTGTTTTTGAGCGCATACACACGAAGAAGAGAAACCATTTGGAACAAAAACGGTTAAATGATCTTGTTTTCGTGCAAAACAACCTTCGACTGAGGAGCAATGTTACCAGACTCGGAATCGGCAATAAATCGGCGAGGCAAAAGAGCGAAGAGTTTTAATCGGATTGGGAAAAAATCGGCAAAAAATCGTTGAATTCATTAAATAAAAATATACACATATATTGAATTAAAAAAACCATTTTTCATTAATATTGGGTAAAGGTATGTCCAAACAATGCATAATATCAATAGATGTCCAAAATATCATGAATAATAAGTATCTCATATATGTTATGAGTCCACACATGATCCAAAGCACTGAGTCTTGAGTCCTTAGAAGCATATGCTTCTAAAAGTTTACAAAAAAGTTAAAAACTGCATACTAATCAGAAAAAAATCAGCAACTAAGAGTCTAAGACTCTTAAGAGTGAGAACTAGAAGCGATTCCTTCCACTCCTTCGCTTGCTTGACTCTCAAAGTTCTCCAAGTCATGAAGGCTGAAAAGAGGAGGCTCATCTAATTGAACCCATTCTGCCGCATTTGTAGCTTGCAAATCTATCTCTTCAAGGTCGATTGGTGAATGATCCATATATGTCATTATCACGAGACATTGAAATGTGAACTAAAATTTCACTTTGAAGTTTGAAGTTTGAAGTTTGAAGTTTAAAGTACGAACTAGATTATGAAACCTTCAAATTCAAGCTCTCGAATCTCACCTTGTATTTGTTTGTTGCGAAGTCGTAGATTGTAATGGACAAATACAAGGTCATTCAAGCGTTTTTGTGTCAATCGGTTGCGCTTCTTAGAATGTATTTTCTCAAACATGCTCCAGTTGCGTTCACAACCTGAAGCACTGCATGCTTGGTTTAAGATTCGAATGGCAAATCTCTTCAAATCTGGCGTATCACTACCAAAGTTTTGCCACCAAAGACCTAGCAAGTGGTAAGGGTTTGTGAGTAGAAGACTAGAAGTACTAAATTAGTAAATAGTAAAAACTTAAAAAGAAAAGAAAATTTAATAAAACATTTAACATACAAAATAAAGTTTAAACAAATTTAATGAATTGATGAGGCCTTCAAGCTGGGTACCTGGCAACATCTTAAACCTTTGTCTTATAGCACTGGTATAGGCAAACAATTTAGATGGTGCCCTATAATCTTGTAGTTGGGAAAAGACACGACTTTGTTGTTCTGGATCAGGGAAGCACCTTTCCACGCATGTCATAAGTCCTCTGCCAACCTCCCCATCCTCATTAAATTTGCTCTTATCATAAAAATATTGTGGGTTTAAGAAGTACCCAACAACATGTAAGGGGGAATGCAATTGCCTATCCCAACGTGCATCTATAATGTCCCAAAGAGGCATATACTTTGTCTCATCATCCCCATATCTTCTTTTGATGGCCTCCTTTGCGAGATCCATCACCTCATAAATGTAACCCATAGCAGGTTTGTCACCATCAACCATCTTGAAAGTTCAAGCATTCAAATTTAAAGAAATATGAAACATTGTAAATAAAAAGAAGCTTGAAATGAAATTTAAAAAACGAAAAGGTTAAAAGACTTGAAGTACCTGAGAACTCTAACAAGGGACTCCGTCACAGCAATAATCTCTTCGGCATCTTTCCAGAAGCCATCATTAAACACAAGTGCAGCAATTTCGATGCCTTCAGGGGTCTTGGAATGTTTAGATCCCATCCACTCAGGTCCCAAGAACATCCTCTTCAGATTTATCTTTTGCTCAACCACAAATTGCAAAGATATGAAATTTGTTGCAAATCTAGTCACTGCAGGTCGAACAATTTCTTTACCTTCAGTGTATATTCTCATAGTGTTTAGGACAATAGTGTGGTTGTATAGGTATTTGGTTATGGATTTTTCCTTCTCCACGACCTCATGTATCCAATGAAGCTTACCAATGTCCTCAAGCATTAAATCTATGCAATGGGCAGCACAAGAGGTCCAAAAAATAGTGGGGTGCCTCATCTCAAAAAGTCTACCAGCAGCCATATAATTCGCTGCATTATCGGTGACAATTTGTACAACATGTTCTTCTCCCACTTCTTGAACGACTTCCTCCATCATTTCACAGATAAGATGGGCAGTCTTAACCTTGTTTGAAGCATCCACTGATTTGAGAAACATTGTGCCTGCGGGACCAGATACAAGGAAATTTATTAAAGTTCTATTCCTCTGATCTGTCCATCCATCACTCATGATGGTGCACCCTGTTTCTACCCATGATGAACGAAACTCAGCTAGCACAAGCATGACATCTTCAACACTCTCTAACAACATATATGTCCTAAGGCTCTCTGATGTAGGGGCTTTGAACCCTGGACCTACAACAGCAATTGCATCAATCATAGCTTGCCAACAAGGACTTCTGGCACAGTGGAAAGGTATGTCAGAATAGTACCAAAAGTTAGCAATGGCCTTCCTTGCCTGACTATAGATATTTTTTTTCCAACCAGTGCCATCCAAGGTAGGTTGGGAACTGGGTTTTGTGCGGGGAGCAAAAAAGGTGTTTATGTTTCCACCTCCAGTGTTGAAGGAAGGAGTTGAAGGACTGGCATGGCTTTGAGTTTGACTTGGCCTTGGAGGCATGTGTGGAAAACTTGGGAACGACATTGAGGATTCAACAGATTGAGGTGACATGGGGCTAGTGGCAGAAAAAGTATCAACTCCAACAGTTCCTATTTCAGCATTTTGCTTTGCTTTCTTGGCATTATGCTGCTCTAACATATCAAGGGCCAAGGCTGCTTGGTATTTGACATTGTCGTCAACCTTGCCGCAAATACCTATATCACGGCCAGGTATTTGTGCAAGGTGGAACTTGAATCTATAAATGCCTCCACTACATTCCTTTTTGCAAAATTTACAAAGGAGCATGGATTTTCCGGGAATCTTGTCACAATAAGCCCAAGCAAAGTCCCGCTCTCTCGGCATTGTTGTTGCTTTGAACTTGTGTTTAATTTGTGGCTCCTGTGAAAGACAACAAAAAATCAAATTTAAAAATGATCCAAAAATTTAAATTATGCTAGAAATCTAAAAAATTAAATGAAAACAGATGTCAGTAAACAACAATCAACTAAACATATGTCATATATATTATAGAGATTATGCAAAAGGCGAGTGAGGATCACTGTTATGGAGCAGTATTCTAAGGTACTAGGAGTCTAGGAGATAGATAGATCATAGGATCATAGGTGTGACAGTAAAACACTCCACTCCCACCATTCAGAAATAGATAGATGCAAATAATATTGCCTTCTTGAGAAATAAACTTCAATTTTTAGAAGCCCAGAAGCAAGCCTGTTACATCTTCAGGAATGGTGACAACAACTCATAAGCTGTTTTAATCAGGATGGCATTGCCATGAATATTCTTTATCCCGGCAAAAAAGGTTGTCTCTTTTTATTAAGTATATAAAAACTTAAAAGTTTACATTATATATATGCTTCTCAGCATTCCTGTAATTTTGCTGTAGCAATGCCCACAAAAATAATTCTACGAACCAAAAAATATATTCCTTCTCAATTTTAACAAAGTATATATTGCTGTAGCATTCTTGACAAAGAGCAGAGCTATAACCATCAACTGAAAAGTGCCTTTTGTTCTGGATGGAAACCTCTATATATTCAAAATTAATGGGAGAGTTTCCGGAAGAAAGATTCCAGAAAAGCGGAACAACAACTATCATGAGAGCTCCTAGTCAAGCAAAAGAGAGACTGAAAGCGATTCACTGGATTGACTGACTTGCTTTCCTCCCTGATTGGCTTTATTGCCTGGAATGACTTCCCGAAGGAAAGGACTTAGCGCTAATTACTTTCGATGATCAAACCTTTTTGAAAGACCATCTGAAGGGAAAAAGGTAAAACAGGTTTATATGAGTAAGTGACAAAACTAAAGAGGAGAATAACTTAGAACGATGTATAATTTAAGAGCATTTTATGATGTGACTCTGTGAGGAATCAGGATCACTGTTATAACTTATCACTGCTAATAACATCTTGGACCAATCTCATATTGGAGCTCAAACTGTGGTTTAGAATCCAATCCATAAAGAATCAAGATCCATGGTTGCAACAAATTAAGGGCAGGAAAAAAATGGAGTTAGCCCCTGCATTAGTTTGGATGTGAAACAGAAAAAAATGGCTTTTCAGCAGCAGGATTTCCAGATTGTGGTCATAATAGAAATTTCAACAAATAATGCCACATGGATAATCTGCTGAAGAAGGATACATGTCATCCTGAATATTAGGATTAGGTTGCGGTGGGGAGGAATGCAATGAGGAATAGGGTTCAATGATAGAGAAGAATGTAGCATAACCTGCTATGAGTACTCTTCTCATCACACGTGACACAAGACATTGAGAAGGGCATGTCATAGCTCAAAATCATACAGAGGCAGAAATCACAACAGAGCTGGAATCATATATTTGCATAGTCACCTCTATAATAGTATAAACAGAAGATGTGTAGCAATGGCAGTAACATGAACTATATCACTGGAAGTTCAGACAAGCTAACTCTGTATGCTGAGTCGTGGACAGTGGAAGTGCTGGAGTTTGTGGCGTCGACGGCTCTGCGGCTGTGTGGAATGGCTGCGCGTCGAACTGGTTGTCTTCGGCGTCGACGACTCTGCGGCTGTGTGGAATGGCTGCGCGTCGAACTGTTTGTCTGCGGCTGTGTGGAATGGCTGGAGTCTGCGCGTGAACTGTTTCTCTGCGGCTGTGTGGAATGGCTGGAGTCTGCGCGTGATACATTAATAATAAAGATAAACAGAAATATGGCGGGACGCGGGTGGCTGAACTGAAATCTGGCGGGACTCGGGAAACTGCCAATAATCGGCGAAATCGCCAGGCTCGCGAGTCAAACTCGCGTTGACCACGAGTCAAACTTGGTCAACGCGAGTTGACGCGCGGAGTTTCAGAATGGATCTTTTCGCCGCCGACCCGATTCTAACTCGCGATTAATCGCCAAAATCGGCGATTCCTATTTCACTACTGAGGAGGAACCAAATGATGAGCAAAACACTTGATCTATATCCCATTGTGTTGGATGATATTGATCCAACATCAGAATGGGTGGAGACTGAAGATCCTGTGTTTGAGGTTGATTTTGATATCGACATGGATTTAGCGGGGGATGAAGCAAATTATGTGGCGGCATCAGAACCAGGATCAATAGCGGCATCAAGGAAAGGCAAAGAACCAATGGAAGGCACTAGTTGTGTAGGTCAACAAACTCGTGCTTCCATTAGGTCCACTTCTATTATTATTGGTGGCATTGATATTGAGGTTGCAGATCAGGCTGAGGCATCCTTAGACTCTGAACCAGATGATGTCTATGTAGCTCCTGCTAATGATCCTGTGGCTAGTAGTGGTGATGAACTTGATGATTGATCATGTGTGCACTGTAGACTTGTAGTAGGCCAATGGCGTCATAGCTTGCAGCATTGTTTTTGTATTTTATAGGCCATTTAGAGCCTCATTGCTTATGTATTTTGCTATTTTGTCGATGATATGTATTGCACTTGGTGCCATTTTGATATATTCACCTTTACATGGTATATAAATGAGCAAACTTTGCATATTTTGTCTCTATTGGCTTGGAATTATGGTTTTAAATCTTAAATATAGTTTTGTTTCATTATAAATTAATTATTTAATGTATTTTTTTAAAACCAATTCGTTTAGACCAAACCAGTCCCGGTTAGACCTGTTCCGGTCAGTAAACCGATTCATTAGGTGGACCGGTCTGGTCACCGGTTCCGATTTTAAAAACACTGCCTAGAACCAAATGGTCAATAAAGGAGATCCCACGGGACTAAGATCTAAGGGTAACAACTAACAACCAAAAGAGATCAAGGGGACAAGAGCACAAACTAAGCCCATCCTTTCCGCCAAATGCCCCCATCAATCCATACCTAGAAGTATCCATGATAAGTAAACCCAATACTCAATTACCAAATGACAAGACATACCTTTAGATTCGGGAGGCCCACCTTCAAACATACGATCAATACAGGTGGGTGAGGGACCACATGGCTAGCCTAGGTGGTAGAGAAATGGCACAACGAGCTAGTAGGAGGCTGCTGGCTATCGGCTGAGGCTCATCATGGAGAAAAATTTATCCTGGGGATATCACCCACGAAGTGGTGGGTAATAGGCCCCACATAAGAAAATTGGAGGAACAATGACAAAATAGGAGGAAACACTCATTTTGGGCATCTTTTATCATTTGAATATTGACTTTCACTAGCACGCTTGAGATGGAAGCCAAGTCTACATGTGTTGTTGAGCACAAGAGATTTTTTAAGCGAGAATCTCACCCATCGGTGGACCTCAAGTGCAACCCTAAGAGGGAGTCTTCATCACCTTTAGTCTAATTTGAGAGCCTTTTTCAGTGTGTTTGTGGAGCTAGTTCAACAAAGGCTGTGTGGGCCTGCACAATGCCTTTATGGGCCACACATGGGGCATTGGGAGGAAGAGGTGTTTGGGGTTGAGACTTGTGGAGGAGTTCCGGAAGGGAATTTGCTAAATATCTTAGCCATTTTGGGAGCCTTCAGTGGTGAAATTTACAGGTGGGTCGAAATACCCAATAGTAAGGGAGCCAGGAGAAATTGGGCCGAAATTCCGAGTTCAATGTGTGGCCAAACCCTTTATTGGTTTTGGTGGGTTATTGGAGGAGAGGATGGGGTTAATTTCCCGAATTTTTCTAAGCACCGGAAGGGGGTCAAGTCATCCGTTCTTCACAACTAGTAGTTCAGTTTTCTAGGTGTTTAGCATAGAGCCGTAGAGGGAACAGCTACGCATCTGTTGGGGCACTTGCTTTCATCACTTGGGCTATAATAGCTTGCATCGGGCAAGCCCGGGTGCACACTTTCCAAACATCTATTGTAACCCCATACTTTGATAATAAAATGGCTCAGAGCAACGCAATTTTTGGCTTATTTCATGGTGTCTGATTTATGTGTGATTTTTGTGGGTGTTTTTACTATGCATGCTTTGTTTATCATTGTAAAATTTCCTTAGGGATATTACAGTGGTATCAGAGCTCATAGTCTTGGCTCAGCCTTTGGGAGTAGCTTAGTCTATGACTCCAGAGGATAAGCAAAAAATCACTTACAGGAGGTACAGGTATAGAAGCAAGGAAGGGCAGCTGCAAATCACTCCTAATCCAGTGACCGTTGAATCGGAGGTTGAGAGGCTAGACATGGGGGATAATGGGGGAGACAAGATGAGTAAAGAAGAGGATTTTGCCCAACATCTTCTGAAAGCCATCAACGATCTGTCTAAGGGCATTTATGAGTTGTGGCAGTAGAATTTCAACAACAACAAGGTCAAAGGGATTAAGGGAGAAATCCATTTGGGTGAAGGCTCAGGCACTTGGCACCATCAAGCAACAAGTCCACCCCATTCACCACTTACTTCCAAGTTCCAGCAGACTGCCCAGATCTACCATTCCCACATTTCTAACATCTGGTGCTGGAGGGTTGCAAGGGCACGAGGAGATGCCCATGGGGGACTATTTTGTGGAGTATCAGTCCTATGGGCCCGATTTCAGAGATGCCATCACCTTTAGGGACTTCTGCCAACTCAAGGGCAACAATAGGAGCAAGGGGCAGAGTGGAGGAGGCTACACACATGGCACTGACCTTCAACGCATGATGGGGAGATTATTCCTCCCAACTTTTGATGGCTCAACCAAGAGCTCGGCTAGGGCGTGGGTTGAGAAGTTAGATGTATATTTTTAGCTCAACCAGATGACAGAGGCAAAGGCAATTAAAATTGCCACACTGCACTTAGAGGGGGAAGCCCATGATTGGTGGTTCCATGGATTAACAACTATTGGACATGCGGGGGTCACGTGTTGAGAAACCAATGCTAGTAGAGTTAGGTTTAGATTTCTCTTTCTTGATAATTATTTGTGAATTATGTTGGCTTCTTTTACTTCTTTGTTATATCATCTTTCATCAAGAAATTACCAAATTATGTGTGTATGAAGATCACAAAAACACAAGACACAAGATGTAGGCACTATTCCAGGGAAAAACCCCTATCTAGGGGAAAACCCAGTCAAAATCTCTTCCTTCAATGGTTTTCTTGAGACTCTTCAGCCTAGACACAAACCTCCTCCAACCACCAAGTCAACCTCTTGACTTTGACCTTGCAGTAGCAACACTTCGACCCAACAAATGGAAACAACAGCAGCAACAACAATTTCGACTTGACCAGAAAGACTTCGATCTCCTCGAGGAATCCACATGAGAGAGAGGTAGATAGCCCAAAATTTCGATTTTGCCTATTTCTCCCTTCTTCTCCAACTTCACACTCCTTTTAGCCTCTTTTCCTACTTCGCACTTTTCCAACTCTTTCTTTTGGATATCGAATTTGTGTGAGAGTGAGTGAATGCTCCGAATGAATTCGATATGCTTGTATATATAGGCTTTAGGTGAGGTCGAATTACCTTGTTTGAAGCCAACTTGGTGTGGAGGTATCAAATACCTAATTGACTCAATAATAAATTTTTTTACATGATTCAAAAGCCCAAGAAGGGTCTCCTTAAATGGACAATGACTCTAATGACTTAGAATAAATCCTAGAAGTCCTCAATGGGGACTTTGACCTAAAACATGATGATTCAAACATGACACCCATGCTTTAATAAGTCACAATAATAATAATAAAATATCTTTTTCATTCTTTTGATATATACATTTCATTGTGACTCAAATACATTTTATGAAGACCGAGCCTAGTTACATTCGTCAATACTCCCTCTTAACTATGGAGGTATTCATACTTAAATATACAAGTACATGGAAGATCTCGAAACATGTGAACTATGAAGAGTTTAGGCACCGCAATGCCATGGACTAGATTCCTGACTAGGGCAATCTATCCAGGTGGGACTAAGATGGACTAAAGCTTTCAGCCAGTCTAGGTACCTTCAGGATTACTTGCTAACCATCAACCCAGGGATCTAGATGTGTATCTGAGGTTAGAGTTCTATGACCAACGCCACCCTCCCTACTTCATGATATAGACATCAACACATAGTGCCGGTCGGATGTCATCCCAGGCAATGTGTCTCACACACAAAGCCTCAACACTCCCAATTCTTCCATTGGTAGCAAATCTTCCCCGTTCAAACAGATGGTAACAAGTCTCTCTCGTGTAACCTGCATGCAATCAAACCTCTAAGAGATTTACCTGTACAAACACAACCCCAATCAGTAACAAACTTTCAAATGTACATAAGTAAACACAAACCTTTGGGGTCTTCCAGACATCTATGTTGATTTATGGTAGTATCAGATGTCCTATAAGCCTCAAAATTTGTGGGGAGGCTTGGACACATGTATTCCACAATACCCATAAATCGTTTTGGGATATTCCACCCGGAGACAATTTTATTAAAATAATTAATTATTTTTAATGGGTGCCTAAGTTTAAACTTAGGAAATTAAAATAATTAAAGGGTATTAAGCAAACTGTGGGTGAAACTTCTAGAAGAAGACGAGGGTCAATTCAATATGATCTAAGCCATTGATTAGAATCTAATATTGGTCATTGATTACTCAATTGGAAGATTATAAGAAGGACTTCGATGGGCATTTGGAAAACACACTGGGCAGATACTCAGTTACCCAAGTAAGATCGATTTTCTCATAGGTCGAAGTTCGGCAAGAGGAAATCGAATTAGAGGGAGAGTTGTAGGTGAGAAGGAGAGAGGGCATCAGCGTCAACATCAACATTAGTCAGGGGGCAAGAGCAGAAAGAAGACCCAGAGCAGAGGAGGGACATCGCTGAGGCTATGACGCTGGGACTGTGCAGTCCCTATGCAGAAGCTGACGCAGTGAGACACAGGGGGGCAACAGGTCCTCTCTAGAGTCGAAATTTAGCTGAGAAACGTGAGAATATCTTTTGTAATATTTCTCACATAAATTCCTCTTCTATTCTGCTAGTCGTATCTTGTACATGAGATTTTTGCTGAAGATTAATAAAGGAACCCTGATCTGTTGCATCGGTTTTCCCAAATTGGGTTTTTCCAGGGGCAATTGTCCAAAAATAACTGTCATTGTGATTATACTTGCCCTAGTATTTTTCCTCGCATTTATGTTCTGCAGTATTTTAATGGTGAAGGCTACAGTGGAATTTATTTCGATATTTGTTGTAGAAACACTGCGAATAACTTATTTCTAAAATAATAAGTAGAAGAAATAATTTCAGTCACTGCAGTTGGATTTCTATTTAGAAATTTTCACAAACTAGATGTTGCTTCTCAATTTATCATAGTAGGACTTTCAAACGAATCTTGATTGAAGATTCCTCAATCATACATCTTCCTTTCCTACTTCACATGCAACAACATATTCTACAATCAGATCCTGCTTTCCTTATCTCAACAGCCCCTCAAAATGCATTCTCTAATTTCTTCTTTCAAGGTGTCCATCATGACTATGATATGCCCTCCCTCTTAACGAGGGAGATTTCTTTTATCTAGGCTCCCTCTTAACTTAGGGAGATCAACTTTTTGTAATGACATTGGAGAATCTTTTATGGTTTCCATCCTTCTTATTGGAGTCATTATGTAATATGACCATCATCATTCATATAACTTTCTTCATCATGCTTATCATATCAACTTTACTTACGAATGTCTTCACCATCTTGAAGATTATGTATGTGCACAACTTAGATAGCAAGTACAACCAAATCCATAGAAGCATGAAGTTAACCATATCATAATCATATAATAATGGAAGCATTAGACATCAAATACCTAAACTTAGTTAGGTTCACAAGCAACAATAAATACATACTTTTATACTTAAACTTCTTGTTAGGGTTTTTGTCATAAACCCTAGACATCATCATCATGATTTTTTAGCAACTTAAATAGGCTAACAATCTTCATTAAATCTAGGGCTTCAATATTTCTTCCAGAGATATGACATACCCTGCTACAAAATATTGCAAACCCTAGAAGCAATTCAAATAATTCTACTAGGATTTAATGCAAACCCTAGATTCCATACATGAGACAATCTTTCAACAATCAGCTCAATTTCAGATTTCAACAATCTTTCATAAATCTCAGTTTATCACACTGTCACCTTATATTAAAGAATTGAACTTGTACTAAAGTTTAGTTACAAAAGCCTAGATAATATTAAAACATATTATCAATTAACTAATAACATAGGTCTATAAGAATTAAAAAAAAAAAAAAATATTAGTAAAGTGATAAATGAATGCTACTCATCAATAAATAATAAAAAAATCAAAAAGGATTTATAATTTAATTAAAAAGAAATTTTATAAACAGTAGGATAAATTTATTACAATAATATTCTCTTTAAAAACATAAGTTTAGTAATGTTAATACCAAGATTTATACTAATTGAAAATAATATAACTTACATTATAATATATTAGCAATAAATTAAAGCATTAATTCATAAAAATCATTATTCAAATAAAATAGAAAATCATAAAGATTTATAATAAAATTAAAATATAATTTATTAATTAAGGGTCATAATAAAAAATGAATTAGAATAAAAATTAAGTTTAAATAAAAATTATGTTTAAATAAGAAAGTGATTATTCACTTTGAGCTGGTCGGCTCCCCACCTTGGCAGCACAACAGATCATATATATAGCCCCATTTCTCTTCTTTGTAGATTTAGCGCTGAGGATGAGTCTTGTTCTAGACTCGAAATGTAGACATAAAAATGCAGATTGTGGAATATCCGAGCTCACAATTTCAAAAACCACACCACGGAAATCTCCAAACCATTAAAACCCAAGATATCACAAACACTCATCCTAGAGTATCAAATTTCGACTAGGGTTTAGTTCCAAACCCAAGGACTTATGACCATCAATAATTAGGTTAACACATATATCTAGGATTCCATCATCAAGCATATCATAGCAACATATGTTAGTCAAACCTAATGACACAAACACATTCAGAGATCTAACATATTTGATTAGATGGGCAAACATATGCCTAGGGTTTCATTCCTAGGACATGATCTAAAATAAGGGTCTTGCTCATAAACCCTACCAAACCTTAAAGATTTATGGCTTCAACAAAAAACCCTAATTTATCAATACTTCAAAGGTTTGGAATTTTAGACATCACCATTCAACCCTAACAAGTTAGGGTTTTCATAACCATACCAAAACCCCAAATATGACATCATCAAACATTTTCTTTAGACTTCATAAATAACCCTAAATAGGCTGGGGTTTCACACATTATCATCAACATGCCCTCAAGTTAGGGTTTTTACAAAGAACCTTTTTAGGGTTCCATAAGAATAATCAAAGATATGAGGAGGGTAGATTTATCTAAAGATTAATCACTTGATCAAGAATCTTTATGATTCAGAAGAGCTAGACACAACAATGTTAGTAATGTAGAATAAATTTACAAAACTAATGAATATACCTTTATCATGAAGAGAACAATGTTTGTGGTTTAAGGCATACCTCTTAACAAACCTTGTAATTCCAATGCTTTGTTTTGTGAGGTCTTCTTTATAACCCTTGAGCATTTAGCAAGCCTTTCTTAAACAAGGAAAAATCTAGAAGAAATGTTATTAGCATCTTAATACAAATACATCTTAGATTAGAAAATGCAACCAAATATAAAAAAGACAACACAAGGAGTGAGATACTTATCTTTGGAAAATGATGAGAGCTCCCTTTCAATCCAATCTCGAGGGATGCCTATAGCTTTATTAAAACAATTCAAAAATGTTTTTCCAAAGAATGTTAAACCTAGAAATCAAAACATAAAGGAAATCAATTCAAAACTTAGAGTAGAAGGATATGCAAGGGATAGAGTCCCTAAGAGTTCCTAGAAAATAGGTCTTTGACTTCGGGTCCTTCCATCGTGTTCTTCTTTGGTGAAACTTCCTTGGCAAAGTTTGCTTGATCCTTGTCCCTCTTTTATTCCTAGGATTATCAGGACAATCACTTCTATAGTGACCCAACTTGTGACAGTTGTAGCATTCTATCTTGAATAGGTCTACCTTCCTTCATGGCCCTCTAGACTTCTTGATTTCTTTGTAGACTTCTTCACTTTTCCTTACTAGATCCAAGACTTTAACCTTTTCGAGGATGAGATCTATTTTCTTCTTCCAAGCATTGTAATTGGATGCTCCTTCTAATTTGTTCTCTCCCTTTATTGTGATAGACATTGTCTTTGAAGATAGTAAGCTTTTTTCCTTATAAGGTCTCCTTATATGATCCTTTGATCAACTTCTTGAGGTTCCTTAGATTCCTTTCAATAGATCCTTAAATTGCCTTTTTCCTCCTTCTTCACCTTAGCTCCATTCTCCAACTTCAATGATGTTGATCCCAGGCCTCTAACAACATAGCTTTTGTTGTCTCCCAATTCCACTGCATGAGAAGATGGTTCCTTTGATAGAGTGTGAAGTTGTTTACTCTTCCCTATCATATGCCTTGATGCTCCACTGTCAATAATCCATGCATTATCATCATTAAGTGAACCTGTAAGTGCAGCCAAGAACCCTTGACTTTTGACCTTGTTGAATAAGTAGTAGAAGATCTTCTTGATCCAACTTCCTGTAGTATTGAATCCCATTCTCATATAACTTATCATAGAGGGAGTACCCATTTCCTTCAAGCCAACAGAGTGATCTTCAATATTCCTTGACCTTAGCTTTGATACCGTGTTGAGAAATCAATGCTAGTAGAGTTAGGTTTAGATTTCTCTTTCTTGATAATTACTTGTGAATTTTGTTGGCTTCTTTTACTTTTTGTTATATCATCTTTCGTCAAGAAATTACCAAATTATGTGTGTATGAAGATCACAGAAACACACGACACAAGATGTAGGCACTCTGCCAGGGAAAAACCCCTATCTAGGGGAAAACCCAGTAAAAATCTCTTCCTTCAATAGTTTTCTTGAGACTCTTCAACCTAGACACAGACCTCCTCCAACCACCAAGTTAGCCTCCTCTTCTAGCAACTTCGACCTAGAACTTCGACCTTGCAGCAACAACACTTCGACCTAGCAAATGGAAACAACAACAACAACAACAACAATTTCGACTTGACAAGAAAAACTTCGATCTCCTAGAGGAATCCACACAAGAGAGAGATAGATAGCCCAAAATTTCGATCTTGCCTTTTTGTCCCTTCTCCAACTTCGCACTCCTTTTAGCCTCCTTTCCTACTTCGCACTTTTCCAGCTCTTTCTTTTGGATATCGAACTTGTGTGAGAGTGAGTGAATGCTCCAAATGAATTCGATCTGCTTGTATATATAGGCTTTAGGTGAGGTCAAATTGCCTTGTTTGAGGCCGACTTGGTGTGGAGGTGTCAAATACCTAATTTGACTCAATAATATATATTTTTTTACATGATTCAAAAGCCCAAGAAGGGTCTCTTTAAATGGACAATGACTCTAATGACTCAGAATAAATCCTAGAAGTCCTCAATGGGGACTTTGACCTAAAACATGATGACCCAAGCATGAAACCCATGGTTTAATAAGTCATAATAATAATAATAATAAATATCTTTTTCATTCCTTTGATAAATACATTTCTTTGTGACTCAAATACATTTTATGAAGACCAAACCTAGTTACATTCTTCAACATCATTGCCTATGAGGATTTCACCCGGAGGGTATTGGAGCATTTTGAGAGGAGAGATTCGGAGGAGCACTTTGGAGAGATGGCATGACTCAAGCACACTGGGAGTGTTGAGGCCTATATCTCTGATTTCTTGAGATTGCCAATGATGGTGCTCGATTTATCAGAGGCCAGGAGGGTTTTCATGTTCTTGGAGGGGCTAACAGAGCCACTGAGGGTTTTGGTGAGGTCCAATAGGCCCACCACTTTGCAGGATGCAGTTGGTAGAGCTCGGGACTTACAGGATGCTCTACCCAGGGCCAAACGGTAGATACCGCTTGTTACCCACCATTTTATGGGTGATATTACTAGGAGAAATTTTTTCTCCATGATGGTCCTCAGCTGGCAACCAACAACCCCTTGTAGCCACAAAATAGCTCATTATTCCATTTCTCCACTACCTGAGCCATCCATGTGTTCTCTCACCCATCTGTAATGATCATATGTTTGAAGGTGGGCCTCCCAAACTTAGAGGTATGCCTTTTCATTTGAGTATTTTAGTTTACTTATCATGGAAACTCTTGGACATGGATTAATGGGGGGATTTGGCAGAAAGAGTGGACTAGGTTTGTGCTCTTGTCCCCTAGGTTTCTTATGGATGTTAACCTTGAAACCTAGTCCTATGGGATCTCTTTTATTGACCTTTGGGTCTTAGGGATGGTACTACATGGGAAACTCTGATTTTGGTTGCGTGGTCGCGTTTCCCAATCCACATATATCACTCCCCTTCCACTCATTACAACCCCATTCATCTATCCTCCCACCTGGGTCCACATTTCTTCACTAGTTCCACATAGGATTAGCCTTCCCCTCCCCTTTGCCCACACCTTGGGTTGGGCCTGGAACAATGCCCGAAGGTTGATACAGCTAAAGTGAATATAAAAAGCATAACTGACCACATTCAATAGGAAATTGTACCACAAAATGCAAAATATGGTTAGGACAAACACATTTGACACGTGGGCAAAAGCTATTATATGATCTCTACCCCCTTCCATGGCCATCACCCTGGTTCTTATAGGCCCTAGATGAGCCTCCTTTATCATTCAGGAACCCATGATTGTCCCAACCCTTAGTGGGCGATGAACTACCCCATCTTAAAAGGGGGTATCCACTGTTGTACTTTGCACATCATGCTTTCATTCCTCTGAGCCCCAAGCATTTAACCAGAGACAATCATAAAAGGAAAATGGCAGACGAATAAGGGTGGAAAAATCAAGGCCATGGTAACTCATGTACCACGATTGCTCTCTCCTACACGTCATTTACCCAAGTGTGGACTTCCCTTTTATTAGCTACCCTTGTACCATGGCATGTGACTTAGATTGTCCCCCTTCGTCCCCTACTCTGTTCCATCATTTTATCACATGCCACCACCATTTGAAGGATGTACCATGAACATACCCCCCCTTTAGAAGTGGAAACCACCTAATAGGCTGCTAGGTTAACCCCCCTTGGAGCTTGGAGACATTAGCACATACCAAAGGCCACTATGGAAGGGCATGCCATTATGAAGTGCCCACTTTTTCTCCATGGTTTGTAAACTCTTTTACTTGATTGATTTAATGACTTGGTATGCTGGAAGGCACGGGGACGCATTGGATCTTATGCAGGATTGCAGATGGTCTCTATTGTGGGTTTGGTCTCCCTATACGGGGTCCAAACCCTCTAGAGGGATACATTGGCACATGTAGGGTGTGTGTAGAGAGTCGTGGGCCTCCACAACAACATACAACATTCCATGGATCCCTAGAGTCATTCATAGATTTCTCATGGTTCACCTCTTGGGCGAGGAAGATGCACTTGGTTCACCATGTCCAGTCAGCCTCACAACTACATAATGCACTTCGCAGATGACCCAGGGCATGTATGATGATGTGGCATCACTTATACCATCATCTGATCCCTTCCAAATGGTCTACAAGCATCTTCGATCTGTTCAGATACCCATGAGGACACTTGTGTGCCCCCACACCCATTTGGGAGCACCACAGGTTTAGTACTTGGAGAACAAGGCTCCAACCCCTTGTCCACTGCTTTTGGGAGTCCTATCTCACATTATGGCACTTATAGACTTCATTAGGCCTCCTCTAAGGCCCAACAACACATGTTATTTATCATTCAACCCTCTTGAAAGGCTTTACTTTTTTATTATTGAGCTAGTTTGGTGGGCTTATCACCAAAAGGTTGTTATTATGCACATTATTTTATTTTAGGGGCTCAATTAGGCCAAATTAGCTAAACTGAACTCATTAGAGATTGTATAAATAGATGAGAGGTGATTCATTCTTTCATCACTTGGATTGGAAGATATTTTATTGTGAGATTTTCGCTATCTTTTGAGGATGAGACTTTTAGGATGAATGGATGAATTTTGATGTTTGATTATTCTTCTTTGTCTTGGAGCTTCTATGATTGGCATATTTTGGTGATTGGATATATTCTTCTTACATGTAAGTACCATTTTAATGCTATTTTGATTCTTTATGTTGCCGCATTCATGATATTAGGATATTCGCTATTTTAGGATTAATTTGTTGCTTTTCTTGGAACAAAATTGTGGAAATTGAATCTCTAAATAGTATTGTATCATGATTGGGCCATGTTTGAATGAATGAATGTTCCTAGAGACATCTTTGTCTTGATAAGTCACCAAATATTGTCAAATGAAGTATAAATGACCTTGAAGCTACTTCCATTAAGCCCTAATGCCCAACGAAGTTGTCTTTTAGGCCTCCTTGACAAGTGGAAATCAATCCAAACTCTAAATCTTCCATGACTCCATCGCTCCCAAAGGAAAAAACACTGGTCCTCCTTTGGTGATCACTTCAAAGCTAATTTCTTTCACCTTCCCCTCTTTTCTAGGCCTAGCCTACATAGGTCACCTAGGGCATCAATTAGCTCACAATCTAGCCATCTAAATACTTCATTTTTTGGTCCACAACTGCGTTGGCGTGTCCTCAAGAAGGCCTCCAAATTTCATGAGATTCCAATGGTGGGATCTTGAGAAATCGCAAGCCCTAGCTCGAAGACCAATTCTTACCCTTGGTTTTCCTTTGGCTAGTAGCCTCATTGGGATCCTTGCATTGCCTTTCATTGAAAATTCATTCTTTGATCCCTTTCTCCTCCCTAATTAGGTCAAGCATATCATTGGTTGCTAAATCCTATCCCCTTAACCTAACCTCGGGTCCACTTGGTCCTCTGTGGTCCCATACATTATTAAGGTTAATTCTTCAAAGATCACTTGGAACCCAAGTTTCCATAGGAATTTTAGGGCCTAGGGATTTCCTTATTAAAGAAACATACTCACCCAAGTTTCCATAGGAATTTTAGGGCCTAGGGATCTCCTTATTAAAGAAACATACTCAAAACCTATCTCTTTAAATTATTCTTAAGCTGTAGAGATCAAAACTGGAAAACGGGAAAACAGAAACCGTAAAATTTTTGATTTTGTACTTACCTGGACTGCTATCTGATCCGGTGAAGTTGATGATGCTACAACTGCTCTGCTCCAATTACCCGGGAGACCAATTCCACCCAGCCAGACTGAGCAGAGACTGGCTGCTCATTCCAGTGAGCTTCTCACAGAAGCTCACTGTCCCCCGTGCCCAGAACCTCAGACGGATTAAAGCTCTTCCAATGGCAGACCTTTCTCACTGGCAGACCTCTCTCACTGCTGAATCCTTCCTCTTGGTTTCTAACTTCGTTCTTCCAGCCCCCTTTCTCGGTTCAGACCTCTGGTTTTATCTGCGGGCCTGGCGGTGGCCGCCCTCCCACCTGCAGCCATCGCCTTTCCTCCTCCCGACACGCCTTCCATGCATTTTGTGGCTCTCAGATATTTTTCCGTTGCTGTCTTATGACTTTGCTTAGGTATCCCATTTGGTTTATGCGCCCATTATATAAGGGTGTTTGCTTTTCCTTTTTTTTGATTTTATTTTTATCATAAGGTTTGATTTTATAAAGTTCAATATATATATTTTATAAAGTTTAAAATTTATATTTATAAAGTTAAATCATATTTATTTTAAACTTTGATTCATATTTGTTTTAAGGTTTATTATATCTGTTTTTAATATAAAGTTTAAAACTTTATATTAGAGGATTAGTTTAGGTGGGTTGTTACATACACTCCCCCTTCAGAAAACTTCGTCCCGAAGTTAGAGTTTTAGGTTTAAGATTTTAATGGTCACGTCTTTCCCTATCCAGGTCCCCAAGCTATTCTAAAATCCTCCTATCCTTCCTAATCTCTTCTGCTCCCATCCTATCCGTCCTCTACTGGAGTATGCCATGGCGTCAGTTTTACTGACCTAACCATTCATAAACTCTAAGGTGACAGCGTCGGTTATACCGACCTGATTTCGAGTAGGTATCTGGCAGTCATCATCACACATCTAGGGGAGCGTGATTCACACAGTCCTCCCATGACTCCAGGATTCGGAGGATAAACGGTGGGCAACACCTCCACCCCTCCTAGTAGAATTAGGGCTAATACCCTATCATAGAATCACTTCGAGCTTTAATTGTTCTGAGGTTCTGTCATCACGTGGTCATCCCGGTAACTGTCTATTACCTGCAATCATACACTTATCTATGCATTCGTAAAATGTGTATCAGCATATTCAAAATAACTCACGTATTATTCACTTATGAATTCATCTATGATACTACAGTACAACATATTTTGCCATATTCCATGCATGTCTTTTGACCTTCATCTAGAATGTACTCACTTCCTGATTTCTATCCCATTGGTCGTATTGACATGTATAAATAAATCAGATCTATAATATCTTAATTTCTTTCAGAAGTAAAATCATTCAACGATTTCTATTCCATTGGTCGTATTGACATGTATAAATAAATCAGATCTATAATATCTTAATTTCTTTCAGAAGTAAAATCATTCAACGATTTCTATTCCATTGGTCATATTCACAGGTATAAATAAATCAGATCTATAATATCTTAATTTCTTTCAGAAGTAAAATCATTCAACGGTTTTTTTTTTTTTTTACTTTACCTTGACAACTATAATTTAGTAAAACGAACCACATATATCGTTTTGGTATCCATGTACCAGCAGAAATTAAACATATATTATGTCACAAAATGTCACGTTTATCTATAATCATTCAAAAATGTTTCTGAGTCTCTGATTGCAGTGAAGTAAATATATACTAAACATAGTTTAAAGTTCTTCAAAATTGACATAGATTAGGGTATCTTTGACATATGTCCTCTGTATTTTCCCAAGTTGCTGATCCAGGACTATACTTGTTCCATTGAACCTTAACTTGGTCCACTAGGCGGTTCCTGAGTTGACGAACTCTACGTTCCAGTATACGTAACGGTTCGACCGTTATGACTCCCTCGTCCGATACCTGCAATTCCTTCCACTGGAGGTTATGAGATAGATCAGCTATATAATGTCTTAATACAGAAACATGAAATACATTATGAATTCTATGCAGGTGAGGTGGCAGGGCAAGACGATAGGCAACAGGTCCCACTCTTTCCACGACTTTAAATGGCCCAATAAATCGGGGTGACAACTTTGTCCCTTTTCCGAATCGAATAGTACTTTTATTTGGTTTGATGCGGATGAAAACCTGATCCCCTACTTCATACTTCCTATCAATTCTGTGAGCATTAGCATAACTCTTTTGTCTATCCTGGGCTTCCTTTAATCGTTGTCTAATTTGTCTTACCTGTGCTTCCATTTCATGGATTAATTCAGGTCCTATAATCACTCGATCTTCTAACCTGTCCCAACTTAATGGTGTTCTGCAAGGTCGACCGTATAAAGCTTCAAATGGAGGCATTCCAATCGAGCTGTGGTAACTGTTGTTGTATGCGAATTCAACCAAGGGTAAGTACTTTTCCCAGTGTGACTGTTGATCCATCACATACATTCGCAACATGTCTTCAAGAACTTGATTTACTCTTTCAGTTTGCCCATCAGTGTCAGGATGGTAAGCAGTGCTTAAATTTAGCTGAGTACCTAAGGCTGTCTGCATGCACGTCCAGAATCTAGAAGTGAATCGCAAATCTCTATCGGATATAATCTTTTTAGATACTCCATGAAATCTGATAATTTCATTTATGAATACTCGAGCTACGTCAGCAACATCGTAAGTATTTCTTACGGGAATGAAATGGGTGCTTTTTGTTAATTTATCCACCACTACTAAAATGGCATTGTGTCTTTGAGAAGTAAGAGGTAGTCCAGTGATAAAATCCATAGAAATGGTCTCCCATTTAGACATAGGAATGTTGTGGGGTTGTAAGAGGCCCGCCGGGTGACAATGATCTGCCTTTACTTGCTGACATTCCAAACATTTTGCAACAAATTGAGTGATATCGCGCTTCATACCTGACCAAAAGAAGAGTTTCTTGGTGTCCGCATACATTTTCCCTACTCCAGGGTGAGCACAATATACTGCTCTGTGGGCTTCCCCAAGGATGGTATCTCGAAGATTTTTATCATCAGGAATATACATCCTTCCATGGAATCGTAAGATTCCATCGTTTTCTAATTCATAACCCTCAAATTTAGGTTCTTTTGCCCTTTTTCCCTCAAGACTTGCTCTCACTTTTAAATACCATCTGTCTTTTATAAGATGATCCAGTACTCGTTGTCTTAAGTCCAATTTAATGGGTATGAGAGAAAATACCCGAGGTCTCCTGCTTAAAGCATCGGCTACTACATTTTCTTTTCCCTTAATGTATGATATTCCGAAGTCATATTCACTTAGGAATTCACTCCATCGCCTTTGCCTGGCATTTAAGTCTCTTTGGGTGAACAAATATTGTAGACTTTGATGGTCGCTTTTAAGTGTAAAACTTCGTCCCACTAGATAGTGTCTCCAATTCTTTAAAGCTAGCACTACAGCGGCTAATTCTAAATCGTGAGTAGAATAAAGTTCTTCATGAGGTTTTAACTTTCTGGAAGCATATGCTATCACTCCCCTATCCTGCATCAACACTGCACCCAGCCCTTGCTTGGATGCATCAGTACATACCGTAAAGTCTTTGCCCATATCAGGGACTCTTAGGATTGGTGCACTGGTGAGTAGTCTTTTGAGTTCAGAGAATGCTTTATTACATTCCTCGGTCCATTCATACTTAACACCTTTACGCTGAAGGGTTGTGATTGGCTTTGCGATTTTGGAGAATCCCTCTACAAATCTCCGGTAATAACCGGCTAAACCCATAAAGCTTTGTATCTTATGTGCATTTTTCGGTATTGGCCATTCCATGATCGCTTTTACCTTCTCAGGATCTACTGAAATCCCTTCACCTGATATGATGTGACCCAAATAATGAATCCTTTCCTGAAAGAAGGAACACTTGGATAGTTTTCCATATAACTGACGTTCTCTAAGGCAGGACAATACTATCCGCAAATGATCTTCATGCTCTTTCTCATTCTTGGAATAGATGAGAATATCATCTAAAAAGACTTGCACAAATTGATCAAGATATTCACGGAAAACACTGTTCATAAGATTCATGAACACGGCTGGCGCATTTGTTAATCCAAATGGTACCACAGTAAATTCATAATGTCCAAAACGTGTCCGGAATGCAGTCTTAGAAATATCATTTTCAGAAATCCTTAGCTGATGATATCCTGATCGAAGATCAATTTTTGAAAAGACAGCAGCTCCTTTCATTTGATCGAAAAGATCATCGATTCGAGGCATAGGGTATTGATTCTTTACTGTAGCTCGATTCAAGTCTTGATAATCTATGCATAATGTTAAGGATCCATCTTTCTTCTTCACAAAAATTACAGGAGCGCCCCAAGGTGATGTATTGGGCCGAATATGCCCTATGTCGAGTAGTTCCTTCAATTGGATTTGCAATTCCTGAAGTTCTGGAGCTGTCATTCTATAAGGTGTTTTAGAGATCGGTTGGGTACCTGGTTTTAATTCAATAGTGAGATCCAATTCTCTTACCAGGGGTAATCCAGGTAGTTCCTTTGGAAATACATCCGGGAATTCGGCTAACACCGGATATTGTTCTAAGGATGGCCCTTTTTCCTGGCTTACTTCTTGAATTGCATAAGCCTGACAACCTTTTCTTAAACAACGCTTCATCTGCATTACTGAAATGTAGCGTAAGGAAACTTCCCTCTTGATTCCTTGAATTTGGATTACTTCTCCCCATCACTTATGCCCAGAATCCTTTTCCCATAACAGTCTACCCAAGCTTGGTGAGCTTCTAGCCAATCCATACCTATGATAAGATCATACGTTCCTAAGGCTGTGAAATAAACTTTCAATTTAGTCGAACAGACCCCTAGGTCAATTTTGCATTGATCCACACTCAAGCCCACGGTTTGGAGTTCTCCTGAGGCCATTTCCACTTGGTGGAAATCATTTTGTCTACGAGTTGCCAAGCCACATTTGTTTAATGCATATGACGAAATGAAACTATCTGTGGCACCTGTATCAAATAAAATTTTGAGTTTTATACCATTGATAATACCTGAAGATTCCACTACAGTGGATTGATGGGCTGCTTGGTCATGGTTGACTACTGCATGAATTCTATGATTACCTTGATTGGTTGATATCGGCTCCTTTCCAGTCCTATGCAATATATTCGATGAAGCTTCTGGGCAGTCACGCTGAAAATGCGATCCCCCACATCCCCAACAATTGAGCTGCGTTGATCCTCTTGAATCAAGGTGTGAATTTCTAGAGAACGAGCTTCGTCCTCTCATGTTGATTCCTCTCGCACTTCTTCCTCTACCGGCAGTCCCTCGTGATGCCCATGGTCTGGTGTTTGATGATTCTGCGGCTATAGTGTTTACTGCCATGGGAGCTCTTGTCCCCACATTTGGGGTAAACCTGTTACCATAAGGTGGCCTCGAGCTACCTCCTCTGAAGAAGTTCCGGGGAGCCTTCCCTGGAAATCCTGATTGTAAAGGCCCTGCTGGCCCCATATCTTTTTTGATTCCTAGGTGCTCTTCAGCATAACGACCACATTCAACCGCCTCAGCTACTGATGACGGTTTCCACATGCTTACCAATGCCCTAATGCGAGGGTTTAACCCAAATATGAAGCGTTCAGCTTGACGTTCATCAGAGTCTAAGTAGTGAATGTATTTTACAATCTCCATAAACCTTATCTCGTACTCTTCCACTGTTTTATTTCCTTGAATTAATGTATGAAAGGCTCTGGCTTGCTGTTGTTGAAAGTATGGAGGTAAATACTTTGCGCGGAACCTTTCCTCAAATAGTTCCCAAGGAACATTATCCGATGTAAGGTACAGCTGCTTTTCCAGATTTCCCCACCAAATCAAGGCACTTTCCTTTAGTTGAAACACGACATTTTTGTTTTTGCTGAAGACGAATAATCTCTTAACCTAAAGCATCAGTTCATTCCTTCCAACCATGCTTCAGCGCGTTCACCTGCTCGACCTCCTGAGAATTCTGGGAGTTTGATTTTCTGAAGCTCCCTAGAAATGTCGTCTTTCGATCTTCCGGGCTCAAAATTCTTTGGCTCCGCTGAACTGGCAGCGAAATGTTGAAATTCCTCTTTGGTTTTAGCCTTAGTTGATTCTTTTAATGTCTCCAATAAGGCTTCCAAAGAGTTCATTATCACAGTTAACTCTGGCGCTCGGGCGATTGATGTTGATGGTGGTGACGATGGGGATGATGATGGCGACGGTGGCGGCCTTAATGGTGGTGATGCTGCCCGATCACGTTGTCGTCGCTCATAAGTCTTTACCATTGTAATGGTTCCTGGACATATCACAAAATTTTATAAAAATTTGAGGTAGACAGTTGAATTTTAACATATAGTTTCTTTTGCAACATCATATTCATAAACGGGTATAGTTTTGCTATTTTTATCCGCTAGGCGGATCTTACTGGTACCGAGGTCAAGGAGGGTGGTCTCGCGACCTCCTTGTCCTAATGCAGGGTATTCTATCCTAATATGAAGGATGCAATAGTGTATGGTCATGAGCTCCTAAGGTAGATCATCGAAAAATTTATTACTAAATAACATTCACAAATGAAGATGTCAGATGCCTTGTTATAATGAATATCGACAACATACTTGTCACGCCGCAACCTAGTTATTATTATTATTATTATTATTTATTTATTTATTTATTTATTTTTTTAATTTTTTTTTTTTTTTTTTTAATTTTTTTTTTTTTAGAAATCTTGCAGTAGATCTGGATATCCTTTTGGGAGATGAATATGGAAATGAGTTTTTGTGAAATTCCAAGGCCTAGTGCCTTATTTAAAACTGATCAAGCCTAAGTTTAAAATAAAATGTTTATGCATTTAGAGATAATCAATTTTTATTATATATATATATATATTTTTTTTTACTGGATACCTAGCAGTGAGTACATGTGGGTAAAGTTTGTCAGCAACCAAACACCGTGGACATTATGTGGAAATTGAGGCTTGGTTTTTTTCTAGATTTGACACTATTGTTAGGTATCCAATGTGGTGAGCAACATTGGTGTAAAGTCTAAAGTTATCTTGACAACCTTGATGCTCAAGTCAAAATAAGGTTTCTGCCACTCTTAGAAGCAACACTTAATCTAGGATACAATATGTCATATTTACATGTTGATGTTTTAACCTAGTTACTTGTGCATTCTGTTTATCGGTTCCTGGTTATGTTGACCATATGAGTAGTTCTTGCAATTGAGGAGATCTCATTCCCCTGAGATTTGGACGCCACCTGTTAGCTGGAGCTACCTAAATCTACTTGAAGAGGAGTTCAGTGTTTTGATACTCAAGTAAAACAATTTATCTTTAGTTTAGTTGACTTGTGTTCAACAATGTTACTAGAGTTGGACATGACTAATCATGCTGACCCCAAAACTAGAACTAGGAAAATACAGGACACAAAAACCAGTCACCAAGAAATATATAAAGCCTTCAAGTTTTGATTAAAATTATGTATATTCAGGTACATCCATTCAAATCCAAACCATTAGATATAAACACAAAAGTTTTTATCATGTATATTCTATATAGCATTGTAAGGGTGAGTATGACAAACGACACTGGTTGCAATACATTGCTAAACAAAATATAACTACATTGAGGCTCTAAATGGCTTGCAGAGTACAAAAATGGGGTGTGCACTGGTACAAACTGTTAAACATGGCTGGTTTCAATCCAGTTCCAATAACAATGGTCTTCAGTTGGAGTTCAGTTCAGTTGAGCAGTCAACAGTTCACTTTAAATCTATTTATGCACATACTGTCACTACTTTGGAGAGGAGTGCACTACTTCTAGAAGCTTCATGCAAGTGAATCCTCACAAACACAATTGACTTCAGGCAAAGCTTCACATGACTGCATCTCTTTTGGTAACATGTTTATCAGCACAACAAAAGCAGCTATCTACACAAGACTATCACACTCAACAGTAAACTCTATGTACGCTAGAAACTAACAGAAAATTTCAACTTCACAAACATTCTACAATCTACACTACTCTCTCTCATCTACCCAATGTGTCGTACAACTACAAGGATCAGTTCTCAAAAGCACTCATTTTCCTGCTTTGTACCACGATAAAATAAAATAAAAAAATGCACATGAGATTGCAGTAAATACAAGATGTGTACGTGAAACTCACACATGTTCTCTTTTCATAGATTCATATATTTATATACAATCAGAGTATAGAATCCTACTGAAGGACCCCCAATCTCAATACTAACGAACTGCCGTATTTTAACCCATTGACTTACAACTAAACAACTTTCTGACAACCCGTCTAATTTCTGCATTGGATCTGAGTAAAATAAGCGTCATATATTATTATTGCGTAATAGGAAGGGAAATTGCCCGGGTCGAATGGGACAGTGGACGGTTGCGTAATTATTTTCTCTATTACAAATAGTCGCATATATACGAGCGTGTTAACACTAGCGCGATAACCAACATACCCAGCGGCGGAACCTGGTGCGGTTTCAAATCGCGGAGGTGGTGCGGTTTCAAATCCCCACGGTGCACTATTTATAAGCATTTTATTATATTTTCACGCAATATCCAATTCGCAAATAGCAATGGCGGGATTCAGAGAGGGCGACAAGAGCTGGATAGTAGACGACCGAGCGGACGGGACCAACGCTCCTAACTGGCATCGTAAGGACAGAACTAAAAAACATACTTGCATTCCATCTCTATCGTCAATTGCCAGGCTACGGAGAAGCCGAATATCGGTCAATTGCCAGGCTACGAAAAAGTCGAAGCATACTTTCATTCCACCAGATGAGCTCAGGTGTGTTGACTTTGTCGACAGAAGATCGCTATATTGCAAGCTATAGTCCGTAAAGCTGCTGGATTCAAGAAAAATGATGCTCAGTCTGGCTGGGGACAACTGAGCGTGTGTCAGAACCACTATACCCCTTCGCCATATTTGTTGCCCAAAACTTTTAGAGATGGCCTTTGTGACTTGCAAATCTAAGTCATCAACTCGCTAACCGTCCAACCGGTCCACATAAAGCCGAATATCGGTCAATTGCCAGGCTACGAAAAAGTCGAAGCATACTTTCATTCCACCAGATGAGCTCAGGTGTGTTGACTTTGTCGGCAGAAGATCGCTATATTGCAAGCTATAGTCCGTAAAGCTGCTGGATTCAAGAAAAATGATGCTCAGTCTGGCTGGGGACAACTGAGCGTGTGTCAGAACCACTATACCCCTTCGCCATATTTGTTGCCCAAAACTTTTAGAGATGGCCTTTGTGACTTGCAAATCTAAGTCATCAACTCGCTAACCATCCAACCGGTCCACATAAAGCAAGATATCAACAGTCTTGTTTATGAGAAACCTTTTTATAAGATCAAGAGCATGATCGTTAACAAAACCACCTTCTATTAGCCCCGGGGTGTCAATTATATTTTGTGTAAAGCCTGCTCTTGACCCTGAACAATTTAAGGGTCGCATTGCCTCAGACAAGTAATCGGTGCAGTGCTGTCTGAGTAGCAACAGGAAACTGTTGAATACCCATCCACTCACGGACAAGCTGGGATGCCATGCCACCTGCTTCTAAGAGACAAACCTTGTCGTCGCTTTTCTGAAGACCACATCTCTGAGCGAAAGCTCTTACGGCCTGATTTCAGTCCTGTGGAAGCCCAACCCGGTGACAACAATTTCTACAAGGTTCATTCCCGACAGTGAATTTAAACTATATGTTTGCAACCCCTAAATGTTAAAACCTTGGTTCAAATATCTTTATAGAGTCTCCCTAGTGGATTGACTAGGAAAATTGATCAACACAAAAAAAAATTCGAGCGTATCAGACTAAGCCAGTCACAGGAAAGTGGGTTAATAAGGAACGAAACTTGCAGAAACACAGAAATAACGAGAACCCTGGTTTTTTCTTTTTTTACTATGCTGCAGAATTTTAACAGAGCAATTATATATATATATTTTCGGCTGTGTAGGGCCTGTGAGGTCCCGAAGGGTTTGAACGACAGGCTCTGATACCATATGTAGAGATCAAAACTGGAAAACAGGAAAACAGAAACTATAAAATTTTTGATTTTGTACTTACCTGGACTGCTATCTGATCCGGTGAAGTTGATGATCTGCAACTGCTCTGCTCCAATTACCCGGGAGACCAATTCCACCCAGCCAGACTGAGCAGAGATTGGCTGCTCAATCCAGTAAGCTTTTCACAGAAGCTCACTGCCCCCCGTGCCCAGAACCTCAGACGGATTAAAGCTCTTCCAATGGCAGACCTCTCTCACTGGCAGACCTCTCTCACTGCTGAATCCTTCCTCCTGGTTTCTAACTTCGTTCTTCCAACCCCCTTTCTCGGTTCAGACCTCCGGTTTTATCTGCAGGCCTGGCGGTGGCCGCCTTCCCACCTGCAGCCATCGCCTTTCCTCCTCCTGACACGCCTTCCATGCATTTTGCGGCTCTCAGATATTTTTCCCTTACTGTCTTATGACTTTGCTTAGGTATCCCATTTGGTTTATGCGCCCCTTATATAAGGGTGTTTGCTTTTCCTTTTTTTGATTTTATTTTTATCATAAGGTTTGATTTTATGAAGTTCAATATATATATTTTATAAAGTTTAAAATTTATATTTATAAAGTTAAATCATATTTATTTTAAACTTTGATTCATATTTATTTTAAGGTTTATTATATCTGTTTTTAATATAAAGTTTAAAACTTTATATTAGAGGATTAGTTTAGGTGGGTTGTTACATAAGCCCTTCCTTGAGAGCCTTCCATCTTGCCTTCCAAGGCAAGAAATCCACCATCTTGAGTCTCTCTTGTGAATAGCAATGTTCCACCAAGGTTCCGGGACGAGGGGGCAAGGGAGCGAGGGGGCGCGGGAGCGGCCTATGCAAAAGCTCCCTACCATTTTTTAGGAAATGTGGGGGAGCGTCAGGGTCTTAAAAATTTATAAATATAAAATATAATTTATTAATTGAGTCCACTATGACAATTTGGTTTGAATTGAAAAGATGCAAAGCATGATCATTGATATGAATATCATTTGACATTATCCAAATTTATAATATCATATACAATAATAAATTTAAAATTCTAATTCAGCTTGGTCTAATTCTAATTTAGATTTTGGTCAGACAAAGGGAGAGCTTCAGCTTGATAAGGTAGCCACTGAATTCTGTGAAAAGGTAAATGAACAGATTAGGAACACTACATTGGCAGTAGAAGGGGCAACTACAATGGGTTGTCTAGCTGTATTGGATCCAACAACTAGAAAGTTTGTTATATTATATATAATATAGACAGTACACCATATGCTGAAAGAAGAGTTTTAGTTCCAGGAGAGATGAGAATATCACATGAAAGAGTTTCTGATAGTTTACTATCAAATGACATTGATTGCAGGATGACCATCTGCGAACCAACTTGGGTGACCAACGATGGCATGGATAATTTGTCTACCTTATTAGAGCAATGCCATGCAGTTCAAACTTCAAACTAGCAGTGCATTTCAGGGGTGAAAATAATTTTCAGACCTGAGAATTCAAGCTAAGCCACTGTGCTCTGTGTAAATTTTGTAACTGTATAAATTCATATATAATGACAGTTCCTGAGATTTCTTGTTGCCCATAGTATTTTGTCATGCTTGCAGTAAACGCATGTTAGTCTATAGTCCACCCAATTATTTCCCACATGACATAGGTGCTACTTCCATAGTTTGTATGTCAAATGTCATGCAAATTAAAAACACAAACTGAATGTCTCATATTCTTTGCCTGTCACTCCAGTTATCTCCCCACTGTAATCCAACCATCACTTGAGAAAAAAATGAGAAGTTTTAAAAGGGAAAATTCATGTACATGCTATATGGTCCAGCAAATTTCCATGATACTGACCCTCTAAAATAATTCTTGTTGAAACCAAAAGACAGCACAAGACGTTATCCCCATACAGAGCATGAGTAGCTTTGTACCACTTTAGGTCTATTAAATCATAAACTATAAGCAAGGCCTTTTTTTGGGAGCGTGGGGAAATGTCCCCTACTCGTCCCCAAGTCCCCGAAGCACGGGGGAGCGAGGAAACTAGACCCCTAGGGGGGGGGCCGAGTCCCCGTGGAACACTGGTGAATAGGCTTCTAGGATCACCCCTCATCCTATCTTTGATCTATTCTTCTTCGTGATCTATTTTATACCTAGTGTCCTCCGATCAATGAAAGTTCGTAAAGAGTCGGGAGCTTTAACTGAGGTGACAGTGGGCTATTGCTCCATTGTTGCCCTTGACCTAGCAATTGTCCCTCTAGGATCCCCTTTTAGGACCCCTGCTAGTTTGAGCGGTACACCGCCCAGACAGGTGTTCCAGCAGAAGAGGAGAGACACTAGGGCTCCACCATCGAGAACCAACCAGGGGCATGGACAGTTGGATGAGGAGACCCAGAGAGGCCTACGTAGTGTTCGAGGGAGGCCCCCCCCCTTGATCCCACTCCCAATCCGCGGTCCTGGCGGGAGCGACTCGAGAGCGCGCTACCTAAAAAAATTTGCGCTCCCTGCCTTTTTGGGAGTGTTTAGCCTTTTTTGCAATTTTTTTTTTTGCAGTAATGTTCCAAATGCGATTTTTTTTCAAACAAACAAATAAGGTTTGAGTGGGGAAGCTTAATGATCAAGCCTATGGCCCTAGTATTGATATGTGATTCATGGTAATGTTAAATTCTTAAAGTAAAAGTGATATTCTCCTTAATCTTCATTTTCATCCTTTTACTTAAATTTTTAACATTACTATGAAATGACTCAGGATGTCTGACAGTGGTTCCGACCTCATTGGATTTCATATGGAGAAAGTAGAATTTTAGATTTCATTCAAAATCCAGCAGACTTATCAGTTTTTCATGATTTCAGGATTGGGGGATTGCAATGTTTTGATTGAATTTTGTCATGTATTAGGGTATGGAACTCGTATTTAATCAAGAGCACCAATCCCTCTATTTACCTTGATGTTAGTGACATTGGTTGTCGAACTCCTCTATCATGACCCTCCTAAAAATGTACGCATCACTCAAACAAAATCTTAACTTGACATGCTATGCTTTTTCTATCTTATGTTAATGCTTAGAGGGTGATATTAATGACAGATCCCTATACAGATACAAAGGTAATGACAAATATACCTCTGGATATTAATGCTTAGAGGGTGATATTAATGACAAAGATTTGATTTTCCAAGAAGACAAAAAAGTTAGACATTTCTTGTGGTGGCAAGAGGCCCAAGCATAAGAAATAGATTATTAGATAATAGATTTACTTGTCTTTTCTAGTTTCTAGTAGTTTTTATAACTTTTGGCTCTTTCATATTTATTATGATATATTTTTAAACAATATATGACAATTTAAGTTTGAATTTGGCAATTATAACTCATTAGTAATGAATTATGAATATGATGCTCCATGAAAGTTGAAAGTTGTTTCATTTCATTTCATTTTGTAACATTTCATTTCATGTTAGATATTATTTGTTGTAATGGTTACACTTAGCTTACAAGTACAACTTTGGTGATCAATGATGATAAATGTTATATATTGAATTTTGAAAGCTTGAAACTTTAAGATTGATGAATCATGAGACTCAATATGTTGTATGTTACTAACTTGTGGATGTGGTTGATGAAGATTATAACTTCTAGATGATTGTTGTTATATGGTTCACTCTATGTTTTTTATATCTAATTCATCATTCTACATGTTTTTGTTGACATATATGTATCAAAATATAAAAAATATATATATTATATAAAAAAACGCTCCGAGATTCGCTCCCAAACCGGGAGCTTTTGGAAATGTCGCTCCCACACCCGTTTTCGCTCCCGCTCCTAGGTAACACTGGGCCTATGGAGGAGGAAGCTATGCTTCACCTTTGAGGAACCCTGGGCACTAGGCCACAGATGCACAACGGGCAAGGCTCATTACATTGAGGTCTTCTTTCGACAATGATCAGGAGGATGGCGTAGAGTTGGAGATGGGCGGAGATGATAGTGTGGCACATGCGAAGAGGGGACCACCACCACCTCCACCACCAGGTAGAGCTCCTTTCGCACCAGCAAGAGGGGTCCTTGCGTCCTTATGTGGGGTACCCAAATTTTTGACTTTGAGGATCAGAGGCACCGTGCAGGGACAACGTGTCTCAGTTTTGGTGGACAGTGCGGCCACCCACAATTTCATTGATGCAAAGATGGTCCAAAGGAGGGGTATCGCGATCGAGGATTTTGAGGGCTTCTCAGTCCTTTTGCCAGGGCATAGGACCATGCAGTGTACGCAATATGTTCCCGCAGTGTATGCGATATGTTCCCACTTTGACAGTGACCATGGGGAACTATTCAGTGACAGACCATTTCTTCGTGGTGGATTTACCAGACACCAATGTGGTGATGGTTGTCTAATGGCTTTATTCTCTTGGATGGGTCAACACTAATTGGAGGAAGTTGGAGATGGAGTTTACAGGTCCGGATGGCAAATTGGTTGTTCTGTGGGGCATGCATTCTTACCCTCCACAGACAGTCCCAATGCATAGGATGGAGGTTGACCTGAGGCATGGTGGCATTGAGTGGGTGATGGAGTTGGGGATTTCTGATGCTGGTGATCAAACCAATCCACCACACCTGGACATACAAGCCATCCTAGACAAATACCTGGTAGTGTTTGGGGACATACCGCCAAGGCAGTCACTTGACTGGGGTTTTGAGCACACGATTGAGCTAGAGCCGGGGTTACAGGTTGTTATTACCATTCCATACAGACATTCCAAGGCCTACAGGGATGAGATTGAGTGAGTCATTCAGGAGCTACTAGCACTTGGGCATATTGGGCCTAGCTCTAGCCCCTTCGCTTCATTAGTTGTCTTGGTGAAGAAGAAGGATGGGACATTACACATGTGCATAGATTACCAGACACTCAACAAAATGACCGTGAAGAACCGCTACCCCATTCTACGCATAGATGAGTTGATGGATGAGTTGAGAGGAGCCAAGTACTTCTCCAAGATAGACTTGCGTTCGGGGTACCACCAAATCTGAGTGAGGGATCAAGACATCCCGAAAACGACTTTCAGGTGTCACTACAGGCACTTCGAGTTTCTGGTTATTCCTTTCATCCTAACCATGTTGAAGTTTCTAAGTTTACTTAGTTAGAAATCCTCCATGCACTTTATCTGATTTATTCCTACCTACTTGTTATCTTCCTTAACAAGTTATTTGCAATGTAAATACTGAAAATAAACACTAGTGCATGCTCAACATATTACAAATCAACAACTAAAAGAAACAAGAACAAACACACCACATGACACCATTATTTTTGGACTAATGTCCCAGGAAAAACCCAATGTGGGAGAACCGATTTAGCTCTCTGAGGGTTTTCTTATTAAGCAATATCAGAGTACAATCTGGGTGCCGAAATTGGCCTACCCAACAGAGAATTTCCTTAGCACTAATACCTCTTGGTTTCTGACAAATCTTCTAGTTGAAACCCTAGATAATCCTTCCGGCAGCTACTCAGCACCAATCTGCCCCAGAAACCCCAACGTCTGCCCAATCTGGACTGCGCCAGCCTCTCCTAGCCCAATGCTGGCACTGTGTCAACCTATCTTGGCTTGCGTCAGCCCCAGGAGGCCTTGAATCAGCTCTCTGAGCCTCTACGTCAGCTACGCTGGCCCCTCTGGTGCTTTGTGCAACACTTAGCTGCCTCTGTGTGGCCCTGTGTGAGCACTGGCTACTCTTGCGTCTCTCCCTGGCTGCTCTGCTGCTAACCCGACACTATCTTTGCCTCTTTGTCTCTTTGTACTCAATGCCTCACAACTGCTCTCCCGATCACTAACTCTATATCTCTTAGCAAACCCCGCTTTAGAGAATAGAATGACTGATCACTATGGTGTGTTCTCCAAGTGACCCTCAAGCCTCCTCTTATACTTTTCCTGTTGACATTTCAACGGCCGAGATTAAGTCTCTAATCAACGACTAAGATTAGATCTGGCTTGATCCATGTCTTTTAGACCATTCCAACACAGATTCATATTAATACACATCATTATTTTATTTTCCCTAAGTTTAGACTTAGGGACTCCATTAAAAATATTAATTATTTTAATATCTCTTGATCTGTTTAGAATCTGCCCAAACCTTTTCTGGGTATTGGAGATCTTATGTGCCCCAAACTCTCCACCAAATTTCGTGGCTAGAGCACATCCGATGCTACCCCAAATCAACACTCCCTCTTAGCAAGAACTGTGCTCTAACAATACTCCTCACTGAGTATTACTCTAATCATCCGGCATCGGTACCTATGCTGATGCTAGGCCTTCCTTCCCAACATCCTTTGCACTACTACATCCTCTACTACTGCCCATGGTTCTGCCACTACCACTGCCACTACTGCATCTGTATGACAGCTCCCTCTACATCTGTGCTGCTGCTAGTCCTTCCTCCCAGAACTGCATCTGCATTGCACCTCCTCTCATCATGTTGCATCGTGCTGCCCACTGCTGCACTGCAACTCGGTTACTGAGAAGTAAGTAATTGATCTCCCAACTGACCTCCCTGTTGGGCTAGAAACACCCACTGATGTTGAAGCTCCCTTTGCTGCTGACAAGTGCTTCCTCTCTGACCTCTGCATTGCTGCAACAACTCCCTGCATCTCGCACCTTTGCACACCTCTATGTGCCTTCCTACACTGGTGCAACACTCCTGTGCCTCTTGCACTGTTGCAGCATGCTAGCTCTGCGCTGTCTCGGGACTCCTGCACTGTAGCTCTCTCTACCGCTCCATCCGCATTTGTCTCTACCCACATTAGCCAATCCTGCTACTCCTCGTCGGGGCTCCCTTAGCAAGGTCTAACCCAAGAGGCTGGGTACCTCGAGGATCCTGCCCCTCATCGCCTGTAGTCCACCTGACTACAGCTCGATGTCTCCCCACTTCCGCTCAAGTGGCGTGTGTGCACTCATGGCACAGTCATTGTCTGTCAAAACTTCCTTCTCTGCCCATGCTGGCGCTGCCTTAGTCTTGGAAGACTCTCCCTTACTCTTCTTCCTTGGACACTGGGTCGCATAATGACCCAGCTCCCCACAGTGGAAGCACTTGATCTTGAAGAGATCTTTCTTCTTCCGCTTTTTGTGCTTTCCCTCAGATGCTAGGGCCACATCTTCCTCCTCCCGCTTGACTTTGATCCCCTTGCTGCTGCTACCTGTCTTCGACTGCTGTCTGATCTCTTCCCGGCGAAGAGATGCCCACATCTCGTCCCAAGGTGGAAGTGTCCCTCTACCCAGTATACATTGGACAAACACTTCCTAGTCTTCTGAGACAACATTCAGGGCTGTCCTCACCATTAACTCCTGATTCGGTGTCACCCCTATAGCAGTCAACTGATCTCGGATCTCATTCAGTCCTCCGAGGAAGGTGTCAATCGATTGTCCCTTCTTTATTCGATACGACCTCATCTGATTCTCGAGCAACATTCTTCTCTGCACAGAAGTATGCTGATACAGCTTCTTGAGAGCCTCCCACATCTCAAATGTCGTTTCCTTCTCGGCTCTATGTGGTACTAGTGACTACATGATCCTTGACACGATCCTTATCGAGCACTGATAAGATTCTAGCCTTCCAGACTGCGAAGTTCGATGCTCTGTTTAGTCTATCCTGGTCTCTTACCCCGTGTAGTGCCATGATGCTCCTCTACTTCCCTCCTGGAAGTTCTCTGTTCGACTCCTCTGAGTCTCTACTTCCCGTCTGGAAGTTCTCTTCTGGATTCCCTCTAAGTCCTGATTTCCCTCTTGGAAATCCTTTTGCCGCTTGTAGAGATGCCCCCTACTCTGGTCGACTTGTGCAACTGCACTTCTGATCCGGGTTCCTCGGCTAGAAACCCTCGGTAACAACTCCTCTGGCCCTGCTTTTTCAAGTACTGTTTTGACTGCAGTACCTCACCAACTCCACTCTGCAATATTCCTGTAGCCTTCTAGACCCCAGCCACTGCCTCTCTGTGAATTGTGTCAACCCCTCTCTATCTCACGCTGGCTCTGCGTCATCCCAGATGGGTCTGCATCAGCCCTGGGATGCCCTGCGTTAGCCCTCTAGCCCTTTGCGTCAGCAACGATGGCCTTTCTGGGGCTCTGCGCAACTCCCGTATTCCTCTGCGTGGCCCTGGTTGGCTCTGCGTCACACTCCTTGGCTTCTGCATTGCTAGAAACAACTTCTGTCACCTCGGGACAACTGTTTTCTGCTGCTATTGCTCCGCTCGGCTGATGTCTTTTAGTCCTCCTGTGATCTGCATTCACCCTCTGATACCATGTTGAAGTTTCTATGTTTACTTAGTTAGAAACCCTCCATGCACTTTATCTGATTAATTCCTACCTGTTATCTTCCTTAACAAGTTATATACAATGTAAATATTGAAAATAAACACTAGTGCATGCTTAACATATTACAGATCAAGAGCTAAAAGAAACAAGAACAAACACACCACATGACACCATTATTTTTGGATTAATGTCCCCGGAAAAACCCAATGTGGGAAAATCGATGTAGCTATTTGAAGGTTTTCTTATTAAGCAATATCAGGGTACAATCTAGGTGCTGAAACTGACCTACCCAACAGAGAATTTCCTTAGCAGTAATACCTCTCGGTTTCTGGCAAATCCACTAGCTGAAACCATGGATAATCCTTCCGACAGCTACTTAGCACCAATCTGCCCCAGAAACCCTAGCGTTTGCGACTCTGCCCAATCTGGACTGCGTTAGCCTCTCCTAGCCCAGCGCTGGCATTGCGTCAACCTATCTTGGCCTTCGTCAGCCCCAGGAGGCCTTGCGTCAGTGCTCTGAGCCTCTACGTTAGCTACGCTAGCCCCTTTGGTGCTTTGCGCAGCACTTAGTTGCCTTTGCATGGCCCTGCGTGAGCACTGGTTGCTCCTGCGTCTCTCTCTTTGACTGCTTTGCTGCTAACTCAACACTATCTCTGCTTCTATGTCTCTCTATACTCAATGCCCCTCAATTGCTCTCCCGATCACTGATTCTATCACTATTAGCAAACCCCGCTCTAGAGAATAGAATGACTGCTCACTCTGGTGTGTTTCCCAAGTGACCCTCAAGCCTCCTCTTATACTTTTTCTGTTGACATCTCAATGACTGAGATTAAGTCCCTAATCAATGGCTAAGATTAGATCTGGCTTGATCCATGTCTTTTGGACCATTCCAATACAGATTCATATTAATACACATTAATATTTTATTCTCCTTAAGTTTAGACTTAGGGACTCCATTAAAAATATTAATTATTTTATATCTCTTGATTTGTTTAGAATCTGCCCAAACCCTTTCTAGGTATTGGAGATCTTATGTGCCCCAACCTCTCCACCAAATATTGTGGCCAGAGCACATCTGATGCTACCACAAATAAACAAACCAATGCACTTGCCACCTTCTAGTCCTACATGAACCATGTGTTTCGTGGGCAGTTGTGAAGATTCGTATTGGTATTTTTCGATGACATTCTGATCTATAGTCGGACTTGGGAGGAGCATTTGTAGCACTTGGAGGTGGTGTTGCGCATTTTAGAGGAGTAATAGTTCTATGCCAAGTTGTCCAAGTGTGAGTTCGAATTGACAGAGATGCTCTATTTGGGGCATATTATTGGGGAGGATGGCGTGAGAGTGCATGAGGAGAAGATTAGGGCCATCCGGGACTAGCCAATACCCCAGAATGTGACAGAGTTGAAGGGTTGTGTGGGTATATGCACCTACTATAGGAAGTCTCATGCCTGAACCTTCTAGTTACCCAGCTTAAGACCTAGACCTATTGCTTCATTCGTGAAGTGCTTCTCCCAGTTGGTAGCCCCCCTCACCAATTTGACCAAGAAGGGGGCGTTTGAGTGGACCGATGGAACATAAGAGGCTTTTGAGTGCCTCAAACAGGTGATGAGCAGCTGCCCGGTGTTGGAACTTCTAGATTTCACACAACACTTTGTGCTTGAGTGCAATGCATCAGGGGAGGGTGTAGGAGCGGTCCTGATGCAGTGGGGGCACTCGATAACTTTTGAGAGTTGGAAGCTACTTCCTCACGAATGATTATACTCCATATACGACAAAGAGATGGTAGCCATCATGCATGTGCTGGCCAAGTTTAGAAAGTACTTGGTGGGCAACAAGTTCCGGGTGAAAACAAATCACAATAGCCTCAAATTCTTTTTGGAGTAGAAACAATTGCAGGAGAGGCAACAAAAGTGGGTGAGAAAACTTCAGGCATATGACTTTGACATTGAGTATGTGAAGGGTCGACACAACCTGGTAGATGATGCGTTGTCTAGGAGGCTGACCACTATTTTGCCAATGAGCATTGTGTCGGATTGGAAGACACAGTTGCTAGTGGAGTATTCCAAGGATCGATTTTCATGTGAGGTCCTTGATGGCGCAGTTACAGATGACTGGTACAGGGTAATGAATGAGGTGATCTATTCCCAATTGAGGGAGAAGATTATGCAGGTTGCCCATGATTCACCGTTAGTAGGGAATTAGGGGTTCACCAAAACATATAGGGCTATTAGGGAGCGTTTTGCATGGAAGGGCCTTAAGGGTGATGTTTTGAGGCACGTCCGGAATGTGATGCGTGCAAAAGGAACAAGGGTGAGCAAACACACCCTACTGGATTGTTACATCCTCTTCCTATCCTTGAGGGGAAATGGGAGAGTATTTCGATGGATTTTATGACCGGGTTGCCTATAGTCCAAGGCAAGGATTGCATCTATGTGGCCCTAGACAGATTAACCAAATTCGCCCACTTCTTTGCTATTTTTGCCTGGTCTTTGGCCTCACAGGTGGTTGAGCTGTTTTTCAGGGAGCCATTTCAACTTCATGGTTTTCCTAAGACTATTGTCAGTGACTGGGACAACAGGTTCATGGGGGATTTTGGCAGGAGTTATTCTAGCTGGTGGGCATTGAGCTCACCCCGAGCACTAGCTATCATCCGCAGATCGATGGGCAAACGAAGATTGTAAACAAGTGGCTGGAGGGCTATTTATGCAACTATGTGACTAGCCAGAAACGTGCATGGATATGGTGATTGCATTTGGGCGAGTACTGCTACAACACAACTTACCACATGTCCATAGGTATGTCCCCATTTCGAGCTTTGTACGATTATGATGCATTAAATTTCGCTGATATGATGTTTGGAGACAGTCGGGGCTTAAGGGCCAAGGATTGGATAGAAGAGAGCTAGGATATTGCACGAGCTCTCAAGGACAACTTACAGACTGCGCAAAACCAACAGAAGCTTTATGCTGATAGGGGCAGTTTGAGGTTGGGGATCTAGTTTTCTCGAGGCTTCAGCCATACAAACAATCCACACTCAAACAAAAGGGGGCCAAAAAGCTCAAGCCCCACTTTTATGGGTTGTATAGAGTCACCAGGAGGGTTGGAGAGGTAGCATATGAGCTGGAGCTACCCATAGGGAGCCAAGTTCACAACATTTTTCATGTGTGTTGCCTGAAAAAGGCATTGGGGCAACAGATGACAACAACTATAGAGTTACCGCCCATGGATGATGAGGGGTATCTGGTTTTGGAGCTTGAGGCTATTTTGGACACCTATGAGAGACACTTGCGGAACAAGGTCATCAAAGAGTTCTTGATTAGATGGAGGAATCTGCCTGATGAGGATGCCACTTGGGAGGGAGAGCAGATACTCCAACATCCATCCTTGTAATTGCTTGAGAACAAGCAGCATTTTGGCGGGAAGGATTGTGATATTCTCACTTAGCAATATTACTAAAGGAAAATATCTATTTTGCTAATTTTGCACTTTCACTTAGGAAAAGTTGGTTGCAGGATCCCACTTGAATTTTTGGAGTTAAGGCAAGGGCCCAACATAGGAGGAAGGGAAAAATTGAATGGTTAGTGGATGGTGGGGGCCACACCAAAGAGGTAATACGCTCCCCTCTTGGAAATACACACTTTTGGAGGGAAAGGACGAAGGAAATCGATGGTTGGGTCCCACATGAGCAAATTGGAGGCACAATGACAAAATAGGAGGAGACACTCATTTTGGCCATCTTTTATCATTTGAACATTCACTTTCACTAGCACGCTTGAGCTGGAAGCCAAGTTTGCATGTCGTTGAGCACAAGAGATTTTTCAGGCGAGAATCTCACCCTTGCTTTAGTGGACCTCGAGTGCTAGCCCTTGGAGGAAGTCTTCGTCACGTTCAATTTGATTTGGGAGCCTTTTTTAGTGTGTTTGTGGAGCTGGTTCAACAAAGGTTGCGTGGGCTTGCACAGTACCTTTTTGGGTCACACGTGGAGCATTGGGAGGAAGAGGAGTTTGGGGCTGAGACTTGTGGAAGAGTTCTGGAGGGGATTTGCTGAATATCTCAGCCATTTTGGGAGCCTTCAGCAGTGAAATTTACAGGTGGGTCAAAATACCGAACAACAAGGGAGCTAGGAGAAATTGGGTTGAAATTTTGGGGTCAACGTTTGGCCAAACCCTTTCTGTATTGAAGGAGAAGCCGGGGTTAATTTCCTAGAATTTTTTGAGCATCGGGAGGGGGTCAAATCAACCATCTTCACAGCCAACAGTTCAGTTTTCTAGGTGTTTAGTGCAAAGCCATAGAGGGAACTACTACGCACTAGTTGGGGCAATTGCTTTCATCACTTGGGCTATGCTAGCTTGCCTTGGGTAAGCCCAGGTGCACACTTTCCAAACATCTATTGTAACCCCATACTTTGATAATAAAATGGCTCAAGGCAGCGCAATTTTTGGCTTATTTCATGGTGGCTAATTTATGTGTGATTTCTTGTGGGTGTTTTTACTATGCATTCTTTGTTTATCATTGTAAAATTTCCTTAGGGATATTACATAATGATCATTAACCCAAGCATGAAACCCATGCTTTAATTAGTCAATAAAATTTTCTTTTATCAATAGTTTTCTTTTTCATGACTCAAATACAATTATGAAGACCAACACTAGTTACATTCTTCAACACTCCCTCTTAACTAGGGAGGTATTCATAATTACACATATACAAAGGTACATGGGAGATCTCAAAATGATATGATCTATGAAGAGACACAACACACACGTAGTGCTACAGATTAGATACCTGACCAAGGTACTCTAATCGGGTGGGACTAAGGTGAACTCAATCTTTAGCCATTCTAAGCACCATTAGGCTTTTAGGCTCTATCACCAACCCAGGGATCTAGGTGCGTATCAAAGGTCGAAGCTCCATGACCAACGCCACCCTCCCTATTTCGGGATCTAGACATCAACACATAGGCCGACTAGATGTCCTCCCAGGCATTTTGTATTACGCACGATGCCTCATCTCTCCTTAAATCAGATATATCCACCAGTCCAAGCATGCTTCAAACGTTCAACCTTTTTACAGAGAGATCGTGCACAATAACAACCCCAGTCAGTAATAAACCTTTAAGTATATATACAAATAAACATAAACCTTTAGGGTCCTTAATCATTCTGATACTACTCATAATATCATCAACTCTGTCAGAGGCTTTCTTTCATTTCTTCAAGAGCACCAAATACAACCTCAGTACTTTCTCAAATATTTTGTTTGCAAATCCATCTGTAGTACTTTCATTCATTCTTCGATTTCATTCTTTCTTTAAGGTATCTATCATGACTGTCATAATATGCCCTCCATCTCAACTAAGAAGATATACCCTTTTTTTCTAACCATGCTTCCTCTTTAGGGAGAACAATAGTATCGGGTATACTTCAATCTTTCGAGGCTCCATTCCTTCTCGTGGCATCAAGATTCAAGGTCATCTTGATCATCATCTTGCTCAACATTATTATCATCTTCAATTACGAGCATCTTCAACATCTTGAAGATCATGTACCTACAAAACCTTTAATAGCAAGTACAACCAAATACAAATATACAAAAGCATGAAGTTAGTTACAATGTAAGCATCAAAGCATTCAAACTTTAGACATCAGATACCTAAACCTGGTTAAGTTAATAATCCATATCTCTATTCATACTAGCCTTCAACTTCTTGCTAGGGTTTTGTCGTAAGCCCTAAACTCCATCTTCAAGACACAAAACCTCAGATCAATCATACAACTATACATACAATATGCTTTATGACAAACTCTACTAGGGTTTGTTGCAAACCCAAAACTAAATTATATCAATATGCATCTAGGGTTTCATTATCATGCCCTAGAACATCAATCTTTGCTATATAAATCCTAAACCAAGACATCAAGACAATTTTGACCAGGATAGGGTTTTGATCATACAGACAAATACACACCTAGGGTTTCATTCCTAGGAACTTACTAAGGTTATTGCAAGGGTTTTATTCATAAACCCTAGTTTACCAAACCCTAAAAATCCGGGGTTTCATAACTTAGACATTAACAACAAACCCTAAAGGACTAGGGTTTTTATCAAGACATTATCCAAACCCAAAACTTCGAAAGAATAAGCTTTCATCATATGTTCTAGACTTCATCAATAACCCTTAAGTAGACCAGGGTTTCAATATTAACATCAACACACAGTTAGCATTGAAAGGCTAGGGTTTCATAGTGAACCCTAAAGGTTAGGGTTTCACCAAAGTGATCAAAACAACAAGAGATAATAAGGGTAGATTCAATTTGAAGATTAATCACTCAAACAAGAATCCTCATGATTCAAAAACCAAGACACGAAAGAGTTAGTAATGTAGAACAAACCTTTTAAAATGACCGCATTTTGTAATATGAAGAAGATTTACTATAAATTTTATACATACCTTGAGTTACTCTTTTTACCAACCTGGTAGGTTTTCCTTAATGAAAAGGCTTCTTCATAAATATGATAGCATTTTCATAGTTCATCTCCTTATTTGTCAAATTTGTGCTTTAAGGATTTGATTCATCAAGTCACCATATACCTGCAATATTTTGACAGGTACTTCCAAGAAGACACTAGGGTTTTTCAGATCTAAATTCAACAAGGTATTACTTTGAATGAATTCCAATTGATTCTAATTAGTATTTTGTCGAAATATAAACATCATACAATTCTATTTTCATAAGGAGTCATCCTATAGACTTTAGATTTCATGATTTGGAACAAGCGAATAAGATGAGGGCTTTCTATGTAATCTCTACAAACTCTAGATATCAATATCTAGCCAACCCCAGAATCATATGGATATACAAACTTTATGCTATACATACTTCAAAATTACGTACCTTTGAATTGATGTTCGATTTGTAGTTCTTCCTGGCAAACTTAAAAACATATTGTTAGAAGATAAAGACATAATAGCAACACATACTTGACTTTGATTGCAGACAGGTCCACAATGTTAGATACTTCTTTTTGACTGTAGTATATGCCTTTAAAGTCAGTCTCACAGTTTCAGCCTTGAATATTTTTGCATCATAGTGCTGTTACAACTTTATTGTAAAGACTTGCTTTTTTCTCCTTCAAGATTGAAGTGAGCTTGACTGCAATTATTCCTTTCGATGCACAGGTCTATGATGAGTCTCAATTCTTTCATAAGATAATTGTTATGTTTGACACTTGTGCCCAAAACTTCCAAAGGAATCTTGGTTTCTTTCAGAATGGCTGTAGCTTTATGTTGATTTGTCTATCTGGCCTAAAGAGACCTTCATCCAATTTAGACTTGCTTCAGTACTGTTTTATTGTGTGACTTTCCAAACAAAGATTCGGTCGCCCACAGATGTATCTAGAATGTTAGCTGTTTTTTTTTTACTGTAATAGAATGGACTTGCTGTATGTCTCCAAATAGACTTCACTCATACTGATGTATACTTCTTTTCTTATTGATATAGACTGCTTAAAATACCTTGCATAGCAGAGATTCTCTTTTATTGGCTTTTATAGGTCTCAGCCTGTATACACAGATCTCTTTAGATTGTATGCCTTAGACACTCCTCTTTATTGTATGCCTTAGAGTTCAGTTTTGTCAAAGCTAGTAATCTGGCTATTCGGATCTCCAAAAATGCTTCTTGGTTTCCTTTTATTGTAGTGGCTTTCAAGTTCAGTACTGCGGCCTAATAACCCAGGTCTGTGATTTAATTGCAGAGTTATAGTTATGCCCAGAATTCATTTTTCTTTCTTCTAGAAGCTTGGTCCTCTTTAACTCACATATTTTTCTAGTTTTGAAGCCTTCGACTTACTGTTGTGTCCTTCTATCTGCCCTTATGCCAATGTACCTCGCTTTGATACCATGTTGAGAAATTTAGAGTAGCTTATGGGTTAAGATCTTTAGGTAAATTTCTCCTAGACTTTGACATTTACTTGTGATTACTCTTTTCTACTTATTAGTTCTTCTTTTGATTTATTGTGATGAAGAATGCCAAACAATGAAGATCGCAACAAGGGACACAAGATGCACTCAGCCAGGGCAAAACCCCTCCTTGAGGGGAAAACCCAATCAAACCTTTTCTTCAATAAATTCATATCAAGTTGTAACAATCCAAGACCCTATGACTTAGACCAGGACCTCCCTCTATCCCTCAAGTCAGCTATGCAGATAATTCATAGGTCAACATCAATTAGGCTTTCGTTCTTTCTGTCATCCTGTTTCTTCAGTTTTAGTAACATTACTTCAGTTCTATACTCGTAGTATATATCAGTCTTGTAACAATATTGATCTTCGGTCCCGCAACAGTACTATATTTCGACCATGAAACAATACTACCATTCGGTTCTTTCTGTAGCCCTGAGACTTTCGGTTCTCTTCTGTAATCTTGAGAATTTCGATTTCTTTAGGATAGTAGACTTCTCCCTGTAAATCCTGAAAGACTTCACATCCTTTTCCTTTCTGAGAAATTGCAGATCGAATCACATGTTTTTCGCTGCCCAAATAAGGTCGAATACTAGGGTATATATAGTGGTTTGTCACTATACTTGAAGGGGCCAACATGAATAGTAGGCAGAGCTGGTTTTGGGAGTTGGTTTTTGTAGATGATGAAACCGACTTGAAGGATGGAGGCTTGTCATACACTTCGACTCAAAACATATTTTTCTTCTTTGACACAAGTAGATCTTTTACATAATAATTTTGACTTTGGCTCAATAAAAAGTCCTAGAGCACACAATGGGTGCTATGACCTAATGATCATTGACCCAAGCATGAAACCCATTTAAAGTCAATAAAAAATTATTTTAGAAATAATTTTCTTTCTCATGACTCAAATACAATTATGAAGACCGACACTAGTTACATTCTTAAACACATTTTTTGTAGTCTTTGTTGTGGTCGTAAGAAAGACTTGGAAGAGGCCTTGCAGTCATAGTGAAGGAGTTCTTGATCTCTTGTCAAAAGGATTTGAAATTAAATTATGAAGAATTTCAAAGACCGAGTCATAAATCACTGTAGACATTTTGATATTTAGAACTTGCTTAAAGGGTTTCCTGATTTCAAGAGATCAAGGATGAATCTTGCCAATGAAAAGTGACCAGGGTCTGAAATTCTGAATGTCTATCCAGACTCATGAATGTTTTGGGTTTTCTAAAACCCTAGTAAAGGTTTGAACAAGGGAAACCCCCCGGGGTTGTAAAACCCTAGGATTGTGGTTGATGAAAATGATGAAATTGTTGAAGATTGCAAGGATAAGTGTCATTTGATCATTTGAAGAAATGCCAAGGCATTGGAAAATTTTTAGACATTGGTTTGACTAGGGTCCAAACCTTAGGTCTGATAGCAAGAATATTGAAGTTGGGAAATTAGGGTTGAAGTCAAAAACCTAGCTAATCTATTGTTAGCCCTACCAACTCATTAGGGTTGGGAAAAAAAGCCTTGATTAATTGCTTCCCCATAAATGAAGAAACCCTAGATTCTAAGAGATCTATCATCTTGATTATGAGTATAATCTACTAGCTAAATGCAAGAAGGTTGAAGATTAAGATGGGGATGTCATGCTTTCAAAAGATAGGCATCTTGTATTTCTTTTATCATCACTAATGATGTGTAACCTTTGATGATAATGTAGACAAGGTCAACTTCTTGATGGTGATATGGACTCTTTGATGTCCTTGATGATGTGGATTTCTTATTAATATGGACTTCTTGTTATTGATGTGGACTCCTTGTTGATATGGACTCCTTGATGCTGTGGATTTATTGGTTATGTGGAATCCTTGATGATATGGATTTCTTGATGATGATGATGTGGATGAGATTGACTGGACTGAGGAAGACTAAGATCAAGAGGGAGTTGACACACTCTCTAAATATAATTACTTTCTTGATTATTTCTATTATTGCGTATCTTGTTTTTGTATGTCTTGCTTGGTTGTAGTTGTTCTTCCATGAGGATTGTAGGAACATAATGAAGTATGTCAAGGCTATGACAATTGTGGAAAAGATGGAAGAACAAACTGACAAGAAGACTTGTGATTGGATGAACCTTGGACTCAGAGGGAGTGGACAAATTGAAGCATGTTTTGATCCACGTGACTTCCATAATGAAGATGGCTAGACGTCTTGAAGAACGATTCTAATCTAAATGTGTTGAAAATGAGCCCATGATTTTTTTGTTATGTTTCTGACAAGGATTAAGGTCCTTTTCGTCTGATGTAAGAGGAAGCTGATTGAAGAATTGTAAGATTGAAAGTATGGCACGAGCCCAATGGATCTCTATTGAGGTTGTGGCATAATGGATTGTGAGTCCATGGATATTTTCTTGAAGAAAAATTTGAAGAAGCTGCGAGACTCTACTAATTTGAAGAATCTCTCTGATTGGCTCATTGAACCACCTGATGCTTAAATTTGTTGACTCTATATGAACTAGATGTATTTTGGGCGCTATATTGGTCTGAATGACATGGATGTTAATTTTTGGGGCTAGATTGTTCTCTATTGTAGATAATTGCATTTTCAAATAATTTTTAACATTTTTTTATCACATTCACCCCATAACATCATATAAACATTAGCAATTATGTAAAGAGAACAACAATGTAGCGAAACAAAAAACAACAAGAAAAGAAAAGCATGCACAAATAGAGACACCATGATTTAGGTCAGAGAACAGGGAAAAACCCCACAAGGGGGAAAACCCAACCAAATTCTTCTTCTATTAGATATTCATCAAATGTTTAATTGAGATACAAAGTACATTAAGCATGAGATGCATCTTAAAGCATCAACAATAGATAGGCCTCCACATCACATATACGTCATGGTTATTATCATAGAGCACTACATGCATTACTGTTACTGCCATCATCATCATAAAGATAAGACATACATCCAAGGTCATAGCCATGTCAAGAATACTGCCACTGCCATTGTCATAGTCATATCACTGCCATATCAGATCATAAGTCACTGCCTTGTCAAGTTTAAGGTTACTTCCATCAAGGTCACTGTCACCAAGGCCATATCAGGTCACTTCCTTATGAGATCACTACCATACTGCCATCAAGGATTGTTTCCATCAAGGTTGAGAGTATTGTATATTGTTATCAATCATACTGTCATAAATCCAAGCAACAAAGTCATTGTCCTCGTCATGGTTACAGTCATGTCTATAAGTGAAGATCATGGTGGTATAAATTACTTGTGTCGTCTATATTTATCACGACCATACGAATCACAAATTTCTCACTGTAAGTAATGTGAGCCATAGACAAACCATACGAACCACTGTAAGTTATGGGATGGAGCCACACTAAGATCGAGCCATTGTTGTAAGGAGAGATGCCATACAAAAAACGATACCACTATTGTAGAAAGCGATGTATAGTGATGCCATTCAGAGCGATGCCTCACGAAGAATAGAAAAACAATACCATTATAATACGCACCATAGAGATCGCTGTAAATATGCGACCTTTGAAAAGAATGTGACTACTGAAGGGTGTGCGGAGCACGATGAATACAAGCTACTGAAATATGTAAGAGCAAGCCTTTGTATATAGGAGCGTGCCTTTGAACTATTTATGTGAGCCATCAAAGTAGAAGAGCGAGTGACTTTTGAATCAGAGTGAGCCATACGAGTCACTATTGCCATAGAGAAGTGATGTCATTATGATGAGTATGCCACAAAGTACAAAGTAGCGTATGATGCCACCATATGCAACCACATAGTGTAGCGTATGCAACCACAGAGTAGTGTATGATGCCACCATATGCAACCACAGAGTGTAGCGTATGCAACTGCAGAGTAGCATATGATGCCAATCCACAAAGTATAGTGTATACCAAAGCGCATGCAACTGTAATGTATGCCATTGAACCATAGAAATAATACAATGCAAATCATGTAAATCGCACCATAGAAAAATAACATTTGCAAGCCAGAGTATAATGATGCCACTATACGTAGAGTGCGATGCCAATAAGATAGCGATCCACCATGAAGCAATAAAATTATGCAAGCCACTAATTAAAGTGAGCCTCCTCAGAGTATATGCAGGCCACAAAGAGCAAGATAGTGAACTATAAAGAATAGTCAACGAACCATATGAACCCTTACAAAAATTAGTCAATGAACCTATGACCTTTTCATTCGGTGATTGTTGAATGAGACTTCAAGGCTTGCCAATTTATATACTTCGATGAGGAGTGAAAGGGGGTGCCACAAAGTCAACATGACCATTTTTTTAGTGAGGTCAACTTTGAAACTTGGAGGGAGTATACAAAATTTAAATTTCCCTCTTAAATATATTTTCTTTAATGAATGTTTGCCACATTAATAATAATGAGAGAAGAGCCCAATATATATTTCTTTTATCAATCTACATTCTTCTTGGGGCAAGATGGGCTTCCTTTCGGGCAGGAGGGTTTCTCCTTGGGGTCTTAGGGTTTCCCTTTGGGGAAATTCTTTCTAAAGCTGTCCAAACTTCAACAATGCATGGTCCTGCAGCATGTAGCACAATTGAAGCTGGAAATTTAGCTGATTTGTGAAATTGGTTGCTGATATTTGCTTCTATAAGAAGCCACTTATTGTTTTCTAGTTACTGATGATTGCTTTTGTGAGAAGCCTCTTATTGTCATATGGATTCGACTATGGCATACTTTTCTGCTGATAAGCAAGATGATGATATTTACTTTTGTGAGAAGCCACTTGTTATCTGTTGGATTGTTTGCTTCTGTAAGAAGCCCTAACTAAAGCTGAATATCTGGATGTTGTTGTGTGCTGATAAAGTAGTGAAGGATGCCATGGCTACTTCTCTGTTGTTGAGCTGGTTGCTGATGATTATGTGAATGGGCTGAGAGGGTTATAGACTGAAAGCGCAGATCCGGGTGTTGTTTTAGGTTGGAGTCAGCCATGATTTCCTAGATGAGCAGGAAGCAGAGATCTGTACAACTGAGGCAGAGTATATTGCAACTAGTATGGTTAGCTGTGAGGTAGTGTGGTTGCAGAAGCTCCTTGCAGAGTTGTTTGATCATGTGCCAAATAACAACCGTGATATACTATGACAATCAAAGCGAGATCAAACTTTCAGAGAATCCTGTGTTTCATGACAGGTCAAAGCACATCGAGATCAAGTACCAAAATATCAGAGACATGGTATAGAGAGGAGCATGTTGTAGACATTCTCACCAAGCCAGTGCCCAAAGCGAATTTCTTATTCTTCAGAGACCAAATTGGAGTGCAGGAGAATGCTTGGAGTTATCCGAGTTTGGAAGGACCATCTCTGTATGTGAAGCAATGAGTATATCTCTTAATAAAATGATCTATGAAAAGTTTAGGAAGTCCGTGACATAAACCTAGACTTTATGAACCGTGGAAGAATTATCACAAGACATTTAACTCATCTCTGTGATACAAATGTGAAAAACAACCGAGACATTGGAGATCTATTGAAAAATGTGAGGCTTATCTCTAAAAACACCATTACACGTAGCAGGAAGGATCGTATCAAGCTTGATGAACCAAGGACTGAAATCAACGTGAAGACCATATTGAGATATGGTTGCAGAAATGAGTTTGATTTCAGTAAGCAATCTTAAGGAGTTACAATACTCTAATACATGATGGAGAAAAGGTAAGGTTGCGAAGGTATGTATAATTTTTGTATGCATTTATGATTGATGTTGTTCACTAGATGATGATCACTTGAAAGATAGAAAAAGGATTTGCATAAATATAGATTAGAGACAGTGACATATTCTTGATATGGTAGTGTTATTGCTCAAATTAGCAGGGGTCCTACGAGGCGATCCTATAGAGCAACTACTAGGTCAAGGGGCAACAATGGAGCGATAGCCCACTATCACATCAGCTAAGACTCCCTGCTCTTTATGGACTTTCACCGATGGGAGGAGTTCCAGTATGAGAGGAATCAAAAGAATAGAAGGATCAATGAAAAGATATGGGGTGATTCCTAAAGCCTATTCATAAAAGAGGCTCAAATAATTGGCTTGCTCGCTTTGGAAGCAAGGTGATTAACTCTCTAAGAAGGGCTATGAGGATACCTAGACCTAGGGTTGGAGAATATCCCTTGACAAGATGTATCCTAGACCTAAGAATCCTAAAGGAGAAATGACTTCTATGTAATCGTTGTGGAATATGAGTCACAAAGTTGCGGGCCACAAAGTACCCAAGTGGGCCCATACTAGGTCAAGGGTGTGGAGTTGATCAACAATAGAGGGGCTTGACCAGGTTTGGGAGGAGAATAGGATCAAAGGAATAATTTTCTTTTGAAATTCAAGTGTAATGATCCAAATGAGGACACTAACCCAAGGGAACCTAGGGAGAGGATTGATCCCTGAGCTAGGGCTTGCAATATCTCAAGGTTTTACTGTCGGATTGAGCTCAAATTTGGAGGACCCCTTGAGAAGATCGTAGCGCAGTTGTGTACCAAATTTCAAGGGGTTTGAATGGCTACAAAGGATTTCGCTTGATGCCCTAGGTGACCTACTAGGGTTAGGCCTAGAGAGAAGAGAAAGGTGAGAAAAATATTTGTTTAGGTGACCACCAATGGCTAGACCAGTGCCTTGCCTTAGGGAGAGATGGAGTCAAGGTGATTTTGAGATTTGGAGAAACTTTTACTCAATCAAGGAGACCTTAGGCAACTTCGCATGGCAAATTAGGGCATGAACTCGACTACCAAAGGAATTTACACTTCGATGTGCAAGAATTGATGACTTATCAAGGTATTATCAATGAATTTTAACCTCTAGGAACATTCATTCATCATACATGACACATGTAACATATGCAATGCCTCATAAGTCAAAAAATTCCACAATTTCACATAAAATTAGGGCAATTTCAGATCTAGAGAGCGAAAATCCCATACATTATTCATGTGACAAGAGAAATGTAAAGATAAACATGAAAAAGAGCATTTACATGTATAATGAGTATATCCAATCGTCAATTCAAGGCAAAATTTGAAGCTCCAAGATCAAGAGATAATATCTAAACATCAAAATTCATCCATGAAACCAAACTCGTCCTCCAAAATGGAATGTGAAATTCTCACAAGAGTTACTAATCCAATCCAAGTGATGATGAGAGGAATGAATGAGCCTCTCATCTATTTATATCCTTCCTAAAGAGTTTGATTTGCCTAATTAGGCCCAATTAAGCCCCAAATAATAAAATAATGCGCAATAATAACATCCCTTGGTGACAATCCTACCAAGATAGCTCCATAATACAAAAATAAGCCTCTCAAGAGGGCAAAGTAGTAAACATGATGAGTTTTTGGGCCATTGAGAAGGCCTAGTGGAGTCCAAAGTGTTCCAAGTTGAGAGAATGGGTTCCAAACACAGTGATCAAGGGGTTGACCCATTGATATCCGTGCAAGTCACATATGGTGTCCCCAAATGGGTGTGGGGGCACAAAGGCATTCTCATGGGTCTCCAAGTAGATTGATAATGCCTGTGTACCATCTGTAAGGGCTAGAATGACGACGAAATGCCTCCCTTTGTTTCCCATGGTGAGACACATCCTCGTCTGGGCCTTGGAACGTTTGCTAAGTGTATGGTACAACTATGAAGCTGGTTGGGCGTGGTGATCCAGGTGCATCATCCTCATCCAAAAAGGTGGAACACGAGCAGTCAATGAATGGTGCTGGGGATCCATGAAGTGCTTTCTACTATGGTGGGTGCCCATGGTTCTCAACGCTCACCCTACAAGTGCCAATGTGTTAATTTATGGTATGTTCTATGCTTAGTGCAGTTTACTTCGATTTCTTCTTATTAGCCATTGTTTAGCAATCACATAAACATAAAGTAAAATGCTGATAGAACATTAATAGATCGACAGAAAACAAGCCAAGACAAGAGACACAAGATGTGGCGGCTAGCCAGGGACAAACCCCAATGCGGGGAAACCCTTTGATCAATTCTTCTTTAATCTTCAATAGTTCAGCAGAGAGAAATAATACAAATTCAGAAATCTGTAATTTTATGACAGCAACAGCAAACCCTAAATCAGCAAAGTCAAATCTAGTCAAACAACCCTAGATTGACCTCTAGTCAACCTTGAAGAACTTGGTCTTCAACAACAAACTTCGGCAGCCCAAAACAACCCTTGGTCAATGGTCAAAACAACAGTCAAAGATCAACAGTCTGCGGTCAGCCCTAACCAGTCAACGTTGGTCAACACTTTGGTCAATGCAGCACCCAAACAGCATGCGTAGGTCAACCCTTGGTCAACGCTTCATTTAGTAGCCCAACACTTGGTCAACGCAACCCTAGAAAAGTCAATTCCGCCCTAAAATCAGTCAACGCTGCCCTAAACAGAAAATGCGTCCTTCCTCTTGCACGTGTGAGAGAAGTTGCTCCTTCGCTGGCCCAATGAGATGAGGAGAGAGAAGATGAGTGTTGAGATGATGATGAAATGAGGCACAATGTCTCCTTGCTTTATATGCAACGTTGAGGTAAAGCTGGGGGTGTGCCACACACTTTATCTTGCTGGCCGACCTTGACAAATTGTCAAGTATATACAAATAAATTCATATCTCCATAAATACATGTCAGAATCAGATGATCGTTAGATCAATCCTACACCTCTCAACAAGAGGAATCAAGGAAAAATATCAGCTGCCATAAATAAGATGACCCACATGGAGTTTGGCCCTAGTTGCCAATTTTAACACACCCTCTCAACCAGGGAGAACTCCATCTGCTAATTCGTCTGACCATCAGTACTACCTTTGCCATCAAATGCACTGTCCTTCACTGCTCTGCCCCAAAGAAGAAGAAATGATCGAGGATGTATCATACCATCCTCTACTGACTCGAAGTCAGTCACAGAGAGTGTGTCATACCACTCTCACTGATCCCAAATCAATGGAGGTCATCCTAGCACAGGGAGTACGGTAGATACAAAGATGCGTCCATCGATAGTACTACTATGGTCCCTAACCCCATTTCCCTGCTCATTTGATCAGATGAGTCCCAGACTGCATGGATAGAATGCCTCGACAGGAGAACTAATCATCCTGTTCGTAAGTCCCGATGGGGTATCACAGGGGAAGGTTGAACCTTTCACCCTGTACATAGCACACCACTAGGGGAGGGTGAGTTGCCCTGTGGTCGCATGTCGCTCCAAGAAGTACCCCAAGCCCCTCAGAGTTCCCAGAGCTCAATGTATGCATCATACACGACCCTCATAAGAGGGTCTCTCAACGACACTAAGTCGTTCTTGGAAAGTCAAGAATTTGACCTTTCCCAGGGGCTTTGTCAGAGTGTCGGCGACCTGCTCATATGTACCGATATGTTGGAACCTTATTGCTCCCCTCTGCACCATATCCCAGATATAGTGGTACCTGATATCGATATGCTTGGAGTGATCATGAAATACGGGATTCTCTGATAAACGAATCCCGCTCTGGTTGTCACACAAGATCACGGTAGTATCCAATGTAAATCCAGACAGCTCACTGAAGAGCTTCCGCAACCAGACCGCCTCACAAGAGGCCATACTCGCAGCAATGTACTCTGCCTCAGCGATGCTCAAAGCTACTGACTTTTGCTTCCTTCTCTTTTAGGATATCGAGGCAGATCCTAAAGAGAACAACACCCGAAAGTGCTCTTTCAGTCCACCACATTGCTTGCCCAATCAATAACGGTATATCCATGTAGTCTCACATCTCCGACAGTGTATCTCAACCCATGAGTGATTGTGCCATGAAGGTATCTCAATAGTTTCTTGGCACCAATCCAATGTGTGTGGCGAGGTTCAACCATATGTTGACTCAACGTGTTGACTGCAAAACATATATCCCGAAGGGAGTTTGCCAAGAACATCAATGCTCCGATGAGTTGACGATACTCGGTAGCATTTTGTAAATATTAGAATATTCCAATTTAGTATTTAATATTCATTCTATTTAGTATTTAGCTACTCTGCTATTTTTATTCTGTTAAGCAGTTTCTTAGATGAAACTGATTGTTTCCATATTCTACATAGAAACCTGATGTTTCTATTATTGTAAATTCATTGTATTATTAGTGAGCTTCTGCTTGCTCAAAATTAATCAATTCATTCGACATTCTTTTATGGTATCGGAGCCAGAAAAAGAGATTTCTTGAACAGTTATTCCCTCTGCATCCTAATCTCTTGAGTTCTTTCTTTCATTCCTTTCTAAGGTCGAGCCCTCTGTAAGCCAGGTAGCCTTCACTGAGTCTTAGCCTCGGCTTTGCTTACTGTGATAAAAGCTTACAGTCGTCTATCTCGATACAGAAATGGATTCTTCTTCTGCATTATCCTTTTTCATGTCTAGAAGCCGATATGGTTCAAAGCATTTCTGAGGAATTAGAAATTGAAGAAACTCTTGGATCTGGTTTAGAAATTTAGCCTTCCCTTGCTGGTGTACCGATTCTGTTTTGGATAATCGCAGTCGGTTCTTCCTTCATCTCTGTCGTGTTCTCATAGGGCGGCAATTTCTCCTTACTTCTACAGATTTCAAACCTGAAACCCTCGCCGGCACTTTCAACTGCAGAAGTGTCAACGGATTCATTCGGCTCGGTTATTATTACAGTTGCTGTGCGAATTCAGGGAGCTGCTGTGTAAATCATCGGGAGACACGACGCTGCCGTGTTATCATCGAGGAAGCCATCGATGGTCATGGAGGGAGCCATCATCTAATTCAGAGTGAGCACTTGAGTTTACCAGTGATAAAGAGCTATCTGACCGCAGTCCGTCGCAGAACGTAGCAAAGACAGCTAAAATTTGAGGCCCGCGGCAGTATTCTCCGACACGCAATCTGTGTGCAGCGTGGATTTATGTGTATACAAAACGACGGCTCACGTGGTTTCATTTTTCAGTCCACGTATTGTTGAATACCACTGTTGATAATATCGGCGATATTCGAAAATATCGCGATATTTTCGGCAAAACGATATATCGCCGAGAAAATATCGCGATATTTTCTGTTTTGAAAATATCGCGATATTTTCAAAATATCGGCAAATATCGGAAAAATATCGCGATATTTTGAAAATATCGGCAAAATATCGGCTATATTTAAAAATCTGGAAAACTTATTTTTTTATGCTTGCCGATATTTGCCGATATTTTCGCCGATATTGCCGATAAGATATTTTCTGGACCCTCGCTGATATTTTGCCGATACCGATATTTTCAACACTGTTGAATACTGACGCGTCTTGCAACAGGAACTCTCCTCCCGCCTAAGGATATTCCGACTTCGATGCATTTCTCCCGCACAATTTTCTGTCGACAGAATGACATGCCTTGCGAAATCTGAATAAAGAGAACAAATTATTTTACTTTAACCAGATATACGGATTTTTACTGCCAGACTTGCAAGGCAGCGAAAATAGGGATACATCGAACGGAATTCAATGTTTTGACAGCATATACTGCCACAAAAAGGAGATACAGCAGCGTCAGAGGACTGCAGAGACCGTGTAGGGATGTCAAAGGTTCGAATATAACCTGTACCTGATCGCTACTGGTAGAAACTAAACCAATATTGCAGCACTTGCTTGGAGATTTATTTTTTTTGCTGGGTAAATATATATATATATATATATATATATTTTTCTTAAACCTGTCTAGCAGAACAAATTCTGTTTTGATTTGCACCAGGATAAGTGGGCAGCTACATTAAAATTTTATGTCAGACTTCTGTATTGTCTTTGGGAAAATGGCCACGCTCACCAATCTGATGTTAGAAGGAAATCAACGCTTTAATGGCAACAACTATAACATTTGGAAACAAAGAATGTTGACCATTTTTGAATACAGGCGTCTTGATCAGCTCATTTTGGGCAAAGAGCTTCGTCCCGGTACAGCCGGTACCGATCAAGATAAATTTGATGATCGAAATCGAGAGGCTGTTATGCTTCTCAAGCTCTCTGTCGCTGATGATCAGTTACCACAGATTCCTTCTGGCAAAACAGCTGCCGAGATCTGGCAACAGTTGAAAGAACTGCACGAGACATCTGACAAAAGCAGAGCTTTTTTTCTCAAAAATTAGTTGTTCTCCATCATGATGGACGAACATATGTCTTTACAGGAACATCTCGACAAAATTAAAGACATTCGAGATCAGCTCTAAACCATTGGTCGGACCATGGAGGAAGAAGATATGGTAGTCATTACTTTGAAAAGTCTACCGAAATCTTATGAACACTTAATAGAAACACTCAACATTACCACCACAAATGTTGATCTGAAGTTTCCAGAGTTATGCACCAAACTTCTGCAGCAGGATCGGTGGAAACAACAGTTTGGTAGTGGTGCTTCATCAGTGTCCTCGGAAAATGCATTTGCTGCAAAATATCAGTCCTCTTCATCAGTGTCCTTGGAAAATGCATTTGCTGCAAAATATCAGTCCTCTTAGTCCTTTCGGCAGAAAGGCTCTTCTCAGCCTTTTGATCCTGCTAGGAAGAAAAGTGTGCAGTGTAATTACTGTCACAGGTTCGGTCACATGAAGAAAGATTGCCGACAGAGGATTGCTTCTGAACAGAAGAAACAGCGAGGGCCCCATCAGACAACAAATGTTGCAGAACATTCCGAGCAGACAGATTCTGCCTTTTACGCCTTTATGGCTAAAAGGTCTTCAGATCATGTTCCTTCCTCCGTATGGTACATTGATTCTGGTGCATCACGCCACTTCTCTCACAGGCGTGATTGGTTTATTGACTTCTCACCTTTCAGTGATTCCGTGGTATTTGGCGGAGGTGAAAAGTACACAGTAGTTGGCAGAGGTACAGTTCAAATTCAGTCTGGTGGGCGCACACTCATATTCCTGAATGTACACTATGTTCCTGGTATGGAAATTAATCTGCTATCTGTCAGCCAGATTATGAGGAATTCTCCTCAGCTTGATGTAGTGTTCAGTGCACACAAGTGCTCCATTATTGACAGGGAGACTAGTCTAACAGTTGCTGTTGGCCTAGAGGACCATGGTCTATACAGGCTACTTGACACCGGTGACTCTCCAGAAGTGGCTCTAGCAGCATGTATCTCTCCTATCAGCACTCTATGGCATCAACGATATGGGCATCTAAATATGCAGTATCTCTCTCAGCTCTCTCGGGAGGGACTTGTGTCAGGATTACCTGATATTCAGACTCAGCAGTTGGGGGTATGCAGCGCCTGTCAAGCGGGAAAGCAACATCAGTCTTCATTCAAAAATGGAGAATCTTGGCGCGCATCTAAGGTACTTCAGTTACTTCATGCTGATATTTGCGGTCCTATGAATACAACTTCTATCACTGCTTGCAAATATTTTTTACTTATTGTAGATGATTTCAGTAGAAAGATGTGGGTGTATTTTCTAAAAAATAAATCTGATGCTCTTAGTACCTTTCAGAAGTTTAAAACCTTAGTTGAAAAAGAATCTGGTTGTAACATCATGACCCTTAGGACCGACAATGGGGGGGAATTTTGTTCTTCAGCGTTTGCCAACTTCTGTGATATTCATGGCATCAAACGTCAATTAACCACACCTTACACTCCTCAGCAGAACAGTGTTGTCGAGCGTCGCAACCGCACAGTTGTTGAAATGGCTCGTTCCATGTTACAACACAGGAGTGTTCCAAACAAATTCTGGGCTGAAGCAGTATTTACTGCTGTTTATCTTCTTAACCGATCACCTACTCAGGCTGTTAAAGGGAAGACTCCTGAAGAGGTTTGGTCTGGCCGTAAGCCTAAGATCAGTCACCTCAAAGTATTTGGCTCAGTTGCATATGTTTGGATTCCACCTGCTAAGCGCTCTAAGTTGGATTCCAAAAGCCAGAAACTCATGATGACAGGTTACAGTGATCATCACAAGGCCTATAGGCTGATAGATATAGCCACCGGTCGTCTTAGCTTCAGTCGGGATGTAGTATTTGATGAAGACAGAGGATTTTTTCAGTCTTCTTCTTCTAAGCCGTGTTCTGAGGATCAGCCTCACAGTGTTCTTCTTCCGGTCGGTCCACCTGATGGGAGGGATGATGTAGCATCAGTATTTGATAATACTCTATCTGAGCTTCCTCCAGAAAATAACCCTCCTCTTGCTGATCCTATTGATCGTGAGTCTTCTCCATCTCCTCCTGATATTGGTTCCTCTACTCTTCGGCCTAAATGGTGGGCTAAAACCATTGGTGATCTCCGGGATGATGAGCTTCTTGAAGGTAGAACTTCTAGACATAAGAACAAACAACAGTCTACAGTCAATTTTGCTCTTATGGCTAACCTTCACAGTATTTTTGAGCCTCAAACCTATTCAGAGGCTAAGGGTACATCTGAGTGGGAACAGGCTATGGAAGCCGAATTCCAGAGTCTTCAGAAGAATCACACATGGACACTTTCTGATCTTCCTGCAGAAAAAAAACCCATAAGCTGCAAATGGGTGTATAAAGTGAAATACAAAGCTGATGGCACCCTAGACAAGTATAAAGCTCGTCTTGTGGCTCGAGGGTTCTCACAGAAGGAAGGCATCGACTATGAAGAGACTTTTGCTCCTACAACCAAGATGAGTACCATAAGGCTTGTCCTTGCCCTAGCAGCGCAGTTCATTTGGAAAGTTCATCAGATGGATGTAAAGAGTGCTTTCCTAAATGGTGATCTCCAAGAAGAAGTCTACATGATGCAGCCTCCAGGATTCAAGGTTGCTGGTCAAGAACAGAAAGTGTGTCGATTAGCTAAAGCAATCTATGGATTGAAGCAAGCTCCTCGGGCTTGGTACATGAAAATTGATCAGTATCTGACAGATCAGGGTTTTCAGCGGAGCCCATCTGATGCAAACCTGTATATCAAGCATACTGGTGATGATATCTTGCTTGTGGTTGTATATGTGGATGATCTTATCATTACTGGCAGCTCTGCACATTTGATCCATGGGATCAAACCAGATTTATGCAGAACTTTTGAGATGACAGACTTGGGACTTCTTCATTACTGTCTGGGGGTTGAAGTTTGGTAGACTGAAAATCATATCTTTCTCTCTCAGTCCAAGTATGCCAAAAATCTTGTGGACAGGTTCAGAATGCAGGATTGCAAACTGGCCACGACTCCTATGGAACCAGGGCTCAAACTTTCATCACAGTCATCCTCTCCTCCTGTGGATGAAACTTTATTCAGGAAACTAGTGGGCAGTCTCATCTATCTTACTGCCACCAGACCTGACATCAGTTTTGCAGTAAGCTATATTTCCCGTTTTATGTCAGCACCTAAAGCTGATCATTGGATAGCAGCAAAGCGTGTGCTACGATATGTGCGTGGTACTTCTGATTATGGCCTCCTATATACTTGCAGTTCCAATCCTATACTCAGTGGTTACACTGGTTCTGACTGGGCCGGTTCGGTTGATGACCGTAAATCTACAGCTGGGTATGTGTTTAGTCTAGGATCAGGTGCTGTTACTTGGACTAGTAAGAAGCAACAGGCAGTGGCTCTCTCCTCAACAGAAGCAGAGTATCGGGGAGCAGTTAAGGCATCCTATGAGGCAGTTTGGCTTCGACGTATGCTTGCAGATATGCATGTTTCCCAGACAGGGCCTACGTCTTTGTTTTGTGATAATCAGGGAGTGCTCAAACTTGCCAAAAATCCAGTCTTTCATGAAAGAACAAAGCATGTGGAAACTCATTGCCACTACATTCGCCAGCTTGTTGAAGACGGCTCAGTTCAGTTGCAATATGTTCCCACAACAGAGCAGCCTGCTGACATCTTCACCAAGCCTCTTGGTCCTGATAAATTTGTAAAATTCAGAGGGTCTATTGGTGTTGTAAATAGATTGAGTATTAAGGGAGGGTATTAGAATATTCCTATTTAGTATTTAATATTCATTCTATTTAGTATTTAGCTACTCTGCTATTTTTATTCTTTTAAGCAGTTTCTTAGATGAAACTGATTGTTTCCATATTCTACATAGAAACCTGATGTTTCTATTATTGTAAATTCATTGTATTATTAGTGAGCTTCTGCTTGCTCAAAATTAATCAATTCATTCGACATTCTTTTAGTAAAACAGGTCTGACAACACTACTGCTTAACTTTTTAAACTTTAGCTCCATCGGGGTAGTCACGGGCTTGCAATCCACTGTACCGAATCTCTCCAATATCTTCACCACATATTTTCCTTGAGATAGGAAAATCTCCCCTGGCTTAGGCTAGACTTCTAGTCCTAGGAAATAGTGCATCAGTCCCAGTTCCTTCATCTCAATCTCAGAAGCCAACTCCCTCTTACATTTGTGAATGAGAGGGTCTACACTTGTCAAAAAGAGGTCGTCAACGCACAACACCAGTATGAGAGGTTTCTCATCTTCAACCTTAAAGTAAAGGTTAGGGTCGACTTCACTCCTAGTGAATCCCAGCTTCATCAAGTAGCTATCAATCTTCTCATACCACGCTCGGGGTGCTTGCTTCAGCCCATGGAGGGCTTTCTTCAACCTACACATGTGAGATTCCCGATCATGAATCTCAAATCTTGCGAGTTGTTCCACATAGACTTCCTCTTTGATTGAACCATGCAAGAACGCGGTCTTGACATCTATCTGATGTAGTTTCCATCCTTGTGAAGCAGCAAGGGCTATGATCGAGTGGATGGTGGTATATCGGGCAACAGGTGCAAATATCTCATCATAGTCTATACCTTCCTTCTGAGAGAAGCCACGAGCGACAAAACGAGCCTTATACTTTTCAGCACTTCCATAAGCTCCATGCTTTATCTTGTAAAGCTATTTTGAAGTGACAACTGCTTTGTCCTGGGGTCTGGGGACCACATCCCAGACATCGTTCTTCATGATGGACTCATATTCCTCAGTCATAGCATCCTTTTGAATGATCGTGCTCATGATGGTCAAGTATCCCTGATACTTGGCTGGCTTCTTACTTTCACGGAAAATCCCTCTGGGTGGAATGTGTCCTTCGGCATCATCAAGTGTCCCCTTCAGCCATGAAGGCCTCTTCCTAGAAGAGAAAGGTTCTTGCGGAGGGGGATCAATAGGATCCATAGGTTCTTCTATGCCGGGCATCGTCTCATCTTCCTTTTCCTCTGGTTTCCTGGTGACAGCTTCTCCAGATTTCCTCAGTATAGGAAGATTGTCAACTTTGCTAAGAGCCATATCGACATCCCTTTGACCAACCACATAGATTTTATAGCCCTTAGTATTTTGGTTATAGCCCACGAAGATTCCTTTCTTTCCATATGCACCCAATTTATTCCTTTTTTCTTTTGGCACATGAAAATATACAGGACTTTCAAAAATTCTAAAATGAGATACGTCAGGTTTTTTACTAGTGAACATTTCTTCGGGAGTCTTGGAACCCAATGCTTGATGAGGGCATCGGTTTTGCACATATACGGCGGTATTCGCAGCTTCGGCCCATAGAAACTTCGGAAGCCTTTGATCATGGAGCATAGCACGGACAACTTCCATAATCGTACGATTCTTCCTTTCTGCCACACCATTTTGCTCAAGAGTATATGATGTTGTAGTCTCCCTCTTAATGCTAGCCTCTTTGCAAAAGTCATGGAGCTCATTGGATTCATACTCAGTCCCATTATCAGTCCTTAAGATTTTGATCTTCTTTTCGGTTTGATTTTCGATCAAGGCTTTGAAGTGACGAAACCAGGAGAACGCTTCATCCTTCTTTTTCAAGAAGTATATCCAAGTCTTGCGAGAATAATCATCAGTAAAAGTGAGGTAATATAAATATCCTCCCAAAGAATTCATAGGGATCATACTAGATATGTCAGAGTGAGTCAACTGCAATATATCGGTGGTCTTGCTATGGCTTGAGGGGATGGTCCCCTTTTGAGCTTTCTTTCGGCACATCTAGGACATACACCTTCTGGCTTTAATTTGAACTCGGGCATCCCGGTCACCATTTGTCTCACGTCTGGTAGAGCTTTATAATGAAGGTGGGAAAACCTCTGGTGCCATAGTTCGGACTAAAGAGATGTGTCAGAAGTCATGACACCCAACGGACTTCCTCCGACATGATATAAAGAGTCAACCCTAAACCGAAGAGTGAAAGCATCTTTGAAATTCTTTTTCCATACATGTACCTTGCCATCGATGAAGACCACCTTGTAGCCTTTGTCTTCCATTGCCGAAAGCGACACCAGGTTCTTTTTGAGATCAGGTACATATAGGACTTCTTGTAAATGAATTGTATTACCCTGATTCAATTGTAGAGAGTCATTCCCCATGCCTTTTACGGGATATTTGAAGTTGTCCCCAAGAACAATTTTCAGGCTGGTCTCCTTCTCTATCAGATTAGAGAGAGTTTCTTTCTAACTAGTGAAGTGCCTTGAGGCACCACTATCAATACACCAATTTCGAGCAAGTCCGGGGGAGCAATAGTAGAGAGGGCTGCTGGTAAATAATATTCATCTTTCTTATTGTTAACAACATTAGATTCATACCTCGAGTTTCTTGCCTTTTTGGAGGGTTAACCATTTCCCTGATTTTTTTCATTCCCTTTTCCTTTGCCATTGAACCTGTCCTTCCTTTGATTGTTGTGGGAATTGCCTTGGGAGTGATTTTGATCATCGTCATGAGATGTGTCCTTTCTATTAGGGCACTCCCTCGCATAATGGCCAATTTTGTTGCAAATGTAACATCTACCTTTCCTTCCACCTTTCGGTCCGACCTTTCCCTTAGATCTTGCCCCGAAATTATTTCTCCTTTTAGCATGAGAGGAGAATGCAATGGGATTGCCTCTAAGTGCAGGCATTTCCTGCTCTTCCATCCTTGTTTCTTCTTGAATGCATCTCGCCATCAATTCCTCAAATCCTAGGATTACATTATTGTTGAGAAGAGTGGTTCTAAATATATACCATTCAGATGGGAGCCCTTCGAGAGTTGTGATGGTCAGTTCCTTGTCAGGAATGACTTCCCCAATCGATAGGAGATCATTCTTGATCTTGGTGATCCTTAAGAAGTATGCTTGCATACTCTCATCTTTGCCCTTCTTAATTTCCTTTAGCTTATTTCTAAGGAACAAACTTGATCTACATCATTAACTTTAAATAAGCTTACCAGTCTATCATAGATTTCCTTGGAGGTGGTCAGCTTGGAAACATAGGCCACCAGGTGTTTGTCGATAGAGTCCTGAATGATCTTCTTTGATTTGACTTCTCCCCTGGTCCACTTGTTCCTAGCAGCAGCAGATGCATTTGATGGAGGCTCAACGATTCTGCCTCTCACATGGTCCAACATTTCCTGCTCTCCTAATGTCAGATCGAGAGACATCTTCCATCCATGATAGTCAGACTTCTCACGGAGCTTGTCTTCAGTAGGGAAGTGCGATGAGGACCCCATGAAGTCTTTGAGATTGCTTCAACAACCTTCGGTGATTGCTCTTGCTCTTGCTTGGGCTTTGTCTTCATCTCAGCTCTAATACCATGTTAATTTATGGTATGTTCTATGCTTAGTGTAGTTTACTTCGATTTCTTCTTATTAGTCGTTGTTTAGCAATCAAATAAACATAAAGTAAAATGCTGATAGAAAATTAATAGATCGACAAAAAACAAGCCAAGACAAGAGACACAAGATGTGGCAGCTAGCCAGGGACAAACCCCAATGTGGGAAAATCCTTTGATCAATTCTTCTTTAATCTTCAATAGTTCAGCAGAGAGAAATAGTACAAATTTAGGAATCAGGGTGCGCAAGTAAGTCATCTCTTGGTTAACGCTTCATTTAGCAGCACAAAATTTGGTCAACATAGTGCTAAAAATGTCAACGCTGTCTAGAAAGTCAACACTGCCCTAAAATCAGTCAATGCTGCACTAAACAGAAAATGCCTCCTTCCTCTTGCACGTGTGAGAGAAGCTGCTCCTTCGTTGGCCCAATGAGATGAGGAGAGAGAAGATGAGTGTTGATATGATGATGAAATGAGGCACAATGTCTCCTTTCTTTATATGCAATGTTGAGGTAAAGCTGGGGGTGTGCCACACACTTTATCTTGCCGGCCGACCTTGACAAATTGTCAAGTATATACAAATAAATTCATATCTCCATAAATACATGTCGGAATTGGATGATCGTTAGATCAATCCTACACCTCCCGACGAGAGGAATCAAGGAAAAATATCAACTTCCATAAATAAGATGACCCACATGGATTTTGGCCCTAGTTGCCAATTTTAACACAATGTGACCCTTTGGAGGGCTTGTACCCTGTATAGGGAGACCAAACCCCAAATGGAGACCCACCTACAATCTTGCATAAGATCCAATGCGTCCTCTTGCCCTCCAATACAACAAATCATTAGTGTAATCAAGTAAAAGAGCTTACAAATCATGGAATCAAATGGACATTTCATGGTGGCATGCCCTTCCATAGTGGGCTATGGCATGTACAAGTGTGTCCAAGCTCAATAAGGCAGTTAACTCAGGACCCTATTAGGTGGTTTCAACCTTTAAAGGGGGTGACATGTCAATGGTACATCCATCGAGTGGTAGGTGGCATGTGATACAATGACGAAATGGAGTGGGGATTAGGGGAAGGCTCCAAGCCAAATGCCATGGTACAAGGATAGCTATAATAGGGGAAGCCCACACTTGGGTACATGAGTGTAGGAGGGAGAAATCATGGTACATGGTTACCCCGACCTTTGTTTTTCCACCCTTCTTGATCTGCCTTTTGCCTTTGATTGATTTTTCTTGATAACTGCTCGGGGCTGTAGGGGACGACAACATGATGTGTAGGATAAATAATAATACCCCCTTTAAGGTGGGGTAGTTCATTACCCACTTGGGGTTGGGACAATGATGGGTTCCTAAATGTGGAGGGGGCTCATCTAGGGCCCATAGGAACTACGTTGATGGCTGTAGATAAAGGGTAGAGTTCATGTTTGGCTTTTGCGCACATGCTAAATTTGTATGTTCCGACCATCTTTTGCATTTTGTGGTACATCTCTTGTTGAAAGTGGCCAAATTATGCTCTTTCTTTTCTTTTTAGTTGCATCAACCTCTGGGGCATCATTCCAGGCCCGACCCAAGGTGTGGACAAAGGGAGGCTAACCCTTTGTGGACCCAGTGGACGAATTTCGACCCGGATGAGAAAAGTGATAAATGGGGTTAAAATGAGCAGAGGGGAGTGATGCATATGGTGTCGAGAAGCGGTACCATGCAAACAAAATTGGAATTTCCCATGTAGTGCCAGCCCTAAAGCTAATAGCCAGTAAAGGAGATCCCACGGGACTAGGATATAAGGCTAACCACCAAATCAGGTAGAGGAGACAAGAATACAGACCTAGCCCACTCTTTCCCCTTAATCCCACCACCAATCCATGCCCAAAAATGTCCATGATAAGTAAACAAAATTACTCAACTACACCAATGAAAAACCATACCTTGGGGTGCGGGAGGCCCACCTTCAAACATACGATCATAATAAATGGGCGAGGGACCACATGGCTGGCTTAGGTGGCAGAGATAGTGGCACATTGAGCTATCTAGTGGCCGCAAGGGGTTGCCCAGTAAGGACTATCTAGGAGAAAAATTTCTCCTATGTATACCACCCACATGTGGTGGGTAACATGTAGCACACCAAGCAGTTCATTGCATATGAAGAGTAGATAAAGAAATGAAATAAAAGGCATGCAAATAGTATCATAAGGGTTTTGCAGCATGCTTGTAGAAATCTTGAAATTCTTGAATGACAATTCTTATTGACTATGAAGAATCTAGGGTTTGTAGAACTTGCAGTTTGTAAGGTCTTGGAAGATTTTTGGCATTTAGGGTTTTTGAACCTTAGCACAATTTTGATCCAGAAGAACCCAAGGAGAAAAACCGTATCTGATCATGTTCATTGTTATAGATCTAACCCTTTATGTTTAATGTGAGAACAAGGTTGGTGAACAGGTCCAAGATTTAGAGGGAGCTAAAGATAAGTACTCTATATCTCCTTGTTTCATGATCTTCTAATAAAGATTGCGGGTTAAGGAAATTTGTATCTAATGCTTGACTAGGAGATGAAAGATTTGAAAGAACGTGCCATAACATGAAGATTGTGAAGAAAGGAGGGACAAGAGGAGGGACAACGCAGAGGCTGTGATGCTGGGATTGACGTAGGGATTGCGCAGAAGCCGACACAGTGAGACACAGAGGGTGCAACAGGTCCTCTCTAGAGTCAGAATCTCACTAAGAGGCGTGAGAATATCGCCTGTAAAATTTCTCACTGAAATTCCTCTTCTATTCTGTTGGTTGTATCTTGCGCATGAGATTTTTGCTGAAGATAAATGAAGAAACCCTCATCTGCTGCACCAGTTTTCCTACATTGGGTTTTTTCGGGGACAATTGTGCAAAAATAACTATCATCGTGATTATACTTGTGCTAATATTTTTCCTTGCATTTACTTTCCACCGTATTTTAATTGTGAAGCTGCAGTAGAATTTATTTCGATATTTGCTGTAGAAACACCGTGAATAACTTATTTCATAAGTAGAAGAAATAATAACAGTCACTGCAGTTGGATTTCTATTTAGAAATTTCACATGGTATCAGAGCCAAGGTTAAACAGGAGTGCAACCGAAAGAGCCAGTGTTGAAGAGAAGAAGGGAGTTCGAAATCATTGCATAGGCAGAAAATCGAATCCCCAGAGGAATTGTGCAGTTCAGTCTAGGAGGGAAATTTTTTCATAGGAAAATCTCTCTCTTAGAGAGTCGACAAAGAGGAAGATTTCCAGATCGAATGTTGCCAGTGACAAAGGAAGCAGCTTAGAAGCTTCAACATAGTGCAGTTTTCAAGTGAAGAAGCAATTTTTTTGCAGCAGTTGCTAGGGCAGAAAAGCGTCAGAAATCGATAGGAAAAATAACACAAAGAAGGATGGAAAATCAAGATGTCTCTAAATTATCTTCCAGATTGGAAGAAGAATTCACATGCTTGTCAAGTTCAGTGTCAACAAATGTTAGGTATATTGATAGCGGGGCTTCAGCTCATATGGCTGGAGTACGAGAACATTTCTCGAGCTATCAAGAAGAGCAAATGGACTTCCAGATTACTATGGGCAACAAAACGAAGTGTACTCCAGTAGGGAGAGAAACCATATCATTTTAGACGGAAGCAGGAACCAACATCCGAGGTACTAATGTTTTGCATGTGCTTTGGTTAGGAATAAATCTGATTCTAGGACAAGGGACATGATGTATACTTCATTGGAAGGAAAGTATACATCAATCGTCCAAGCTGGAAGAAGAAGAGACAAATTGGAGCTCGAAGCAACAGACTGTATAGATTGCATCCTGAGTCTCCAATGGCACTGATAGGCAGCAATCATAATGGTGAAAAGGAACTGAATGAACTATCGCACATGCGAATGGTACATTTACACCATGGAGCACTGAGAATGCTTAGAGAGATTGTTACAGGAGTTCCAACCCTTAGTATTGAGCATGATGTTGTATGCACAGGATGTGTACTAGGGAAGTACACTAAAGAAACTTATTCCCGAAGTAACAACAAAGCGAAAGGTGTATTGGCATTGATACACTCAAATATTTGTGGCCTAATGTCCACAAGAGCTCTTAGTGGTGGCAAATACTTCATCACCTTTATTGATGGTCACTCTAGAAAAACCTGGATCTATTTCTTAAAGACCAAGGATGAGGTCTTTGATCGGTTCAGAGAGTTTAAGGCTCTCGTAGAGAACATGACAGGGAAAAAGATAAAGGTATTGCGTTCAGATAATGGTGGAGAGTATACAGACAAATACCTCACAGGTTTCTGTGCAAAGGAGGGCATCAAAAGAGAATGGACAACTCCATATAATCTAGAACAAAATGGAGTAGCTAAATGAAAGAATAGAACTATTGTCGAGGTGGCAAAGGCTATGTTGTATGACCAGGACTTGCCTAGATTCTTATGGGCAGAGGCTTGCAACACAACGGTGTATATCTAGAATAGAACTCCTCACAGAGCATTGGGGAAGAAAATGCCTGAAGGTGTCTTCACAGGGAAGAAGCTGGAGGTGAGTCATCTCAGGATATTCAGAAGTGTGGCATATTGTCACATTCCAGATGAGAGACGTAGTAACTAGATTAGACTGCAGAAAAAGGTACCTCGTAGGATATAGTGAGATCTCGAAGGCATACAGAATCTACATTCCTAACGACAGGAAGATTGTAGTAAGACATGTTGCAGAGTTCATGGGGGATAGAGCTTTCATGAAATCTCGAGAGATGCCAGTAGAAGGTCATTCAGTAGATGTTCCATTAGTTCAACAACAGCAGGGGCAGCAAGGAGGACAAGTAGGAGGATAGACACTTGGATCAAGCACAGCGACCAGCACCAGTATTTCCTCATAATGTAGGAAATCCAGGCAGTTCTTAGCAGATAGAACAATAGGAACAGGAGGGGGATTTGATTGAGCCTCCCACCACGAGTGGTAGAACCAGTAGGGAAGTATGACAAACGCTGAGGGACGTAGAGGAGTTTGTCAGAGCTCCTAGAACCAAGAAGAGGTAGTGTAGACAACCTGACAGGTACCAAGCCTTGGTAGCACAGGTTGAAGAACCCTTCAACTTTTAGGAAGCCATACAACACCAAGTTTGGGTTGATGCCATGGTAGAAGAGTATAGTCTATCACGATGAATGATGTCTGGGAAGTGGTACCTAGACTAGAGGATAGATCAGTTCTAGGATCAAGGTGGATCTACAAGATCAACGATGCTGTAGATGGCAGTATAGAAAAGTACAAGGCTACGTTCATGGCAAAGGGGTATGCGCAAAAGGAAGGAATAGACTATGAGGAGACCTTCGCCCCACTAGCCAGACATACCTCTATTAGATCCGTTATATCCCTAACAGCTCAAATGGGATGGGAGATTCACTAGATGGATGTGAAGACAACATTCTTGAATGGGGTGATAGAAGAAGAGGTGTATATAGAACAACCCGAAGGCTTCGAAACTCATGAAAAGAGAACTCATGTTTGTAGGTTAAAGAAAGCCCTGTATGGGCTCAAGCAAGCACCCAGAGCATGGTATGGTCAAATTGATAGTTACTTGCAGCAGTTGGGATTCGTCAACAGTGATGTTGATCCCAATCTCTACTATTTAATGGTGGAGAATGAGCCACTTTTTCTGGTATTATATGTGGATGACTTGTTTCTAATAGGATCGTCTAGGCTCATAAAGGACTGAAAGAAGAATCTTGAAGCAGATTTCGACATGAAGGATATGGTGTTGATGCATTATTTTCTAGGGTTGGAAGTTTGTTAGAAGAATGGGGAGATTTTCCTTGGGAAAGGTAGATATGCTTCAGAGATTCAGAATGCAGAATTTCCAACCCATGGCTATGCCCATGATCACCAACTGGAAGAAAATAGATGCATCAGGAGACAAGGAGGTGGACCCCACCTTGTACAGACAACTCATTAGGTCGCTCATGTATTTGGTCAACACTACGCCAGACATTTGCTTCGCTGTCAACACCCTTAGTCAATTCATGGTGGAACCGAAAAGGGTGCTTTGGGCAACAATTAGACACATTCTTAGATATGTGTGTGGAAAAGTCGGATATGGGTTGAAATACACCCGAGGAGATGACGTCAGATTGAATGGATTCACAGATGCAGATTGGGTAGGTAGTTCAATAGGCCAAAAAAGTACCTCCGGGTATTGCTTCAGTGATGGATAAGGAATGATCTCTTGGTGCAGCGGGAAGTAAAAGTTGGTAGCTCTGAGCTTTGCAGAATATATGGAAGCCAGCACAACTTCGTGCGAAGCTATATGGCTTGGAAAATTGCTTGTGAGTTTGTTCATGAAGAGGATGGAAGCGAACAATATTTTTTGTGATAATCAGAGTTGTATTAAACTCTCTGAGAATCTGGTATTTCATGATCGGTCGAAACACATTGATATCAGATGTCACTTTATCAGAGACTGTGTTCAGCATGGGGCAATAAAGTTGTAGTGTGTCTCGACAGGAAATTAGGTAGTAGACGTACTCACAAAAGCTCTAGGAAGAGCTAAGTTCATCTAGTTCAGGGAGCAGATGGGTATGGTAGAGAATCTGTTTCAGTAGCAGAAATAGGTGGTTTCTCAGTTGCAATGGCTGGAAATGAGAGAGTTGCAGTACAGATGCAATGTTGACAGTGGCAGGGCTAGCAATAGTACAAATGCAACATTTGTGCAGTAGTGGATGGACAGTGGTGTCAGACATCAGCAGAGGGAGATGTCACAGAATCAGAGTGATGCTTTAGCAGGTTGCATTACTAGAGCACATTCTTCGCTAAGAGGGAGTGTTGATTTATGGTAGCATCAGATGTGCTCTAAGCCTCAAAATTTGTAGGGAGGCTAGGACACATGTATTCCACAACCCAAAAATCGTTTTGGGAAATTCCACCCAAAGATAGTTTTATTAAAATAATTAATTATTTTTAATGGGTGCCTAAGTCTAAACTTAGGAAATTAAAATAATTAAAGGGTATTGATTAAACTGAGGATGAAACTTCTAGAAGAAGATGAGGATCAAGTCAATATGATCTGAGCCATTGATTAGAATCTAATCTGGGCATTTGGAAAACACACTGGGCAGATACTCAGTCACCCAAGTAAGATCAATTTTCTCATTGGTCGAAGTTCAACAAGAGGAAATCGAATCAGAGCGAGAGTTGCAGGTGAGATGGAGAGAGGGCATTAGCATCAGTCGGGAGTGCAGGAGCAGAAAGAAGATGTAGAGCAGAGGAGGGACACCGCAGAGGCTGTGACGCTGGGACTGACGTAGGGACTATGCAGTCCCTACGTATAAGCTGACGCAGTGAGACACAGAGGGGGAAACAAGTCCTCTCCAGAGTTAGAATCTCGCTGATAAGCGTGAGAATATCGTCTGTAAAATTTCTCACAGAAATTCCTCTTCTATTATGTTGGTTGTATCTTGTACATGAGATTTTTGCTGAAGATCAATAAAGAAACCCTCATCTGCTGCACCGGTTTTCCCACATTGGGTTTTTCCAGGGACAATTGTCCAAAAATAACTGTGTCATTGTGATTATACTTGTGCTAGTATTTTTCCTTGCATTTACTTTCCACAACATTTTAATTGTGAAGGCTGCAGTAGAATTTATTTCGATATTTGCTGTAGAAACACTATGAATAACTTATTTTATAAATAGAAGAAATAATATCAGTCACTGCAGTTGGATTTCTATTTAGAAATTTTCACATGTTCGATCTCTTTCTTTACATGAGTTGCTAGAGCTTCTTGGTCTTCTTGGAGCATCTTGGAGTTTTAAGGTTAGGGTTTATCCCTTGGAGATTGGAGATTACATTTTGGTGATAAATCCCTATTGTGGAATGTAAAGAATAAGAGGATGAGACAACGTCTTGCCTTGGAGGATGTGTTGGAGTGATTCTGGCATATTGGCACTTCTTGGTTGCTAGAGTTTTGTTGATTTTCCTTAGCCAGGCCTTTCAAGATATGGAAAAGATTTGTACTAGCCTTGAGAAAATGCTATGGGATGTACATGCACTTTATTTTGAGCATATTAATAGAGTTTCCAGCTATCCAAAACTCTTGTAATTTCCAGATTTGATTTTCAGCTATATATGTTCTTTATGGCCATATGTCTTCCTGATTTCACATAAGTAAAAAGATAATTGTCAAGTGATTTGGCATCTAGGTAAAGAAAATAAGAGGCTGAGTTTACTGCTGTTGTACTGCTGATATCACCATTGTAAAAGAATATTTCAGATTGGTCATTAGCCGATAATTTTCCCTAAAAGGGCTGAAACTTATCCCCTTGATTTGGTATTTTTCTTCTTAAATTTCCGGGAAGTTTGCATCAGGCCTAAAGCTGAAATAACAGGGCTAAGATCCATTAAACCTTCTAGATTGAAGGTGAAATTTTTGTTTCACATTAGATTTCGAATTTTGAGAATTTTCCACAAGAAATTAAGAGGCTTAGTCTTGGTCAACATGACTGAGCTTAGGAGGAGAGAGTGCAAACTATCATGTTTCAACATCTCATTTACTACTAACATATTATTACTTCATGTATTGTCCAAGTTGAGTTTGGAGCCCATCCTTTACATCTTGACAACATCTTCAAGCTTATCTCTTACCTTCACAGACTTCAGACCTTCTGTAATTCTTCCTCTTGACTTGACAAATATCCTGACTTGGCTTTTCATTTCTCTAAGGAACTAGCTTCTAACTCCTCTTTGGGTCTACATGGGCAAAGACCATGTTGGTTCCTTGAGGCCTATTGCCGCAAAATCTAGTAGGCATAGTCCAATGCCCCACTAGGCAAAACCAAACCTTAGGGCAACAAGAGATTGGTTGCCGCTGTCACCTCAATGACCTTTCTCCTATTATTTAGTGGTATTTAACCACAAGGCAGGCTTCCCTAAATGGTCACCTATGAGAATGGCTCAAGGTGATTGAATGAGGCCTACATATTTGGATATAGTACTGGCAGAGCCTAGAAGGCCTAAGTAATCTTTGCCAAATAACAGGTACATTATTCCTAGACCAATTATAGGGCTGTCATAAGTTAGGGTATTGCAGAATGCAGATTTTCAATGACAAGGGATATCATATAACAGCCAAAAGAAAAGGTCCCCAGTGATTAATTAACAAATGGGGAAGACCTTCAAATAGATATCTAGGGTCTAGGGTTTATAATGCATCTTTATGGCTGAAACTATCTATAAATGACAAAAGGATGATGATGTCAGACCTAAAGGAGTGATTTAACCTGAAAATAATGCTAGTTTTGCTTTTATATAATCAATAAACGTATTTCCTTCTATAAGATCAATAAATGGAATGGATAGCATGCAAAAAATTAGTTGTAAATGGAGTGGATAACACTTGATATCTTAGCAGAAAATAAGCTGCAGAGAAAAGGAACAACAAGAGATTTTCCAACAGAAAATCAGTTGGAGCAACATTAGTTTTCTTGAGCTTGTCTTTACCAAAGCTCTGATACCATGTTAAAAATCAGATGTTCTATGCTGTTACAATCACTTAAATCCAAAACTTCTTTATTCTGCAATATAGGTTAAGTAATTGTAGATAGAACATAAACCATATGCACAATAGAAGATATCCAAGAACTCAATGAGACACAGAGAAGTTAGGTCAATGGCCAGGGCAAAACCCACAAGGGGAAAAGTGTAAAGACCATCCACTGAACTTCGAAAATAACCAGAACTAGATGCGGTAATAACCAAAACATAACTGAAATACAGTAAATACGGTAATAACCAAAACAGAACAGAAATACAGTAACTGTAAGGAATTTCGAACACCTACCTGAACTGCTGCCTGCTCCGATGTAGTTGATGACACCGCGGTTATTCTGATCCGATTACCGGGAAACCAATTCCTCCCAGCCAATCCAGTAAGCTTCTCACTGAAGCTCACTTCCCCCGTGCCCAGAACCTCAGATCAATGTAAAGCTCCCTCTAGTTTAAACTCCTGATTTCCTGGTTCTCCTCCTCTCCACTCTCCGTTTTTCTCCCCTTCTCAACCCTATCTCGGTGATTTTATAGTCAGGGCTAAGCGGTGGCCGCCCTGTACACCAATGACTCCACCGCTTACTCTCGCGGTGACAACTTCCTCCAGCTGTGAGTCATCCTCCCGTACAGACGTTTCTGCTTTGCTCAAGGTTTTTCTTTTGATGCGATGGTTTATATATATATATATATAAGATTGAAGGTATTATAATGTTTGATCATCATATATATATTAACACTATTATGTTATATGACATACTTTATATTACTTGATTATATTGATATGTACCTTATATATATATACTTTGTTTTATTTATATATATATTTTTTCTTAATATATAAAGTTTATTTATGTTTGTTTTAATATAACTTTAGAACTTTAGATTTAATTAATTAATTATTGATACAATACTAAATCTTTATTCTATTTTATAATTATCATTTTTATTGCTTTATTATTATATTTTAGTATTATTATTTTTATACAGGGGCACATAATATGTGCAATTAAAGATGGGTCGTTACATACACTCCCTTCAGAAAACTTCGTCCCGAAGTTAGAGAGTTTTAAGTTTATGATTTTGATGGATAAATTTTACCCTATCCAAGTTCCCAAGCTATTCTAAAATCATCCTATCCTTCCTAATCTCTTCCGCTCCCATCCTATCCATCCTCTACTGGAGTATGCCATGGCATCAGTTTTACTGACCTAACCATTCATAAACTCTAAGGTGGCAGCGTCGATTATACCGACCTGATTCTCAGTAGGCATCCGACAGTCATCATCACACGTCTAGGGGAGCGTGATTCACACAGTCCTCCCATGACCCCAGGGTTCGGAGGATAAACGGTGGGCAACACCTCCACCCCTCCCAATAGAACTTAGGGCTAACACCCTATCATAGAATCACTTGGAGCTTTAATTATTCTGAGGTTCTGTCATCACGTGGTCATCCCGGTAATTGGATACTTGAATCTGCAATCATACACTCACTCATGCATTTGTAAAATGTGCATCAGCATATTCAAAATAACTCATGTTTTATTCACTTATGATACTACAGTATAACATATTTTTACCATTTTCTATGCATGTCTTTTGACTTCATCTAAAATGTATTCACATCCGGATTTCTATGCCATTGATCATATTGACATGTAAAAAGAACAAAACAGATTTACAATATCTTAATTTCTATCAGAAGTAAAATCATTCAACTGTCTTAACTTTACTTCGACAACTATAATTTAGTAAAATGAACCATATATATTGTTTTGGTATCCATGTACCAGCAGGAATTAAACATCTATTATTTTGGTATCCATGTTCCAGCAGGAATTAAACATATATTATGCCACAAAATTTCATGTTTATCCATAATCATTCAAAATGTTTTTGAGTCTGTGATTGTAGTGAAGTAAATATATACTAAACATAGTGTAAAGTTCTTCAAAATGGACATAAATTAGGGTATCTCTGGCATATGTCCTCCGAATTTTCCCAAGTTGCTGATCCAGGACTGTACTTGTCCCAATGGACCCTAACTTGGTCCACCAGGCGGTTCCTCAGCTGTTGAACTCTACGTTCCAGTATACGTAACGGTTCGACCGTTATGATTCCCTTGATCCATACCTGAAGATCCCGCTATAGTAGGTTGATGCGCTGCTTGGTCATTGCTGATTACTGCATGAATTCTATGATTATCTTGATTGTTTGGTATTGGTCCCTCTCCAGTCCAATGCGACATATTCGACGAAGCTTCAGGGGAATCCCGTTGAAAATGCGGTCCCCCACATCCCCAACAATTTAGCGGCATTGATCATCTTGACTCAGGACGTGAATTTCTAGAGAACGAGCTTCGTCCTCTCATGCTGATTTCTCTCGAATTTCTACCTCTGCTGGCAGTCCCTTGAGATAACCATGACCCAGCGTTCGATGGTCCCGAGGCTATAGTGTTTACTGCCATGGGAGCTCTTGTTACAATATTTCTAGAGGTAGACCTGTTATCGTAAGTTGGCCTTGAGCTACCTCCGTTGATAAAGTTTCGAGGAGTCTTTCCAGGAAATCCTGATTGTAAAGGTTCTGCTAGCCCTATCTCATTTCTGATTCCAAGGTGCTCTTCTGCATAACGACCACACTCAACCGCCTCGGCTACTGATGACGGTTTCCACATGCTTACCAGAGCTCTAATGCGAGGATTTAACCCAAATATGAAGCGTTCAGCTTGACGTTCATCAGAATCTAAATAGTGAATGTATTTTACCAGCTCCATAAACCTTATTTCGTACTCTTCCACCGTTTTATTTCCCTGAATTAATGTATGAAAGGCCCTCGCTTGCTGTTGTTGAAAGTATGGAGGTAAGTACTTTGCGCGGAACCTTTCCTCAAATAGTTCCCAAGGAACATTATCCGATGTAAGGTGCAGCTGCTTCTCCAGATTTCCCCGCCAAATTAAGGCACTCTCCTTTAATTGAAACACGACAATTTTTGTTTTTGCCGAAGGCGAATATTCTCTTAACCTAAAGCATCGGTTCATTCCTTCCAACCATGCTTCAGCGCGTTCACCAGCTCGACCTCCTGAAAATTCAGGGAGTCTAATTTTCTGAAGCTCTCTAGAGATGTCTTCTCTCGATCCTCTGGGCTCCAAATTTTTTGGTTCCGCTGAACTGGTGGCTACATGCTGAAATTCCTCTTTGTTTTTAGCCTTAGTTGATTCCTTTAATGTCTCCAATAAGGCTTCCAAAGAGTTCATTATCACAATCAACTCTGGCGCTGGAGCGTATGATGTTGACAATGGTCTTGGTGGTGACGATGGTGATGGGGATGATGATGGCAGCATTAATGGTGATGATGCTGCCTGGTCACGTCGTCGTCGCTCATACGTCCTTACCATGGTAATGGTCCCTGAACACATAATAAAATTTCTATAAAAATTTGGGGTGGATGACCGAATTTTAACACACAATTTTCTTTTGCAACATCACATTTATAAACGGGTATAGTTTTGCTATTTTTACCCGCTAGGCAGATCTTATTGGTACCGAGGTCAAGGAGGGTGGTCTCGCGACCTCCTTGTCCTAATGCAGGGTATTCTATCCTAATATGAAGAATGCAATAGTGTTCTATTCAGTATTTGCCACATATAATTTGCAGAAAACAAATAGTCTATTTCACTTAGGAGAATAATAACCAATAACTGCGACAATATTAAAAATTTCACACCAATGCTATCCAAGAAAAAGTGAATTTGATACCCTTTGCTTGAAGGCATTTTTACTCCATTCACTTAGCTCAAATAGAAGCATAACATAGATGGTTGGAAATCTTATTCCAAGACCTTTCCAACAGTATATGACACTCCCTCTAACTCCTCATGGTTGAGGAGATATGAATTTTTGAAGTTTATTAATTATGCATTTTAGCAATTCGCTCAAGGAAAATTCGAATCTGTTTAAACAAGCAACGAAAATAAGGGTTTTGGCACAGTTTTTCTTCATTCATGGACACTCATCCAGTTCAGGAGTGTAGTTGGTTTGAATCCCACCAGGTATGAGATGTAATCAAACACTCGTGATCTTCATGGAACAGCGCTCGAGGGGCCCTCACAGCCCCCTAGATTTGTAGCTGCTATGATACTGTATCAGAAAACTGAAGGCAATCAAAACAAAACATGAACAGAGATAACAAATGATCACAGCACAGTTTGATATTAATTGAATAGAGATACATGAATAGTATACATATCACTATGCCGGTATGCCCATTATTATAGATGGGTAAGCCAACTTTAAACAGCTGACATAAAACCTGTAGCACCGAGAAGCATAACAACAGCTTAAAACAGTGAGCCACAAGATCAACAGTAAATATTTATCAAGACCGTCACTGAGTCCTCACTCCATTGAATAATGTGTTGAAATAATAATTGCAGCTTGGAAAGGAAATATAATAATCTAGTTGGACACAAAGATAGCCTTTATTGTGATTGCCGTCATAATTTCAATGTCAGTATATAGGAGTATCGTATCCATTATATTTACTTGAGGGATTGTACAGCTTAGGCAATTTACAATTTGTTAGTATTATGGTGCTATACAATTTCCAAAGTTGTTCTGGAGACCATACAATAATCGATATTCCAATTTCTTGTTTCTTAGTATCTGGTTTTTCATACAGTTTGTCGTAAATATTTTTCTATAAATATAAGATGTATTTTTCAAATATTCAAATGTATATATCTGGAATGGGAACAAAACATACAGAGCGCATACCATGCATATTATAATGCATTGTGTAGAACATATACCGAAAGTACCAAACAAAGAAAGCTTACAGAACATAGGATTGCCAATGCTTGTACTTTCTACTGTTTGGTTAACCATGCAATTATTTAACCCAGCAAATGAATTTTTCTATGGTAAATAAAATCTGAAAACTACAAACAGAAAGTCACCTGGCACTTTAATTCAGCAAATAGCAGTGGAAAATAACCCAGAGAAAATTAGACGAACAACAGTTATTTTAACCCTCCAATCTCTCTGTGCAGATATCTAAATCCTGTCAGCCTCAGAACATACAGACAATATCTACTCTCCGTTCAATAACAGCTGTCTTCCCGTGAAACGTTGAGACATTTGAGTCCTGGCCATATTAAAATATTCGATTGAAAGCGTGAGGCGGGGATCGAATTTGCAGCATAAATTAATAGCCCGGAGGCAATTGAAGTGTAAATACTATCAATATTCGGCCAATTTTGCGAGTTTAGCAAGTTTTTGAGATGTCTGATGTATGCCGAATCCAATTCTGGATGCTCTTTTATTGAACTCGGACTGCACAGAACCAACAGATCTTGATCCTGCATACTTTGTGTTATCAGCAGATCCATTGGATTGCGAAAATTCTGAAAAAGAATAAGACTTCCGTAATCTCTCTACAATTGTCTGGGATTCTACTGTCCTATCCCGATAAGAGGACAACTGAGCAGGTCTCATAGACATTTCTGAGTGTGTTTCTTTACCAATTCTGGCCTTTTTGCTTCGGAAAACCGATGGCGGCTTTGCAATTCGAAATACCAGCCAGAAAGATGCGCAAGCGCAATTGCTTTTTGAATTTCTTTCCACCAAAATGCAACTCGGAAGGTCAAGCAAAAACGAGATTGATGTAGGGTAGAAACTCTAATGATGACTGCGTCTGCATATCTCTTTCCTTGGCTGAAAACTGCAAATATATGCCTATACCCAGATCTACAAATTTAAACAGTAATTGCCATGACCCAGTTGCAAAAACGAATATGTGCCAAAATCCCCTGCAGTTCTGTTTCTCCGATCCGTAACGGAGTAAAGTTAACAAAGAATTTAATCTGCAAAGATCCCAAAACCTAGATAAATTTAACTGAATTGGACATATCTAGGGTTCCCGAGAGGGCTTCAAAGATATTAATTGTGGTGGTATTCTGGATCACGGTTTGAGAATGACACTATTGGATACAGAGTAAGATTCAATATCAGCGCTTCGGAAATCGAACTAGTGACCAGTTTGTAGGATGAGTACAAAAATTATATCAAAAAAACCCCTTCAAAACTTACCCCACCAGCCTCAATTGTTTACAAAATGCACATAGCGATGCAGAAAACCCCATCCAATCGATAATGTATCCATTATATGGAACAGCAGGAACGCAACCCTCCCTGATCTGATGCGATTGTAATGAAAATTGTAACGAGGATCGTTATTTGTCGTCGGGGTTTCACTTAGCGCGTTGTGTCGTGTATGGTTACTCACAAATTACATAATAGCTGCCCAAAAGGACACGAAGATTGTCGTCACTCGGGATTCAAGCAAACAGAAAAGGGACGCATATGATAAAATAAATCAACAGATACCACAGACGGCAAGACCTAGCCCGAACCAGAAATTTTGAAAACTCGTGTAGAATAGAATAGCAGTAATAAAACTTGGCCACCAAGGCATAACTGCCCATCGTTCTAGCTGCGTAGGGCCTGTGAGGTCCCCAAGGGTTTGAACGCAACTCTGATGCCATGTGTAAAGACCATCCACTGAACTTCGAAAATAACCAGAACTAGATGCGGTAATAACCAAAACAGAATTGAAATACAGTAAATACGGTAATAACCAAAACAGAACAGAAATACAGTAACTGTAAGGAATTTCGAACACCTACCTGAACTGCTGCCTGCTCCGATGTAGTTGATGACGCCGCGGTTATTCTGATCCGATTACCGGGAAACCAATTCCTCCCAGCCAATCCAGTAAGCTTCTCACCGAAGCTCACTGCCCCCGTGCCCAGAACCTCAGATCAATGTAAAGCTCCCTCTGGTTTAAACTCCTGATTTCCTGGTTCTCCTCCTCTCCACTCTCCGTTTTTCTCCCCTTCTCAGCCCTATCTCGGTGATTTTATAGTCAGGGCTAAGCGGTGGCCGCCCTGTACACCAATGACTCCACCGCTTACTCTCGCGGTGACAGCTTCCTCCAGCTGTGAGTCATCCTCCCGTACAGACGTTTCTGCTTTGCTCAAGGTTTTTCTTTTGATGCGATGGTTTATATATATATATAAGATTGAAGGTATTATAATGTTTGATCATCATATATATATTAACACTATTATGTTATATGACATACTTTATATTACTTGATTATATTGATATGTACCTTATATATATATATATATATATATACTTATATATATAAGGTACATATATAGCAGCAACTGATGCAAACACTGAATCACTTAGGCTCTCCAAGATCTGCTCTTGCTCTTCAAGGCTCTCTCTCTCTCTCTCTCACAATCTTCATCTAGACTCTCCAACTCTCTCTCTCTCTCATGTTCGAATTCTCTTTTCACAAGCACAAGTGTGTCAAGTGAGGATGGCAGGCACAAATATATAGGAAGAGCAAGGAGGTCAAATTAAAGAGGGAGTAACTCCTATGCCTTGAGGAGGAGTTACACATACCAAAATATGAGTGTAACTTATGCCATAAAGGAGAGGAGTGTAACTTATCATTTAGGAGAGAAGTGTAACTTATGCATTAAAGAGGTGTAAGAGGAATCTTTTTATGACGAGTCATTAAAGTGTGTAAGAGAGTGTAAGAGGTGCGTAAGAGCATTATAGAGAGAGGAATGAATCCATTAAGAGAGAGAGAGAGTAACATATGCATTAATTGAGGGGACTTACATATGGCATGATTGAGTCCCATGAATGAGAGACTTGAATTTCTTTTTAATAATAATATAATAATATCATAAAGAGCATAAGAGTAATAATAGTAATAATAATAATATTTATGATTAAGTTAAAAATTAAACAATTGAGATTGATTAAGGACAAGTTAAGTGATTTTCTATCATATATATATATGATTACGAATTGATAGAAGGTGATATACTATTTTTGGAAAGTCATGGTTACAAAGATAGACATTCCTTTCTATTTTTAGAAAGTCACTCTAGAAAGGTCAGAAATGAAATTTTATTTAAGGAAATTCATCCTAGCACTGCCAATTTTCAACACTAGGCTACTAGATTTTGTGGTAATAGGGCCCCAAGGAAGGGTGCCCACCAAACTATCAAAATAACCCCTACACTTAAGGGAAGAACACTAATCCAACAACCATTTCAGGTCAAGCATCCATTGGACAAGCTATCTCAACTACACAAACCCGACGAGGACTATCTTTCTTGTGCCAATCCATCTTGGAGCATCTAGGGGTTGAACATACACCATGTACCCCCTAATCTCCTGAAGCACTATGAGCATGGTGTAAACACTTTCGAAGTAACCCTGAAAGTTAACATTTTTGGGTTGTGGCAATTGGTTTATTGGTTGTATCAACATTCTCATCTTATATGGCATATTCACATGATGCCTTGAGAGTGAAGGTGGGAGATTGTCGCTTGAGCACTACTAGGGAGGCATACCCTTTTGCAGAGGTGAGATTGTGATGCAAATCTTAAACTAAATGAAGGGCTAGAGAATTGGACTCCTAAATAGGTTTAAGAAGTGGTGATCTCAACATGATTCTACTTAAAGAATAATTGTAACTTGGAAGAATCTCCACGGTGGTATTTGTTACCCACTACCTGTGGTAGTATGCATAGGAGAAAATTTTCCTCCTAGATGATCCTCAGCCGGCAGCCAACAACCCCTTGTAGCCACCAGATAGCTCGATGTGCCATTATCTTTGCCACCTGAGCCAGCCATGTGTTCCCTTGCCCATCTGTTATGATCATATGTTTGAAGGTGGGCCTCTCGACTTCGAAGGTATGGCTTTTCATTGGTATAGCTGAGTAATTCTCCTTACTTATCATGGACACTTTTGGGCATGGATTGCTAGGAGGATTCAGTGGAAAGAGTGGGCTAGGTTTGTACTTTTGTCTTCTCTGCCAGATTCGGTAGTTAGCATTGTATCCTAGTCCAGTGGGATCTCTTTTACTGCCATTAGCTTTAGGGATGACATTACATGGGAAATTCCGATTTTGGTTGCATGGTCTTGCTTCCTGACACCATATACATCACTCTCCTCTACTCATTTAAACCCCAATCATCAGTTTTCCCATCCTGATTCACATGTGTCCTCTGGGTCCACATAGTGTTAGCATTCCCCTCCCCTTGTCCACACTTTGGGTCAGGCTTAGAACGATGCCCAGAGGTTGATGCAACTAAAAAGAAAGGAAAAAGCATAATTTGGCCACTTACAATAGGAAATGTACCACAAAATGCAAAATATGGCCGGGACATACAAATTTAGCACGTGGGCAAAATCCAAACATGAGCTCTACCCCTCATTCATGGCCATCACCTTGGTTCCTATGGGCCCTAGATGAGCCCCCTCCACATTAAGGAACCCATGATTGTCCCAACCCCTGGTGGGCAATGAGTTGCCCCACCTTAAAAGGGGGTATCTATTGCTATATTCCACACATCATGCTCTCATCCCTTGGAGCCCCGAGTAGTTATGAAGAAAAATCAATCAAAGGAAAAAGGCAATGAAGAAGGTGGAAAAACAAAGGCCGGGGTTAACTCATGTACCACGATTTGCTCCCTCCTACACTCATATACCCAAGTGTTTGCTTCCTTCATTATAGCTATCCTTGTACCATGATATGTGGCTTAGATCCTTTCCCTAATCTCCACTCCGTTCCATCACTATGTCACTCGCCACCTACCACTTGATGGATGTACCATGGACATTTCACCTACTTTAAAGGTTGAAACCACCTAATAGGGTCCTTGGTTAACCCCTTATTAACCTTGGAGACACTTGTACATACCAAAGCCCACTATGGAAGGGCATGCCACCATGAAATGCCTTATTGATTCCATGATTTGTAAGCTCTTTTACTTGATTATTCTAATGATTTGTTGTGTTGGAGGGCAAGGGGATGCATTGGATCTTATGCAGGATTGCAGGCGGGTCTCCATTTGGGGTTTGTTCTCCTTATACGGGGTCCAAGTCCTTTAGAAGGCCACATTAACACTTGTAGGGTGGGCATTGAGAGCCATGGGCCTCCACCATAGCAAAAAGTACTTCATGGATCCCCAACACCATTCAGAGATTGCTTGTCTTACACCTTTTGGATGAGGAAGATGTACTTGGACCACCATGCCTAGTAGGTTTCACACTTGTACCAAACATTTGGCAGAGGTTTCGGGGTCCAGATGAGGATGTATCTTAATACAAGCGACAAAGGGGGGGCTTATGTCGTCACCCTAGCCCTTATAGATGGTTTACAACCATTATTGATCCACTTGGAGATCCATGAGGATGTCTTTGTGCCCCCCACACCCACTTGAGAGCACCACATATGTCTTCCTTGGAAAACAAGGGGCCAACCCCTTGTCTGCTATGTTTGGAGCCTTTTCACTGAACTTGGCACATTTGGACTCCATTAGTCCTCCTAAGTGGCTCAACAACTCATCATATTCATTATTTGGCCCTCTTGAGAGGCTATTCTTTGTAGTATTTAGCTATCTTGGTGGGCTTGTCACCAAGTCATGTCATTATTATGTATTATTTTATTATTTGGGGCTAAATTAGGGCAATTAGACAAATCAAATCCCCTTTAGAGTTGTATAAATATGAAAGAGGTTCATTCTAACCTCTCATCATCACTTGGATTGGATTAGTATCTCTTGAGAGATTTTCACACTTTTTGCTGGGATAACTTTTGGAGCTTTCTTGATGCACTATGATTTTTGGATTTTCGCTATTGTCTTTGGAGCTTCTTTCTAATGTGAAATTGATGAATGGATATACTCTCTCTCTCATGTAAGTCGAAATTTTGATGCTATTCTTGTTATCTTACTTGTCAAATGCATGTATCTTGTTATCATTGTTCTTGTATGGGTTAATGTAATGCGAAATTCTTCTGGGACCTTGAACAAGTGATTAAATGCATGCGTTGAGATTTGAGGGATTGGGTGAATGTTCCTAAAGGCGACTCTTAGGTTGAAGACCTCGAAACTTTGTCTCCTTCGCAAATTTGAAGTATAAATCCATATTGACCTAGTTGTTGCCCTTGGAGAGGCTAGTAAAGATCAATTAGGGCTCCTTAGCTCACGAAAATTCTCAATCTATGTGTATCTTGACTCCATTAGGCCCAAGCACTAAGGCACTGATCCTCGCATCACTTTGGTGGTCAAATTTACCTATCTTTCTCCACTTTTTCCAAATTCCACACCTAACCCTAGAGGGTCACTTAGGGCATCCAATGAATTTTATTGTAGCCATTCAAACCCCTCAATTTTTGGTGCACTATTGCGCTGGGATTTTCTCTGGGGGTCCTCCAAGTTTCAAGCAAATCCGACAGTGGAATCCCGAGATATAGCAAGGCCTAGTCACAAGACCAATTCTTTCCCTAGCTCGATTTGGGTTAGTGTCCTCATTAGGATCATTGCATTCAACTCTCAAAGGAAAACTAGTCGTTTGATTCTATTCTCCTCCCTAATTAGGTCAGGCCCCTCATTGGTTGATCAACTCCATATTCTTGACCTAGTTTTGGGTTCACTTGGCTTTGTGTGGTCCCACAACTTTGTAACTCCAATTCCACAAGGATTACATAGAAGCTTATTATCCATAAGGATCCTTGGGTCTAGAAAGCCCCTTCTTAAGGCATATCCTCCAAGCCCAGGCTCAAGAATCCTCTTAGCTCTTCCTAGAGAGCCCATCAGCTTGCTTCTGAAGCAAGCCAACTATTTAATTGAGCCTTTCTTGTGAACAGGCCTTAGGAATTGCTCTCTATCCATTCATAGGTACATCCTTCTTAGTGATCCCCCTTACACTGGGTTTCCTCCCGTCGGTGAAATTCCATAAAGAGCAGTGAGCCTTAGCTGAGGTGATAGTGGGCTATCACTCCATTGTTGCCCCTTGACATAGTAGTTCCTCCATAGGATCCCTTCCTAGGACCCTTGCTAGTTTGAGCGGTAACAGTCATAAAAGCCAAAACCTTTGATTTAATAGGGTTAATAACCAGTTATTGGAGATCACAATAATAGCACAAGGAGTATAGCTTCCTTTGAAGCAGCTTGGAGACAAGGCTTGGATTACCACATCATCTACAAAAGAGTCACAGTTTATTTTGAATGGATACTGTGGATCTTTTGGCTTGAACATTGTTATGAATTTTTGTAAACTTCTAAATTGTATGCACTAATTTTTCTTCTTTGTCTCTACTTTTTTGCTCTTCTTGCGAGAGATTAGTGTCCAGATTATTACAATAGATGATAAAATATTTGGCGTCAAGACAGCTGTATTAGAAGAGAAAGCTACTGCTTGCAGTATGCTTTGCTGCTGTGCAGATGAACTCAAAGAGGGTTTCTATCCATGGATTGAACAGGTAGAGAATGCTTTACTTTCAGATGGTTATTTCACATGTTTATACTGATCTAAGGTTTACATCCTGAAGGTATATATCTAACCAGATATGTCTCTTATTATGAATTATAGGTTGCATCTACATTAGTTCCACTTCTGGAATTTTACTTTCATGAGGAAATTAGAAAAGTTGCAGCCTCAGGTATTAAGAATTTTGTTCTTTCTTCCGAATCTGTATAGTCTCATAGTTATTTCTGTTCTTTGAATATTTTTTATAGCTGATGTCACTATTCATGTACATTTAGCCGTGCCAGCACTGCTACGGTCTGCCAAATTGGCTGTGGAGAAAAGACAAGCAGAGGGCCAGGATGAAACATATATTAAACAATTGTCAGATTATGTCATACCTTCACTGGTTGAGGCATTGCATAAGGTCATATGGAGTTATCCAGTTATTTTAGAAAGTTTTATGTTTGGAGGTCATTAATCATGTTCCCACCAAACTGAAATGTTTTCATTTATACTGTAAACTTGACAGGAGCCCAACATTGAAATATGTTCCAGATTGATGCAATCACTGAATGAATGCATGGAGGTATGGAGTTAGTTACCATTATTTAGATTTGTAATTGCAATATACTTTTAGCTACATCTATATTAAATCTGACCTAACTTATTCACAGTGCACACATGATTCTCCATACATGAGAATAATGGACATGTTTTAAGATTGTTGCCATTTTTGTGTGGTGCAGAGTAAGATTTGTCTATTTTTTACGGAAAGACGCAAATTGTAAATGATTTTTGAAGGCATATTTTGCAGTTCGTATCTAACTATGATGCTTTTTTCTGCAGGGAAAGTTAGAAATGCAATCATTAATAATTCAATTTCAAGGGAATGCTTTATTTTTATTTCAGAATTTCACTCCCTCAGCTTAATATTGGAACATGAAGTTAAGTAACCTCTTTGTACTGTAGAATTCTTAAGCATTTATGATACTGTTTGTAGATTTCAGGCATTCTGCTTGATGATAGACACGTAAGGTCCATAGTCGAAGAATTCAAAGAAGTTATCACAGAATGTCAATCAAGAAGCAGAGAACACAGAGAAAGGATCAAGGATGAGGATTTTGATGCAGAGGAAGGAGAATCACTGAAAGATGAAATTAATCACGAATATGAAGTCTTTGTGATAGTAAGGTTTTTTTAGTGGAAGCATTTGTAATTTTGCTTTCAATGGTCATGCAACAAGGCATTATTATCGTGATCAATTATCAGATTCTTATATGGTTCAAATTTAACAATTAGGTAATTGATTTTTGGTTTGTACTATTGCTTATATGATTTAATGACAAACTCTTCTCAATTCAGGTGGGTGAATGCATAGGAACACTTATCAAGAGATTCAAGGACTCATTCTTGCCATTCTTTGATGAGCTTTTGTCTTATATAACACCTATGTTGGTAAATAATCTTGAACCTTGATCACTTCTATGTTGTAGATTGCACTAATACTTTTGCGTTTATTGATTTACTTGAGCATTATAAATATTTAATGATCACAGCCCTTTCTCTTCTTTGCTATAAAAGAAAGATCCTTGATCGATGAAATCATTTCCACAGTAGCTATACAAAATTCATAGTGGTTTTAACTATTCAACAGCACAATGCATTATGCAACAATCATGGGAAAGCACATTTGATTTGCAATTTGGAACCATATAAATTATCAGAAAAAGCACGTTCTCTTGTGTTATTTGACAAACTTGAGCAGTTATTTCCGTGTTTGTCAACTCTTGACTCTATTGGTTACATTCTATATGTATTAGTTCAGTGAATTTGACCGAGGAAGTTTATCTTTTACTATCTGGATCAAGAAAATATTCTTGGATTCCTTATCTCATGCTTCTGAAGCATTTTGCTTAACCTTATAATTTCCATCTAGATGCATTGGAATGTGAATTTATAAGTTGGGATTTTCTTGATGTTTTTCAGGGGAAAGATAAAGAGAAAATAATTGCAATTAGTATTTTTGATGATGTTGCCGAGCAGTGTGGAGAAGCTGCGTCAAAGTAAGAAAGCTGGAGCTTGTTACTACTTCAGGAACTAGAAATAACCACTTAGTTTGGACTTCTGGATTTTTAACTGGATGAGTATGTTTTTATTTCTATTCACAGATATTATGATACATTCTTTCCCTTCCTATTGGAAGCCTGCAATGTTGCTGATGCAGCGGTGCGCCAGGTATAAACTTTTTATGGTGATTGAGCTATTCTATTTTGTCGTTTAACTGTTCATTTTTTTGTTTTTTCTGGAAAATGCATTTTCATTAGATGACTGCACAAAAAAGTACATGAATTTTTACTAATCAATGAGCTCGACTTCAATTATATAGGAAACTCCCAATATAGGTGATGAGTGCTAGCATATATGCATTAGCATCGATCTTAAAAGAGTTCACATACTCATGGAGAATGGAAATTCTTGCTGAAACCTGAGTCAATATTTCTCTAAACAATAGGGTCTCCCCAACTAATATGGCAACACCCATCTAGTATATCTGAGTAGTGAGTTTTTCCTTTAATTGCTAGGCTTTGATTATCATTAACCATTTCAATTTCCTGACCAGGGTTGCGGGGGAGCACCGCCCCATGCCCCTGCTCCGAATTTGCGCTCCGGTTGGGATTGCTTCAGGATTTAGTCGGGAGCGCGCTCCCTGCAAAAAAATGCTCCCTAGCTTTTCGGGAGCGTTTAGTCTTTTGTGCAATTTTTTTTGCAGTAACATTCCAATTGCAATTTTTTTTCAAATAAACAAATAATTTTTTGAGTGGGGCAGCCCAATGATCAAGCCTATGGCCCTAGTATTGATATGCGATTCATGGTAATGTTAAATTCTTAAAATTTTAACATTACCATGAAATGACTCAGGATGTTTGAGAGTGGTTCCAACCTCATTGGATTTCATATGGAGAAAGTAGAATTTTAGATCTCATTCAAAATTCAACAGACTTATCAGTTTTTCAGGATTTCAGGATTGGGGGATTGCAATGTTTCCATTGGATTTTGTCTTGTATTAGGGTATGGAACTCGTATTTAATCAAGAGCACCAATCTCTCTATGTACCTTGATGTTAGTGACATTGGTTGTCGAACTCCTCTATCATGACCCTCCTAAAAATGTACGCATCACTCAAACAAAATCTTGACTTGACATGCTGTGCTTTTCTATCTTATGTTAATGCTTAGAGTGTGATATTAATGACAAAGATCCCTATACAGATCCAGAGGTAATGACAAAGATCCCTATACAGATCCAAAGGTAATGACAAAGATACCTCTGGATATTAATGCTTAGAGGGTGATATTAATGACAAAGATTTGATTTTCCAAGAAGACTAAAAAGTTAGACATTTCTCATGGTGGCAAGAGGCCTAAGTATTAGCAATAGATAATAGATTTACTTGTCTTTTCTAGTTTCTAGTAGTTTTTATAACCATTGACTCTTTCATATTTATTATGATATTTTTTGTAAACAATATATGACAATTTAAGTTTGAAGTTTGAAGTTGGCAATTATAACTCATTAGTAATGAATTATGAATATGATGCTTCGTGAAAGTTGAAAGTTGTTTCATTTCATTTCATGTTAGATATTATTTGTTGTAATGGTTACACTTAGCTTACAAGTACAACTTTGGTGATCTCTCGAAATCACTCCCAAACCGGGAGCTCTGGAAATGTCGCTCCCGCTCTCGCTTCCACTCCCGCTACCAAGTAACCTTGTTCCTGACATTAAAGGATTTGGCTCCCCCTAGTTTAAATTTTGAATCAGCTTCTTGTAGCGTCTATTACCATCCAAAGTGACACTTTAGTTATAAAACCCTATTAATAGCTGCAACCCTAGAGGGAACTTAGAAGCACTTTCCACTGTCACTAGAATATTTGCTTCTACCTGTTGAGGTTGGCTCTCATCCAACACGAGAGGGATTTCTAAAGCTAGGGCTAAATCTTTCCTTGAAGCTCTAGGGTAATATCAAATTTAGTAAACATAAAATGAATGATTTATCTGTTATATTTTTGGGTGGTTGAAAGAGTAGAGTAGTGCCAAACATCTAATTAGGGCACATGGAATTTAAAGGTATTAAGAGTGTTCGATTTAAATGAGATGAAGAGGTATCATAGTGCTGTTACAACTTGATAATATCAACCTATAATTTCTTTTTTCATATTGCAGAAAATTATTTTAAGGGCCTATTACCCACCAAAAGTGCTTAGCCCATAGGAGAATCTTTTTTTTTCTCTTTGGATAGTGAGCCAGCCAACAACCCTATATGATCAATACATAACTTATTGCCAGGATCCTCCACTTCTTGCTCTAGTCATATTTCTCTTCCATCCTATTACCCACCACCTGTGGGTATTGTATATAGGAGAAAAGTTTTCTCCTAGATGGTCCTCAGCCGGTAGCCAGCAGCCCCTTGCAACCACCAAATAACTCGATGTGCCATTATCTTCGCCACTCGAGCCAGAGATGTGGTCCCTCGCCCACTTGTTATGATTGTATGTTTGAAGGTGGGCCTTCCAACACCGAAGGTATGGCTTTTCATTTGTATAGTTGAGTAATTTTCCTTGTCATGGACACTTTTAGGCATGGATTGGTGGGGGGATTCGCGGAAAGAGTGGGTTAGTTTGCACTCTTGTATCCACTGTCTGGTTTCGTGGTTAACCTTGAATCCTAGTCCCGTGGGATCTCCTTTACTGGTCATTAGCTTTAAGGTTGCCACTATATGGGAAATCCCAATTTTTGTTGCGTGGTCTCGCTTCCCGACACCATGTACATCACCTCCTTCCACTCATTTTAGCCCCATCCATATTTTTTCCCATATAGTTCCACATGTGTCCACTGGATCCACATAGGGTTAGCCTCCCCCTCCCCTTGTCCACACCTTAGGTTGGGCTAGGAAGGATGCCTGAAGGTTGATGCAGCTAAACAGGAAAAGAAAAAGCATAATATGGCCACTCTCAGCAGGAAATGTACCACAAAATTGCAAAAGATGGTCGGAATGTTAGTTTTTTGTAGCATCAGATGTATTCTAGCCACAAAATTTGGTGGAGAGGCTAGAATACACGAGATCTCCAAAATACAGAAATTGTTTTTGGAAATTCCACTTAGAAATGACTTAATTAGATTATTAACCAATTTTTAAATATTTCCCAAGTCTAAACTTAGGGAATATGGTTAATTAATCAGTGTTAATTAAGTCAAGGTGAGAATCATCCTAGAAACTCACACAGATCGACTCCAAGATGATCCTAGCCATTGATTGAGTTTTAATCTTGGCCGTCAGTGCTCCAACAGAGGATTATAAGAGGAGGTCAATGTGATGATGGATAATAGACTTGAGAAGTTCGATTTCCAAAGTAGTAGCAGTCACTTGCCGGAGAGAGAGCTAGAGATCGAAGCAGTGAGAGAGAGGTAGAGACAGTGAGGTTGGAAGAGGCATTGCAGATCTAGCAAATGCATTTGCAGAGAGGCAAGAGAGCCACAGAGATGCTGACACTAGGGCAATGCAACAACTTCTAGAGGCAAAGTCAAATTGTTAAGAGGGATTGACGTTTTTAGTTCCAGAGGCCGGGAAGGAGTCCCAGAGTGCCAAAGAAGCGTCTTTCCAGCTAGCAGAAGGCAAAACGACTTCATTAGAGACTAGTCAGAGGCTTGTTGTCCAGCAGGCTGCGCGGAGCAGTGCAGAGGTTGACGCAAAGGGTTAGAGGGCCAAGTTTCTGAAGGCAAGTTGTGCCGGGAGTTTGCCTGTAGGGTGAGGAAAATTCCTCACTAGATTTTGCCAGTATTTTTCTCTGTAGGATTGCTAGATTTCGGCATCTAGTTGTACTTAGAATTTCCCACTGCTGCATAATAATAAAACCTTCAGTTGTTGCACCGGTTTTACCAAGTTGGGTTTTTTCGGGGACTTTTGTCCAAAAATAATGATGTTATTTTTATTTTGTGTGTGCTAGTATTTTCTCAGCTCCAACGCTATTTATTTTTTGCAGTTTTATTTGTGAAGGTTGCAGTGTAATTTATTTAGTATTTGCTGTAGCAAACAACAAATAAATTGAGTTTAGGCTTTTGTGATCCATATTATGAAAAGTAAGAAAAATTTCGGTAAAAATCACATCATCAGAGTTTTGTCGACGCGTTTCGAACCATCCAGTGTGGTTCATCGTCAGGACAAGATGAAGAACAAGATCTTGGCATCAAGTTAAATAGATGAAGATAATTTTTTCTAACTATTATAATATAACAGTTAGATTTGACTAAATGATTAATATTATTAATAAATAATATTTTCATATAAGAACTTAGATTTGACTAAATAAATAATATTTTAATATAAAGAAATAATTGTTAGAATATAATTGTTAATATTGAATTAAGGAAAATAATTAATCAAAAGGAAAATTTTAATGAAATGAATATCTAAAAATAAAAATAAAATAATATTTAGGTCAAACCTAAATAATCAAAACAATAAAACAATAAATATAATCAATATAATAATATAATAAAATAAATATAATATTTGGGTCAAACTTAAATAAGCAAAACAATTAATTCTAAAAACTTATAAATAAATAAAAATAATAAGTGGTCAAACTTAAATAAAAATATTTGGGTCAAAGTTAAATAATCAAAACACTAAAATAAAAATACTATTTAGGTCAATCTTAAATAATCAAAACAATTAATTCTAAAAACTTGAAAATTAATAAAAATAATAAATGATCAAACTTATAAAAAAATTAAAAATAAAATAAATAATAATAATAATAATAATTGGAGGACAGTTGGCGGAGTGTTCGTGTAGCTGGCCGAGCAAAGGGTTAGGGTAAGTTCTCTTGGTTTTTTACCGCAGAACGACTGATTACATTGCAATCCCTCGGTCTTTGACTGTGTCCGTTTACCCTTGATGCTGTCTCCTTTTGCCGGCGGTTACGGTACCATTTTCCTGTTTCGAGCATGGACGAGGTCATGGACATCGAGGAGGTAGACTATACTCCGGACCCATTTTCCGATCAATCCATTTTTGGAAACCCTAACCCTAATCTTTCGGTTTCTAGTCCCCCACCGCCTCCCGCATCAGCTCCATCCTGCTCCGTCCCAGTGGTCTCCCTCCCTGGCCTCATCGCTTCAACACTCCATTTTGGTACACTCTTTATCGACTCACCTGCACTTGATTGTTTGCCGCTCTCCTTGGTACCCTACACCTACTCATAGCGATCTCGCCATCCTCGCCTTCCTTCGAGCCAAACCCTCCGGTCGGCCATCTCCACTTGACGAGATCGCTGCCGCACTTGGACCAGACTGTGGGAGACCCTACAAATCCCGGCAATAATCCACCTTCTTCTACAAATTCCCCGTCTGGGTGTTTCGAAATGCCTGCGATTAGGGTAAAATCAACGGCACAAATTCATCAGGAAGGGAATGCCTCCTCGGACCCGTTACAGGATCATCCATCAGCACCCCGGACTGGAAAGCGAAAAATCAAGTGTGTGAAGGCTTCGACAAAGGATTTCACCATTTGTTTCGGAGAAGGTATAACAATGGGGGAAGTTGCAAATAAGGCCGGCTCTGTCTTGGTTGGGCATGTCCGTGGTAGGGCATATACGGCGGAGAGATTGACCCTCTGGGTGCGCGAAATTTGGGGCAACACCCTCAAAGAACTGCCGGAGGTACAGGTCCTTCCTCAGGGTTGGTTTGCACTGCATTTCACAAAGGAGGAATACACTGATCTGGTTCTTGCCCGGTATTGGCATATAGAGATGGCCCCAGTTCTTCTAAAGCATTGGAGTCCTCTATTTGATCTGGAAAGGGAACAGATTGGGGCAGGGCCACTTTGGGTTCGTTTACCTGGGCTCCCGCTTCAGTATTGGTCTGAAGATGTCTTCGTCAGGATCGGAAACACGCTCGACACCTACCTGGACCACGACAAGTCATATGTGCAGACCAAGAATTGAACCCTAGCTCGAATTCTGGTTCACTTGGATATGCGCGAGGGTTTGGAGGAAAAAATCACACTCCAATGGAGGCATTTCACTCGGGTACAAATTTTGGACTATGAAGGAGTCCCGTTTTTCCGTAGAAGATGCCACAAAGTGGGCACATTTTCAAGGAATGTCCACTGATCAAGAAATCACCTAATCCTCCGAGCGCTCCAGGTACTTCGAAAGAACAACCAGTCTCCCTTCCGGATCGCACTCCTGTTTCGGCCCCCCGGGCTCTGTTCGGATCGGTACTCCCATGGCTATGGAAGGTGCTCACAGGACACCATCTCCACCTTTGATGCAATCTCGAGCTGCTGCTAAGGCTACAAAATGAAGCGGGTACTCCTCTTTCCCCTCATCCTGTATCACTTTCATGCATTACTTTTCTTGAATCTTCTTCCATTTTGAACACTTCCTCTATACCCTGCACTCTCTCCCTGTCATCACCCACCATAGCTACCATTGCTCCTTCTTTTCCACCTCCACCCTCCAATCCTTCCCCACCCTCTTCTGAAGGGTCTGATCCGCCTCATAATTATAATTTGCGTTCACGTCTGCATCTTGATGGTCATTCTCCCCACTATTCAGGGCTGGGACTCACCCTCCCTGGTTCTATTGTTCATTCATCTCGTGGTCGAAAATCCTATCTCACTAAAGCCATACAAAACGCTGAGGCAAGTTGTCACTGGTAAACAATCTACCTTGGAAGGGGTACTTAGAGCACTGAACACCCCGGGGAAGTTTCCCCCATGAAGTGCCTCTCATTCAACTGCAGAGGTATGGCTAGTGCCTCCAAAAAACTAGCCTTGCGTAGATTATTTGAAGTTGAGCCTGTGGACATCATTATGCTGCAAGAAACCCTGGGTGATGCTGAACTCATTACCAAACATTGGCATCCTTAAAACCTGGCTGGCACTTTTACTCCCTTGATGCAATGGGACGTTCTGGGGGATTAGCCATTGGTTACAACCCTCGTTCCATTAAGGTCTTATCATCTTGGGGTGGATCGGGGTTTATCGGAATGGACATTTTCTTGGCTAATCTTGGCATGAACCTTCGGGTCATCAACATATACGGACCCTGTCATCAGCGAGAGGTCTTTTGTCAGTGTTTACTCAATCTTTCGATTATTTCCCCTGATCATTTGGTCCTAGGGGCTGACCTCAATTTCTCCCTGGGTTTTGGGGAATCATGGGGATCCCAATCTCAAGTGGATCCTCTCTCAGGGTATCTGATAAATCTATTGGAGCAACATAATCTTGCAGATGTCCCCATGAACAAGCCCCTTCCTACTTGGAGGAATAGAAGGGTGGGGGAAGCAGCTCTAGCTAGAAGGCTAGATCGTTTCCTGATTAAGGTGCCTCTATTTCATCTGCTGCATCGATATAGGAAATGGGTGGGTTTCGGGGGTATATCTCATCACTCTCCCATGTACTTGGAGATCCTCGGCCCCCATCCAAAGCCCAGGCCCCCCTTTAAATTCAATCACGTATGGCTACAGGACCTAGGATACACCAAATTGGTCACTGACTTCTGGAAGGCAAACCTCATAATGAGACACAAATCCCTAGCTGAGGGGTTCTATCACAATCTTTCTCAGCTCAAGCACCTATCCATCACTTGGGCCAAAGAGAAAAGTCAGAGGGATGATTACACCCTATCTCAAATTGAGTCAAATCTGAGTGAGCTAATGGATGATCCTAGCATGGGTTTTACATCTGCAAATGAAAAATCTTACCTTATTGAGCTTGAGAAACAGAAGGAAAGGATATTGAAGGAAAGAGAGGAAACCTGGAGACTAAAGAGCAGGGCCATCTGGCTAAAAGTAGGAGATGATAACACAAAATTGTTTCAGAACTATGCCAAGGGAAGAAAGGTATCTAACACTATTTGGAATTTGCCCTTACCGAATGGAGGTGTGGCAGACACCTTCAATAAGCTTTCCCTCCAGGGCACCTCTCACTTTCAGAATCTCTATAAACCCCCCCAAGGGTCAAATCTAGCAGATATCGTCCAAGTTGCTGGTCATTTTCCTCGGTTTGTGGATGAAGATATGGAAGATGAGCTCAACTCACCAGTGAGATATGTTGAACTTGAGGGGACTCTGAAATGGTTTAAAAAAGATAAAAGTCCAGGGCTGGATGGATGGACGATTGAATTTTATCTAGCCTTTTATGAACTCTTGGGACAAGACCTGCTAAATGTTGTGGAGGAATGCAGGACCACTGGTAAACTATATGATGCCATTAATTCCACCTTCATTGCCCTTATCCCCAAGTCTGACTCCCCATCATCTTTCAATGACTTTTGCCCCATCTCCCTCTATAATTGTCTCTACAAAATCATAGCAAAGGTCATTGCCAACAGGATTAGGCCCATTCTTTCTCATCATATTTCATCCGAACAGTTTGCCTTCCTTGAGCATCGACAAATTCATGAAGCCATTGGCACGACCCATGAGGCCATTCACTCGATTAGGTCCAAAAAGCTTAAGGGCATCATATGAAAAATTGAACTGGCAAAAGCTTTCGATCGTGTTAGCTGTTTTGACATCAAAATGCTCCTCATTCACCTGGGCTTCCCGCATGCTTTCACCACTTGGATCATGTCTTGCATAAGCACTCCAACATTTAGTGTTCTCATCAATGGATCTGCTTCTCATTTTTTTCATGCTGAAAGGGGTCTAAGACAGGGTTGCCCCCTATCTCCCTTACTTTTCCTGATTGTCATGGAAGGTCTTAGCCGGCGCCTTGGACAGGCAAAGAGGAATGGTCGACTATGTGGACTCAAAATAAATGATCTATGTTACCTCACTCATCTTCTATTTGTCGATGATGTCCTCATTTTCCTTAACGGTAGTATCCGAGACTCAGCTTCCTTCACCAATATTCTTTCCCTTTTCTCCCGGGCTACTGGTATGTTGGCAAACCATGGGAAATCCACTATTACATTAGCCCACACATCCATCCAAGAGTCTCAATTTTCTTAACAACACTTCCCATACTGCATTCTCCCTCTTGATCAGGGTTTTAAATACCTGGGATTTTGGATCAAACCCCTCAGCCAAAAAATTGTTGATTGGATTTGGCTAGTCATTAAGCTGGAAAAAAGGCTTACAAATTGGTGTCATAGATTCTTATCCAGAGCAGGTAGACTAGTGCTCATCAAATCAGTATTGGAGGCTACACCTGTTTTCTGGATGGCTTTGGCATGGATACCCAGGAACATCCTTGCCCGTCTTCAATAGATTTGCAGCAGATATCTTTGGAATGGACAACAAGATAAGAAGATTTTTGCTTGGGTTAGCTGGAACAAGATTGCTTTGCCCAAAAAATGGGGAGGTTGGGGATTAAAAGACTTAAATCTTTTTGCTCAAGCACTTGCCGCTAAAATGGGATGGACTCTTCTAATTGGACAGAACCTCTGGACCTATGTCACTTATCATAAATACATCTGGCCTCTTCAGATCATGGATTGGGTGCGTCTACCACGATGGTCGAGGATAGGTATATCATCTGTCTGGAAAGCTTTGCTCCACTCCCTTCCTATCATTCGCAATAATTTGGCCTGGAGGATAAACGATGGCTCAAAAACACGCATTGGTCTGGACCCCTGGACTGGGGGGGAGGCAGGCATCATCTGCCGAGAGAGTTAATTCAACATCTAAATCAACGAGATATCAGCGTTATTTCTCACATTGTAGATCAAGAAAATACCTCCATTTTTGCTCAAGGCTGGAAATCTGCTCATCAACTCAATATCCCTCCCCATTGGCACCAATCGTGGCAAATCTACATATCAGCACTAAGTGAATCACACATCAGAATCAAGGAGGGACCTAACGAACTCATGTGGTGCCTCACAGAGAATGGAGTATATACTCCAAAAGCTGGTTACCTTGTGCTGATTACTAACAGACAGCCGGAGCAGATTCATGATTGGTGGCAGAACATTTGGAAGTTAAACTCCCCCCTCGTGAACCAAGCTATTTTTCCGGTGTGTGCTCAACAACAAAGTTCCCACTGGAGAATCCTTAACTCACTGTGCTTTTCATGGACCACACTGATGTGTCCTCTGCAAACAAGCATTTGAATCGACAGACCATCTGTTTCTAAGGTGTGAATCAATGATTAACCTCTGGCAGTCTATCTCCTCATCGATCCAACTGGTGGGCAGATGGGATGGGGATAACATTAACCATGCCTGGAAAAGCTGGTGTAGTGCGCATCGCGGATCAAAGCTGATTTGTCTCCCTCTGCTCATCTGTTGGAATATATGGTTGACACGAAACTGAATTATATTTGACGAAGACATAGCCAGATGGCAGAATATTGCAGCTAAGATCATCTCTGCCTACCATGAACTGCCTGATCACATTAGGCCTTGCCCTAGAAGACCACATGCACCTGATCCCATTAACAAATCTATCCCCTGGGCATTTTTTGACGGTGTTGCACAGGACCAAGGGTGTGGGGGAGGATTCCTATTGTTCCTATCTGAACAACATCACTTCAAGGTCAAGATGGGACTCGGAGAAGGGACAAACAATTTTGCAGAATTAATCACCCTTCGCCATTTACTACACTTTTCACTTGGCCATGACTGCAACAATCTACAAATTTATGGAGACTCAAAAATCATTATAAATTGGTTCAATAACATCACTTCCTGCCATGCACACACTCTCAGAAATATTTTGGATGAAGTGAACATATTCAAAGCACAGTTTAACTCCATCTCTTGTCATCATATTTATAGGGAACATAACTACAGTGCTGACAGGCTTTCCAAGGAGGCCACGCTACTACCCAGAGGCCAGTGGATGATACAAGAGCAGAGGGGTACCGACGAGTACCAATACTACCACAGGCTGTATATCAATCAGACATATCATAGGGTTGAGTGACCCTAATATTATTTTTCAGACTTGCACAATTTTTTACATTGTATATATTTCAGTATGTATTTCATTTTCAGACTATATATTATGGACATCGCCCTGCATGGTGTATGTATATTGTAGATAACTCAGTTATGATACTCTTTTTTCTAGACTCTCTTATGCTATCACCCTGCGTAGTGAAATATGATTGCCACACCAACACCATTTTTGTATAGACAAAGATATATTTTTGATTGATACACACCAAGATGGCCAAGGGCCAATGATGCATATGTTGCCAAGCATCTACTATATGTAATTTTTCAAAAATAATGAAAGATTACGATTTTTCCTAGGGAAAATAATAATGATAATAATAAATAAATAAATCAATAATGAAAAATGTAATTAATCGTTTATTAAGAGTCAAGATAAAAATACAAATAAATAATAAAAATTAAGAAATTAGAAATATATATGGGGGCACACAAGTGTCCTCATGGGTCTCCAAACAAATTGAAGATTCTTGTAGATTGCCTGCAAGGGCTAGGATGATGGTGTAGGTGATGCCACATCATCGTCACTGTTTTACAAGCCGGCCGATTCGAAACCGACTCGGCCGAGTCAAACCGAGTCATTAGCCTGAGGAGTGACCCGACCACCTAACCGGTTCGGTTGACCGAGTCACACATGACTCGGCCGAGTCATCCAATGACTCGGCCGAGTCATGTGTGACTCGGTCAACTTGGCCGGGTCCGTTATGACTCGGCCGAGTCACACTTGGGACGGCTGGGCAGCGTAAAAAGTTAGAAAAAATTCATTTTTTTGGTAATTTTTCAAATGTTTAATGCAGTTTATCAGAGAAAATTGCACTTGATTGTTACCTTGCTTTAGTGAAATACTAAGTGTGAACATACTGACCACTGTTGATAATATCGACGATATTCGAAAATATCGCGATATTTTCGACAAAACGATATATCGCCGAGAAAATATCGCGATATTTTCAAAATATCGGAAAATATCGGCAAAATATCGGCTATATTTAAAAATCTGAAAAAATTATTTTTTATGCTTGCCGATATTTGCCGATATTTTGCCGATATTTTAGCCGATATTGCCGATAAGATATTTTCTAGACCCTCGCCGATATTTTGCCGATACCGATATTTTCAACACTGATACTGACACCATAATTATTTTATTAAAGTCACTATGTTTCAGCCTTCAGGACTCAGGAGTAGATGACAGGCCCTGTAGATATTAAAGACCCAATAACCCCTAAGATCTTCCCCAATGCAGTGTTCTAAAGTAGCGTTTCAGTAAAAGTGTAATAATATGCAAAAAGCCTTACTCAAAACAAAAGAGTTTAACAATCTGAGACTTCGCTATTCAAAGAGTTAGATTTGTCCTTCACATGATTGAAAATCTCCAATTAATTCTTAGAACTCTAAAGCCTAATTTTTACCCCTGTTTTGATAATTAACGTAAGACACTTTTCCTATGCCACCAATGGAACAAGCATTAAAAAAATTGTTATTACAGAAAACATGGCAATCTGAGAGATCAAACTGCATATCAATAGCATGGATTATAGTGCAGCAATTGCATACCATATCATAATCCAAGGAGAAAAACACAATTTTTTCATCAGCTGCCCCAGTGACACCACCTCTGCACTCTTCATCTAGGGCGAGGCTTAGAACTGAATCAAGATCAAAAGGTGAAAGGTTAACAACCAAGGAAACATGCCAAATCTTTCCTCACTCTAAGCTATTTCTATGATGAGGAGCCATGGGGCCCCTTGTCTGACTCTGATGATGATGATCCAGAGATTGGTCGAGATGATCTTGGCTCCTCTGGCAGTAGCTACTAGCCAGTAGTACTAGTATTGCAGTCTGGTCACCATCACAGTTTACTTTTGTTGTAGAGGCCATTTCTAGCCTCGGTTATTTGTATTTTGTTTTGAGTCTTTGATCATGTATGACAGTTGACTATGTATTGCCATTGGGTACCATTTTGATATAGTGGATTGGTTCATGAGCCTACTTTGATCATATGTTGTCTTCCATCGATATTATAATGCTGTGTGTTTGGAAACATGAATGAAAATCTTTAAAATTATGTTTAAAATATTTAAAATTATGTTTTTTAATAAAAAAAATAAATATTTAATGTATTTTTTACAACGACCGAGTCATTGAAATTGAGCTGGCCGAGTCATTACCGTTTCGGAGTCGGAGTCGGAGTCGATCCTCGGCCGAGTCGGAGTCGGAGTCGGAGTCTTAAAACATTGATCATCGTGCAAGTCCTGGATCATCTACCAAGCGTATGGTGCAAATCTGGGTCCCGTCGGGGATGGTGGATCAAGTGCATCTTCCTTGTCTAATAAGTGAACCATGAGCAATCTCTGAATTGGGGCCCGCTGGGGATGGTGGATTAAGTGCATCTTCCTTGTCCAATAAGTGAACCATGAGCAATCTCTGAATGGCTGTGGGGATCCATGGAGTGTTGTCTACTACTGTGGGGATCCATGGAGTGTTGTCTATTGCTGTGGAGGCCCATGGATCTCAACGCACACCCTACATGTGCCAATGTAGCCCTTTGGAGGATTAGGACCCAGCAGAGGGAGACCAAACCCAAAATGGAGACCATCTGCAATCCTGCATAACATCCAATGCATCCCCTAGCCTTCCAACAAACAAGTCATTAGAGAAATCGAGTAGATGAGCTTACCAATCATGAACCACAGGTGGGGACTTCATAATTGCTTGCCCTTCCATAATGGGCTTTGGGATGTGCCAATGTCTCCTAAACTCCAAATGGGGTTAACCAATAATCCTATTAGGTGGTTTCTACTTCTAAAGGGGATAATATAGTCAAGGTACACCCTTCAAAAGGTGGTGTCATGTCACAAATAGGTGAACGAAATAGGGGATGAGAAGGGGCAGCCCTGGGTCACACGCTGGGGTACAAGGGTAGCTAATAAGAGGGAAGCCCACACTTGGGTTTATAATATGTAGGAGGGAGCATTCGTGGTACATGAGGTGCCCCGACCTTGTTGTTTCTACCCTTCTTTATATGCCTTTTACCTTTTAATGATTTTATTTGATTAACTACGTGGGGCTCAAAGGGGGTAAGAGCATGATGTATAAGATATAACAGTGAATATACCCCTTTTAAAGTGGGGCGGTTCATTGCCCACCAGGGGTTGGGACAATCGTGGGTTCCTATACGATGAAGGAGGCCCATAAAACCTATAGGAACCAAGTTGATGGCCATGATGATGGGGTAGAGCTCATGTATTGACTTTTGCCCATGTGCTAAATGTGTTTGTCCTGGCAATCTTTTGCATTTTGTGGTACATTTTTCTGTTGAATGTGCCATATATGATTTTATCTTTCTTTTTAGCTCTATCAACCTCCGGGCTTCAATCCAGGCCATGATCGAAGGTGTGGGCAAGGGGAAGGGGCATGCTAACCCTATGTGGACCCAGTGGAGGAATGTGGACCTAGGTGGGAGAAATGATGAATAGGGTAATAATGAATGGAACAAGGGTAATATAAGTGGATAAGGGAGTGGGACCACATAACCAAAATTGGGGTTTCCCATGAAATACCATCCCTAGAGCCAAATGGCCAGTAAAAGAGATCCCACGGGACTAGAATCCAAGGTTAATACCGAAAAGGGGGTTAGGGGACAAAAGCACAGACCTAGCGCATTCTTTTTGCCCAATCCCCCCATTAATCCATGTCCAAAAGTGTCCGTGATAAGCAAACTACAATACTTAATTTCCAAATGACAAGGCATACCTTTAGGTTCAGGAGGCCCACCTTCAAACATATGACCATGGCAGATGGGCGAGGGACCACATGGTTGGCTCAAGTAGCGGAGAAATGGCATCATAAGCTAGTTGGTGGCTACAAGGCGCTGCTAGCTGTCGGCTGAGGACCATCTTGGAGAAAAAAAAAATTCTTAGGGATATCACCCACAAAATGGTGGGTAAAATTTGGCTCCAATTGGGACGTGATCTCTCGAAGAAGTGGGCGAGGCTACTCGAATGGGAGGTCTGTTATAAATCTAACCCGAAAATATATGAGAATACAAATAAACCCAATGAATAACAAGATATGAATATAGATAGAAATGATTCTTTATTGATCAAACCCTTAAGGTAGGGCAACACCATACATTCACTCCTTAAGGAAGGAGAACGCTCCACAAGCCATGTGCCTGTTCATACAATATTCCTTGACATCTCTCAATGGGGAGTCTCTAGCCTCTATATAGGTCTCATACATACAATACCATGGGTCATTACCATGGTTCCCTTAATACCATCTATCTAATACCATGGGCCCATTACATTATTACTAACTACTTGTGGTCCCTTACATGATACGGGTTAACCACCTTATTTATTACTATGGCCCATCCCATTATTACATTATTCCCTTGGGTACCTCCGTTTGTACCCATATTATCCCCCCTAGGTATACTACAAGGTCCCGAGAACTTCGACAATCTCTTGGTTATGGTATACCTGTCACCTGCACATATGATAGATGGAGAAACATGGGGCAGCATGCTTTCATGAGGTCTCATGATCGCACATGCTATATGTTAGGCCATAAAGTTATCAGAAAATAAGATATGTAAATATGCATCTCTATCTGCCATGAGAAATATCATATGATGTTAGTTCTAATGCATAAATCAACATGCAATGCATCCTACTCTAACATGCATATATTAAGGCTGATACTAAGTGTAATCATAATGCTAGTGCAACCAACATATCATCACATCAATATACATATGCCCGTTAGTATGATTACTCATGCAGCAACACCCAAGTCGAATGTGGACATAGTCACATGGCGGATGAAGCGGGAAAATATGATCTCCATCTGAGGTAAAGGGAAGTCATAGGAGAAAGAAAACAGGTCAATCTAGAGGTCCCAAACTTTCCTTCTAGGTACACAATGGTGGAATGAATGATCACTCTCAAGAACTTGTCATCACAGTCATTGTTTGCAATATCGTGCTTTGAAGATGTCACACGGTTGTAATGGGAGGGGAATGAAGAGTGAGAGAAAGAAGGAGTGCAACAAATAGGTCGCTCAATGTGATGGTCACATCGGAGAGGGGAGGTCGCGGAGTGATCATAATCCTGAGGATGGGTCATAGGGGATAAAGTATATTCAATGAAGGGTTCTTTCTTGACACCATATTTAGAAGGGGGAGAAGGGGCATGGTCACTCGAGGTTATACCAAAAGGGATTAGGGACTTACTTGAGGAAGAATCAAGGTGATGAATAAGAGGGAAAGGCAAAGGGGAGGGTGAAGTGCCATACTCAACGGGTTTTCCTTCCCCACAATCTAAAGGCTCAAGTGATTTGAATACATAATCATAAGGTGAGGACGTAAGAGGCTCATTGTTTTCCTCATTATAAGCATCAAAGATTGGGCTTTCATTAAGAGGAGAGTCAAAGCTTGGGCTTTCATTAAAAGGAGAGTCAATCACTTCCATCAAAGATTGTCCTTCTTCATGCAAGGGAAAATAATAATTCTCCTTCCCAAGGGTATCGATGGAGATGTCATCGCAAGTAATGTCCAAGATGAAGGAAAAACTAATCTCAATCTCATCTTCTTTGTTAGTATCATAAATGGGAGCACAATCAAATTGAGGCCCAACAATCTCCCATTTGTCCTTTTCGATGTGGAAATAATCTCCCATGTCATCTTCTAAGGAGCTCATGGGATCACCTTCCTCAAGGTTCTCAAAAGGAGATTCATCAGGAGTGATACCATTGAGAAAGGTAAGTTCAGTCTCAGCCTTACTTTCCATAGCCTCAAGGCTCATTCTCCTCAACACAAGTGCTCTCAGAATCATCCTGTCCATTTTGCAGCTCCAACGAGGGCTCATCTTCAAGATTCTCAAGGTCATGTTCATCTAGGTTGGTTGACAAGCGAGACCCCTCTTCTTATCTCTTCTCTTGAAGAACAATGGCTAAGGTATTTGTTACATGATTTTGGTAATATGCTTCTAGGAGGAGAGCATTAGTGGGGTTCTCTTTATATTCACATTTCATCTTATGAAGCTTCACCTCTTCATCATATGAATGGAAGAATACTTCATTAGAATTACATTCCCTTACTAACCCCCTGCATGACCTACTATATCCATCCATTCTTTCTTGCATGACTTGCAGGTTTTCAGGATCCAACTCTTGGTCATCCTTAGAGGAGATGTCTTTCACTTTGATGCTATTCACACCCAATTCCATAACTGGTATTTGCTCATCATCCTATATTTTCTTGGTCATCCTAGTCATCCAAATCCTCATCTGGTAATGTGCCAAATTTTTCCAGCTTCACCCTACAAGCATTGGCTTTGAAGTTCAATGAGGAACTAGGACTTCGTTCCTTCAATGGAGTAGCCAAATGATATATCAATAATGTCGTATGGGGAACAAAGCACACGTTTCATGTCCCTGGCAACAACGCCAAAATGTTACTGCTTAAACTAGCAAGGTACCTAAAGGGCAAATGCTAAGCCAAGGGCAACAAATGGAGACTTAGCCCACTATCACCTTAGCTAAGGCTCCCTTCTATTTACGGACTTTCACAGATGGGAGGAGATTCGGTATATTATGGAGTCAACGATGAAGAATAAAACAATGAATGGATATAAGTGACCCAAATAATCCCTTTCCCGGAAGAGCTTGAAGGATGGAGCTTTCTTGCTTTCTAAGCAAGGTATAATGTTTTCTAGGGAAAGGAGGGAAGATTCGAGGGTTAGGTTTATGGGATATGACTTGTGAAGGAGTTTCCCAATCCATAAAATCCTTGTTGAAGTTGGTATCCCGGATGGTTCTTGAAGAATTGTTTTTTCAAAGGAATGGGACCACATGGGACCAAGTGGACCCAGTCTAGGGTAGGGGAGTAAGTATAACAACCAATGATGTTCTTACCCTAGACAAGGCGGGGAAAGGATCAAAGAAAGAATTTTCACTTGAAGTTGTTGATTTGACCCCTTGAGTTACTAGCCTTAGGGATGCTAAGGAAAAGTAGGAGACCCTAGGAGATGGAACATTTTGGAGGGCTAGCTTGTTTGGAATTGATGCCCTAGGTACCCCAACTTGGCTAGACCTGGAAGGAGGTGAAACAATGTGCTTTTTGGTGACCACCTTTTGGTAGATCAGTGTCTTAATCTTTGGGAGAATGGCGTCTATGATGAATATGAGTAGGATTTCTTGATTCCCAGTCAAGGAGGCTTCAAGATCACTTTGCTAGCCTTCTAGGTCAAGGAGAAGCAATCTTGCAACTTTTATACTTCGATGGGCAAAAGGAATGGTTTCTCAAAGATCAAATTCTTTGATAGAATTACCCCTAGGAGATTTCGTTCATATTACATGGCCCATACATTGAGAGATGCTACAATAGAGACAATTCCACAATTTTAAGCAGTAAATGCATGCAACAATTAGCCCTAGAAAAACGAAAATCCTAGTCTAATGTATATGACAAAGTAAAACAAGAATAGCATTAAAAGCATGTACTTACATGTAATAGAATATATCCAACCATTCACAATTGATAGGAGAGAAGCTCCAAGAGAAGATAGACCAATATCCACACATGAAAATTCATCCATAAAGCTCCAATTCATCCTCTAGAAAAAGTGCGAACATCTCAAGAGAGAGAAAAGATCCAATCCAAAGTGATGATAAGAAATGAACTCATCTCACTTGTATTTATACACAACTTAGGAGTTTGAATTAGCCTCGTTGGCCTACATAAGTCCCAAAAATAAAATAATGTTATAATAATTCAACTTTTGGTGACAATCCCACCAAAATAGCTCATAAATGAAAAAGTAAGCCTCTCAATAGGTCAAATAATAATCTATGCATGTCGTAGGGCCCTCTAAGAGGCCTAATGAGGTCCATGGGTGCCACAATGAAGAGTAGGACCCTTAAACGTAGTGAACAAGTGGGTGGCCCCTTGTAACAACCTGTGGTGCTCAAATGACATGTGGGGGGCACACAAGTGTCCTCATGGGTCTCCAAACAAATCAAAGATGCCTGTAGATCGCTTGCAAGGGCTAGGATGATGGTGTAGGTGATGCCACATCATCGTGGAAGTCTTGGATCATCTGCCAAGTGTATGGTGCAAATCTGGGGCTAACTGGGCATGATGGATCAGGTGCATCTTCCTTGTCCAATAAGTGAATCACGAGTAATCTCTGAATGGTTGTGGAGATCCATGGGGTGTTGTCTACTGCTATGGAGGCCCATGGCTCTCAATGCACACCCTACATGTGCTAATGTAGCCCTCTGGAGGATTATGACCACATATACGTAGACCAAACCCAAAATGGAGACATCTGCAATCCTGCATAAGATCCAATGCATCCCCTAGCCTTCCAGCACAACAAGTCATTAGAGAAATCGAGTAAATGAGCTTACCAATCATGGACCACAGGTGGTTGGGGACTTCATAATGGCCTGCCCTTCCATAATGGGCTTCGGGATATGTCAATGTCTCCTAAACTCCAAATGGGGTTAACCAGTAATCCTATGAGGTGGTTTCTACTTCTAAAGGGGATAATATAGTCAAGGTACACCCTTCAAAAGGTGGTTTCATGTGACAAATAAGTGAATGAAATAGGGGATGATTAGGGGTAGCCCTGGGTCACATGCTGGGGTACAAGGGTAGCTAATAAGAGGGAAGCCCACACTTGGGTTTATAATGTGTAGGAGGGAGCATTCATGGTACATGGGGTGCCTCGACCTTGATTTTTCCACCCTTCTTTATGTGCCTTTTGCCTTTTTATGATTTTTTTTGATTAACTGCTCGGGGCTCAAAGGGGTAAGAGCATGATGTATAAGATATACCAGTGAATATCCCCCTTTTAAGGTTGGGCGGTTTATTGCCCACCGGGGGTTGGGACAATCATGGGTTCCTATATGAGGAAGGAGGCTCATAAAACCTGTAGGAACCAGGGTGATGGCCATGACGATGGGGTAGAGCTCATGTATTGGATTTTTCCCATGTGCTAAATGTGTTTGTCCCGACCATATTTTGCATTTTGTGGTACATTTTCCTGTTGAGTGTGGCCATATATGCTTTTATCTTTCGTTTTAGCTACATCAACCTCTGGGCTTCAATCCAGGCCATGACCCAAGGTGTGGGCAAGGGGAAGGGGCATGCTAACCCTATGTGGACCTAGGTGGGAGAAATGATGAATAGGGTAATAATGGATGGAAAGAGGGTAATATAAGTGGATAAGGGAACCAAAATCAGGGTTTCCCATGAAATACCATCTCTAGAGCCAAATGGTCAGTAAAAGAGATCCCACGGGACTAGAATCCAAGGTTAATACTTAAAAGGGGGTTAGGGGACAAAAACACAAACCTAGACCATTCTTTCCGCCGAATCCCCCCATAAATCCATGCCCAGAAGTGTTCATGATAAGCAAACTACAATACTTAATTTTCGAATGACAAGGCATACCTTTAGGTTTGGGAGGCCCACCTTCAAACATACGATCATGATAGATGGGTGAGGGACCACATGGCTGGCTTAGGTGGTGGAGAAATGGCATAATGAGCTAGCTGGTGCATGCAAGGGGCTGTTTGCTACTGACTGAGAACCATCTTGGAGAAAAAAAATTCTCCTAGGGATATCAACCACAAAATTGTGGGTAATAGGTCAAAACCCACCTCTTAACTCACATATATATTGGGCATTCGTTGACCTCATTTGGCTTCATCACACATCTCATTCATTCGACCAAACACAAGAAGATCCGTTCACACCTGTGAGGAGAGGAGGATTGACTTTTGCATTGACCAACTCAATTGTCTTTTGTTGACCAACGTTGTATTGATTCGTTTTCTCTCTGTTTGACCAAGCTATTCACTGAAGTTTGGAGGCCGAATATTCCTTGGTTTGTTGACTAAAGTTTTGTCTCTGTTTTGGGATGTTGACCGAGAGTTGACTGTAGGTCAACTATTGAAGTTTGGCCAAGTTTTTGATTGAAGAATTGCAGGCCGAATTTCGACCCTTTGACTAGAAACCTCAAACCGAAATTTGACCCTTTTGTGCAGACTTTGACTGAGAGTTGTTCGTTGACTTCTTCTTTGTCCTTTGATCGGCTTTGACTTAGAAATTATTGAGGTCAGGGATTGGCATTTTGATTGGAATATTTTTGATGTAGATTTTTGATGAATTGAACTCTTTTGTAAGGAAAGATTACCATGTTTTTCCCCTTGTGGGGTTTTGTCCCAAGAAATTTTAGTGTCTCTTGATTTATTGTTTTTTGTGATCTCTATTGCTCTATTAAAGTTTATGGTTGAAATTTTCAAGCATAATTGCTTAATGTTTGGAATGCTCTAAAGAAGTCAAATTGTATCATTGGAAGTAGTTATCAGTTTGAAAATTGCTCTAGTCTTGTTTGCTACTAGAAATTCAACAGAAAAGAGGTAAAAGATAAATTTTCAAGGTTTTGATCTAGTGCCATTTCCCTACTTGGGTGATGGAGTCCTAGGAACTTTAACTATGGAAATATCAAATCTTTGAAGGGAGTAAGGGGGTAAACCCTAGTTTTCTCTTTGTAACCCTAACTATTATTTTATGAGAGGAGAAATTCACTAGAAAAAGGCTCTCTAGGAGGTTTTCTAGAGAGTTCATGGACAAAGATTTAGCATGCACTAATGACCAAGAATTTCTGATCCGGACTTAAACAGGAACGCAAAAAATTACAGAGATAACCATAAACACAGATATGCAGCGAAAATAATACTTCATTTCATTAATATAAAATACTGAAATATGCTTACAAACAGTAATGGAAATAAACCAGCTAGGGCAATGGTAGCTTATCTCTGAGAAGAGATGTGGTGGCTACATGCCTCTGAACTATTCTCAACTGTGTTACAATGAGGCTCGAAGGCCTATTTATTGTTAAGAAACAATGGAAAACCCTTCACATCCCAAAACCTAACCCTAGAAGATGAAACACCAAATTGTGGGCCCTGTTTGGGTAAATTGGTACATCAATTTCCCGGGGTCGTAACTTTGGCATATGATCTCCGTTTGACGCGTACAATAGCTCGTTAGAAAGATCTATCCGAGCACTACCACTTGCCCCAAGATTTCCACTTTGGCATGGACCCATGTTGCCCCAAGATTTCCCAAAAAATGTCGTTGAGGGCCTCAAAACGGCTCCGGAAGTTCAGGACCCGAAAAACTGCTAAAAATAGTAATCTGTGCTACAATTTAAGAAACTGAAAAATTGAAAGAGACAATTGTGGGGGTCCAAATGGGATAGGTGGGAGGCCACCAACATCCACTTGGATCATTCCTCCCCCCTTAGGAAGCAATGGTCCCCATTGCGTTAAGTTCCTCCATCTACTGAACTTGGTCCCTGGTGAGTTGTTCTGCAATCTTGGATGTGTCCAGTAATGGTGGGAAGCATGGTCGAGGGCAGTACACATTGAATACTTGGTGCAGGCGAAGGAATGGAGGAATTCTGTGCTCCAAAGCATTATTTCCCACAGCATTAGTAATGGTGTAAGGACCACGTCGGCGTGGTCAGAGCTTTTGATGAGCTCTTGTAAGGCGTTCTTTCTGCAGATGCAACCAGACTTTGTTTCCCACCTGAAGCTTGTGTGGTACCCCTGTGGGTGAGGAGAAGTTGTTCCTGTGTTCTGTCATGACCGTATTCCTTTGCTGCTGCTGCTGCGTGGAGGAACCCTTTGCAGCGGTCATGGATGTGGTGACGATCTTCCCCTTACTTTGGGAGCGAACCAGACAGAAAATGAATTTCCTAGTCTGTGAGATGAACTTGCTGCCTTTCTTAGCAGTGATCAAAGAGGTGGCGGTAGGTGGGGCTACCTCCGGTATCCTGTATAATGAATTACCCAAAGACATAATAACAGCACGAGGCCTTGACTCATACACAGCATGTCGCCTCCACAAGTATGGTTGGCCTAATAGTACATCACAAACATCCAGAGGTGTAACATCACATAATACCTCGTCTGTGAAGGGCTTGATGGTGTAGGGAAGGCGGCATTGTTGGCGAACTTTGAGATCTCGTCCTTCATGAAGCCACTCGATACTGTATGGCTGTGGGTGTGGTGTAGTCAGGAGGCCCAACTGCTTGACGACCTCTACTGAAATGAGGTTCTTTTGGTTGCCATTGTTGACAATGAATTGCAGCGGCGAACCCTTCACCCACATCTATGAGTGGAAAAGACGCTCCCCCTCCTCTGGGTCTTCGGGTTCATTCTTCTGGATCTTGGTGGTGGCAACAGTGGCGCTGAGATCTGCATCAATGATCTGCTTCCCTTTGCCATTCCCCTTGTCAAGTTCTGGTTCAGGGTCAGAACATGCATCTGATTCGGAAGCCTTCAAATCAGCCACTAGCGACTGCTTGGTCCGACACTCACTTTTGTTGTGAGTGGGGCTCTTGTCGAAGTCACACCACTTTCCTGTGTCCTTTTTTGACTTCGTGGTGTTGTTCTTTTCTTGCGGCTTTGACGGGTTATCCTAGGTCACCCCGCCTTGGCTTTGTCCTTTGGTCTTTGGATTCGCAGTTCCAAAGTCTCGCTTCTTGTGTTTAAACTTTTGCTCAATTTTGACAGCGTATCGATACGCCATGCCAAGTGAGGAGATGTTCAGGAACTCCATCTTTTCCTGAATGTATCTGTGTAGGCAGCCGCGGTATTTGAGTACCAAATGCAACTCAGAGTCCTTGATACCCAACTGTGTACGAAGGGTATGAAAAATGTTTGTGAACTCCGGCACATCTTGGTCTCATCCTTGCTGCAGTGTGGTCCATTTGATGTATTTGTCCTCATAGCTTTTGACATGGTAGTACTGCTCCTTGACGGCATCCTGGAATGAATCCCAAGTGGGTGCGACTGAAAATAGTGAGCCTGTACTTTCATCCTTCTGCTTGCAGTAGGTTTCCCACCAGTCCTTCATGTGGGGGGCTACTTTGAGAAGAGCAAAAACAATCTTTTCCCGACTCGAAAATTCATGAACAGAAAAATACCCATCTAGCAGATTTAACCATTTATCTATGACATTTGCGTCTATTTGACCCTCGAAGATGGGGATTTCAAAATTAACTTGTACCTTAAATGGTGTGGCGTTTCCAGAGTAGTTGTTAGAAGCCGATGTGTCGCCTTTGGGTAGCCGCTGAAGAATTTGGGCAAAGCTGTCCATCATCGCGTTCCGTTGTCGCTCGAGGGCTTCTTTGAGCAAGATTTTGATAGGATCCCCTACCCCCTTGTCTTTCTTCTCATCCGCCATGGGAGGCCGTTGGGATTTGTGAGGCTGGTCTTGCAAAGGTTCAACCAGTTCAAACCCCAACTCCTTATATTCCAACCTCGTTGGGGACATGCAAAGAAAAATAGAGAAAAAAGCAGACTGCTCTGATACCACTGATCCGGACTTAAACAGGAACGCAAAAAATTACAGAGATAACCATAAACACAGATATGCAGCGGAAATAATACTTCATTTCATTAATATAAAATACTGAAATATGCTTACAAACAGTAATGGAAATAAACCAACTAGGGCGATGGTAGCTTATCTTTGAGAAGAGATGTGGTGGCTACATGCCTCTGAACTGTTCTCAATTGTGTTACAATGAGGCTCGAAGGCCTATTTATTGTTGAGAAACAATGGAAAACCCTTCACATCCCAAAACCTAACCCTAGAAGATGAAACGCCAAATTGTGGGCCCCGTTTGGATAAATTGGTACATCAATTTCCCGGGGTTGTAACTTTGGCATACGATCTCTGTTTGACGCATACAGTAGCTCGTTAGGAAGATCTATCCGAGCACTACCACTTTGGGAAGGGCAACATCGACCATGGACCCATGTTGCCCCTAGATTCCCCAAAAAATGTCGTTTAGGGCCTCAAAACGGCTCCGAAAGTTCAGGACTTGAAAAACTGCTAAAAATAGTAAACTGTGCTACAATTTAAGAAACTGAAAAACTGAAGGAGACAGTTGTGGGGGTCCAAATGGGATAGGTGGGTGGCCACCAACATCCACTTGGATCAATTTCAAATAAGCATATGCATTTAGATGAGGAATACTAGACACCCAAGCAATATTCCATTACATGCAAAACCATAAAATATATTCAACAAAATACTCACAATTCATCCAATAACATGCTTTCTTTTAATCCCAAAACGATGTCTCCACAACAAAATTTGGCCTGCAATAGCCAAAACGATCACATCTCTGGAAGTAGCAAAGTACAACAAAACAAGTCGAATCTCTTCTAAAGAGGCTGAATTTCCCAAGTGTGATGATGAACAAATGAGAGAGATGACCCTCTACTTATATGAGGTCTATCACCTTTGATTATTGACTAAAAGCCCCTAAAACAAGCTTAATTTTTGAGTAGACATAAATTAAATTTGGGCTACAAGCCAACCTACTAGCCCAACAACAAAATATGCCAATAAAAACCCACACTTGTGATCTGTGAGCCTCTAAAATGGATGACAACATGTCCTTTTAGGGCTCAAAATGCTCCATCAATGCACTAGAAGGGATACAAAGGTCTCTGTTGATTTTTGGGTAGCATCGGATGTGCTCTATCTCCGAAATTTTGTGGAGGGGTTAGAACACATAAGATCTCCAAGACCCAAAAATTGTTTGGTGAAATTCCACCCGGATTGTATTTTATTAAAATAATTAATATTTTTAATGGGGTTCCTAAGTCTAAACTTGGGAAAATTAAAATATTAATGGGTATTAATGAAAATATGGGTGAGAAGCTTCTAAGAGACGAGGATCAAGTCTAATTTAATCTTAGACGTTGTTAGAGATTAGATCACGATCATTGATTTCTCAACAGGAAAAGTATAAATGGAGGCTTGGGGTTAGTTGGAGAAGACACATAGAGAGATTGAGGAAATTGATTTTCTAAGGTGAGAAGTTCTCAGTAGGGAAAAATCGATTAGGGAGATCTTGCAGCTGAGGGACAGTGATAGTTCGGGAATACAGACAGAGAGGCAGAGAGAAGCTTGTGGAGGCAACGCAATAGCCAGGAGAGCTGACGCTGGGCCAGTCTAGGCTTACACAGCCTTGACGCAGAGCCAAAAGGGCCAACGCAGAGGGAGAGAGCTGCCTTCCATGTAGAGTGCTAGAATTGTCGGAATAGCCGAGAAAGATGATGCAGTGGGCAGAAGAGCTGACGTAGAGCTTCATAGATCTCCACACAGGCCCACATAGTTACTGCGAAGGGGCAACGCAATTGTAGCCGGGGCTAGCCAGTTTTACTGCTAGATCAACTAGAATTTGTTGGGTGAAGTGAGGTAAAACTCACTCAGGTTTTCCGCCATTGTATTTCTCTGTTACTGGTTTGTCGGGAGGGTAACCAGCATTTGTATTCAGAACTTCTGCTTAATAATAGAAAATCCTCACAGCTGTTGCACCGGTTTTTCCACATTGGGTTTTTCCGAGGACGTTTAGTCCAAAAATAAGTGTGTACTTTGTGTGTTTGTCTCATTTATTTTTCAGTATTTGATCTGTATATTGGTGTAGGTTGTAGTGTATTTGCATTAATATTTTCCGAACAATTATGAAAATAACTTGTTAAATGAAGAACACAAGTAGGTAATGCAAACCAGTTTATTGCAGTAGGATTTTTGACTTGTTTGATTCAGAAATTTTCAGTCTCCAAGTGTCATGATCATCCTCAATTTGAGGGAAGGTCCTCAAATTAGGCCTCAAAGCATCTCCATGTGTCCAAAATCCAGCTGTGGGTGCCCTACATTGTCTCTATGGGTGTTAAGTAGACAACAAAATTTACTGTCTCTCCAGCATTGGGGCTCAATGGGGTGCAACAAGCCCTCCTCAATCATCTTGGGGGATAAACATCCTCATCTAGGCTTTGGATCGAGGTATGCCCATCAAGTAGTGTCAAGGCGAGCATGGGGGCATGCTGCATCCATCGGTGCATCATTAAGAATCCTCCATGCCAAGCAAGAGAAGCTCAACATTTTGGCATCTAGGGTTATCCATCAGTTGCTAAAATCATCAAAGTGCCCAATGCTATGCTGCATAGGGGAAACGTTGCATTTGCAAGATCATCAAGCTCCCTGAGAGTGTGGTATGACCTTGGCATCATGTCTAGTGGGGTGCCCTCAAGGCCTCAACTGTTTTGGACACCTAGCAAAAGCATCTCAATCTCAAGTGAAAGCAACCATTCATTAGAGACTAAGACCACAATTGCATTTAAGTGGACCACACTTAAGTGTTAAGGGAATATTAGTGCTTCAAACCGGGATCACCTTCAAATATCTAACTAGACTAAGTCCCGTAGTAGTGTTCCTTGTCTTTGTAGGGGTGGCTAAGTAGTCAACCCTATTAGGTAGCATTTCCAATGTTAACCCTTCAATCCATAGGTTTGAGTGAAAAAAGGTGGCAATGGAAGGGAAGGACTTCATGGTTAGGGGACCAGCTAATGAGAGTCCACATCCTGAGTGTATAGATGTAATGGAGGGAGCATTCATGGAGGCATTAGTTAGCCCTCTCAGCTTGCTTTTCCCACCCCTATGATGTGCCTTTTACTTCTTTTTGATAATGCTTTTTAATTGGTGCATAGCTCAGGGATCAAAACTTGCTCTTTATGACGTAGCATTTGTTTTATCCCTTAAGATGAGGCACTTTCTCCATCAGAATAGCGCTAAATAGTGGGAGATGGTTGTTGAGTTGACAGTGGTAACCAATCTCTTGTTGCCCCAAGGTTTGGTTTTTGTGTAGTGTGGATTTGCACTGGGCCCGCTAGATTTTGCAGCAACAATTCACAAATAAGCCCTTCCAAGACTCTCCAATGCTATCCAAGACAAAAGGAACTAGAGATGTACCCAAAGGTACCAACCATGGCTGACCAAACACAAGGTCTTGGGCACCTAATACAAGGCCTCACATAGTTGTTGTAGGGATTTAACTTGTGGCCTTGGGCTTACAGTTGTGTTGAATGCATTAAAAATTTGTGTGTAACCCTGTTGACATGAGGGGTAACAATGCTCATCCAAATCCATGTCCTGCTGATGTGAGTTGATTTAGATCTATACAATCAAATTCAATAAACTTTCTTCTAGGAAACAATAAAGCAATTTCAAATCTGTTTGAGAGATATTAAATGCAAAAATTTCAGATTTAAATTAGTTCTATCAAGAGCCTTCTTTAGAGATGTGAACAATGACAAATTAAGGCCTAAACTAGCAAATTTATTTAGATCTTAACTATGAAAAGAATAGATTTGCTTCCAAAGTATGCAAGCTGATCTAGAAATTGGTTTTGGATCTTGATGTATTTCCTTATGGTAATGTCCAGATTTAGATCAGCTTTATCAAATGTCCTTTTATGAGAAATGAAATGACAACAAACTAGGAAAAAGAGGGCAAACCGACTAGGGTTTGACACTAGAGATTATAGATTTGATTCTAAAAACCATAAGCCAAATTCTAATTCTGTTTATATGATTTTGCTGTAAATTTCAAATTTAGAACAGGAATTAAATGCTTCTTTTAAGATATACAAATCAGCAATGAAAGAGGTACAAGAAGAGCAAACTGAGTAGAGATTTTGGGCTAAAAAAGTCAATGATTTGCTTCCACAACATGAAGATGATTTCCAATGATTTATCTTGATAGGATTTTCAGATCTAAATCAACTTTAGTGCCCTTTTTAGATTTTATAAGTCAGATCTTAAACTAAGGCTAAAACAAGCAAGTCAACCTTGATGCTAGTGAAAGACTGTTCTGCCTGCCTTGTTACCCCCAGTGGAATTGCTTAAAAAACATCTCAAACTACCTATATCCTTTTTTAATAGGATAGAGCTAGTGGTAGTAATGGAGATGATCTGCTGCCAGGATTCTATCTGCTAGGGTGATTCTGCCTATGATCTTTGAAGCAAATGGCCTACTGAACACCCACTTCCACAAGTTTGCTAAATACACAACAATTCCAAAGCGGACATTGAAGTCTCTAATAATATGTCTCATTTGTTTGTGATTAATTTCAGGGTAAACCACGATATTTGCATTATTGGAAACTTTGCTTTGGATCAAATTACTGCGATCCTTTGTCAGGACACTAAGTATCTTAGCATATGTCTTATTTGTATAACTTTCCATCTTATAATAACCCAATTAGAATTGTCATCTTGCTCAATAATAATTTCCTATGTTTTCTTCACTAACTACTACTCCCTCCACTTTAGAAAAGATATCCGAACACTGCATCTCTCCTATATAATTGCACAGTTTTGAACTTTTTGATGTTTCAGTCGTTTATTTTTGTTCTATGAATTTTTTCAATCTTCAGGCTGCTGTTTATGGAATTGGCATTTGTGCTGAGTTTGGTGGAATCAAAGTCAAACCTATGATTGGAGGCAAGCTGTACTTTACCATTTAAATGTCTAATGTCCATCATTAATATTCTATTATTTGAATCTGACATAGAGGCTTTCCAGATGACTGATTATGATAATCCTGCTAACAAATTTGTGCTAACATCTAATGTGTCTTTCTGTCAGAGGCACTTTCAAGATTGAACACAGTTACTAGTCAACCCAATGCTCATGATACTTCCAACATAATGGCGACAGACAATGCAGTTTCTGCATTAGGAAAGATTTGTCAGTTTCATCAGGACTGTATAGATGGATCACAGGTAAATGAACCAAAATTTTAATATCTGTGTCTTTGTTTAATTAATGTTTTTTCATTTAGTCTTCTGTCATTGGTGAATGCTGAAGCATAATATCTGTACTCTTCCAACAATGTGCTGTATTTGTATATTTACATTTTGAATAACCTAAGACAAGTGTTAAACATGTAGTTTGTTTTCTTTGCATTTCTGAAATCAGTGGATAATTTCGTTTTTTTTGAATTTGCACTCAATGGAAAAGTTTCATGTCAAATGATGTTTGGAGCTTGTACTATCTAGGTCTTTGTAGTTCCTAATCTTGCATTATTTATTTATTAAAATGTTTTTTTGATTGTGTCAATTTTCAAGATCATTGCATTTATTCATCATATTTTAGTATTAAAGATCTGTTGCTGTATGTTTTAGTTTTTCTGTTGAGGATTCTAGGATCTAGATGGATATTATAGAGTTCCATACTTGAGATTTTAGTGATTGGCATGCTTGCCAAAATACAGGTTATTCCTGCTTGGCTAAACTTCTTGCCAATCAAGGGTGATCTAATTGAAGCTAAAGTTGTGCATGAACAGCTATGTTCGATGGTTGAAAGGTAGGTTGGTATATGTTGCTTTATGGTAATGAAAATATGTTTTGTACATCAATAATGTTTCTATGGATAAAGTCCCCATATCTTGCTCGATTGCCACTCCTGAGATGCATGGAAATGCAATGTTAAGGCATTCTCATTATTTCAGGTCCGACGAAGAACTTTTGGGACCTAGCAATCAATTTTTACCTAAAATTGTTTCCATCTTTACAGAGGTTAGTGGTAATAACTTTTTTTTTCCCAATATCTTTCTTCTAAAGAAGTGCTCATTCTAAATGAATATTTAGCAAGCCGAGATATTTAAGTAGCAGGATCATTGTGGCAGATCTGTAAATCTCAGATGCTGTATGTATTGTTGTCTTCAGCCCTGCTTTCTCGCTGTATTGTATTGTTTTCTAAAATCTATGCATGGAATGGCCACTAATCATATATTTATAAGATCTTTTCGTGCCTATTCAATCTTACCTCTAAATGACATTCTTTTATTATGCTGGTCAACTAAGAAACCTTATTATATTTTGTTTGCATCAAATAACATGACTGGACACCAAGAAAGCTATTTCTGCAACTCACTGGAACAACTTGCAAATATGCATGCATATTATTCCATGAATGAAAATGTCCACACACTTGTAAAAGACTGTTCAAAGAAAAAAAGGAATTATAGACTAAAGGCCCTCAATCTGCATTATGGTTAAGCATGATTTCCTAGAAATGTCCTTAAATTCGTGATTTGCCCCATAGAGAGACGTTTAGGATTACACATACTTATTTGATTTTTTGTGGGTTTTAATTAAAATAAATTTGATTTAAGATAAAAGTGTTATATATGCAAATTCGATGGAAGAGATTCTTTAAGTAGGTGGCAGGGCAGTATATACCAGTGAAGCATGACCCGTATTAGACCCACGAGTACCGTGGGTCTTGGCGGGTTCTATACCGAGCCGGGTCACTCGCATAGAACCCGCATTGAAGACCCGGACTCAGCGGGTATCTTATAGAACCCGTCTACTTGTATAAGACCCATGGGTATTCTATAGGACCCATATAGAACCCGTTGAGCCTCAAAAGGCACAAAATGTTCAGTTTTTTTTCTTTTTTTGGAAATGAGGTGATCTATCTGTTGCACTCCAATTAGACTTGTACCATCTAGCTCTTTCAAATCTTTACTTCCTTGAGGTACATATCCAGCCACTACCAATGGCTTCTTTACAGTTCTACCCTTGTGAATCAAGGGCTCCATGGCTGATTGACTGGGTGACTTTACTGTGCATCTGTTCTAAAAGCATATAGTTATTCATCTTGTATGTGCCATCCATCTCCATAGTCCTTGAAACCCTCCTGAATTCTGACCAAAGATCGTCAATTTCTTTCCGTTATCATTCTTTTAAGATTTGTATAGTAATGCACTTGTATCTACCAGCCAACGGGCTTTATTTCTCTGCACCACCACCTTCTTGGAAAGGAAATTACCTCTTTAGAAGAAAGTTACATGCTTGCTAAATGTCAGTTTTGCTCCAAAATAAAGTGAGGAATCAGGAATGATCCTTTGACTCAAAATAGTTTCAGAGGTGGGTGTACATGCTTCTATTATGGTGCAATTTTGGCCATACCTGTCACTCAATTGAATGACCTTTAAGCTTGCATTCTTGGGATCACACGTCTTATTTGCTAGCATGCTTTTACACGAGTTTAATTTAGATTTAGAGTAGAGTTTTCTTTTACTATGCTCTTTGCTGGTAGATGAATTATGCATTCCTGCATTCCTTTTATAGTTGTTGATGCATGTTAACTTATTATGGTCATTTGTGGATGTTAATCAAAATTCAAATTCTGTACAGCTTGCATACATTTTTCTCAAAGTCCCTCCTGAGTTTTGTAGAAAAGTGTCATTCTCACCTTCCTCTGAACTAGGTTTAATGTCCCCTATCTAGTATCAACATCTTCTCTCTAAACTTCATCACTGCTTTATCTTTCTCCTGCTTGGTGAAGTTTGACAGTTTATGAACTTTTTTCATTTCTTGATGTGATGGTTTTGGTGGTAGCCCCTCATCTTATTTTTGCTTCTGCAGGGTCCCTTGGATGTGCTTATTTTGAAGAATGTAATCTCTAGTCCCTTCAACCTAGTTTCACCTTTAGTGGTGAAGAATGTAATCTCTAGTCCCTTCGACCTAGTTTCATCACTGTGAATGTAATCTCTAGTCCCTTTTGTGCTTAAAATTTACCATATTTTAACGTTCTTTTTTGTATTTTGACGAGTCTCATACGAGTCTTGTAAGGGTGGTTCCCGAGTCTCATACGAGTTGACAAGTCAATGCTGTGACGAGTCTTATACGAGTACAAGTCGTGCAACATTGGTATATACATTACACACAACCTTCCAGGCAGTATTAATATAGGGAAGACCAGTCTCTTACCTGAGTTTCTGGTATGACCTAAGTTAGAATGTCCTGAAAGACTTATTTGGGCTTAGGTAAGGTCCATTACTAAGGAAATGGTACAAAACTTATACACTTTAATATTAGCCGTTCACATGCCACTCATCTGATGATGAGCACTGCCAAAACTTGTAGAAGACATACTCCTCATGACATTAACAATAAAAGATTGGAAAACTATTATTATCTTAAATACTAAATAAGTTGCAGTAATTTGAAAGATGAGGACTTGGTGGAGGTTTTTGCGATTTTCTGAAGAAATCTTGTTATTTGTCTGGTAACTTTAATTTATTTTCCTAATTCATGTCAATCTTTCTGCAACTGATTTCTCTGAGTGGTTTGCATACTACACGATGTACTACATGGGGTCTCTATGTGATCCACAGGTTTTATGTTCTGGCAAAGACCTTGTGACTGAGCAAACTGCAGGTCGAATGGTGAATATTTTGAGACGGTTGCAGCAGACACTTTCTCCATCAGCCCTTGCATCTACATGGTCTGCCTTACAGCCGCAGCAACAACTGGCCTTGCAATCAATTCTGTCTTCATTTTCTTAGATTATTTTACCTCCACTGTCAATCACAGGAAAGGTTGTTGTGGATCCTAAATGCTTGTAAATCTATGATGATGTTATAGGAATTCGGCACTGTTTATTCTGAAATGCTAACAATGCTAGAGGTCATTGGAAATAAATGTTTTGTAATTGTATATGGGCAATAATATCCGATCTTCTATGCTATCTTGACTCTTGAGTAAGGCATGTAAACACCTGTGGACTGCAAAATTACTGGACTGCAATATGATATTTGCTTATGTGATATTAACAGATTTAGAGGCTTTTGACAAATGGGGTGCTTCCAATTTTCTACCAAGTTTTGGGGTCATGGGGACATGTTTGAACGATGTTTGGAGACATCCCCCAAATTTCAGGGAATGTCACTGGATTTCTGGTTCTTGATGTTGGTGTAGTATTTCTCCTTGGAAATATCTTAAATTTTGCAATAAATTTCCGAGTTTTTGTTGAAGTTTCCCGTCAGGGTTTTTTCCGAACAGTTTGGAAATACACTGTTGTAGGTGCACATTTCACAATTTAATTCAAATAATATACACAGTGACCATTGCATACCATGAGAATGCTACAAAACAACTTAACTGATTTATATTGAACCCAGAAATATATATAATGCTGATATAAGTGTGAATGATAATAAATCTGAGCATAGACAGCCTCATAATTAACTTGGCACAAATATACACTCAGAATAACAAGAGTAGGAGAACTTGGTGTGTTTCTTCCAGCAAGATAACTATCTGAATATCGGTCCTTCTCAAGTTGAATACAGCAATATATATTAGTCCTCTTCAGTCAGTTCCAGCAGTATATACTCGAGTGATTCGATCCAGCTACAGGTGGATACTCGTCCCCATCTCCAGTGTGTACTCAGCAGGCAGAATGGATGGAAAGTCAGCCTCTATCAGCATATATGCTCAGCCTCTAGGACCCCGAAACTCAGCCAACAAATGATGTATATCAGTCTGCAACCAAGAGAAGAGTCAACCCCCTTTCAAACAAGAAAGTCGGCCCTCTTTCCAGCAGTAGTAAACTCAAACTTTGGCCAGGAAATCGTGGCCCACAGACGCAACAAACTCGGCCTCTTCTCCTCAATAGAACTCGACCACTTCAGCAGAATGAATCTTAGCCAGCAGAGGAGGAAACTCAGCCTCAAAGGACACTCTCTAACTTAGCAACTCGGCCCATAAGAGTGACTTGGAAACTTGGCATTTTCATGGGTATTCATAGCCTATAAAGAGAGATAGAAATTTCCACATTAGAAGATAAAATCAACTAATAACACTGTTACCTCCTTTATTTTTTGCAAATATTCTTCTTCAGTGAAGCACAATGGCAAAATCTGAGTGATTCTACTCTCCAACTAGCTAGGGTGTATGGTCTCAACACCAAAACTAGCAATTTGCAAGTAGGGTTTCCAAAACCCTAGACTCTTCTCCATGAACTCTTCAAATTTTTTTTTTTTTTTCTCAAATGGAAAAGACTATAATAAGGAGAAACTCCTCATTTTCCCCTTTTTATAACTTGTTCGCCACTTTTGCCCCCTTTTTTGCCTTTTATTTTCATGAAGTCACTTTAGTGGCTTTTTCACTTTAAAAATTAAAAGTGACTATTCATTAGCCTAGGACATGTCCTCCTTTGTCACTTTAGCATTTATAATGTTTTCCTAGGTGAATCATGTTCCATTAGTTAATTTTTTCCCTGCCTTAGCCTACGGGAACTTTATTAGGTTAGCAGAAGTTCCCCATATGCCTCCTAAGCAGTTGGGGACATTATGCCCTTCCCACCCAAGATTGCTTGTCCTCAAGCGACTTCAGCTCTAGATGTTTGAGTACCTGTTCACCCTCCCAGGTGGCATTCTCAACCGACAAATCCTTCCACTTTAGTAGGTATTCCTTCACGGTCCTGCTCCTCAACTTCTGCCCCCTTGTCTCCAAAACCAAGACCAGTTCCCCTTCTTCATCCAGGGATGGAAGCTCAGTAGAAGTCACTGCATGTTTCCCTAGAGCCTTTTTGAGGCACGAAATATGGAAGACATGAATTTTACACCCTTCTAGAAGCTCTAGCTTGTAGGCCACTTCCCCAACTCGCCTCACAATTTTGTAAGACCCATAGAATCTTGGTTTTAGTTTTTCTGCCCCATTCATTTTGAGTTTGTAGTGTTGTAGATGAAGGTATACCATGTCCCCCACTTCAAAGATACGCTCTATTCTGTGCTTGTCTGCATAGAATTTTTGTTGGTTTTGAGCCATCTACAAGTTTTCTTTAAGGCCCTGTTGACCACTCAAATATACATTTGAGGATTAGTCAACTACCCCATAAGCAAAGGATATTTTTGAACATTCCATCATGGTCAGAAAGTCGGAATTTTTAGAATTCATCATCATCATTCAACTTTTGGTCATCAATTGTATTCTGAATTTTGCAGCCCTGCGAGGATGATGTAAAAATTATTCTAATATGATGAATATAAAGCCATGTAACACATCTATGTAGCTTAATATTTTTGCTAGAGAGTTTTCACTCTAGGGAGTTTTTGTTCCATAGCTAATTATTTGTGTTTCTCAACACTATATAATTGGTTAAGTTTTTCTTACAAATATGCTCCAAAGATAGAGTGAGGATTGATGGTAAAGTCTTAGGTGAGTCAGTGTATAGAGTCGATGTAAAATGCCATACTAGATCATGTCTAAAATTTCACAAAATTTGGGTGTATAGGGGCCAATTTCTAATTGTCAAAATTCCCCTGCTGAATGAAATTTTTATGTAATATTTGATGTAAAATGTAAAAGGTGTTTCATATAGAAGTTGTAGGGGGCGTGAGTACTCAAAATTACACCTTAACACCTCTACTTTCTATTTAGACACGCTTTGAGGGTGGAAAAATATGTCTATAGCCCTCTAAATTCACATTTTCTAATTTCTAGCAAAAAATTATCTAGAAATTAGCCAAAAAAATAAAATGAGAGAAAATAAAAATTCTCTCCAAGTGGAAAACTAATTAGATATGGATGTGGACTTTCCCAAGAAACGGATCAAACTAAAAAGTCAGAGAATCTCCATAAATCGAGCAAGGAAAAGTCCCACAAGAAATTCGTTAGTTCAGAAAGGAATAAATTTCCCAGAAAATCGATTTTTTAAGAAGCATGGTATATTTTGCTTGAATAGAACGAGAGTTTTCAAGGGGGAAAATTGTAAAAAATATTCTAGTGGTCCAAACCACTTCGAGATCAAACCTTGGTCAATCCATCTCCTCTTTCAAGGCAAACAACTTCCTCCCAAGGCCATCTGTTAAAATTGGCAACTAGGGCCAAACTCCATGTGGGTCTTCTTATTTATGGCAACTGATATTTTTCTTGGATTCCCCTCGTCGAGAGGTGTAGGATTGATCTAAAGATCATCCGATTCCGACATGTATTCATGGAGATATGAATTTATTTGTGTTATGTGACAATTCGTCTAGGTCGGCCAGCAACCAAATTGTCCCCACCTATCCTCAACGTTTTACTATAAATAGAGTTGGCCTTCAAGTCATTTTCATACACACTCTTGTGATCTCTCTTCATTTATGTTTTGGTTTTTGATGAAGGAGAGATCCAGAAGGAGTGCCCTAGGCTCTACGCTGCCCTAATAAAGAAGCCCTAACGCTGCCCTAGCATTCATGAAAGACAGACCTCAATGCAATCATGGATAAGGCTTTTATAAGTGCAACAAGGAGAAGTTCTAATGCTATCAAGTAAGAGATTTATTTGCTATCTAAGGAAGGGATCCAATCCGTAGTCTAAACGCAGTCAAGAGGTACTTATACACAACCTAATCTGGGAGCCCTAATCCGTATATTGATGAGGCTCCTATTTGCCCTAGCCGCAAAAAATAGAGGGACTGATGTAGCCCTATAGGATGTTGTTGAATGACTGTATAAAGAAGGTCTAATCAGCTACGAAAGATAGGCCCTTAAACATTGGTATACTATATGTTGTTCTAGAGGAGACTCCTATGTAAAAGGGAGCTTTTATATGCAACAAAAGGAGACCTGTCTATGCAGCTAGGAGATGTCATAATCCGCAGTTAAATGAGGGTTCTATGCAGCAAGAAGAAGGATCCTTATATGCTGGGAAGAGGAGGCCTTAACTAGCCCTAGACATAGTCAAAGAGGGGGTCTATATAAGCTACCCTAGCCGTAGTCCTCAAGGGCTATCAAGGAGCCCTAATGCAACCTTCCAATCTGTTGTTTGATGATGCCCTAATATGCAATTATGATGAAGCCCTATTCGCAACAAAGGAGGGTTGATCAACAGTGAACCTATACACTGAAATAAGACCCTCAATGTAGCTTGAATTAGTATAGAAGACAATGTTGTATCAAGATTATGTTTGGGCTTGAATTAAGGGTTCATGAGACCTGTTGGAAGAATCTATTGCTACAGCTAGCTGCTTTGCTAGGTTGCAAGGCCTAGCAAGCAACTAAGGCTGTTCCATGGGAGTATTGCAGTATGCATTGAGTGTAGGTGGCAACGTGGATTAGGAGGGACTCTCCGAGGTGGACTACAGCCCTTGAAGGGCTTAGTTATCTAACAACGTGGCAGCATGATGATGGATGCAACATGATGAGATGCAGCATGGTGATGGAATCACCTTGGAAGAATGTTTGCCTTCACCCAAGTTCAGAACTGCAGTCCATGTCCTCAGATCTGCAACCTCATTATGTCATATTCATGGTGAAGATCTCTGCTCTTATTTTGACAAGTCAAAGTGTTGACTTCTGATGTATATGTATTATCTCTCTCTGCTGAACTATTGAAGAATATAAGAAGAATTAATCAAGGGTTTCTCCACATTAAGGTTTGTCCCTAGCTGGTGCCACATCTTGTGTCCTCTTGTCTTGGCTTGTTTTTTGCAATTTATGTTTATGTTCTATCTGCACTTTACTATCATGCTGATGTGATTGCTAATCTGAATATTTTCATTGGGATAATATGAAAAATTGAAGTAAATTGCGCTAAGCATAGAACATACCATAATTTAACATGGTATCAGAGGTGAGGTGAAGACAAAGCCTAAGCAAGAGTGAAAGAGCAATCACCGAAGACAGCCGGAAAGGACAAAAATCTGAATAGATTCCTCATCCCACTTCAATTTCACCAAGGGTGAAGTCGAAGCAAAGAAGATTATCAAAGTGGCACAGTGGAAGCATCTGGTGGCCTACCTACAGGTCACTTCAATGGGAAGTCTGGATCTAAGAATGGAAGGAAAGGCAGATGCCTTGCTTGCAATAAGTTTGGCCATTATGCGAGGAAGTGTCCAAATAGAAGGGACACATCACTTGATGATGATAACAATCATTCCAGGGGCATCTTCAATGATCAAAGGAATGATAGGTGCAATGGCAAAGGAATAAAAGGAATGCAAGTCGTCAAGGAAATGACCAACTCTTCAAGCAAAGCAAGGAACTCTTGGTATGAAGAATCAAATATTGTTTCTGAGTATTATCTTATGTCGACCCTATCCACCAGAATCGTTGGGAAAATTGATAGTGGTGCCTCAAGGCACTTCACTGGATTCAAGGAAGCACTCTCTAATATGATAGAGAAGGAAACAATCTTGGAGATTATTCTTGGAGACAATGACACCTATCCCAGAAAGGATGTAGGGAATACTACCCTTCAATTGAATGAGGGTAGCACAATACATTTACTAGAAGTTCTTTATGTACTTGATCAAAAGAAGAACCTGGTGTCCATTTCGGCAATGAAAGTCAAAGGTTTCAAGGTGGCATTCATCGATGGAAAGGTACGTGTTTGAAAAATGAATTTTTCAAGATGCTTTTACTCTTGGGTTTAGGGTTGGCAATTTGTATCAAGTTGCAGGAAGTACATCAGGGACCATGTCGGTTGACACGTCTCTTCTATAGCACCGGAGGTCTGCCCATCTTCATTATGGGGCCCTACCCGATGTAAGACAGGTGGTGAGAGGGATGCCTAAATTCAAAGAAGAGCATGAAGGTACATGTCCGAGATGTACCGAAGGAAATCTTACAAGGGGACCATTCACCTCATGTTATAACAAGACCACAAATGTGGATCAACCCGAGTGTTTGAGATTCATGTTAGGGAATCTCATGTATGTAGGTTGAAGAAAGCTCTCTATAGCTTGAAGCAAGCACCCCCAACTTGGTAAGAGAGGATTGATAGCTATCCGATGAAGCTGAGATTCACTAGGAGTAAAGCTAATCCAAACCATTGCTTTAAGGTTGTGGATGATAGACCTCTCATACTGGTACCTTATGAGGATGACCTCTGTCTAATAGGTGCAGATCCTCTCATTTGAAAAAGTAAGAGGGAGTTGGATTCCGGATTTGGAATGGTGAATTGCAAGCCCGTGACTACCTCGATGAAGCCTAACTTTAAGAAGTTAAGCGGTAGTGATGTCGGATTTGATTTGGGAAATGCCTCTGAGTTTCGTCGTGAACTCGTCCAGATATATGTTTTGCAGTTAGCATGTTGAGCTCATATATAGTTGAGCCTCATTGGATTGGTGCCAAGAATCTTTTGAGATATCTTCGGGGCACAATCTCTCATGGATTGAGATATAATGTCGGAAATATGAAACTGCATGATTATTCTGATGCTGATTGGGCAGGCAGTGTGGAGGATCACAAGAGCACTTGTGGGTGCTAGTTCTCTTTGGGTTTTGCTTCGATATCCAGGATGAGTAGGAAGTAGAAGTCAGTTGTTTTGAGCACTGATGAGGCCGGATACATAGCTATGAATATGGCATCCTGTGAAGCTATCTGGTTGTGGAAGCTCTTCTGTGAGCTGTTTGGACACGTGCTGGATACCATCGTGATCTTCTGTGACAACTAGAGGGGGATTCGATTGTTGAGGAATCCTGTGTTCTATGATCGCTCCAAGCATATAGACATCAGGTACCACTTTATCTGGGATATGGTACAACGGGGAGCAAGAAGGCTCCATCACTTTGGGACTGATGTGCAGGTCGCCGATATTCAGATGAAGCCCCTAGGAAAGGTCAAATTCTTGACTTTCCGAGAATGACTAGGAGTTGTGGAGAGACCCTCTCTTGAGGGTCCTGTATGATATGGATATTGAGCTCTGGGAGCTCCGGGGGGCATGGGGTACTTCTTGGAGTGATGAGCAACCATAGGGTGAGTGGTTCAGCCTTTCCCTAGTGGTTTTGCTATGTAGGCAGGATGAGTGGTTCATCCTTCTCCTGCCGAGATACAATCATAGGGTGAGTGGTTCAACTTTCCCCTAGTGATTTGTTGTGTACAGGGTGAGTGGTTCAGCCTTCCCCTGGGATACCCCATGGTGACATGTAGGTAGGATGAGTGGTTCATCTTTCTCCTGCTGAGACATCCTACCCATGCAGTCTGGGACTCATGGGAAGTACCTCTCATCTGGCCAATGAGTAGGGAAATGAGGATAGGGACCATAGTAGTACCAATGGACTCATCGTGTTACTACAGTACTCCCTATGCTAGGATGATATTGATCTGGGATCAATTGGAACTGACTTCGGGTCAATAAGAGTGTTTTGACAAACTCTCTTTATTGGAACTGATTTCGGATCAGTAAGAGTGGTATGACACACTCTCTTTATTTGGAATTGATTTTGGATCAGTAAGAGTGGTATGATACACTCTATTTGGAACTGATTTTGGATCAGTAAGAGTTGTATGACACACTCTCTTTATTGGAACTGACTTCAGGTCAGTAAGAGTGGTATGAGACACTCTCCTTTATATGGGACTCACTTTGGGTCAGTAGAGAATGGTATGATACATTCTCGATTACTTCTTCATAGTTCAGCAGAGCAGAGCAGTGCAGGGCACTCATGGTAGAGCTATTACGGACTGGCAGATGGATTAGCAGATGGAGTTCTCCCTAGATGAGAGGAAGTGTTAAAATTGGCAACTAGGGCCAAACTCCATGTGGGTCTTCTCATTTATGGTAGCTAATATTTTTCTTGGATTCCTCTCGTTGAGAGGTGTAGGATTTATCTAAAGATCATCCGATTCTGACATGTATTCATGGAGATATGAATTTATTTGTGTTATGTGACAATTCGTCAAGATCGGCTAGCAACCAAATTGCCCCCACCTATCCTCAACGTTTTACCATAAATAGAGGTGGCCTTCAAGTCATTTTCATACACACTCTTGTCATCTCTCTTCATTTCTATTTTGGGTTTTGATGAAGGAGAGATCTAGAGCGAGTGCCCTAGGCTCTACGTTGTCCTAATAAAGAAGCCCTAATGCTGCCCTAGCATTCATGAAAGAAAGATCTCAACGCAGTCATGGAGGATGCTTCTATAAGTGTAGCAAGGAGAAGTTCTAACGTTGTCAAGGAAGAGATTTATTTGCTGTCTGAGGAAGGGATCCAATCCGCAGTCTAAACACAGTCAAGAGGCACTCATACATAACCTAATATGGGAGCCCTAATCCGCAGATTGGTGAGGCTCCTATTTTCCCTAGCTGTATAAAATAAAGGCACTAATGTAGCCTTATAAGATGTTGTTGAATGACTATATAAAGAAGGTCTAATCAACTATGAAAGACAGGCCCTTAACGCTGGTCTACTATAAATCGTTCTAGAGGAGGCTCCTATGTAAAAGGGAGCTTTTATATGTGGCAAAAGGAGACCTGTCTATGCAGCTAGGAGATGTCATAGTCCGCAGTCAAATGAGGGTTCTATGCAACAGGAAGAAGGATCCTTATACGCTAAGAAGAGGAGGCCTTAACCAGCCCTAGACACAGTCAAAGAGGGGTCTATATAAGCTGCCCTAGCCGCAGTCCTCAAGGAGCCCTAACACAACCTTCCAATCTGCTGTTCGATGATGCCCTAATCTGCAGTTATGATGAAGCCCTATTCGCAGCAAAGGAGAGTTGATCAACAGTGAACCTATACACTGAAATAAGGACCTTAAATGCAACTTGAATTAGTGTAGGAGACAACGTTGTATCAAGATTATGTCTGGGCTTGAATTAAGGGTTCATGAGACCTGTTGGAAGAATATATTGCTACAACCATATGCTTTGCTAGGTTGCAAGCCATAGCAAGTAGCTAAGGCTGTTCCATGGGAGTATTGTATGCATTGAGTGTAGGTGGCAGCGTGGATTAGGAGGGACTCTCCTAGGTGGACTACAACCCTTGAAGGGCTTAGTTATCTAACAGCTTGGCAACATGGTGATGGATGCAACATGGTGATGGAATCACCTTGGAAGAATGTTTGCCTTCACGCGAGTTCAGAACTGTAATCCATGTCCTCAAATCTGCAACCTCATTATGTCATCTTCATGGTGAAGATCTCTGCTCTTATTTTGACAAGTCAAAGTGTTGACTTTTGATGTATATGTACTATCTCTCTCTGCTGAACTTTTAAAGAATATAAGAAGAATTGATCAAGGGTTTCCCCACATTGGGGTTTGTCCCTCGCTGGCGCCACATCTTGTGTCCTCTTGTCTTGGCTTGTTTTTTGCAATTTATGTTTATGTTCTATCTGCACTTTACTATCATGTTGATGTGATTGCTAATCTGAATATTGTCATTCGGATAATATGAAAAATTGAAGTAAATTGCTCTAAGCATAGAACATATGAGAATTTAACACCATCGCGGGGGTTTTTCAAGGGGATTGAATTCTCTTATGGTCAAAGTTGAGCAACGAAATGGACCTAGCCGTTTTTGCACTTGGAGGGGTCTCCATCTCTCTTTTTTTTCTATATAAGGAATCTCATGCTTGTCATTGAATTAACTTTGGTCTCTTGATCACTATAAATCAAGCTCTTGGCTAAGGAAGCTCCATCTTTTTTCTGAATAATAAAGGAAGTCTGTGGTTAATTCATGGTGGTGTTCATCTTCTATATTCTATGGTAAAATATTTCTGAATTTTGTTCTCAATGCTCTACTTTTTTTCAATTTAAATCTTTGTTATTTCACTTTCCATTGGTGGATCTACTATTTGTATAGGTATCTTGCATTAGTATTTGATTTTTTAGAAGTAGCGACTCTAGTGGGTTTCCGGTTGAACCCCTAGGCATTTGTTTCATTGTGTTATCTAGCTCCTTGTGATTTAACAAATTTCATCTTTGGTGTGTAGAGATCATTCTATTTTTTCAGATCTTAGGCATGAGGGGATGTTTTTAGTTGAACCAACCAACTCCCAAGACATAGAAGTGGAAGAGCTTACTTTGGTTGCTATCAAAGACTTATCTATTGAAAATTTCCAAGGGTTTCTTGGCCATAGCTTGTGAAAATATTATTTAACTTATCTATTCTTTCTATATTTTGCTTTAATTGAATAGATCTGCTATTTCAAGAGATTATTTACTAATCAAAGGGCAGAGGTGTCCTCATACCCTTTAGATTAGCATTTGTAAAATAATTGTATACATATTTTGTATTTTTTCTTCAATTTGGTGAGGCTATTTCTACTAGCCGCAAGCATAGGAAGGCCTCTTCTTGCCTCTAAAATGAAGGTTTTTAATTTTTTTTTCTTTTTGGCTTTAAATTTTAAAATTGAATTTTTTTTGGGCAACTGTAGGGACTTTTGGCCTCTCTTCTCCTTGACCATGTAGGTTTCAATCCCGTACAGAAATTACTTGCATATGAATTCTAAAACATAGAAAATAAACAATAGCGAGAGCATAACACATAAAACAAATACACAGAGATTTTTTTCCTGGATCCAAAAATCGAGACTACCAGATTGATTTTTCATTATGTTCTTTTCAATGTTACAATACATATATATACATGTCGAAGCACCCAATACCATGGACCGAAAACCATCACGCCCAAAACCATGTGCAAAAACCATGCACAAAACCAAAGGTAGGTCCGCCCACCTAATATAGGGTTCAAAAAAAATTTCTCGAGCGAAACGAAGGGGGGGCTTCTCCCCCCCTCTAACCCCTCGGTTAATTAGGGCGACTAGTCCTGGAAAGAATATAACACAACCCAACATTCTCCCACTTGTTTTTTTTCCATAAGGGGTCATAGGAAAGCTTAGTCATTTATCCAGCCCTACAATGCCCATTGTTTCTCTACACCAAGAGAACTTCTCAAAGCTCACAGATTTTGTTAATGCATCTTCAGTATTCTTCAAAGTGTCCACCTTTACTAGCAACACCTTTTTGTCTTCTATCATATCCCGCACAAAGTGATACTGAACATCAATGTGCTTTGTCTTTGAATGGTAAGTAGGGTTCTTTGCCAATAAAATTGCACTTTGGCTGTCATAGTCTATCCTTCTAGCTCCTTGAACTAACCCCATACTTGAACACAATCTCTGCAACCAAACTGCTTCCTTGCTTGCATGAGTGGCTGCCATGTGTTATGCCTCTGTGGTTGATAGTGCCACTATAGATTTTTTCTTACTCATCCAACTGACTGCACCTCCAAATAGGTTAAACACATACCCACTTGTAGATCTTCTCTGATCCAGATCTCCAGCCTAGTTTGCATCAACAAAGCCACTAATATCCAAAACTCTGTCCAATCCTGGTCTTCCTTGGTAGCACAAACCATAATCGCTAGTGCCACGCAAATACCTGAAAACCTGCTTCATTGCTGTCCAATGCTCCTTCCCTAGTTTTGACATAAACTTGTTCAATACTCCCACTGCATGTGCACTGTCTAGTCTAGTACAGACCATCGCATACATTAGGCCACTGATTGCACTTGCATATGGAACACGTGACATGTCCTCTTCATCTTCTTGTGTCTTGGGACACTGTTCAACAGATAACTTCACACCTACAGGAATATGAACCTTCATCGGTTTACTATCCTGCATATTAAACCTCTACAGTATTGTCTCGACATACTTCCTCTGGTTTAACCGGAGATTCCTCTTATCCCGATCTCTTTTAATTTCCATCCCCAAAATATATTTTGTAGCACCAAGATCTTTCATGTCGAATTTGGAGGACAATTGGGTCTTCAAATCCTAGATAATTTCTTTGTCATTTCCAACCAGCAACATATCATCCACATACAAGACCAGAGAGATAACACAGTCACCAATTAATTTAAAATACACACAGTGATCTGCCTTGCCTTTGGTGAAGCCAAGTCTCCATATAAATGTATCAAATTTCTGATACCACATCCTTGGTGACTGTTTTAACCCATACAAAGAATTCTTTAACTTGCATATCAGTTCTTTCTTACCCTTCACCGCAAAGCTTTTAGGTTGTTTCATGTAGATCTCTTCTTCCAAATCCCCATGAAGAAATGCGGTCTTCATATCCATTTGTTCTACCTTAAAATCAAAAGCAACAACAATAGCAACATATAAAAGTAATCTAATAGACGTTGCCTTGGCAACAAGAGAAAAAATATCACCAAAATCAATTCCCGGCACTTAGGAATAACCTTTCGCTACAAACCGAGCTTTGTATTTCTCCACCTTTCCTTTTGCATTTGTCTTCTTTTTGAACACCCATTTGCTGCCAATGGGTTTCCTTCCAGCTGATAACTCCACCAGATCTCAAGCCTCATTTTCATGCAAAGATGCCATTTCATCAACCATGGCCTCTTTCCAGAGTTTACCATCCTCTGAATCTACTTCTTCCTTCACAGTTTTGGGATCATCATCAGTAATAGATAAAACAAAATTCTAACAAAAAACAGATGGACTATACCTTTCTGGCTGCCTTCTTTCTCAAACTGATCTTCTCACAACCGGAGTTTGTGGATGTTCATCTTCTGATTCATCTTCTGCTGTAGAGTCCGATTCTTTTTCCTTTAGCTCAAACTCTATCTTCTCAGGTTCTTTTGGTTGGAATTCATGTTTAATAACATCTTTCACCTCTCTGAACACCACATCTTGGTTGTACACAACCTTCCTTGTAATCGGGTTCCAAAGTTTATAACCCTTTAAACCATCCTTATACCCAATAAAGATTCACTTTTCAGATTTACTATCCGACTTTGTTCTTTTCTCCTTTGGAACATGTACATATGCATCACATCCAAATACCCTCAGATGTGAAAGAGAGGGTTTCTTACCAGTCCATACCTCTTGTGAAGTCTTATCCTCCAATGTTGATGAAGGTGATCTATTGACCAGGTAACATGCAGTCTTGATGCCTCTGCTTAGAATTCATGTCCTAACCCGACACCATTGAGCATGCTTCTTGCCCTTTCCATCAACTTTTTATTCATTCTTTCCGCAACTCCATTTTGCTCAGGTGTGTATGGAGTAGTCTTCTGTCGTGCTATACTACACTTCTTATAGAATTCTCTAAATTCTTTCTTGCAAAACTCTCTACCCTTATCTGTACTTAGCACCTTTGTCTTCTTCTCTGTCTGGTTTTCCACTAGAGCCTTAAATTCTTTAAACCTGTCAAAGACTTCATATTTTTTCTTAAGGAAATATATCCATGTATTCGTTGAGAAGTCATCTATAAATGATACATAGTACACAAACTTACCTAGTGATGAAACCTTCATAGGTCCAAACACATCACTGTGCACAAGCTCTAATATTTGTTTCGCCCTCTTACCACCAAAGGGGAAACTCACCTGATTCTACTTCCCATATACACATTTTTCACAGAAATCAAAATCCAGAGTGCTATTAGTCATACCTTCTACCATACCTTTACCATGAAGTATTCTAAGGCCCTTCTCTCCAATATGTCCAAGCCTTTGATGCCATAACATGGTCTTTTTTTCAGAGACCACTAGATTTTCTGCTCCACTTTCAAGAACCATAGAACTGTTGCAACCATCAACAACAATGCTATCTTGCAGCTTGTACAGAGTTCCAATCCGAACTACCTGCATCAATACCAGTGCTCTCCGAACCATCTTGCAGGTATCTTTCTCGAACATTGTTTTTATACCTGCATCATCCAACGTGCTTAAAGAAATTAGATTTCTAGTCAATGCAGGAATATGCAGAACACCCGGAACTGTTCTAATCCTTCCACCTTGCAAATTCAACTCAACTTTTCCGTGACCAACGATTTTAGCCTTCCTGTCATCTCCCAATAAGACATCACCACCATCATATTTCTCATACTTGTAGAACCACTCTCTATGGGGAGTGAAGTGAAAGGATGCACCTGAGTCAATCAACCATGCCTCATGATTTACATGTGTACTTGAAGAAGCCAAGTACACATCCCCACCTTCATCTGAGGTGGTTTTCGCCTCTGCAGAAGGAGCATCATGAGATCCCTTTCCTTTCTCAAGAGCTTTAGATTTACAGTCCCTTTTGTAGTGCCATTCCTTTCCGCATTTCCAACACACCTTTACAGGATTTCCTAGAGATTTATATCTCCCTCTAGATTTAGATCTCCCACTTGATGACTTATTTTTGTTTTTGTTCTGGGACCTTCCTCGTACAGACAAGGCATCACCATTCTGGCTCTCCATATTTTTCCGTCTCATCTCCTCCATCAGTAAGGATGAGACTATTTCATCAAACTGCAAGGCAGTTGCATTGCTACCTATTGCAATAATCAGACTATCACATGAATCTGGTAGAGAACACAACAAACTGATGCACTTCTCTTCATCTGAAATTTTAATATCAATATATAATAACTGACTTACCACAGTATTAAATGCATTCATATGCTCTGTCATCGAGTCTCCATCTTTCATCCTCAGGTTATACAGCTTTTTCTGTAGGAACAATTTATTCACTAGAGACTTATATTGGTACAAAGTCCCTAACTTGTCCCACAAAGCCTTAGCCGTAGCTTCCCCTGATACATTCAACAATACTGAATTTGAGACACACTATCGTATTGTGCTCTTTGCCTTCCGATCCAACTTCTTCCATTCTTCATCAGACACTCCCATTGGTTTAGTACTCGGATCTACCGCGATCCACTGATCTTTATCCACCAAAAAATCCTCCATCTTGATTTTCGACAACTCAAAACTCTGACCATTAAATTTCTCGATCTCTATCTTTCCATTGCTCTCCATCTTCTTTCACCACTAGAATCGATCCCGCAAATCTCCCATTGAACAGGGTCTACCACAGGCCCGAGCAAAACCCTTCAGCAACAAAGACGTTCCCTTGAAGCCAAAACAACTTTGATACCAAATGTAGGTTTTAACCCCGTACATAAATTACCTGCATACGAATTCTAAAACACAGAAAATAAACAATAGTGAGAGCATCACACATAAAACAAATATACACAAAGATTTTTTCCCTGGATCCCAAAATTAGGACTACTAGATTGATTTTTCATTATGTTCCTTTCAATATTACAATACATATATATACATGCCAAAGTATCCAATACCATGGACCAAAAACCATCGCGCCCAAAACCATGTGCGAAAACCATGCACAAAATTATAGGTAGGTCCGTCCACCTAATATAGGGTCCAAATTTTCTTTCCACGGGGCGTTGCGTCGGACCCCATAGAGGGGGGCTAATTGCCGCCCCCCAAACCCCCTGTGACCCCCCCACTACACAATTAGTGCAATGAATGGGGGGCCCCGTCCCCCCTCTAACCCCTCGGTTAACTAGGGCAGCTAGTCGTGGAAAGAATATAACACAAACCAACAAGGTGCAAGCCCTAGAGGGCCTATCTTCTTCTTTTAGTGCGAAAATTCTCCTCCTTGGGCCTGCTTGCAAGAAAATCAAATTTTTTGAAGGGATTTCTTATCAAAATTTGGAGGAGATCTAATTATTAAGGCTTGTAATAAAATTATTTACATTTTTAGGGCTTCCTTTCTCCCAGGTCATGAGAAAATCTCTCCATTTGGATGGCCAGGGTTTGATTCTTATTGACATCAAATTGTTCAAGGAAATTCCTTATAAGATTTTGTAGCTTGAGGAGAGGCGTTGTTTTTTCAAAGTTTAGGTTTGAAAGCCCTCTTCAAGATCTTAAAGCCCTCTCTTTTTTCAAGAGTGTTTTTCTCTTTGTAAATCTAATTATAAAAGAAAAATTGTTTTGTTGTTGGAACTTGCGATTATTTCCCATGGTATCCCGTCTCCCCATTTAGGAGGAGAATTGCTTGAGTAGTATTAGATTTTCTTTCTTGCATTAGTTAGATTAGTTTACTAACGTCGTGGATCTAGATTTAATTTCTTGTCATTGGATTACCTTAATCTAATCTGCATTTGAGTAATTCCTGCCTTGATCTCACTTGTATTTCTCTAATTATTAGATTTGATTAGCAACCACATTTGCCATCATTTAATTTTCTACTTTTGCTTCATTGTACAATTTGCATTACTCTATTGATTGTTAACCGTTGTTAAAAGCACATTATAAGTGGAGTGATATTCTTAAGAGCAATTTGCATGAGGCACTTTGATTATTTCTCTAACGTTTAGATCTAATTGACATTTCTTTAATTCACTTTGTCCATTGCGTAATTTTTACTTGCTTCATTAATCATTGTTATAAGCTAATCTCATTATAATTTTGTGCTCAAATTGCATACAATAATCTTGATCATAAGTGGATTGGTGTATTAATAAATCTTAAGACAATTCACTTTTTGAAGCATCATGTTCCAATTGTATCCCATTGAAGCATTGTATTAACTTTCATTTCTCGTTTGCATTTAGATCTAGTTTGCATCTTATAAAATTTACCTCCAAGCATAAGCTTGGTTGACAGAAATTTTAGGACAAAATTCCTTAACTTTCATTCAATTCGATTAATTTTAGTTGTGAGTAAGGTTAAAACGCGTCACCTCATAGTTCTCTTGTGGCCGAGCCCTTGTAGGAACAAAGACACGGGTTTCCTGGTGTTTAGGAGGGTATCATTAATGACAAAATAGTTCCTCCTCGTCCTAACCTTCTTGCAATTCACCCTAGTCCTTACCATGTTTCGAGGAATTGAGGGGAAGTCTCACCATAGACTAGGCATATAATTAAAATTTACCAAGACCACTTGCATCACACATTCACCTAACATTGTCTCATTTTTCATTTGTTCATTGTACAGGTTGATTTGTGAGCCATTTCCTCTTACTTACAATATTGCTTTTCTAGCTCTTGTAATTTCCATTTGAATTAGTTGTTCATTATCCTTTAATATTGTTTTACCTTGTTTGAGCATCTCTTTATTGTACAAGTTCTATTTATCTTGCAAGTTCTTTCTATTGCTCATCTCTCAATTTTGTACTTGACCTCTTGCACTAACATTTGTCTTGCAACATTGCCTATCTTGTAACTTGAAGCATCATTTTCTTATTTTGCAAGTATTGCAACTTTATTTGAGCATCGTTCATAAGGAATTCATCTCATATTATTTATCTTATTGGATGCCATATTCATCTAATTGAATCTATCCCATTAATATTTTCTCATTAAAATTCATACTTGCTAATTAATCTCTAATTTCAAGTTATAGTGAGTGGTAACTGTCTTGCCCTTTATCTCCTAGAACTTGTTGCCTTCAACAAGTTTTCCTTTCATAATCATCTTTAGGGATTGCCCCCCATAGCTTAGTTAGGAGAGAGCTTAAACAAAGAGAGTTGGGAATAAGTGACATCCCTTTCTTTGTGCGTTGTGCCTTGAAGACTACACTTTGTGGGGTTAAAGACTTTTCCCACATTTAGGTGTATATCTTAGGCGACAACAAGACCCATAGAATATCTTGGTTGTCCTGAATCTAATCTTTGGCAAAAGGGGCTCGAATCTCTCGTAATACCTGATTTGCAAATGTTGGGGTGTCATATCCATACAATGCTTTAAACGACATCATTCTAATCGACATATGGAAAGTGGTGTTATAGCAGTGTTTCCCACATGCAACCACTTTACCCATGCTTTTTGTTTGCCAGATACATAGTTCCTGAGATAGTCCTCCAACCATTTATTGAATATCTCGGTTTTCCCATCAGTTTGTGGATGGTAACTTGTTCTTGGTGTTAGCTCTGTACCCACAAGTCTGAATACTTCTTGCCAAAAGCTTCCCATAAATCTATTGTCTTTTCGCTCACAATGGTCTTTGACAACCCATGTAATCGGAGATTTAGAAGACTTCCTTGAAGAATAACTTTGCCCCCTGCGTTGCTGAGTATTTTGAAGGTATGGAAAAGAAGTGTGTGAACTTCGTAAGCTTGTCCACCACTACATATATGCAGTGTTTCCCTTGTACCTGAGGTATCCTAGTGATGAATTCCATGGAAATGCTCTCCCATTTCTGCTAAGGAATGGGGAGTGGTTATAGCAATCCCTCTAGATGAGCATGTTCGGCTTTGCATTCCTTCTCAAACTTTAGTAGATCCATCTTTAGGCCCTTCCAAGTGAACCTCTCCTTGATTTGCCTGTAGGTTTTCAAGTACCTTGGGTGTCCTTCTAGGGGTGAGTTGTGAGATGCCTCCATAATTTTCTCCTTGAGCTTTGATTCCTATACTAGATAGGTTTGATACTTATAATAGAAGATGTCATCTATAACTTCGTATCTATCATCCTAGATCAACCCGTCCAAAATCTCACAAGCAAATTTATTTTTGGAGTATTCTACAAGTAGGAGTGACTTCCAATCCTCTATAATTTCCATGAGTGAGAGAGTAGGTGGCATCCTAGAAAGGGTGTTTGTTACCACATTATTTTTTCCCTTAACATACTCAATTTCAAAACCATAAGCATGTAATTTGCTGATCCATTTCTGTTGTCTCTCACTCAACTCCTTTTGTTCCATGAGGAATCTCAGGCTATTATGATCTGTCTTCACTTTGAACCTGTTCCCCACTAAATATTGCCTAAACTTGGCCAATGCATGCATAATGGCCAACATTTCCTTGTCATAAATTGAATAATGCCACTCATAGTCCCTAAGTTTGCGACTCTCAAACGCTATGGGGTTGTGATTTTGCATCAAAATTGCTCTTATTCTCGTTCCCGAAGCATCACACTCCAACACGAATGGCTAGGTGAAATATGGGAATGCTATCACATGACACAAACTTATCACTTGCTTCATCTTTTCAAAGGTTGCTTGTGTGTGTTCAAACCAATTGAAAGCCCCCTTTTCCAGTGAGGTCTGTTAAAGGCACTGTTAGCTCCGAGAATCCCTTAACAAACTTCTTGTAGTATGTGCACTTGAACCCTATTCCCTCAACTCATCCATCAACTCATCTATTTTGGAATGGGATACCAATTTTTTATTGTCCTCTTGTTAAGAGCCGGATATTCAATACACATCCATCGGGTATCGTCCTTCTTCTTAGTCATCACCACTGAAGAAGTGAAAGGATTTGAAGTAGGCTGAATGTGACCCAACCTCAACAACTCCTTAATGGTCTTCTCAATTTCATCTTTGTAAATTTTAGGATGTTGGTAGGGGTTGGTAATTATAGCCTGCACACCTTCCTCCAACTCTATAACATGTTCAAAGCCTTTGTTTGGTGGTCTACTTAGAGGAATGTCAACAAAAACTTTCTGGTGTTTATGGAGCAATACCTAAATGTCATTTGGGTGCTATCACAATTTTTCCAGCCGTATGCTATCAGTAATGAAGCACTCGAATTCCCACTCAATGTCACCCTGCTGAAACACTGCTTCCATGCTGTTAGATGGCACTATCTTCGATGGATACTGATGCATGGCCCTCAAAACTACCTTGTTGCCATCTGCCGTGTTAGTGAATTCTATCTACTTGTTCCTCTAATTGGTAGTGTAAGGCCCAATGTAATAGAGCGACTGAACTCCTAGTACCACATTAGTGTTCGGTATGTACACTACGAAGAAATCATCTATCATTGTATAATTCCCCATGATTAGCTTTAGCTTGGGAACATATCTAATGTAATCCATTTAATGACCACCCTGTATGACCACTGTGAAGCCATCAAACTCTTTTGTCAGAATCTCTCTTTGATCAACTAAGGTTGCATCTATGAAATTATGGGGAGCCCCACCATCAATTAACAATGTCACTTGGTGCCCCGCTAGAACTAGTTTCAATCTGAAAGTATGATAGTTGGGGAATCCTAACATGGATGTGATAATAGGGGCTTTGCCTCCAACCTATGAAGTCTCGCCCCCAACCTCTAGTGTTGGCTCCTCATCATAATCATCACTTTCACTCTAAGTACACCTCAATATATTGGGCCTTGCCCACCTTATCCTTCCTTGCACATCTGTGCCTTGGTGCCCAAGGCTCGTGAAAGCTGAAGGAAAGATTCTTCTTTCTCAACTCCTTCCGGGTCTTCTCATCCAACTTTGGTTTCCAGGTCCCCTCTTTTTGAAAAGGTTTTGACCTCTTTTCCCTTTTGGGGAAAGGAAGGCTTAGGAGGGAATATGCTCTTAGGATCAACATCCTACATGGCCCTAGCTCTGTGAACTGCATCTCATAGAGTGGTTGGTTGATACCCCTTAACCCAACCACGTAGAGGCTCATATAGCCTCTCTACAAACAACATCACTAGCTTAGCCTTCGATATGTCAGTGACCATAACAACTAATCTCTGAAGCTTTGAGATGTATGCCTTGGGACTGACATTTTGTTTGAGCTATGCCAACTCTATGAAATGAATCTCCAAATCCATCTGGTCGAAAAACTCTATGAGCCTTTGAGTAAACTCAAAATACGAGGTAACGTTGGCACGACCCATGGTCACTAACCCATGATACCACCACTCATGGGCTTCCCCATCCAGATGTAATGTGTCAAACTTAATGGCATTGACCTTGGTCATCTGATGTAATTAAAAGTAGGTGTCCAATTTTTGGACACATGATCTAGCTGAACATTTTTGTGATCATCAAAACATGAAATAAACACTTTCCCCAGTGTCTTTTGGAGCTCATTATTTTGCCTCATTGCTTTCTGCACATCCTTAGGCTTGTTCTTCATCTAAAGTTTGTAGAAATCTATGAAGCTCATGGCAACTTGGAAATCACATCCTAGTCTCCTATACTTCACCAAATAATCTCCAAAGGGAATCTCTTGGTCATTCTGCTCCACTTGTTTAGCTACCGTGTCATTGAGAAATTGTGGCATGGTGGGTCTGGATGATTCACTGTGTATGTGGGGGTGGGGGTGTACAATAGTACATGCATGGCTAGCCTCTCCACTATTAGACCCCTCTCTATTATTGGGATCTTTAGTATGACGCTGCCCCATTGGAGTTCTAGTGGAACCCCCTTTGCTTCTGAAGTTTTGCATCAATTCTACCATCTCTTTTTGGCCCATAGCAAAATCATTAAGGACACTAAAGCCTAAGAAGACTGTTAAACTCCTGATTTTCTTTATCCCCCATGATTGTTTTCTCCTTTTTAGAGGGAACTTCTTCCCCTTTTCCCTTGTCAGGTGTTGGCTTCTTCTTCCCACAAAGGAATGGGTCTCTAGTTTGGTAACTCCTATAAGTGAGACCACTGAAGCGCTATTCTTCGTGATTCATCAAATCTCTTTCAAAAGCTGCCCCTCAAACCCAATAATTGTCCAAGAACATGCTGTGATACCATTGTAGTATTCCTCCTTGGAAATATCTTAAATTTTCCACTACATTTGTGAGTTTTTATTGAAGTTTCCAGTGATTGTTTTCATCAAACAATTTGGAAATACGCTGCTATAGGTGCACTTTTCACAATTTAATTCAAATAACATACAGAATGACCATTGCATGCCATAAGAATGCTTCAAAACAACTTGACTGATTTATTGAACCCAAAAATATATTTAGTGTTGATACAAGTGTGAATGACAATAAATATAGCATAAACAACCTTATAATTAATTTGGCACAAATATACACAGAGAATAATAAGAGTAGGAGAACTTGGTGTGTTTTTTCCAGCAAGACCAACTCTCTAAATTTCAGTCCTCCTCAAGGTGAATACAACAATATATATCTATCCTCTTCAGTCAGTTCGAACAGTATATACTCGAGTGATTTGACCCATCTACAAGTGGATACTCGTCCCCATCTCCAGTGTGTAGTCAACAAGCATAATGGATGGAAACACAACGTGTACCATATTACAAAACTTGACTTCTATCAGCATGTACACTCAGCCTCTAAGACCCCAAAACTCAACCAACAAATGATGTATATTAGTCTGCAACCAATAGAAGAGTCAACCCCTATCAGATAAGTAACTCGACCCTCTTTCCAGTAGTAGTAAACTTGAAATTTGGCAAGGCAATTGTGGCCCACAAATAGAGAAAACTTGGCCCCTTCTTAATCAGTGAAACATGTACTTTACTCCCCAATAGAACTCGATCCCTCCAACAGAATGAAACTTAGGCAACAACGGAGGAAACTCAGCCTCAAAGGACACTCTCTGACTCAACAACTCGGCCCATAAGAGTGACTTGGAAACTTGGTATCTTCATGGGTTTTCATACCCTGTAAAGAGATAAATTTCCACATTAGAAAATAAAATCAACTAATAACTGTTGAAATTGTAGCGATGATCGATATTCATAAAATTATTATTATTGTTTCTAGCATTATCTTCATGCTTTTGATTTGGTAAAAAAAAATATTTTTGAAAAGAAGGAAATTATTGTTTTCAAGTGGCTCCACTAGTGCTAGGTTGGCTCTTGTAGATGACTAATTCGACTTGCCTAGAAACTCACATGATGGCTAGTTGGCTTGCCTTGAAACACTCTCATTCGGATCAGATGATGGCTATATAAAGAGGTTAATTCTCTCTCCCAATGTTGCACAAAGCAGGGACGAAGCGGGGACGCAGAAGCATCATTTTCCAAAAATCTAGGAAGCGAAGCGTTTGCTATATATATATATATATATATATATTTTTTTTTTTTTTTTTGCATTTATACTCAAAACAAACATCCCAAATACCAAATTAGTTGTAGAAGACATGAAAACATGCATATTTTTGCATAAATCAAGATAGATATAACATCCATTGTACATTAATGATTAATTATTCGAGCATCAACCATTTAGATGCATCAACCATCTAGAATCTAGATTCTTCTCCTCTTGTCTAGCCTTTGCCTCTACCTTGATTATCTAGGGATATTAGTCAACATTGCCCAATTTTGATCAAACTACCTAATTCAAGACTTAAAATATGGTAGAAAAAGCTTAATATGCTTGATCGATGATTTTGACTTGATTGAAAGTTAATTTTTTTGCTAAGGGCGTGCCGCGTGACAAAGGAGTTCAACAATTAACACCACCAACACTAGGGTACATATAGGGCTTGGTGCTCTTGATTAAATGCTAATCGCATACCTTCATACTCGATATAATCTAATGAAATGCCACAATCCCATTGATCCTGAATTCCTGAAAACTGTTAAGTCTGCTGAATTTTGAATAGGATATGAAATTCTATTTTCTCCATATGAAGTCCAATGAGGCTGGAACCACTCTCAAACATCCTGAGTCATTTCATGGTAATGTTAAAAATTTAAGTAAAAGGATGAAAATGAAAAATAAAGGAGAATGTCACTTTTACTTTAAGAATTTAACATTACCATGAGGGATCATATGCTATATTTATATATTTTTTTTGCCTTCATTCGTCACTCTAACCCAAGGTTGACCCACCCCCAACAAGCAAACTCACCTAAAATAAAAATAAAAATTGAAAAAAAAATGATTTTTTAAACGCTTTTCTGGAAGCGTACAGGAAGCGTACGCTTCCTCCTCTGAAGCGCCACGCTTCTGACGCCCAAAGCGCCATACGAAGCGCGCTTCGGCGCTTCCGTACCACGTTTCCGAATTTCCAGGAAGCGACAAAAAATTCGGAAGCGGCGCTTCCGACCAAGCTTCCTAGGCGCTTCCATATGGGACGCGCTTCGGGGCTTGGAACCGGCGGGGGGGGGGGTGTGGGCACTTCGTGAAACATTGCTCTCTCCTTGATATGTAGTTTGATCATGCATACATTTCTCATCTACTTTCCTATGCGAAGGTATTCAAAGAGATGCTTAAGGGTTAGATCAAGTGAAGAAGTTTCTCTTCTATATTTTATTGAAGATTTTGATTTGGTTGCTTATTATGTAGTATGAGCTCATTGATTGGTCATAGATTTTAACTGCTTCAAGCTTGTAACTATGCCAAGATTTACTTAAGATTTGCCTCCATAGATCTAGATCTAATACAGTTCAAATCTGCCTCACATAGACCTAGACCTGAGCCACTTCTGGGCACCTCCACTGATTTAGATTTGAGCCATTTTAGAATTGCTGTGTGGTCCAAGCTTATGCCTTCACAAGTCTGTATTCTATTTGAAGTTCAAGCCTCAAAAGGGAAGAAGATTCGAGATATGTCTCTATGGTACGGTGAGAGGACCGACCTCTTGTTTTAGATCTAGCTGGAAGACATTGTGAAGAAGACCTTAGCACTTGTGGAAGCTATCTTTGATTGGTTTGTATTATCTATGTTTTGATGTGTTGTTGAAGGATCCCTCTAAGGAAGATTTGGTTAGGTTTTCCCTCATGGGGTTTTGTGTTGAAAATTGGGGCAACTATGGGACAAATTTCCCCATAGAAACCCAAAGACCCAAAAGAAGCCCATCATGCTCCTAAATTGGAATTCTAAATGGACAAAGAAATATAATTATTATTAACGTGTGGGCACTCCTCTTATTGTCATTTAATATGGCACTAGTCTTTAAGGCATGATAATAAGAAAATTTGAATTTAAATGCATTTCCCTCCAAGTCCCTAAAGTCGGCTTCATAATAGGCTCATGTTGACTTACCCAAAAGACATGAACTTTCGCATGTGAAACAACTATTTATTGGCAATGATCTTCCATCACTTCGGGCATCGTGTTAATTTTACGTATGTTCTATGCTTAGAGCAATTTATTTCAATTTTACAGTTAGCTCAATATCTTTTCCAGAGTCGCAATCACATCAACATTAAAGTAAATTGCAGATAGAACATAAACATACATCGTAGAAGACAAGCCAAGACAATAGGACACAAGATGTGGCGCTAGCTAGGGACAAACCCCAATGTGGGGAAACCCTTGATCAATTCTTCTTATATGTTCTTCAATAGTTTCACAAAGAGAGAGAGAGAGAGAGATAGTACATATACAACAGAAGTCAACACTTTGACTTATCTAAATAAGAGCATAGATCATCTCTAAGTAGATGATACACGAGGTAATTGAACTCAGTTGAAGACAAGCTGCTTCAACTGATTCTCCCGGGTGACTCCATCACCATGCTGCACCTATCATTGTGATGCTCCTCATCATTATGCTACACCTCACCGTGTTGCACCCATGTGCCATTGTTGCACCATGTTTCCATACTGCATGTCCCATGTGCTTGTAGCTCCATGCTTGCCACTGTGATCCAATGGACTTGTAGCACCATGTTTACCATGTTGTCCCATTGTGACATTGTTGTACCACGTCATAGCTTGCTGTCCTGTTGTGTTGCAGCACCGTGCTTGCTGCTGTCCCATGTGGCATGCTGTACCTTGCTGCTGTACTAATGAGTTTGCAGCACCATGCTATTGTTGTTGTCCTATTGTGACATTATTGTACCATGTCATAGCTTGCTATCCTATTGTGTTTGCAGCATCGTGCTTGCTGTTGTCCCATGTGGCATGTTGTACCTTGTTGCTGTCCTAATGAGTTTGCAACACCATGCTATTGTTGTTGTCCCATTGTAGCCTTGCCATTTGTGATATATACTAGTTAGGGCACTTCAAGTTTTTGCCATAGCCCTCAAACAGTCACCTAGGCAATGCTTAGTCTCCACGCTATCCCTTGTTGTGATGGTATGGCCTGCGGCCTACCACACAACCTTACTGTAGCTTTTATGGTCCACACATCACACTCAAACCAACCCTTAATTTCTGCGGCCTAGGCAAGTAAGGCTTCTCTCCACTTGTGCTGCTATTCTGGGCCTTGTACAACCTCAAACAATTCCACATTGTCCCTATTTTGAAGTGGTTAGGCCTGCGGCTTGTTAGAGCCTAGATTGACCTTAGGCTGAAGGAAGGCAATCCTAGGATAACCACAAACCAAGCTTAACCTGGTAGCTAGCCCTACCAGATTGGGATAGGGCTCTCTCCTTGTGAATCTCAGTCAAGGTGACTGGATCAGATATGGATTTTAGGCTAGGTATAGTAGCTCTAAGGTTTTTGATTGAATTTTCTGGTTTTGTTGCTGGATCAAATGGAGCCAGGCAGTTTTGGGTCCAGGAAATCAAGTCAGGATGCAGGATGTTCTATGGGGCGGGGTAGGTATGTGCTTTGGCACTTGAAATTGAATGAGATGAGAGGTCTAATACTGGTGAGGAGCTAAGGAGGGCATACAAAAATCATGTATCCTTCTCATATAGTAGAAAACATAAAAAACTGAATGGTTTCCCAAGGCAGAGCACTGTAAACAATGAATTCTACCTATCTAGTTTGATATCATTCAGCTAGAAGCAATGAATTAGATTGTAGCACACATAAAACATTAGAAAAATCGATAACAGAAGAAGAAACTATGCAAAAACACCATACCACAAGTATCCCATAAAAATAACTGCAAATCCTAGTTTATTTCCTTGCCAAACTGCTGATAAAGGTGTACAATATAGCTCAGAGCATCCAAGAGAGTCCAACCTCTGCTAATAACAGAAAAAATACATAATATAGACATCAAACCACCTATGCTAGCCATCAAGGGTCGAAACCAAGAGAAAAAGGGTTGTTACAACCATTTCCAAACAGGGAACAAGAATATAGGCAGTGGAACAACTTGCCTCTATAAGCATGGAAACTGATTCATTGACCCCCAAACCACCTCAAACTGATGAATCTACCCTCTAAGATCATTTCACTATTACATTTACATACCAAGGCATTAATTACAATCATAAAATCATCCATGAAGAGATGAAAAGTCAACTTGCAGTGAGAATAGGCGAAAATTGGATTTTTTGGCAAACTGGCCAAAAGCACAGCGCCATTAGCCAAAAGCATAGTGCCGCTTTCCACCCACTTTTGGAGGCCTTCCCCTTAGCCAAATTGAGCCCAAGATAGCTCATTAGAACGGTCTTCCTGTCTAGTTTCTAGAACATCTTGAATTTTTGCTTTTGGAGATCATTTGCCTCTTCAAAACTGAAATCTCCCAAGGCTGCTTCTGTGTGTCCAAAAAGAGGCAGAGAGGTCATTTTTTGGTAGTTTTTTGACTTTTTGGTGACCTAGTTTTGCTCCAAAATTGCTGAAACTTTCAGGGATGGATGCTCTCATCATGCTGAATTCAAAATTGCAAAAATGCAAAAATTCTTTAAAATTTGCCCAGATTTGGCACAAGGCACCACCATAAACTGCTTTGATGGCCTAGTGAAGCTTCAACCAAGATTTTCAACTTCTCTTGCTCCTTTTTGCTCTTTAAGGCATTATTTAACCTAGCTTTAAGCTTCTTGATCCTCATGTTGCAGATTTTGTTGCGGGTCATGTAATGGTAGGCCATGTGGCGAAGCATCTTCTTATCCCTGTTGGCCTTCTCAATCAACCCTTCAAGGTGCATGTTAACCCTCTCGAGCCATGTTTCCCTATCATTCTCAATCTCTTGCTCGATTGAAGTCAACTTCACATGAGCCTCCTTTGCCTTTTGCCTGTTTTCCTTGATCATTTGCAGCTCCATGAGGACTTGTTTGTCACTCAGTTGCTTGTTTTCGTGTTCCAAGTACCTAATGATGAACTTGGCTCTTTCTAAGTTATTTGACAAGGATTGTATTTCAACTTCTTGTTCCTTTATGATCATGTCTTTGACAGTATTCGGATCTTGAGCTTCCAAGTCAATAATGTCAACTCCATGATGAGTAAAGTGTTGTTGTGGCTACTCATGCTCAACAAGGTTAAAGTCTCTTTCTTGCTCATCACCAAGATCTTTTTCTTGCACCTTTTCCTTGCCCTTTCTTTGCTGCTTAACCTGTACCTACTTCGCTGAAGAAGAAGGCAAAGCCCATTCCACACCTTGTGGAGATAGCATTTGCCTGTGGCCTAAAGAAGAAGGCGATACCCTTTCCACACTTGGAGATAATACTTGCCTAGCAGCTGCAAAATTTTTTCTAGTACCCCTCTTATATGTTACAAACACTGGCACTCCAATAGTTTCAGTCTCTTTGACCTTTTCATGGCTTGAAGGTCCACCTTCTTCATGATGTACTGATGAAAAGATTTGTGGGCCTTTGAACATCTCATGAGAAATGAAAGTCTCCCATGGCATGTTAAGGAGGTTCAGATGATGTAGAACGATAATTTTAATCAAAGAGTAATGGTAAATGCTATTCAACTGCTGGGGGTATGGCTTCCTCTGTACAATATGTGCCATCTTCTCAATGTTTCTAAACATGAAGTAAGGGATATTCATCATCTTTACTCTAGTGGAATGCATGAGAAGTCTAATGTGATAGGCATACAACTAGGAGAACTTCACATGTGAAGTACTTGATAATGATTTTCCTCAATGGGGCATACCTGTCTTCCAAAAACTTGAAGGGGAATACTCTCTTCATTTTGTCTTTGTATCTAGCCTTGATGTAAGGCTCATAGTACTCCTCATCAATATCCTAACCTTTATACCAATTTTAACCCACATCTGGAATTCCTATAGCCTTTGAGATGATAGTTGGTGATATGGTGAAGGTTATTCCGGCAAGGGTTACTTCATTACTCTGCAAATGTGTTACAAATAGCCTAGCCAACTCATGATGAAATATAACTCTTTCTATCATCTCACAAAAATCAAAGCATGCTTGGTGTTTAAAGCAAGAAATGGCAAGTGGACAGGCTTGTAACTCCCTCAAACTAGTAGGGTCTTCTCTGATAATTATTCCTCCTTTATGAGGCTTCCATTGCTATATGTTTCTCTCTCTGGAGCTATCGCTGAATGTCTCTTGCTCATATTCATAATCATTGCCTCTTTCCATTTTTCTCCTTTGGTTTTGCAAAATGTGGTTGTATATGGTTGTTTTGTGGATAATAGTGTGGAAACAAGATGGAGGAATGGAATGGGCAGTGTATGGAAGAGAGAGTGTGAAAATGTATGTATGAACAAAGTTTAGGGATGGGAGTAAGGGTTTAGCGATGTGAGTAGGGTTTAGGGAGTGTAGGGTTTGGGAAATTGTATGAGGGGAATGGGATTTAGGAAAAATGTATGAGGGGAATGGGATTTAGGAAATATGGTATGTGGACACTAGTGGAATGAGAAAAACTAGGGTTTCACCCTAGAGGCTAGGGTTTTAGATTTAAGAACACAAAACACCAATCTTAGCAAACCAAACCCTAACACATAAGATAGGATTAATGTACTTGTTAGAGAGAGAAACTGAAGATTTTGAGGTGAATTGGCAACTTGGGAACGTTTTGGGCTTGGCTGGGCAGAAATGCAATGACCCACACAGGTGTGCAACGGCACTTTGAAAGCGCAGCGTCTGTGTAAAATTACATTGGGAATTGTTGCGAGGTGCGCAGCACCACTTCAAAAATGTAGTGCTAGTCTGAAAAGCGCAACACCACTCAGAGTTTTCCAAAAACACAACACTTGACTTGTATTTGCACAATTTTGCTTGAAATCGCTCCTTCCCTCTCCTTTTGGCACTTTGAATCTCAACACTAGCATAATAAAATGACAAATAGAAGGATGGGCTTTATATGGCTTTCACTTTTTGATTTTTGATGGTGAAAACCCACTTTTATAATGTCTATGTGCTTTTTCAAATACTCAATTTTTTTGATGCTTGGTTTCTTTGCTTTGATAGGTGCATTGATTCTCAAATTCTTTGATTTTTTTGCAGTGGCAGTGCTTTGGCAAGATCATCAGATTTCTAGGAGCAGCATGGAACCATTATTACATATGAGATCATTAAAATTACATCAAGTTTAAAAATAAAATACAAATGCTTTGTTTTCACCTCAAAAGCAGTTTTGAGGTGAGAACTTCATTAAGCTTACAAATTAAGAAATTGTGACTTTTCTGATCATTATTATCATCCTCATGTGTCTGCTGACCATTATTAGCAATAGTCACTGAAATTTGACCATGGTGAAAACCCTAAGACCTAATGAGACTGAAACCCTATGTAATTGATGAAATGAACTGAAAATGAGCATGAATCATTTACTAAAAGGTATGAAAGGAGGTTAGCAAGTACATATCATGAGGGAAAAACTGAAGTAAACCCTACCATCAGTGGACCCATGACCTAATGGAATGCAACCTCATCGGAATGGGACTCCTAGTATGAAATGCAAAAGAGTAAATTTTGATCACTGATGGCAGTGTGAAGACACTGACACTAACACGACCTACCACAGTCCTAACTGTCACCTACAACCCTCTTCAAAACATAGTTCCTTACCTTGTTTTCTGCCCAGTAGACTTGCGTTTAGCCCTGAATACACTCGACCTTCTTGTTGTAGCAACCAACCCTCAAAACTGATCCTAGAAGGCTCCACACTGCCTTCTTTTCCTCGTTGGAATGCTGCCTTAGCTACGACCTAGTTACAATAGCAATGTTCCTTTACTTGGGCTGTAACAAGAGAGAACATACCTCAAAACATTCATGGCTTGGCCTCCTTAATATCCTCTACATCATGTTGTCCCAAAATCTCCTTAGGACAGCATATGGGATTGTTGTGTAACATCCCTCATTACCTAGGGCACCTAACCCTCCTTGACTGTGGCTAGGGGTAGTGTGCGAATCTTCCTTAGGCAACAACGTAGATAGGCCCTCCTTGACTGCGGCTAGGTGTCATGACCCCTTTAGGACAACATTTAGGTCTCTCCTCCATAACTGCGTTGAGAGCTAGATCATCCTCCTTAGGACTACGTTTAGGGCTTCCTCCTTAGGACTGCGTTTAGGGCTTCCTCTCTTAGAACTGCGTTTAGGGCTTCCTCTCTTAGAATTATCTTCCACTAAAACCTAGAACAAGTGGAGAGAAATCAATATTGAATTGTGTGTGAAATGACTCTCAAGTCATCTCTTTTTATACTAAAACGTTGAGCACATGTGGAGGTTATTTGGTTGTTGGCCGACCTTGACAAATTGTCTTATAACACAAATAAATTCATAACTCCATGATTACTTATCAGAATTGGGTGATTTTTAGATCAATCCTACACTTCTCGATGAGAGGGATCCAAGAAAAATATCATTTTTCATAGATAAGATGACCCACATGGATTTTGGCCATAGTTGCTAATTTTAACACTCCCTCTCAACTAGGGAGAACTCCATCCGCTAATCCATCTGTCTGACTGTACTATCTCTGCCATTAGTGCCCTGCACTGCTCTGCTCTGCTGAGCCATGAAGAAGAAGAATTGATCGGGAATGTCTCATACCATTCTCTAATGACCTGAAGTCAGTTCCATATTAAGAGAGTGTGTCATACCACTCTTCCTGATCCCATATCAGTTCTGAAAGAGAGTGAGTTATGTCACTCTTACCAAAAGTCAGTTTCATTGATCCCAGATCAATATCACAAGAGAGTGTCTCAAACCACTCATACTGATCCCAGATCAGTTTCATTGATCCTAGATCAATGGAGGTGATCCTAGCATAGGGAGTACGGTAGATACAATGATGTGTCCATCGATAGTATTACTATGGTCCCTAACCCCATTTCCCTACTCATTGGCCAGATGAGAGGTACTTCCCATGAGTCTCAGACTGCATGGGTAGGATGCCTCGACATGAGAACCACTCATCCTGTCCATAAGTCACCACGGGGTATCACAAGGGAAGGTTGAACCATTCACCCTGTACACAACGCACCATTAGGGGAGGGTGAGTCGCCCTATGGTCGCTTGTTTCTCCAAGAAGTACCCCAAGCCCCCCGGAGTTCTTAGAGCTCAATGCATGCATCATGCAGGACCTTCATGAGAGGGTCTCTCAATGACTCCAAGGCCTTTCGGGAAAGTCACAAATTTGACCTTTCCCTGGGGCTTTGACAGAATGTCTCTGACCTGTACATCAGTCTCAATGCGATGGAGCCTTCTCACTCGTCGATGTACCATATCCCAGATAAGGTAGTATCAGATGTCTATATGCTGGAGCAATCATAGAATACGAGATTCCTCAATAATCGAATCCCCCTGGTTGACACAGAAGATCATGGTGGTATCCATCATGTGTACAAACAATTCACTGAAGAGATTCCACAACCAGGCAGCTTCACATAAGATCATACTCGTAGCTATGTATTCGGTCTCAGCGGTGCTCAAAGCAATCATCTTATGCTTCCTTCTCATCCAGGATATCGAAGCAGAACCCAAAGAGAACCAGTACTCAGAAGTGCTTCTTGTGATCCTCCACACTGCTTGCCCAATCAACATTGGAATAATCATGCAACTTCACATTTTCAACAGTGTATCTCAATCCATGAGAGATTGTGCCCCGAAAATATCTCAGAATATTTTTGGCACCAATCCAGTGAGGCTCAACCATATATGAACTCACCATGCTAACTGCAAAACATATATCCGCACGGGAGTTCACCAAGAACATTAATGCTAGTATGAGTTTGTAAAATTCAGAGGCATTTCCCAAAACAATTTTGGTGTCCTTACCACATAACTTTTGAAAGTTAAGATCCATTGAGGTAGTTGCGGGTTTGCAATTCACCATTCTAACTCTGGAATCCAACTCCCTCTTACTTTTGCAAATGAGAGGGTCTGCACTTGTCAGAAAGAGGTTGTCTTCAGAAGGTGCAGGTATGAGAGGTCTATCATCCACAACCTTCAAGTAATTCTTTGGATCGACTTCCCTCCTAGTGAATCTTATCTTCATCAGACAACTATCAATCCTCTCATACTATGCTCAAGGTGTTTTGCTTCAAGCCATAGAGGGCTTTCTTCCCCCTGCATACATGAGATTCCCGATCATGAATCTCAAACCCCTCGGATTGTTCCAAACCAGTGGACCTTCTACATGAGGGTAATGCTCCCCTTGTAAGATTTTCCTTCGATACATCTTAGACATGTACCTTCATGCTCTTTTTGAATTCAGGCATCCCTGTCATCATCTGACTCACATCGGGTAGGACCCCATAAAGTAGACCTCCGGTGCTATAGATGAGTGTGTCAACTAACATGGTCCCCAATGGAATTCCTACAATTTGATACAAATTTCCAACCTTGAACCCATGCCACCCTGAAACCTTTGACTTCCATTGCCGAAATGGACACTAGGTTCTTCTTGCGATCATGTACATAAAGAGATTCTCGTAAATGAATTGAGTTACCCTCATTCAATTGAGGGGTAACATTCCCTACACCCTTTCCGGGATAAGTGGCATCGAATCCAAGTATAATCCCACGATTGTTTCCATCTCTACCAAATTTAGAGAGAGCACCCTTCTATCCAATGAAGTGCCTTGAAGCACTACAATCAATAAGCCAGATTCCCAAAGAGTTTGGGGGAGAGGGCCAATATAAGATAATGCCTCTTTATCTTATCAGAAACAACATTTGGTTCTTCATACCTGAATTTCCTTGCTCTCTTCGAAGAGTCGGCTATTTCCTTGATGACCTGCATTACTTGTCATTCCTTCGATCATTGAAGATGTCCTTGGAATGGTTGTTTTCTTCATCAAGTGATGTGTCCCTGCCATTCAGACACTCCTTCGCATAGTGGGCGAACATATTACAAACAAGGCATCTGCATTTCCTTCCACCCTTATATTTGTAGTTCCCATTGAAGTGATCTTTAGGTAGGCCATCAGAAGCCTTTGTTGCACCATTCTGATAATGTTCTCTGCTTCGACTTCACCCTTGGTGAATTTGAAGAGGGATGAGGAACCCATTGAGCCTTTTGTCCTGTCCCAAATGTCTTCGGTGATTGTTCTTTCACTCTTGCTCGACTTTGTCTTCACCTCAACTCTTATTCCATGTTAATTTTAGGTATGTTCTATGCTTAGAGCATATTTATTTCAATTTTATAGTTAGCTTAATATCTTTTCCAGATTTGCAATCACATCAGCAATAAAGTAAATCACAGATAGAACATAAACATAGATCGCAGAAGATAAGCCAAGACAAGAGGACACAAGATGTGGGGCTAGCTAGGGACAAACCCCAATGTGGGGAAACCCTTGATCAATTATTCTTATATGTTTTTCAATAGTTCAGCAGAGAGAGAGAGAGATAGTACATATACAACAGATGTCAACAATTTGCCTTATCTAAATAAGTGCATAGATCATCTCTAAGTAGATGATACATGAGGTAGTTGAACTCAGTTGAAGACAAGCTACTTCAATTGATTCTCCCAGGTGACTCCATCACCATGCTACACCTATCGTTGTGCTGCTCCTCATCATCATGTTGCACCTCACCGTGCTGCACCATGTTGCATCCATGTGCCATTATTGCACCATGTTGTCATACTGCATGTTCCATGTGCTTGCAGCTCCATGCTTGCCACTGCTATCCAATGTGCTTGCAGCACCATGTTTACCATGTTGTCCCATTGTGACATTGTTGTACCATGTCATAGCTTGTTGTCCTATTGTGTTTGCAGCACCGTGCTTGCTGCTGTCCCATGTGGCATGCTTTACCTTACTACTGTCCTAATGAGTTTGCAGCACCATGCTATTGTTGTTGTCCCATTGTGACATTGTTGTACCATGTCATAGCTTGCTGTCCTATTGTGTTTGAAGCACTGTGCTTGCTGCTATCCCATGTGGCACGATGTACCTTGTTGTTGTCCTAATGAGTTTGCAGCACCATGCTATTGCTACTGTCCCATTGCGACCTTGCCATTTGTGATATAGACTGGTAAGTGCACTTCAGGTTGCTGCCACAACCCTCAAACAGTCACCTAGGCAGCGCTTAGTCTCCACGCTATCCCTTGCTGTGATGGTATGGTCTGCGACCTACCACACAGCCTTGCTATAGCTTTTATGGCCCACACATCACACTCAAGCCAACCCTTAATTTCTACGGCCTATGCAAGTAAGGCTTCTCTCCACTCATGCTGATGTTTTAGACACTGTACAACCTCAAACACTTCCACACTGTCCCTGTTTTGAAGTGGTTAGGCCTGCAGCCTACCACATTCCTAATTGTCACCTAGAGCCCTCTTCAAAACATAGTTCCTTACCTTGTTTGCTGCCCAACAGACTTGTGTTTAGCCCTGGACACACTTGGCCTTCTTGTTGTAGCAACCAACCCTCAAAACTGATCCTAGAATGCTCCACACTGCCTTCTTTTCCTCGTTGGAATGTTGCCTTAGCTGCGGCCTAGTTGCAACAACAAGGTTCCTTTACTCGCCCTATTACAAGAGAGAACAAACCTCAAAACATCCACGGCTTGGCCTCCTTAAGCTCCTCTACATCACGCTGTCCCAGAATCTCCTTAGGATAGCATATGGGATTGCTGTGTAAGATCCCTCATTACCTAGGGTACCTAACCCTCCTTGACTGCGGCTACGAGTAGTGTGTGAGTCTTCCTTAGGCAACAATGTAGATAGGCCCTCCTTGACTGCGACTAGGTGTCATGACCCCTTTAGGACAACATTTAGATCTCTTCTCTATAACTGCATTGATAGCTAAGTCATCCTCCTTAGGACTACATTTAGGGCTTCCTCCTTAGCATTGTGTTCAGGGCTTCCTCACTTAGAACTGCAATTAGGGATTCCTCTGTTAGAATTCTCTTCCACTAAGACCTAGAACAAGTGGAGAGAAATCAGGAGTGAAGTGTGTGTGAAATGACTCTCAAGTCATCTCCTTTTATACCACACAACCTTGCTATAGCTTTTATGGCCCACACATCACACTCAAGCCAACCCTTAGTTTCTATGGCCTAGGCAAGTAAGGCTTCTCTCCACTCATGTTGTTGTTCTGGGCACTGTACAACCTCAAACACTTCCACGCTGTCCCTATTTTGAAGTGGTTACGCCTGCGGCCTACCACATTCCTAATTGTCACCTAGAGCCCTCATCAAAACATAGTTCCTTACCTTGTTTCCTGCCCAACATACCTGCGTTTAGCCCTGAACACACTCGACCTTCTCGCTGTAGCAACCAACCCTCAAAACTGATCCTAGAAGGCTCCACACTTTGTTCTTTTCCTCGTTGGAATGTTGCCTTAGCTGTGGCCTAGTTACAACAACAAGGCTCCTTTACTCACCCTGTTACAAGAGAGAACAAACCTCAAAACATCCATGACTTGGCCTCCTTAAGCTCCTCTACATCACGCTGTCCCAGAATCTCCTTAGGATAGCATATGGGATTGCTGTGTAACATCCCTCATTACCTAGGGTACCTAACCCTCCTTGACTGCGGCTAGGGGTAGTGTGTGAGTCTTCCTTAGGCAACAATGTAGATAGGCCCTCCTTGACTGCGACTAGGTGTCATGACCCCTTTAGGACAACATTTACATCTCTTCTCCATAACTACATTGACAGTTAAATCATCCTCCTTAGGACTACATTTAGCACTTCCTCCTTAGGACTGTGTTTAGGGCTTCCTCACTTAGAACTGCATTTAGGGATTCCTCTCTTAGAATTCTCTTCCACTAAAACCCAGAACAAGCGGAGAGAAATCAAGAGTGAAGTGTGTGTGAAATGACTCTCAAGTCATCTCCTTTTATACTAAAACGTTGAGCACATGTGGGGGTTATTTGGTTGTTGGCCGACCTTGACGAATTGTCTTATAACACAAATAAATTCATAACTCCATGAATACTTATCAGAATCGGATGATCTTTAGATCAATCCTACACTTCTCGATGAGAGGGATCGAAGAAAAGTATCAGCTGCCATAAATAAGATGACCCACATGGAGTTTGGCCCTAGTTGCCAATTTTAGCACATCGATTCAATGATCTTCTAAGGTTCACATCTGTGGTAGGCTCGCATACTTTTTGTGGTCATATTTGCATGGCATATCTCTATGACAAATTCACATGACATATTTCTATGACGAATTTGCATGACATATATCTATGGGCAAATTTTCATGGCATTTCTGTGGACAATTGCATATTGCATTTCTCTGCGAACAATTGCATATGGCATTTCTCTGTGGACAATTTCTTATGGAATATTTTCTAGTGGTTCTCTATTTAACTCCGAGGCTCACATCACTATGGATCACATTATTTTTGGTAACTCACATTCTACCGTGGATCACATCTCATTACTATGGTTCATATACTTTACAGTGTTATGTATTCTCTACTTTGTGGCTTGAATATATTTTAGTGATTGTTGTGGCTTACATTCCTTGTGTGGATGAGAACTTTCTATCTCTAATCTTGTATACATTATTACAATGAATTCATTGCATTGATTCTGTATGTGCTGTGACTTGATTCAATACATTTGAGGATCGCTTTAGGTATCTTTATGGCTTATGTTGCAGTGTCCTGCATTCACATCTCTGTGGCTTTGGCTTTTATTAGCATTTTAGTAGCTCACATCCTTTTGTGATTGGCGTACTTTGTTCGATGGCTCTTATGGTTATGACAGAGATAATATAATATGGCAGTGATCTTGTTGTATGGTAGTGACACTACACGAGACAAATGATGACAATATGATTGTAATATTGATCTATATGATAGAGGTACTTGTTCTATAACAATGAGCTATTTGAAAAAAACTTAATGGTGTATGACAATGTGACAGTGACTTACATGGCAATGGGATAGTGACCTATATGACAATGATAACAATGACCTTGCTTATGTTACATGATGACAATGACCTTTCTTATGTTATTTCGCTTATGATACGTGATGATAGTGACATGATGATGAATGATGCATAATAGTGATCTTGATATGATAATGTCCATGACATGACAATATGGTTGTGATAGTGACCTTGATGATAACATACTCTTGATGACAGTGATAACATGATGGATGACAGATGTGACAATGTCTCTATGGTAGATGTGATATTGTATATGACAGTGATATGATAGCAACTCTCTTGGACTTGTTTCATTCAATTCACAAACAAAGTTGTGAACTAACTTGGGTTGGCCCTAGGAGGCCTGATGTGATTGTTGTATCTCATTCTTATTGTACTTTGTATCTCAGTTGAACAATTGATGAATATCTATAGAAGAAGAATTTGGTTGGGCTTTCCCCGTTGTGGGTTTTTATTGTGGTCTCTGACCTGAATCTCGGTGGCTCTATTGTGCATGATTTTTCTTCTACTATTCTTTATTTTTCCGCTGCTTTGTTGATGTTATTGTTCTCCTACATAAATGATGAAATGATGTAATGTGGTGAATGTTATATGAAAATGATGAAAAAGTTTGAAACTGCAATTATCGACAACAAAGAACAATCTAGCCCTAAAATTTAACATTTTACCTTAGTCATTGACCTAATTTTGGCGTGTCTTGTTATTGTGTATTGTAGTCTCTTCTTTCTCCTTATTGTTCATTTAATTTCTGAAGTGTAATTATTTGATGAAGAGAGATAAGTTGCAAAGAAAATCTAATATTTTGCACAAGTAATAATCAATAGTTTAGAAATTCTACTTTCACTTGCTTTGTCAACATGGTATCAGAGATATTGGTTCAGAAAGGATGTTGAAGATCATGTCTTAAAAGCACAGTAGCCCAAAATTGATCATTTGATTTGATCTGGAACAAAGGTCTGTGACTATTGTAGAGGAGCCAAGATCCTTTGCAATATGACCCAAGTTGTTGTGGAAAGCACTGTAATAATTCAAGCTGATGATGATGATGATGAACGAAGTTCTCTCTGATGTTCTAGACCTAATGAATAGAACCCTAATTCAAATAGAAAGGCCGCCTCCTATGCCTTTGGACAAGGACTAGAATGTTCAAGGAAGACCAAATGTGAGGAGAAAATCAAAGTCTTTGAAAGGTAGATTGAACCATCAAAAGAAAACATGACCTGAATTTATGATACATACCTTCGTGACTCGATCCTGACCCTATCAATGGTGAAGATTGGAGTCCATTATTTTGTAGACGAAGATCTTTGTAATATGAAGAAAGAAATTCCAAGTGGGTGTTGGTAATGTTCTATTTTTGTAGTTGGAAAGGAATTATTAGAGATTTGGCTTATGGGGACAACACATACATGGACATCCCACTTAGCATTGTACTTAGCAGCTTGTTCATCTATGTCTAGTATAATTTTCCTATTGGAAAGTGTACATCTATTAGATAGCCTAAGAATATGTTAAATTATGGGCAACATGTAATGCACTTCAACAAATATATTTTAGGAACCCCTATTGTCTTTGGAGGTGGACGAGATTTAGGAATAGCCCCTGCTCCAATCCAACAAGAAGTAGGAGATTACTCAAGAATTTTATTTAGGAAATGATAAAACAACTAATGCTAAAATCATATCTGAGAATGGTAAAGGGGAATTTTTTCATGACAAAGTTACATAACAAATCATCAAGGCTGGGAATGGAAACAAACCTCTAGAGAATTTGACATGCTTCTTGCACTGCAAGGAGGCACCGGTATTCCTTTTATTTGAAATTGGATCTATCCAAACCTTCATGATTTTAAGTATTTAATGGGTCAACCTTGTTCTAATTTTGAGGAACAGGTATAAATCCACGATCAAATGAAAAGAAAAGCTCATTAGTGATGTACCCAGGTGGAGATTAGGGACACCCTATGGCTATAATTTTGAGGCGTGCTATAGCAGATAACGAATATCAGTGTGATACAAATGTCCATCATCAATGGAGAAGTTGCAACAACTCGTAGCAATAAATCATTTTTGCTACAGAAAGTCGATGTAGACCAGCGACCCATAGGGAGCACAAATTTGAAGGAATCTATGATTTAAGTTGTGTTGTGGTTTGTGGCTGAAGTTTGGAGCCGTGTTGATTACTGGTGGCTTTTTTGTGTTATACATTAGCTCTAATTGGAAATTATTTTTAACTCTCTATTAGAGACACGATCCACACAAACTTTACCAATTGTGAACTTTGATTGATGATCATTGTAGATTTTCCCACAACAGACTATCTAGGAGGAATCCCTCGTGGTGCTAGTCCATGTTTTGCCATTTTGTTCAACTATTTTCAGCAACAGTTTGTATAAGAATCAAAGGTGACATGAGTATCATGGAAGCCTTGGTGGTTGCGGATCTCAAGGAAAAATTGAGCAAGCTGGAATCTCTGATTGTGAGGCTGTGACTGTAGTAGATACCTCCCGATCCTCTGTGTTTCAACCCTTCTGAAGTGGCCAGGGGTTGGTGATTTGAAGACGAGGCACTGAGAAAAATCTCCATCACACAATTGTTCCTCACAGTGGATACTCCAGCTGAAGGCAAAGCTTGCAGTGTAAACAAGAGGCATGGATTAGGCCCACAGTTTGGTTGGAGTCGAGGGTCTTGGGGCAAGATATGGTTTAATATCGGTTCATGATAATTCAAATACCTCACAATGCCATGCTACTTTTTGAAGTCATATGGATTGTAATGCAAAATAAGATTATCTTGAAGGGTTTCCAGATTTGAAGATAATGCAACAATGAGTGTTGAGTGTTACATATATATGGTTTGTAAGGCCCTAGACAAAACTTGAAGAAGTTGAAGATTTTATGGCTTCTAGGGTTTGGTAGTCTGGACTAGATGTTAGAGTTCTGAACATTGGATCATTTAGGTTTTGTAAACCCTAGGTAGGACTTGGAGAAGAAATCCTATGATTCATGGACTCTTGGATTGTTACTGAACTGTAAGAAGAAACCCTAGCTCCTTGATGATGATATGGGCTGATATCAAGAGGGAGTTGACACATTCTCAAAAGATAAGTACTTTTTTATTGTTTCTATTGCTGTTTCATTTTTAGTCACTTGTCTCTATATATTTTGGTTGGTTGTATTTGTTTCTTAGTTGTTCTTCCATGGCCTCCTAGAGAGGTTTGTAGGTACACAATTAAGGTTGCCAAGGTTATGGTAGCAAAAAGAAGTAATGGAAGAACAAGGCCTGTGACAAGAGGACTTGTGTTGAGAGATATTCAATCAATTGGAGACTTGAACTCAATGGTAGCAAATAGATTAACCAGATTGAAGTATGTCTTAATGATGAATGGATGGAAATTTCAAAGAAGTACAAAGCTTAAGATCACCTTTGTAAGAGGGAGAAGACTATGAAGAAACATCTTGCAAGGTACACTTCTATTGAGAGTTTATTATCCTTATGATTTCTACTATTACAATAGATGGATGTAAAATTTGTCTTCCTTGATGAAAGGAGAAGTGTATGAGGTTTATAAAGAAGTCTTATGTGTGTAAGCAAAAGAAGGATTTTTACAGGCTCCTCAGATTCGGTACAAGATGGATCCTGTATAATTTATTTTCTGACGAAATTAGGAAAGATCATGTGTCAGAAATAGTTGCATTGATCGAAATATTCTCTCTAGAAGAAGAAGTTTCAACTTCAGAGGGAGTTGTCCTCTAAATTCGCAATAAATATTATGATGTATAACATTAATTCCAGAAGGAGAAAATAAGATCTATTTCGGAAAGAATACCCTGCTAGGCTGACCATAAAGAAGCCATGATGATGGTTTTATGATGACAAGCTCATCTTTTATTGAAGTACCAACATGGTACAATTCATCATGGCATAGTTAGTTATGGTTTGAGAGATGTCTCAAACTGAGAAGTACGTTGTTGATGCTGAAATAAGATTTCAATGATTCTCTGACTCTGATTAGGCCGATGATGGAAAGAGTACTATCGATAGAACTGGGCTCTATTATGGTTTCTTGGATGAGAAAGAAACATTTCTTTTGTGATGTAATTTTCTAAGGCAAGATATATGGTAGCATGTGTAGTGACTCATGAAGCAGTTCGACTTCAAAAATTACTTGCCGGTTTGTTTGATCTGAATTTTGATACCACAATGATATTTTGTGAAGCTGTATAAGAGTCCAATGTATCATGGCAAGTCAAAGCATGATGGCACCCAATATCACTACATTTGTGACATGGTGTAGAAAGGAGTAGTAGGCTCCACTATATCTCCACTAATGAATAGACAACTAATAAAAGCCTCTCCCTAGTGGAAGTTGTATATTTTAGAGATAAGCTGGACTTGTGGAGATTGCCTCTCTGGTTGAGAGGGAGCAGTGATCTTAGATCATGTGATTCTTTTTGTGTCACACTGACTTGGATAGGGTTGTAGTCCCTGAGCCAACATGACCTGAAGAGGGAGAGTGGTTTGATAGATTGATCAACATTGTGGGAAATCATTCTCCTTGTGTCTTGCACTATGACCTGCATAGGATTTTTACCCTAAGTCTTGTACACTGACCTATATAGGGAGAATAGTCTTGGGAGCATCTTTCTGTGTCTTGTGCTTTGACACTGACCTATATAGAAAGATGGGAATCTTCCTTAGTCATGTATTTGACTTGTATAGGGCTTAAGATGGACATTTTCCTGTAACTAGCACTATGACCAGTAACCTAAAGGAAAATAACCATTCTCTTGAGTCTTGTACTTTAACTTGGATAGGGCTATAGTCCTTGAGTTAAGTACAATGGCCTAGATAGGAGAATGGGATTAGAGGCTACCAGGTTGGATAGGAGCCTCCCAACATTTGGTTCTAAAGAGCTTATTACTTTACCATGCATGGATAAGGCAGTACTCTAGTTCTATAGTACTAGCTAATTGATTTATATGATGGTGTCATGGTTATGAGACTTTAGTTGTTTGATGTCTCTTGGGGAGAGTATGCATGAAGAGTACCATGGTGATTTGGTATTGGGTGGTGATGCTGGTAATCCTTCGATTTTGTTGATCTAATCTTGATCTTTTCTTAGAGAACTGTTGTTGCTGCTGCAACACCCTCCAAAATGTTTCTATATGTGAATTTTGGAGCCTACCGTCTATCAGGTGAAGTGCCACTTTTGGTCGTCAAGTGCTATTTTATGTTCTTACACATGTTTCAAGTGTCCATGTCCCTTTCTAAGTTTCGATGGATCACTAAGAGAAGAAATAACACACTTTTGGGTCATAACGCCCTTTCTAGTCAGAAAACGATGCTTATGTGTCGCAACTACACATACTTTGCTTGTTGCACGTGGAGAATGTTTGTGAATTGGCGTTTTGATGTATATTTTTTAGTCGTGGGTCTTGTTTAAGTTTTAGTGATGAGTTGAGATGTATAATGCTTGATCTTGCTCCTAACTTAGTGTGTTTCTCATGTTTCAACCTTCCATACTCAGTGATTTTTTTGTTTATTTTGCAAGATTTCCCTCTAGGTTAGGAAGAGCACATTGCACACTTCCTAGGCCTAGTGGAGACCCTCCTTGTCAACGAGAATTGTGACCTGCACCGCCCTGAGCCATCTCTCTCCCTCTTGCGCACTGCACATTTCTAGTCAGCAAACATTCTCTCTTTTTGCTTGTTTCTTCTTCCTATGCTAGTCAAGCTTCTGTCTGAGTGTGGCACACTGTGCACTTCCAATGGGAAGTGATGCCTCCCTCTATGCCTTAGGATTGCGACCTGCGCCCTCCTTTGGCCCTGACTTTCCTCCCTAGTGCGTGGCGCAATTTCAGTGAACAATCATTGAAGCCTTGCCTCTTGCAGCTGCAACTTGTGTTCACCTTGCTTCCTCCACCTCTAGAGCTATGCATGGTGTAGCATTAGTGACCTATTATGCCCTTCCCTGTCTCTTGCCAGTGCGCTCTGCACCCAAAATCCTTCTCTCTCTTCCCCTTGCACATTGTTGATCCATAATTAGAAATTAGAAAATTTGCATGAATCATGTTAGAATAGGAGATTTTCGAGCTAATGTTTGCTTGCCATGAGCGATCTTCATCTGCGGGTGTTCTCAGTAAGCATGGTGAAAATCTATGAGGAGATCTGTCGAGAGAAGTTACCCAAGGAAGCACTTTAAAGACAAAGGCATATGTTGCAATAGTTGAAGGAATGATGGGTCCAAATGATCAAAGTGCCTCATGAAGACTCCATTACATCTCTAGACCCTTTGGAGGGTAGAAGCAACTTTCGTGCGAGATTTGTTACAAGTATTGAGGACATCATAGCAGTGTCGTCACTTCTCAAAGAACTCCATGTTACAAGTCACCATGGGTCCAAGTCATCAATGTCAATGACTTGTCATATTGTCGTCACATGATAATGTAATTTTGGGAAAATATTGTAAATGTAAATATGTGGAAGTCCAAGAGTCATATATGGACAAAAGAGTCATTAGGAAAATTCCAAAATTCTTATGGAAGTCAAAGGGTCACATTGGAAGTCTAAGGGTCATGAGGGTAGTTCAAAATTCATGGGGATATGAAAGGTCATTCCTCTTGTTATAAAATAAGCCTCATTACACAAGCAAAATACTTTTTCACCTTGGATTCTCCACCTTGGCATTAGAGAGAGATTGTTCTTTTGGAGAGCAAGTAGTGGCTTAATGCTCCACTATTGGAGCTAGTGGTGTCTCATTGTATCAATGTATCTTGGAACTTTTGCTTAATATTTGAAGCTCATTGAGCCAACACACTTTCATGCATATATCATGAATGTTGTAAGATTATTCTTTATATGTTTGCGGTATGTGCTTTGATACCATGTACTAAAGAAATTGAACTATTTCATTGGCTTTGGTGCTCATCTTGTTGAATGTGTGTTGTAATTGTTTTAATGATCGTTATGTCTATGTGAACTATTTCGCTAGATGGTTAACGATTATTTCATATATGTGTGTGTGTGTCATATTAGAATAGTACTACTACTTTTCTTATAAAGAATCACATTCATCTCTCTTCCTGTGAAAGTACCTTGTTACATATTGCAATTGAACATTTCACAAGGCATACTTACTTTCTCATTCAAAAATATTTGCATGATGCTCTCTTATGCTAACTTTTGCAGCCAAGGAAAATCTTTAAGAATATGGAAACTGAGTCACATTTCCGGATGGGGCTCCTATACAAAATGATGTGAGGTCTAATTGGGACTTCATATCAAGGAGACTCCATGTATGTTGGAAAGATCCAACATCGTCAACATTCTGGCGCTAGAGGGAGGGAAACCTTTATATCACTGACAATTCACCACATCTGAACAAAGAAACTTCTGTACAGAGAAATAATGCTCTGAGTTCAACTCCAACTCATATTCCTGAGATAGGAGAATCCTCTCATTTAAGTCTGGAATATCATAAGCTAATAAAGAAAGAAACAACTCATCACGGTGTATTGGTTTTTTCTGTGGAAGATTTGGTTAATGCAACCCTTACATAATTAGCTAATCCTACTGAAAGAACACATCAACTGTTGAAAAGTGTAACTAGGTTCGACCTTCATAATGACACGTGTAATCATGAGTCATGGGTTTCATGCTCAAGGAATTTTATTTTAGCTAAAGCTCCCATTGTGAGCTATTAGGTTTGGTCATCAAGTCATAAAGTCTAGTGAGTCAATGTCAAGGATTGAAGACCCATTTGGGCATGTTACATATGTATTTGAGTCTAGAAGATCCTCCAAGACTGAGTCAAAGCACCTCCAACAAGTCGACCTTCATCAAATCAATCAACCATCAAGTTGGCCTAGAAGCAATTGCAAGTCAGCCTCAAGTCATGGTCAAGAAGCCTATATAAAGAGGCACTCAGCCTCTCTCATGGACACACTTCACACTCATCATTCAAGCTCAAGGAAGAAGAAAAAGGTGTGAGATAAAGAAGGACAAAAGAAGACAAAGAGATCGAAGTTTTTGGATCAGTCTTTGGGTTACTTCTCTCCACACGTGCGAAGAGATTTAGGGTTTCGATTTGCTACAAAAAGGACGAATTACAGTCACACCAAAAGTATCAAAGGTTGGTGTCAAGAAGGTCTACTTTGAAGGCCGAGTTCACTAAGAAAGAAAGGAAGGCATAACGAAGGCATAGAAGGATAAATCTCTCCATGATCTCCTCTCTCATGTGACCTAGGTTTCTGAAGGGAAGGCCGAAAAGTTGCAAAATTGCAGGTGAGCCGAATTGCAGTAAGGAAGGACGAAATTGCAGTAAGAGGGTTGATGAGGTTGAAATTGAAGTATAGGAAGAATTTTCCCTAACTTAAGGATGAAGGTGACTTGATCTTGAAGGAATCTTGGTCAAGTGTCTTGGTCTTGGTATTCGTCAATTGAAGTTTCTATAAGAAGAAGAATTCGTTTGGGTTTTCCTCTCACGTTGGAGAGGTTTTGGCCCTGGCTGATCACCTACATTTTTGTGTCTCTTGTCTCTTTATTGTTTATGCATTGGTAGTTGTTTGATTAAAAAAAACACTATAATAATATAAGTAAAGAAAAGATCCTCATCTAAAGAAGTAAAAAACATTCACAAGGAGTTACTGTTAGAAGAGAAATATCCTAATTGCTATGCCCTAGATTTCTCAACATGATATTGAAGCTAAGGTGAAAAAATCATGGAAAGGGCTTCTCATCAAGGGACACTCAAGCATTTAAGGACCAAATCTCGAAGAAGGCATCAAAGAGAATCTAGAAGATCATCTTGAAGTCAAAATCTACAATGAAGTATCAAAACCCTAGATTGAAGAAGAAGTCTTTACCAAAAAGAAGTTCTGGAATCCTCGCTCAAGTCATCATCAAAGAAAAGGACCTCAAAGACCCTATTTCCAATAAAGAAAGGAAGGACTTGGCTCATCTAGGGGTATCTAGATCAAGGGCATTGTCATCATCAAATATATCAAGGCAATCTCCTTCTCTTTGAAGTAAAGGGTTTCATCTCAAAAGAAAATCCTTATCCTTGAAAAAAATCATCCAAGAGCATCAAGACATCATCAAGAAGTCGTCAATCATCATCAAAGGGATCAAGTTGAAGATTTCATCTTCACTTGACATGTAAGTCTCTTCATTCCTATAAATTAATAAAATGACTTCATTTTGCAAGCAGATCAACGAGTTGGTTGGGTCATCGAACTTCCTTGCATGGAAAAGGAGGATAGATTTAGTCCTCAAGGAAAATGAAGTTATTGATCATGTCAATGGAAAAGTCTCCAAACCATCTGAAGGGAAAGCACTCTCTAAATATATGAAAAAGGGTCTAAGGGCTCAAAGGATCCTTATAGAATCCATTGAGGATTACCTCATCCCATATGTAGCAGAGTTGGAGATATCAAAAGGGATATATGATAGGCTAGCAAAATTATTCTCTAAAAGCATGACAAGAAAAATCATATCACTAAGATCTGATCTATGAAAATTGAAAGCATCAACAGATGAGGGGATATCTACATGTCTCACAAAAGCATCTCTAATAAGGAATCAACTTCAAGGTCTAGGAGAGATGGAATTCAATAAAGAAATGATTACCATTGTTCTAAATGCTCTAATTTATGAACAAGGAAACCTTGCATCAATGGCCTATGAAGAAGAGAACACTGTCCCATTCAATAATTTGTGGTCACTATGCAAGAGTGAGAAAACAAGTTGAAGGAAAAAAGTGATACAAGATCAAATGAGCAAGGTCAAACTTTTGTTGTCATGTCAAGAAGCCAAGGGATATTTGGCAAGTTTGGTCCTCAAAAAATGAAGGAGATCAATATGTCTCAGATCCAATGTTATGGACGTCAAGGATATGGGCACTTCAAGAGAGACTGTCCTAAGATCAAGAAGGACAACACCAAACAAAGAAGGGAAGAAACCCCTATCACTAAAGAAGAGGAAGAATATGAAAATAAGAAATTCAAGGAGGAAATAAAAAATCTTTACTATTATTGAGATAAGTCTTTACTCACGTAGTTCTTCTCAAGTTTCTGTTTTCTGTTATAGAATATAACTATCATGATAAGAATCATTAGAAGCATGAAATGATGTATCATGACATGATAGAAACATTGAAAGAAAGAGCTCGTGAAATCATCATAGAAAAGCATGAAAGATAACTGAAGTCTATGACAGTCTCATATGGAAGTATATAGCTTTTGGTGACCTCATTAGAAGCATAAGTAGCACTTATGGGAAAAAGAAGAAAAAGTCATCTAGCACAAAACTCATCATACATCAGTCAAAAGAAAACATTTGTTGGAAGAGGATACTCAAGATCCTCTATTGGAATCTTCATTGGAAGGATCACCAATCAAAAGGAAGCAATGGTTTCGTCAAGATTACGTCTTGTGGAAATTCATGGGATGATGGTATGATGACAAAAGAGCTGAAGTAGATCAATGGATTGAAGTTATTTCAATCAAGGAAGGTGTTGAAGAAAGTCTAGATAACCTAAAGTAAAATTAGGTATGTATGCTTGTATTCGATATTAAAGAGTCATGTCTTATGGTTGTAGGTAACATGGATACATGCTCTATCTCGAGAGCATGACCAAAAGAAAGGATCTCCTTAAAGGATGCAGCAAGGCATGGGTCACACATTAAATAGATGAAATCAACATAATATGTCATATGAAATATGAGGTGGTTGATAATAATTGGAGGAACTATGATTGGAAGTTCCTAGAAGGAAATGTGTGAAGAAAGAAAGGAAGAGATTGTGGAATATGCAATTATGAAGAAGGTAATCAACATCCAAGGGCTGAAATATTTGACTAGGATATCTCCATAAAAGATATGAAGACTCTGATTAAGTCTGATAAAGAAAGAGACCCTTGACAACATATATATCTGTTGGAGATGTGTCAATATGTATGTAGGATACTGATGCAAACTAGAAGATGTCATGATGAAATACCATCACAAAGGTAATTTTGATTTAATGATTCATTTCTTATTTTTGAATAATATCTAGATGGGCTTATGCAAGGCCGCTAAGGGAAGAGATATGTATATCTTCCTCCACTGATGACCATGTAGCTGGATGAAAAATACTTAAGGAAACATGGCATGAAGAAAGCAACATGGCATAAAGGAAGCCCATATATGAACTGATGGATCACTTTTCGATGAAAGTAATGATTCCATGAATAATTCATGGATGAAAGTGATGGATGGTTTGTGCCCTACGAAGAGTTCCAAAACATGAAGACTCCTGAATAAAGAAAAGAAGTTCATGACATCGTTGGGAGGAGTTATTTAAGTAGCTGGTTGTCCCATCATCTCCACGTAAAGAGTTGTTGTAGGTTCCTAATTAAGAGGGAGCTTGGAAATAAGTTTCTAACTTGGTAGAAACTTGGAAGCAAGTTTCTAAGCTAAGAGGGAGCATAGCTACATTCCTTCTGTAGGAATGAGTACATTCCTTCTTTGGAATAGGTATATGCTCCCTAATTAAGAGGGAGAGATAGACGCATCATTTTTGTCTTCACTTGGGAAGACATAATGGAGGATTGGGTAAACATCTGGCATCTGATACTCTTTGAGGATGAGTTAGGGCATCCAAGATAAGAGTAGTCGTAGAGGACTGATATTCATTGAGGACTAGGAATCCAAGATAAGAATAGTTTTGGTGGAACAAACTCTGGGAGAACCTGGGTGGGGTATGTTCTGAGAGAGACAATGATTAAGGTGTCTATACATCATTGGTCTCACCAGCATTGAGCTCTGATCTTGTGGAGAGATAGAGTTGTTAGTCAAGGCCTTGTTATATGACAATGTTGGATGATATGATGCTATACAGATGGGTTACCAATCCGACTCTTCTTATGATAATTCTTTACATTAAGAATGTCCAAATACCTTGTATAAATTATGAATATCTCCCTAGTTAAGAGGAAGTGTTGAAAAGTGTAAGTAGGTTCAGTCTTCATAATGACATGTGTAATCATGATTTTAAAGGATGCAGAAAAGCATGGGTCACACATTAACTAGATGAAATCAACATAATATGTCCTCATATGAAATATGAGGTGGTTGAAAATAATTGGAGGAACTATGATTGAAAGTTCCTAAAAGGAAATGTGTGAAGAAAGAAAGGAAGAGATCGTGGAATATGCAACTATGAAGAAGGAAATCAACATCCAAGGACTGAAATATTTGACTAGGATATCTCCATAAAAGATATGAAGACTTTGATGAAGTCTGATAAAGAAAAAGACCCTTGACAACATATATACCTATTGGAGATGTGTCAATATGTATGCAGGATACTGATGCAAACTGGAATATGTCATGATGAAAGACCATCACAAAGGTAATTTTGATTTAATGATTCATTTCTTATTTTTGAATATGTTGTAGCAGCTACAACCACCCTCCAAAATTTTGTCTTAGCCTCGTTTTGGAGTCTCCCTACCAACATTACACAACACCTTGTCTTGCTTCGTCAAGTACACAAGCTTTAGCGTTTTTCTTGCACAAAGGCAGCCCGTTGATCACGACTTGATCCATTCCCCTCACAGGCTATCCACCCAGACTTAGTCAAACTGCAGGCTGAGTAGCTTTCCCAAGAAAATTGCTCATTTCTAGAGGGAAACCAGCCTTCCCTTCAGAAATTGCGCAATTCTATCTGGCACCCTGTTGGGCTCCAGAATTGCGCAGTTCTGCCAGCCAAGACTCCTAGCAAGAATTGCACAAATTTCCCCAGCAGGGCTGCTCAACCCAGAATTTGCACAAATTTGGGTAGCAGTCAGCTGCTCTACCCATAAATTGTGCAAACCTCATGGGCAATTAGCGTAGCCCCCAACAAGAAATGCGCATTTTCTCAAGCAGTTGAGCAATTTCATGCATGAGCAGTCCGGTTGACCAGTTCCACCCGGGACTAAGGAAACTTGACTTGCAGGCATGCACGACTTGATTTTCTCGAAATAGAAAAAGGAAACATGCAAAAGACATCCCATGATTCAGGGAGCTATTTTAAGTAGCCGGATGTTACATGCAAATTTGTTTTAGAGACTTCCGTAAAAGTGTCACTTTTTCCTAGATTTGTAGCATGTGTGTCATGAGCTCAAACTTATTTATTCGACGCATCAGAGCTCATTCTTTCACATCTGTCTTGGAGCTCTGACATCCCACATCACATCCAGGACTCTTCAACACATCTGGCTCAGCTATTCACGGGTAAGTGGCCTCAACTTGTCTTTTTCAGCATTTCTGTCGATTTTTGTGTATTTGCTTGTGTGAATGTTGTTTTCTTGATTTCTTTGAACTCTTGCTGTCATTTACATGTATACTAACTTGTCCTAGTGTTGTTTCAGTTTTCGTTGCTATCTCACTGTTGTCGGATGCATGAAACTATTTGGCATGAACGTTCGTCGAACTGATGAATCGCTTCACCCACATGCATGTTGATCTGTTTGTTGAATATTTCATTCATGTTTGCATGCACTATCAATCACTTATGCTTTCACTTAGTGTCGCCATGCATTCACTATCTTATTTGCTTTCAGTTGCCCATCGGCAAGTCGAGCCAACCTCGGCTCAGACTTTGCCTTCACTGAGACTGCATTGCGCAATCTGGGGAAGGAAGGCTCTGCCTTCCTCTTCAGAAATGTACATATCTACTCAGCACTACCCTCCATGACTGTTTTGCGCATTTCTGAGGGGCACTCACTACTGGCCCAAAAAATTGTGCAATGCAGTCTCTGAGCCTGCAGTCACTCCTAGCTGGAATTGCGCATTGCACAATCCTAGCAGCCAACAGCCAGTCTCTATTGCACATTGCGCACATCCAACAGCTAGTCCTGCCTCATAGACAACTCAGACTGCCTTTTGTGCAGTTTGGCAGCTAGTCACCCAGCCTCCCAGAAGAAATTGCGCAATCTTGCCCATCAGTCTCCCAGGTATGCACTGTGTCATTCCCCAAATTTGCTTTGTTTCCACTGACAATTCCTTGCCATGCATGTTTCTTGTCTCCAAATCTTTCAGGTGTTCATCTCAATGGCTTCCAAGAGAATAGGATCACTAGACACTGATGGAAATGTAGCCGGAGCAACAATTGAGCAATTGCCCTTTAGTCTACCGATCTATGAAGATACAAAGTTGTATCTAGACAAGGACATCAAACTGAAGTGGCAAGAGGTCAATGAAACAATTGCAAGCACTTTTAGGGAACGTCACGAAGACCATCAGGTTACGTGAACATTCACAAGTTCGGCTTGTACCAGATTGCATGTAGATATCCTGCATTCCCATGCGCGGACATGATACACTGGATCGTCTCTCACATTGATCCCGAGACAACGACCTTGAATAGTAACAATGTAAACTTTGAAACATGAACTATAAACCCAAAATAGGAACTCTGGCCAAAAAATCCCGTAAAAACATCAAAAACAGTGCTAAAAACGAGAAGTGTTGATGTTGGAATAACATTTTTTTTCTAAGGTAAATTTTCAACATGTTTTAAAAATGGCGGTGAAAACCAATTTTTTGTGCAAAAATTGTCCAAGAAACACCCTCAAAATGAAAATTGTTGATGTTCGAATAACATTTTTTTTTCAATGGTGAATTTTGTGCAAAAAACACCTTCAAAACGAAAAGTGTTGACGTTGAAATAATGATTTTTTTTTAAGGGAAAATTTTCAACATTTCGAAATAATGGCGTAAAAGATTTTATCACGACTCCAAAAAACATTAAAATTTGAAAAGAATAATGAAAAGAAAAAAGAAAAGTTAAAACAATGAAAAAACACAACATTTTTTTTTTTTTTTTTAAACAAAAAAAATAAAAAAATAAAAACAAAAAAAAAATCAATCATAAAAATGTAAAAAAATAAAAACAAAATTAACATAAGAATTAAAAAACTAAAAAATAAAAATAAAAAATATAAACACATAAATAATAAGAAAAACATATTTAAAAAAAAATGTTAAAAAAAATTCTTGTAAACCATAAAAAAAAATTATGGAAAAAAAATAAAAATAAAAAAACCTTAAAAATTAAGTAAAAATAAAATTAAAATTAAAAAAAAATAGATTCTAAAAAAATAAATAAAATTAAGATTATAAACATTTAAAAAATCCAAAAAAACAAAAAAAAAACACTCAAATTAAAAGACAAAAAAAGGAAATTAAAATTTAAAAAATAATGTATTTTCAAATTAAAAAAAAGAAGAAAAAGAAAAAAACATTTAAATTTAAAACAAAATATATTTCTTTTGTTTTAAAAAAATAAAACTATTTAGAAATTTTACATAAAAAAATATTTCAGAAACCATTTTTAAAAAATATATTTTTTATTTAAAATAAAATAAACAAATTATTAATTTTTTTTTTAAATAAACTTTGAAATTAATTTTTTAAACAATTATTTTTTTATTTAACAAAAAAAAATTTGACTCTCCTGGTTGCCAGTGGTGGTGTAGCCATGGGCAGAGGGGCTGCACCTCCGCCCATGGCCACGCCACCACGGGCGACCGGGTGATTTTGCGAATCGACCCGCCACTGACTAGCCGCCCGTGGTGGCGCCACCCTGGGTGGAGGAGGCTGCATGCAGTCCCTCCACCCATGGTTGTGGCACCACGGACGACCGGGCAACGGGGGGCGTAGATTCAATTTTTTTTTTAATATTTTTTTTGTTCAAACTATCTTTTATTTTTTTTTTTAAGCTAAAAAAAAATTACAATGTATATAAATTAATTAAATTTTAATTTTTTGTTCTTTATATATATATATATATATATAAAGTTTTAGGTGTTTAAAATATTAAAATTCTATTTAGAAAAACAAAAACATGTGTTTGCTATTTAAAAAAATATGGGCAAATTTTTTGTTTTTTGTTTTTTAATAAAAAATTTGAAGTTTTTTTTTAAATAAAAAATAGATATTTGTTTTTGAATTTTATATATATATTAAATTTGGGTATTTTTTTTAAATGTTTTTAATTTTAATTATAATTATTATTATTATTATATTTTTTTTAATCTAGTTTGTTTTTCATTTGTTTTTTAATGTTTTTTTTTTTTTTTACTTTTTTTAAATTTTGTTTCGTTTTGTTTTTTTTTTCCAAATTCTTTTATGGTTTATGAGATAATTTTTTTTTTTTTTTTTAACATTTTTATGTTTTTTTTTTTTTTTTTTGTCTTTTTATATATTTTTTATATCTACTTTTTTAAGTAATCAACATTTAAAAAAAATAAAATAAAACATCTTGAAAATTTGTCAAGTAATCATGATTTCAAAAAAAATTGGACATAATAAATTTTGAAGTGTCAGAAATAAGCCCTCTAAAGAAAAAATGTATGCTACATCAACACATTTCAAAATCAGCATGAAAATCACTAACATTTAAAAGCAAATATTTATATTTGATACATAAGAAAATTTAAAGTGTCAATAATATGCTCCGAAAAAAAAGAAGCGTATTCTGCATCACCACTTTTCAAAATCGGGTCACTTTTTGCTACCTCTGCGAAACGGGTAATCGTATCAGTTATTTAAAGTGCCAAAAACTATGCTCTAAAAAAATATGCATGTTCTACATCGTCCCTTTTCAAAATCGGGTCACTTTTTTGCTATCTCTACGAAATGGGTAATAGTACCAGTTCCCGTTTCAAATTTTACATTGTTTAGTGTCAGTGGGATGAAGTTTGTGACCTTCTGGGAACGAGATTATGATGAGATGTATCATATGTCAGAGCTGGTGACTATCATGGAGACTCCATTCAACTTACCCAACAACAGTGCTAACTCCAGAGACATTCTAAAGAATTGGGTAAAGGAGCCAGCTCGATTCAGGTTGACACCCAACCAAATCTACAAGATAAAGATACTGAGGAAGGCTCATCAGTTGAAGGAACAAGTAACGAAGGCTCTACAGTCACTGGGAGGTATATATGCAGAGATTTACATGTTCGCCTACATCCTAGATGCAATTTGTGCCCGAAAGGAGTTCGCGAGCTTGGAGTGGGCATGGTCACTAGCAGAGACTGCTGTGAACACATATTTCAAGTTGTTGTCTGAATGCAGCTTCAAAGGAGTAATCACACGATTATCCAATCGTTTTGTCTGTAGGAATTTACAGGGTAAGTTCCTCAGAAAGAACACCAAAGGACACCACTCACAACCAAATCGCAGATCAATACACCAGTATTTTTGACGTGGTTAAAACCCTCAAAGTGTAACAGCCCAAAATAAACATGTAATTAATCAAGTAATTTATATTCAACAAGCAATTCAACTAATTAACTTCAAGTTCAAAATTATGATTAGAACACTTATCTGTGATTTCGGTTGAAGTCTGCTATCTGCAACAAGGTTTTGGGGACGACTCTCCACCCAACCGTAGGCTCAATTGTGCAAGGATTCTGCTACAACTGGCCACCCCCGAGCCCTCAATCAACGTACTACTGCCAGTGCTCCTAAGTCTTAGTATACCATTCTCCCAAGAGAATGAAAAATAGAATCTCGGAATGATAGAATACCTCCCATCCTCCTCACCATCTATTAAATAGAACAAAACATTGGAAGGGGAACCACATGCACACACTCCATGTGTCTGCATGCAACTTTTTTCTTGTTTTATTTCTTTACTTTTCTTTTGATTTTTAGCTTTCTTGTTTTATTTCCTTCTTTTTGATAGTTTTCTTGTTTTATTTCTATTTATTCTTATTTAGAGCTTTAATATGGTTATTACTATTTTTTATTTTTTATTTATTTATTTTTATATAATTTTTAATATCATTTATTATTTAACAGTTATGATTTATTATTTTTATTATTTATTATTAAGTGATTTATTTATTATTATTCATTATTTTTATTATTAATTATTATTTATTATTATTTATTATTTATTATTAAGGGGAGGGATATTACATACTCTCCCACTTTAAGAAACTTCATCTCGAAGTTAAGTTTTTATTTATTATTATTTATTATTTTATTTGCTTCATGTTGCCAACACCCTCTACTGAACTAGTATAACCAGCAGGCATCGAAAGTCCCCAACACCCCGGGAAATCTCAAGGAATCTTTGTCCTTTTTCCCACTTTCGGCACCAGGCATAAGCCTGACCCAGTCTGTATCCTAGTCCAAGGCTGGCTCCAAGGCTCGTGCCTGACTCAGACCTCATCTGCCCCAAGGCAGGCATCCGGTCCGGTACTCAATTACCCCGGGCATCTCGCAAGGCTGGCCCACTCCCTCCACAACTACTAAGGCGCACAGCCCCAGGCATCGAAGTCCTTTACATCCCTTCCAGACTTCGACATCCCATTCCAATACTAGGCACCTAGCCTAGAACATCAAGCACGTGGCCTCCTCAAGATGGTCTCATAGCTCTTCTAGAGCTATCCATCAAGAGTTATACACAAGACAAAGGAACCACTGGCATATGTAGTGTTCATTGAGTTTGTCCCCAGCCCATATGGTGTTACTTATTTTCCCTCGTAGGTATGGGCTCCTACGAGATCATCAAATAAACCAGCCCTCTCGGCCCATTTGTGATTTCCTGTCAATCACCACATCTCAATATGCAACCAATGCATTAGCTATACTATCATAGTATCATAGAAAATAATCCACATGCCATGTCTTGCATGTCATCATCAGAACATTCATCATTGTCAATCGCAACATTATGAATAATAGCGAACTGCATGCTCATGCATGTCATAAATTTGTATGCAACTATCACATGTTTCACCTCATGAAATACCATCATAAGTTATAACATCAACATATTTGCATCAAAGACATATCATGACTTCACATAATAAATGAACCACATGTCAATAAACCTCATATTATAGCATCATAATTCCTATGCCACATTATGCATATCATATCCATCATGAGTATTCAACATTAAATACCTATCATCGCATAGTAAATGAATATGTCAATATACCTCATCATAATGCCTATGCATATCATTATCATCATACCATCATATCATGAAACCTCATCATAAATATGAGAATCATCTCAATACACATAAAATATAGAACAATAATACTATAATCATTCTTATCATGAATCAATTCTGTTTCCTTATATAAACAATGAATACCAACTACGAAATAAGATTATTCAATGTCTCCCTAGGATCTAGGTTATCTCACCAATCTTATTAGTGTCATGTTCTCATCAAGATACTAATTACTTTTTGATAATCATTCCCACTTTTTCCAACTACTAAGTTGACCATTTACACCATAGGTATAATCATTTTAAGTACATCATTAAATTTTAAATGAGCCTCATCATCTCGAGCCATAATCTCTCATCATGCATTATTCCTTCCTCAAGGAAATTTTAGTGAAATTCATTGTAAAGATATTACTGGTTGTACAATATAAAATTAAAATTCCATGGTCACTATACATATTCTGCTTATCCAATGGCACACATACAGTCGATCGTCCTTGTTTAATTCTTTTTTCATGCTTAATCCACCTACATGAGGGCATGTTGAACCCTAGGGATTTATCCATCACTTGTGTAATTGTCATTGTTCATCCTAAAAATATTTTCTTATCTCATCGAGTTTCCACTTGATCTCTTCTCTAATAGATTTACCCTTGTTCCAGTTGGGATTCTTCTTGTCAATTTGTGCATAATTCTTCTCATAGCCTTGTTATAGAGTTTCTATTAAATTTCATTCTTACTCTTCATGTTAAGAATTTTCTCATTAACTTCATAATTTATTTCTTTGCCAAAGAGTAAACAATTTTTATGCTTGATCATTCAAACCTTTAAACATGTATATTCCTATAACTTATCAACTACACCAACTATGAGTTATAACTTGCAATATATCAACACGATGAGAAAAGTTGGTACATCTATACTCAATTGATGAAATCAAGTCCTAATTAACTAATGATCAAGCTTACCTAATTCAATAAGGGATACCATATTATTAGTTATTCTTTTGTCAACAAGGTAGAGATAATTCTACTTGGGTCAAATGTAAATCTAATCTATTAGTGTCAGCGACATTATGGCTAGATCAAGGAAACCCACATGATAAATCAATTTTACATCCAAACTTAATAGACAAGTATACCTTATGTAAGAATCAATATTTTTAATCAAAACTAAAAGATTGAGTTTCCAAAAAGAAAAATGTGAATTTTTAAATGAAAAACCATGGTTGAAAGAATAACATCCCATCATTATTTTGAAACATGATTACTGTAAACGACGATTTACTTATATTATTGAATGACATAACCCGGTTGTTTAATTATCTCTCATCACTATCTTTATCTTGTTCCATGCCATGAACAACTTGGAATTTTATCCATTTGCATTCCAACACAAGATGAGGGCATGGAATCTTAAACTTTATTTTATTTTTGCATGAGAGGTTGGACTTGTTTAGATTTTCCCCTACATTGTCCAAGTCATTCTAATCATACAAAAAATCTACATACATAAAGTTTATGACTTCAAACAAAAGCTCATGATATCAAGGAAACTAAAGACTTGCTATCGGCCACACAGTAACCTAGAGAGGAGTTTATTCCATCTTAGATACCTTGAATGGAAAGGTGAGAAAAAGAGACCTTATTTTTACGTACCGTCACAAGGTGTGGCTTAGCGGTCTTGGTTGTATTCTAACTTGAAACAGGGATGCAAATTCCTACAACATTTCCAAAGAAAGGTGCAGGGAAACAGGCTTGAAATGTATTCTGGAGATGCAAAATGCTCCTGCAGTGTTTCTCTTTCAATAATGTAGACCTCTGCAGCCTTACTATACCCACATTTCCCCATGACCAGAAAAATAAAACAGAAATCAGTAAATGGTTTGCAGATATACTTCCTTTTCCAAACCAAAGAACAAAAACAACACCTTTAGTTGGATAGAAAATTGACTGATCCGGTTCTAATAACAATGACAAGACCTCTCTCTAACAACGATGCGACTTTGGTCCATATAGTGTAGAATAACCATAGATCAAACCTAGCTAGGATTACAACAGAAATAGCATACAGGGATTTTCATCTCTTCTCATACTCGTACTTTCCACTTTCAAAGACAGTTATCTATAACAATCCCAGAGACTTGTGCGTGTACCCAGGTCCATAGGCTTGCTGTTGAGAAAGTTTTTAGCTGAAAGCAACTGGACATTTTCAGGATCCTTGATGAGGGAATCTATAAACTGTAATTTAGCAATTTTTAGTCCGAAAAAAAAAAGTCCACTTCTATAATATTCTTTGGCATATGCTTTTAGAAAGTATGTCTGTTTCTTGGTGTCCACTATAGACTTTATATCCGTAGAACAATTTGGACATCCTCTGCAAAGGATAGCAATGTTTTTTTTTTTTTTTTTGGTAGTCAATCTTCAGGCTTTTGGACAATTCCTAATGTATCAGCAATCCTACTTTTTGTATTATTATGCTGTGAAGCCACAACAACTTTATAATACAAAATTTAACCAATTTTTCTTTTAAAACAAATGTAGCTTGTGTCAGATTTTACTATGGCTCATAGTCACAACTTTTGATATTGGTTTCTTGTTTTTCTTCAATTTCATGCTAAATTTGATTTGCTCCAAGAGAAAAGTTAATTCAATTGGTTAAGTCAGTTGGCTGACATATCCTGTTCCAGGGCAAGCCTTCAAGCATGCAATTACATTTAACATGCTACATATGTATGGATTATGTTCCTGATTTGCCCCACTGGAAATATTGAATTATCATCAAGCTGTTTAATTTTTTTACAATCTGTTAGAATAGCTATAGAACAATATTCCATGCCAAATGGATACTTTTCAGGATGTAACTATTCCTATATGTGCTCTGAAGCTTCACTGTAGATATTTTGTGGGCAAAATTGCTGGACAACTCATTCTACCAACATCAAACACTTGAATTAAACATCCCACAAATCCATGCCACTTAATTGACATGGCAAGATCACCACTAGAATTTGTGCACCAGCAAACATTGCAGTGTGAGAAGATCACAGTATCAATGCCAAACCTGCATATTTCTAGAATGCTTCTCTACTCACTGTCAGACTCATTTCCAGAATCTATAATATTTATTCGTCCACTTTTGTAACCTGGCATAGCATCCTTGTATCTTTTCTTTTTGATCATCATAGGGCTCTTTTTCCTCAGCTGACATCTTTTTCCATCTTTCTCCAAGTGCCTTTGCAATTTCTGTGAACGCTATTCCTGGATTGCTCTTCTTGACATTCTCTCTTTTAATTTGGGAAAAGGACATAAAGCCAGACATGACTCTCTTTGGTGCATTTCAATTTAACAATGTTTCTAGTGTTTAGGGCACAAATCTGAACATATGACGTATCTGAAAGTTACTTAGTTTCAGCAGATTTATTTCCACCGTGAATCTGCCCACTTAGCATCTTTATATTTGTCAATTCACTTAACAATTCATTGTTATGTTTAATTAGTGTACATTACAAGCACTAGAAACTACTTAATCACTATGAGAACCTAAACGAAAAATCAGAGATGCCAGCACATAGTTTGCAGAGAAAAGCATGCTCAATATATGCACAAGATGAAGTAAAAGTACATACTAACAACTTATCCAAAGCTGGCACAAGTTATTCCTTCAATCTTATCACAAGACAAGACTCTTTAATGCTCTACAAACCCTATCTAGAACTATCACAAGTTCACAACAGTCTCATATCACTCCAATTGGTAAACCCTAGCCGCTAATTCATCCTATCTAAGAATCACTCCCCATTAAAGTGGATCATGTCACCAATGATCCACAACAAGCAAGCATACAAATTAGCAAGTCCTCTTTGCCACCTACACTTGAATCACACAAGTGTACAAGTGTAAACAAGGTAGTCTTCCACTATCTTCTCCACATCCAGCACTCCAAGTAGTATTAGGGTTTCCAGGGCCACGAAAACCTAGTCTTATTCTCTCACAATAACCACAAGAATAAGTTCTCCTTTTACTTATCTAGGATTTTCCCAAACCCTAGCTTCCCCTGTCTTCTTAGGGAGAACCCTAACCATAATGCCTTCCTTGCATCAAGATGAGAATTGTAGCACACTTGACCAGAGTGTAGAGTATAATGATGAAGAAGTACAAAAGAAAGAGACAAGTTTTCCCTAACTTTGATGTCTCTGACGATGTGATGAATGAATGAATGAAACATTGCAGCAGCTACAAAAGACAAGCAGACGAAAATATTCAAATAAACTCAGTAGCATGTTGCCTTTATTGACTACACTCTTAAAATCATCTGCTTCAAATCTTGCCTTGTCCAAAGAATGTTCTCTCTGTGGAGGCTTGCCCAATTGATTTAACTACTTAAGTTTTGACTTTAAGCTGCCCCTTTCCGATTACATGAAATTCCATCTTCAAATCAAGGTAGTGCTTTGTTTATTCAACAAATTGATGCTTCAAAGTATCCACCTCTGCACCTGACTTCTGCACTTTCCTTTCCTACATCATTTAGTCCTATATCCAAACTGTTATCTTCATAGATTGATATGAAGATGATGAAGGAATAGGGAAAGAATGGCAGTGTGATGATTGATCATTGAGGAGGTAGAAATAATGGACTACAAATGCATGATGCAAAATTTCGGGATCTTGCAAAGACCAAACAAAGTTGCATGTCTGAAGCTGAGAAAGAGTACAAGCTGGAGAAGCAAAATAAATCAACTGGGACAAAAAGGGTGAAATGCAAGTATACCTCCAGAAAGTTCAATAAAATGCAAGCGGCAAGGGGTTTTTTTTTTTTTTTTTGATAATCAAATATAGTAATGCAAAAAGGTAGATGAGAATTTCCAGAATGAATCTAGTCAAAAGTGTATCTAGCAGTAAGCATCAAAAGTGAGATAATGTTCATGAAACATATTAAGCCAAACCAAGCAAATATCAGATTACGCTTTGGGATTGTAAGAGACAAATTGTTAAGCAAAATATGAAAATAATCTAGGATGGACCTTCTACATGTGGGAAGCACTCCATTGTGATATCTGATAAGGAACAGATTTTGGGTAAAAGTTGCCAACAACAAGCTGAATTTGTCAGCAACTTCAATAGGAAAAATAATGAATTTCAATTATGAATGCAATTCTCTAAAATTATGAACTTAGTTTGATTAAGCAGTTAAGGCAGTTGTTATTGCAGGTTATTCAATGGTCAAAGCAAAATTCCTGAAGTTGTACCACACATACATGGAAAACTTGTCTGAATGCTATTGGCAGACCCAGGTAATGCCAGAAACCTAGGCCTGATAACCGTAGTATCCTGTAATTAAAGATCTCAAATGATAGAAATCTAGACAGGCAGAAGGTAATTGGACTGTTGACAAGGGGTCAATAAGATGATCTATCGTGTATACAACTTTCTTGCTACTTTCTGCAACAGAGAAGAAATTGAAGTCAACTTCCAGGGAGAGATTCTGCTTGCAGGAAGGGACGAAAGGTTTTACATTAATGTCCATCAATGACCAATAAATAATAAATGAGACCAAAGATGGATCATGTTAAGTACCTCAAGGAAGTACCTATACCAAAAATGCAAATATACAAAATGTAAGCGTACAAGCACCATAAAAAAAAATATACAACATAACATATGGCTGCAAGATAGAGGGATGCCACTGAAAGCTTTACTTCTACCAATAGACAAGAATGCCATCTCCTTTCATAGCTGTATGTATGAAGATGCCATGTAAAGAAGAGCATGTAGCTTTGGAAGGATACGGCGCATTAAACATTTAATTCTTTAACCTTAGAATCAGAAAAAACTCTGTTTGAATTATAACCATGAATCAAGGGAATTTTGTAACCAAGTATGATTAAATGAGAAATTTGTAGAACAAAGAAAAATAACTTATTAGAATGCAGGGAAGATGACCGGTAAACTGGCTGAGACCCAATGACTTCCACCCAACCATAGGTAGTCATGTTGTGGAAACCACCACTTAGCCTCGCTGCTACAAGTATCCAGGACAAAGTTAACAGCAGCACGATAGAATGAATCCCAGACATTGACCGTTTGAAGTGACACAACTATGCCTGAACTCTTGTATATTCCACAAAACTGTTGATCCTAGGCACTCTCTGTCCAATCATACTTTCGGCAAGATTCACACACGTGCATAATTGATAATTATGCACCCACGAATAGATAGTTGTAATACGAGCTTGAGGGCGAATTGGTTGATTCTGTGTTGGTATTTATATTGGAACAGAGACCACAATGGCTGTAAACAAATTCCTAGTTATCTACAGAGGCACAATGCATATAGCTAATGATCAACACAGTACATAAGCATATTTACTATGCCAAAGACCAAACAAATGGATAATTGGGCTATGCGTTTTTATATCTAGGCAATTGCATGCTGTTAACTAACAACTAAATGATTCCAAAAATACAAACATGAGATTTGCCACAACAATGGCAATAGATACGTATCTCAAAGCAAGGTCAGGCAACCAAGTTCAGGACTAGCTTCTCCACCCAACCTTAGACTAGGTTACTGTTCTTCTAAAATCATATATTAAATGATCAACTTTAGGCTTAACATTTGATTTTCGTTAAATCATTTACATCGAAGCTTTCTACATTAAAATCTCTATAAGCCCTAAGAGTTGAACCTAAGCTCTGATACCATATGTAACAGCCCAAAATAAACATGTAATTAATCAAGTAATTTATATTCAACATGCAATTCAACTAATTAACTTCAAGTTCAAAATTATGATTAGAACACTTATCTGTGATTTCGGTTGAAGTCTGCTATCTGCAACAAGGTTTTGGGGACGACTCTCCACCCAACCGTAGGTTCAATTGTGCAAGGATTCTGCTACAACTGGCCACCCCCGAGCCCTCAATCAACGTACTACTGCCAGTGCTCCTAAGTCTTAGTATACCATTCTCCCAAGAGAATGAAAGATAGAATCTCGGAATGATAGAATACCTCCCATCCTCCTCACCATCTATTAAATAGAACAAAACATTGGAAGGGGAACCACATGCACACACTCCATGTGTCTGCATGCAACTTTTTTCTTGTTTTATTTCTTTACTTTTCTTCTTTTTTTAGCTTTCTTGTTTTATTTCCTTCTTTTTGATAGTTTTCTTGTTTTATTTCTATTTATTCTTATTTAGAGCTTTAATATGGTTATTACTATTTTTTATTTATTTCTTTTTATATAATTTTTAATATCATTTATTATTTAACAGTTATGATTTATTATTATTATTATTATTTATTATTATTCATTATTTTTATTATTAATTATTATTTTATTATTATTTATTATTTATTATTATTTATTATTTTAATTATTTATTATTTATTATTAAGGGGAGGGATATTACACAAAAAGGGAAACAGTCCACGGCCTGAGCCAACGCGGCCACTTCAGGCAATTTATTAATAAAAGAATGAAAATTTACATATGTTTCTCTCATGCACGGATTACCCTACAAATGACCCTCCATGCGCTTTAAATAGAAATCATGGACCAATCGGGTGTCAAGCCACGGATCAAGTGTCGGTAATATCGTGGAGAGAATGAACCGTCAGATCACTACATATCGTGACCGTCGGATTGTAAGTTACAAAATGTACAACGGTAAAGAAACACACTTTACCTAACTCTATACCTAACTCTATACTAGACCAAGTTGTACTTAAATATTTCCTATGTGTCGGAATATCCTAACATCCCCCTTAAGAACAACTTGGGATAGGATTGAAGGATTTACAAATATGACACAATAGGAGAAGGAAGGAGGCACTAGAGCTTATCCCCCCTTAGTGACAACTTCCTGAACTCCAACCATAAATCGAAGTTTAGTGAACTTCGCCTCTGTGAGAGCCTTTGTGAAGATGTCTGCAACTTGATCATCTGTTGAACAATATTGCACTTCAAGAACATGGTCATGAATGAGCTTTCTAATGAAGTGCATGTGCAGTTCAATGTGTTTTTTGCGCTGATGTTGGACTGGATCTTTGCATAGCTGAATGGCACTTTGATTATCACACCAAAGTGTAGTCAGATGCTACTGCTGAAATCCAAACTCTGACAGGATCTGACGAAGCCACAAGGCTTCCTTACTAGCTTCTACGGCACCACGATACTCTGATTCTGCTGATGAAAGAGAAATGACAGCTTGTTTCTTACAAGCCCATGTAATAGGTCCTGAACCAAGAGTGAACACATAACCGGCAGTAGACTTCTGATCATCAGGGTCACCAGCCCAATCAGAATCAATGAAACCAACCAATAGAGGAGCTGCTTCGGCACTGTAATGAATCCAAAACTGAACTGTACCTCGAACATAACGAAGTATTACTTTAGCTGCTTTCCAATGACTTTCACGTGGGTTTTGCATAAATCGAGCAACAAGGCCAACAACAAAGGAAAGGTCAGGACGAGTATGGGTTAGATACAAAAGTTTTCCTACAAGTTGACGGTACAAGGTAGCATCAACTTCAAGAGAAGTACAAGTGACTGAAAGTTTGACTTCAGACTGAAAGGGAGAAGGGGCTGACTTACAGTCTTCCATGTGAAAGTGGCATAGAATATCACAGGCATACTTGGACTGAGAAAGGGAAATACCTTCCTTGGATTGCAAGACTTGAAGACCGAGAAAATAATGTAAGTGTCCTAAGTCTGTCATTTCAAACTTCCTTTTAAGGCTAGACTTCACATGGTTTATAAGGTTGGGATCACTACCAGTAAGGATAAGATCATCAACATAAAGAACAAGAATGATAAGAGACTTGCCCACTTGCTTGGTGTAGATAGTATTGTCAGAATGACACCTAGAAAATCCAGATTCTAAAAGAAAGCTATCCATTTTGGCATACCAAGCTCGAGGAGCTTGCTTGAGACCATAAAGGGATTTCTTAAGCCGACATACAAGGCTGGAGTCTATTTTTATGAAGCCAATGGGTTGTTTCGTGTAGATTTCTTCATGCAAGTCCCCATGCAAGAAGGCAGATTTAACATCCATCTGATGGACTTCCATTTGAACGAGGCAGCAAGGGAAAGAACAAGGCGGATAGAGTTCATTTTGGCAACAGGGGAGAAGGTTTCAGTGTAGTCAATGCCTTCAACCTGTGAAAAACCTTTAGCAACAAGACGAGCTTTATGTTTATCAACTTTCCCATCTGGTCCATACTTGGTTCTGTAAACCCATTTGCATCTAACAAGTTTTCGTCCCTTTGGTAGAGGAACAAGATCCCATGTATCATTTGCCAACAATGAATGATATTCTTCATTCATAGCTGCTTCTCAATCTGGATGGCCTGAAGCTTCTGCAAAGGTGTTAGGATCATAATTTACTGGAGCTTGAGCTAGTAAAGAAGAGGCTCTCTCGAACTGAGAACGTGTACGTCGTTGATTTGTAGGATCACCAGCAAGATCACCTGTTGCATCTCGAGTAGCACGAACCCATTTTGGAAGCTGAGGAGCTAAAGGAGGATCCTGAGATGGTGGGGGAGGATTGTCACCCTCACTATCATCATCTGAAGAAGAAATGTTTTCAAAAGTAGAAGAGATAGGAAGAGGTGGCACATCCGCCGGACTAGGCTCGCGGGCCGATATATTTTCATCAAATTTTACATCTCTTCTAATGATAACATGTTTGGACTTAAATGGAATAAGTCTATAGCCTTTGACATCTTCAGAATATCCAACAAAAGTACATTTTTCACTCTTAGGTTTTAAAGCTTTATGCTTTTCATCTGGAATATGGGCCCACGCTTCACTTCCAAAAACACGAAAGTGACTTACATCTAGTTTGATTGAGCTCCATGCTTCTTCTGGAGTGATATTCTTTAAAGCCTTAGTAGGAGTGCGATTTATTATGTAATTTGCACAGTTAATTGCTTCAGCCCAAAAACTAAGACCAAGTCCTTTAGATTGTAGCATACAATTAGCCATTTCTGTTAAGGTGCGATTCTTCCTTTCAGCTACACCATTTTGTTGTGGAGTATATGGAACAGTATGTTGCATTTGAATTCCATTCTCAGTGCAATAGTTGATGAATGTGTTTTTAACATATTCTCCGCCATTATCAGATCTTAGCTTAAGAATTTGATGTCCAGATTGTTTTTCAACAAAGGCCTTGAAGGCCAAAAAAGTGTTAAATACTTCACTCTTGAGTTTTAAGAAGTATACCCAAGTGCGTCTGGAGAAATCATCAATGAAGGTTAAGAAATACTTGCAGCCAAAGAATGAAACAACTGGAAGTGGACCACATAAATCACTATGCACAAGCTGTAAAGGGGCTGAGGCGTGCCAAGAGGCACGTATTTCAAAACTGTCCCGATGATGTTTTCCGAGTACACATCCGTAACAAACACCATCTCTGCAAGATACGATAGGAAGACCTGTCACCATATTTTCTTTACATAGATGCTGAAGGGAGCGATAGTTTAAGTGACCAAATCGCTCATGCCAAAGTTTGCTCACTTCATCGTTATGAGCAACAAATACTGAGGGAAGATTTGATGACCCAAAGTTGTGAAACTTATACAACCTTGTAGAATCATCAGCAGTGCTAATAGCCAAAATCTGTTTAGGATCTCTTAGGTCCTTGATTACAACATCATGAGGTGAAAATTCAACAATTTTACCTTCACCTGAATGAGTTATCTGATATACAGATAGAAGGTTACACGATAAGGTTGGAACACATAATACATCATTAAACTGACCATTGTCTAGATGAACAGTTCCAGTCCCTACAACACTAAGAGATCTATCATCACCAACATATATATTTGGTGTTACAATCATTTAAAGAAGAAAACATGGCTTTGTTTTTTGCCATGTGATAAGAAGCTCTAGAATCAATGAGCCACTCATGAGAATGAGAAGAAGAAGATACATTTAATGCATAACCAGACCGAGATGATTGACAACCACATGCAGAAAGTGCCATTCCTGAAGATGAAGTTGAAGTTGAAGAATGCTCCACATGGATGTTATGTTTCTTCATCGCTGCTTCCAAGGCTTCCATCTTCTTAAAGCATTTGGATTCTAAGTGGCCATCTCGATTACAAAAGTTGCAATGTCTATCAGTCTTCTTCCATTTGTTTTTATTTGTCTTATCATTTTGTTGAAATGATTTTTCATTTTGAGGCTGAGATTGCTTAGGACCCTTGTTTGGTTTAGGACCATTCTTTTTAGGATATGACTTCTTAGGATTCTTTGAATTTGGTTGTTGCTGGGCGGCTAATGCTTTCTTGGAAGAGTTTCCAAGATTAAGAAGACCAAGGTGTAAGAGTTTTTCTTGTTCTCTTATTAAAGAATCACAAAAAGAGTCAAAGGAAGGGGACTTGTAGTCTGTTCCTTGAGAAATGAAGGCTTCTCTTGTAGAATGGAAGGTGGAAACAAACACAGAGTAGGCTGGTCCCAACTTTGTAAGAATGGAATAGATAAGGTTACTATCTTCTTTCTTAACTTTAACACCTTCCAAGAGATATCTAAGGGTCTTGAACTTGGACAAGAAATCTTCAATGCAAGAAAAATTATTAGGGTCCAATGTAAGCAACTCATTTTCAAGTTGATGGGCTCTAAGTTCATTTTTAATCCCAAAAACTTTATTGATTTGTTTCATTGATTCATCAGGAGTATCAAGTTCTGCAATATGGAATCTAAGATCTGGAGAAATAGACATCCCTATCAATCCACGTGCTTGATCTTGCCTATTTTCCCATTTAGCAGCCCTATCTTCATCCTTCGGTTTCTTTTCTTGGCCTGAGGCTATTCTGTAGAGACCTTTACTTCTAAGTAAATCCTCAATGTAGGCCAACCATTGGAAGTAGTTGGTGCTGTCAAGGGTAACTTGGTATTGACTTTCCATTTCAACGGAAACTGAAGCTAAAGATGCTGAAACTAAGTGTTCCAATGGATAGATCTCAAAAAATTAGGCTGGTTTAAAAAAACAGCTCTGAAAACGGCTTCCGGATGAAGAAGTTATGGCTTTTTGAAAAAAAGTTGATGAAGTTGCCGACGAAGTGCGGGAATGTGCGGAAATGAAAAAGTCCGGCCCCACAAAATGGAGACTTGAACCCAAGACCTCTACTCTCTTAAAATAGCTTTGAACCAATTGAGCTATACAAAAAATTAGAGAGAGAGAGAGAGAGAGAGAGCGAGCGGGGGGGTGCTTTGGGTTGCGTGCTTGCTTTGAGAAAGCTCTTTTTCCCTACAAAACAAAAAACACAAAACCCAACACGGACATGCAAAGAAAACAAACCTTATGGCTCGAAGTTATCTTTACCCGAAAAACTAAATATTTTCAAAAAAGAACTTTGCGGCTCAAAGTTAGCTTTAGCCAGAAACTAAATATTTTTCTCAATGTTTCTGATTTTCCGAGATCACACTAAGGCGCAGGGAAAAGAGCATAAGCATGAGAAAAATCCTTCCTTTATGTTTCTGATTTGCCCAGATCGCACAGAGTCGCAGGGCAAAGAGCATATGCAAAAATGAAAGGTATAGATCCGGTAATAAAAAGGCTAAATAAACCGAAATCGAAATAAACAGAGAGAAAATAACTGTAGACTGCAAATAAACACTGTATACCTCAAGATCTTAAAAATGATGTAGTTAGGGCTACCGGAAACCTTTTTGCGTGAAACGAAAGGGGTTCCTCACTGGAACAGATGCTCCCAACACAATAGAGCAGTCCTCTCGGCCCGAAAGCAGTCAGAAACAACAGATCTAGGAAACGGCAGTCGGATGTAGTTCTACGGGCTTCAGATTTGGATCACCAACGGACACGGCCCTCAAATAGCTCTGATACCATGTAGGAATTTACAGGGTAAGTTCCTCAGACAGAACACCAAAGGACACCGCTCACAACCAGATCGCAGATCAATACACCAGTATTTTTGACGTGGTTAAAACCCTCAAAGAGGGAAACAGTCCACGGCCTGAGCCAACGCGGCCACTTCAGGCAATTTATTAATAAAAGAATGAAAATTTACAGATGTTTCTCTCATGCACGGATTACCCTACAAATGACCCTCCATGCGCTTTAAATAGAAATCATGGACCAATCGGGTTTCAAGCCACGGATCAAGTGTCGGTAATACCGAGGAGAGAATGAACCGTCATATCACTACATATCGTGACCGTCGGATTGTAAGTTACAAAATGTACAACGGTAAAGAAACACACTTTACCTAACTATATACCTAACTCTATACTAGACCAAGTTGTACTTAACTATTTCCTATGTGTCAGAATATCCTAACATTGTCACCCCATTGTATAAGATGATATTCGAATAGGATCCACCCTACATGTCAAAGGAAGCATTGGAGGCATTGATAGGCATTTCAAATTCGTATGCCTCACTATCCAATGCTTTCATCTGAATGTTTAGTTCGGAGAAGCCTCCGCATGCTCTGCCAAAGTTTTCCTTGGACGTACTTGTCATGTAGGAAGTAGGATATCACATCCCGACAGGATTTACAACTCGACTGCATCGGAAGAAGAAGACGGCTTAGCCTGATTTTCCGTTGCGGATTGGGTTATATGAGATCCAAAGTATCAAGCAAGTGGATGTCGAAGCAAAACTGATGAAGAAGTACCCATTCAGCCTCCGAAGCTACAATATGCATGACTCACATTGCATTGTGAAATATCACTTCACGAGAGTTCAGTTCAACTGGATCCATGGGGCATGTCATTGGGTCAAGGAGGACCCATGGAGATATTGCTACAGTTTCTCCAGACCCAATGAACTAGTCAGCTTCGCTGTGGAGTGTGCGCGATAAAGGTAAGAGGAATATTGTCGATTGCATGGAGGAGGAGCAAAGCTGCAAGTTTTGAGCAGATCCACTTATAGAGAAAGAAACTATGGCTATAGAGGCAAAGAGGCAGCAACGCAAAAAGCGAATTGCGCGAAGGCAGAAGGATAAGAAGAGAATGGAAAAAGCAGAGAAGGAGTTGCATGAGATGAGGGAGAAACTTCCAAAGGAATAAGAGCTGCACAAATAGGAGAGGGAAGTGTAGGAGCAACAGATACAAGAGGGGGCGCAACATGTGCAAACAGATGAAGCAGCGCCCGTACAAGTAGTGGATTCATCTGAACAACTGACATCAGGTGAATAGGGTGAACCATCGCAGGGGCAAGACTTCACTCATGAGATAGAACATGCACTTCAACAGTTGGATGCAGACATGGAGCAACATGAGTTGGAACAAGACAATGACCTCATGCCTCACCACAAAGAGGTCAACTCACTTGCTTCAATGCATCCAGATGATGAGCAAGTTTCGAATGACCAAGGAGGCATTGAGATCCTTGGTGATAATTCGGAAGAAGAGCTGCACAACATCTCATTTGATGGATCCCAACATAGAGTTGTGCAGTCTCGTAGAGTGTCAACTCCAGAGGATCATACGTCTCCTGCGCAAGTTGAGGAACGAGTGATTGTGAATGATGTGTGCAAACATCTAGTTTCCTTGGTCGATGCAACCAGAGTCTATGTCGAAGCCACTAGCTCAAGTGTTTGCTTCCTAATAGCTAAGAATGAGCAAATGGAAAAGGAACTACAAACAACCAAGAAAGGAGGAGACTTGGTGACAATGTCCACCTGAGCTGAACTAAAGAAGGCAATACTAGATGAAGTATTGTCCCTTCACACAGTTATGCAAGCATTGTACTCCAAGTTTGGTACCGTGCACAAGGCAGTCGTCCATCTCAATGGATGGTAGCAATGATTTTCTAGAAGAGCACATATCTTTATGAACTTGCATGCTGTTGTTGATGACATGCAAACATCGACAATGAAATACAAGGGAGCCTCACTTCACTTGGCTAAGATGATGAGGGCCAATGCGGTCGAGCTAAAGGCACATATCTAGAGTCATATCGAGAATTATGAAGAGCTCTTGCCATTAATCACTAGGATACGTGCCTCCCATGCATGAGTATTCAAGAGTATGGATGTTGTGGTGTGCACACATGCGATCCCATCAATCAAGATTCTCACCTAGGGGAAGACAAAGAAGCAGTTCCGAATAGAGCTTGACTCGTACTTCGACGAGTTGATGCGCATCGCCACCAGTCCAGACTTGCCTATTAGTGCAGACATCATGCAGAAGTATGTTGCTGGTCCAGCCACATTGAAGACAATGATGTGCATGCCTTCAGACGAGTTGGACAGAGGAGCCCGAGCAGTGTACCCGGATGCTATGGAGGCGAGGGTCAGGTTTCAGACAAATGTCACTGCAGAACACATGGACACAATCAAGGACTACAGATCTTTGCATCAGTATGTTACTGTTGATTAGCAGGAAGATGTTGAGGAGTTGGACTTCCATGATTGTCTAAGTTAGAGGGATGTCTAGTTTTGCTTACTCAAGCCGGTTGTGTTCACATGGGTACATGTGCATTGTAATGTTAAGGCATGTCAAGTATAAGTCAAGTGTCAATAGTGGATGTAACAATCATAGAGTAGGTGAAGAGTCATGAGGGTAGTTGAATAGTCACAAAGGGGAATTTCAAGGGCCACCCCACCCTTTGCTATAAATAGCCCCTCATAACTCATTGCAAAGGCTTTTGGTCATATAAGCTTTCGATAAGACTATCTTGGAGAGAGATTGAACAGTATTGTAACACACCTTGGCTTCTCCACTGCACGGAGCTAGTACATCTCTTTGGAGGAGCCGACAGATGTGGTTGTAACGTTCCACTGTTGGGGCTACGCGACTTACATGGATGTATTGTATGAATGGGACTTACACTTATTTATATAATAAGAGCCAACACGTTTTCATGCATATGTTGTTATTGTAGTTGGACTGTTCTAGTTGTTGTAGCAATGTATGTTGTTCAACTTACGTAGTTGTGTATGAACTGTTTTGTATGCAAGTATATGAATCTTGTTGCAGATATGCTGTTGGTTTAACCATCCATTTGAATTGTCGGCTGACTTGCTTTCCAACTTGTGATGCATCTTCGCTCGTGTGTTCCCTTCCCAGCGAAGTACTGTTACAAGTTTCCAAGTGGCACACTCATCTCAACCCCCATGTGTTAGAACCTCTCATACACCTTCCTTGACTCACTGCAACGGTCACACCCTTTCTACTGACAGAGTTATCTTACTTTCCTCAGTGCGACATCGCAATCAACACATTGCTTTATGACTCACTGCTGGGACTCCTACACCGAACGGTCGGAGGTCTAATTGGGACTTTTTACTAGGGAGATCCCCTTGACATGTTGGCAAGTCCAACACCGTCAATATTTCTGGTGCTAGAAGGAGGGCCAGATGACAAGTTGTGTCCTCTCATCCAGTTTTGAACCTTTGCATACCTTTCATGGATTCTTGCACTCTTATCCCTCTGCGATGTTTTTCAAATCGTGAAGATGTATCCATCACAGGGGAGTTTTTCGATCTCTTGTTCACTTACACGTATGATGGTGAAAGCGAAGTGGCCTGGCCTAAGTACTCACATGACTTTCTTTGCATGCTTCATGAGAAACATGGGTGTTCTGACGAACATGCCAACTTGATGCTTGCACACACACTTCGCGAATCTCCACGTCATTGGCTACTTAGCCTACTAGCTGACAGTGTGCACTCACTTGAGCACTTCTGTGATCTCATTGAAGACACTTTCTATCATTTTGATCTAGATTATCTTGACCAAAAACTATTACAACAACGAAAGGCTCCGGATGAATTAGTTATATATTTTTGGCAGCACTTCTGTGACTTGCAGTTTTAAGCTCCGAGGAGCCAGATAAAATTTTCCTATCTTTGGGAGCGTTTCGAGTATTGCCTTAAAAAATCTGCTCATCCCAAGAAGAAGCTTGAGATCAAACCTTGTTCAACATTCTTCACTAATGGAGCTGCACAATCTCGTGTGGATGCGATTATTGTCTCGACTGGCTGTCCACATTCCTCTCATTCAATAGCTCCACCATTGTTGAGTGATGTTGAGGATCATGCTCACACACTTGTTCATACTTCACATCCTCCCAACATCACTTCACTTAATTTTCGAACAGATTTGGTTGTGAGTCATTCGAGTTCTCATATGCATTCTGTTCTATGACCTCCGTCTTTGCACTCGGGTGTCCCTCCAGATGATACTGTCTTGTGTTCGTCCATTCCGGACTCTTCACTTGTTGTGAATGAGGAACAACCCATCGACGGAGTTGGTGTTGCATAACCAACATGCATTTTCATTCATTAAGAGTATGAGTGGGAGCTTGAGCATCAGCACTCGGCGAAGGAGAACTCCCTTTCGTCCGAGCCCCTTCCGTTCTTTCCTAACATCTTTGGTGAACCTGCCATCCATGATTTCACATGTGTGTCTTCATCCACGGATGCACCCATTGTTGATGACTCGCAAGACTCACCGGATGTTGGTCCATCATTCAACAACGAAGAGGATAAGTTATTAATTGAAAATCCACTTTATCTTTCATTTGTCTTTTTTGGAAATACAGAGAATGAGTTTGTTCACTTTTCATCTACCCCTCTATTTGATTCATCTGATCATGAGGATGCCGATGAAATCATTGATTTTTTTGATTGTGGTGATCGTGATCCATTTGTTTCCGTATTTGATCACGATCATGACTCTATCACAGTTGATCTTTTGAAGCCACTGGTTTATGATGATCTATCTGATGATGAAGTTGAAACACCCAAGACTGTCGAGGCACTTCAGCCCGAGCTGATGGTTATGTCAGGTCCTCACTCTCTTGGGGTTAGTCTCACTTTCGATCATGAAACTATTCAATCACCCGAGGCTCCTCATTCATATATATGCATTGAAGATCCATCCCACACATAGATCATACTTCCTCCACTCGAATTGCATGATCCCATTGCTCATGCATTGGAGGAATTTTACATTGCAAGCACTCATTCGCGACGCAAGTTATATTTGTTTCTTTCGTTTGCTTGCATGTCACAATCAAGAGTGTGCTTATGCTTTAAAGTCGCACACAGTGTCACATAACATCATGATAAGTCCACGGACTGCTTGTCATGCACTTGCGCTCACTTATGTCCTGTGGGCACTGTCAAACATGAAGTGTGGCTGTCTTCATTGTTATATCTTTCTTGCTTACTGGTTTGCACAACTGGGTTGCTCGCAGACCAAGCCTTCACCAACATGAGTCAACCAATGCGTCAGTGGCTGCATTGGAAATATCACTTCACGTGATCAGACCCATGCACCATTAGTGTAGGAGTAGGAGTAATGTTTGCTTTCAGTCAGTTTTCTTGCATGTTTATTTGCTTACTTGCTTTGTTTGTTTGTTTGTTTGTTTGCTTTCTTTCTTATTTGCTTTGCTTTCACTTTTTCTTCTTCTCTTGCTTTGCTTTTTTGTTTGTTAGTTCGTTTTTTTTGTTTGTAGGTTAGTTTTGCGTGAAACCATGTATGACTCTTGAAACAAGCTGGGTGAAGTACAAGAGGGCTTGTACAACTATCACTACTTGGTTATCTGTCATCTTGCCTTTGTATGAAGATCTTGTTAATTTTAGTCCATGATACGTTGAAGGAAAATACGTACTGTCGAAGTGAACCTTGGGGAAAACACAATTATTGTGCACTAACTAGTGTCACCTTCTCTAGTCGGTTGTTTTTGGGTTAACCCTTGTCAGCTTAGTCAAGTAAATTAAGGTGAGGGGGAAAACCTTAATAAGCACGTAATAGATATAATAAAATACTTCTCTACTGGAACAACCTCTTCTGCTCTCAATAAGTCGGGATCCCTCTTCCACCTTTGAAATGAATAAGTGCTATGCATAGATGAAAAAATGAAAAATGAAAAAGTCAAAAAATGAAAAATGAAAAATGAATAAGTCGAAAGAAGAGAAAGGCTTCCTGCACAAGGAGGTGATGCAAGTAACTCCACCGGGGTACTGACCAAGCTCGCTGGAAGCGAAGCCATGCTTGTGTTCCTATGTGACTTTGCCGGGTACTATCCAGGCTTACTGGCAGCGAAGCAACACTAGAGATGAAACTAAGACTCCGATGACTATATTGCTTGTGCATCAATATACCCCTCATCCCCAATCGAAACAACTGTGTTTCCTTGGCTTGGAATGTGTGTCAGTCGACCAAGAGCTTGGCAGATGTTACATCTTACAATCAAGCTAGTGTGAAACCAAGATGAGCTGAGAACTTTACACTACTTCCGGAGGTGTTAGACTTGCTTTTCACAAATAAGGTCCATTTAGAGAGCTGGAGTCCTACCAGTGTGTTGCCAAGTGTTGTAGCGGCTACAACCACCCTCCAAAATTTTGCCTTAGCCTCGTTTTGGAGCCTCCCTACCAACCTTTGTTAGGCCCCTATAATACTAGTGATTCCCCCATTACTATTGTCATTTTATCCCTTATTGTTATTATTGTGCCCCTATTGTCCCCATATTGTTATTAGTATGCCCCATAGAAACCCATTATTGTTATTTTTGTGCCCTTATGTTATTACTGTTATGTCAGCTTGATTATATTGTGACCCCTTAGACTCCTATATATAGAAGGGAGGTTTAGTCATTTGTATCATCCAAGAATTGTTTATTTGTGTAATTTAAAGGAGGTTTCCCCCTTGAAGAGGTTGAATTCTAAGGCATTGATCTATCTTTTCTATCTTTTTTTGAGTTGGTTTCCTAACATTTGGTATCAGAGCTTTGGATTTTAGGGTTTCACTGCTCCAAACAGGTCATCGTTGAATTTTTGCTATAATTTTTTTTTTTGTGTGACATTTTAGAAGCTAAAAAAAATCCATTTGAGCCAAAATCGTTCTTAACTTCGGGTCTGAATTTCAGAGCTTGTCTCTCTATATTTGCAGAGATATGATCTGAGGAAGTTAGGGTTTTTGCAGACTCCCAAATTACATTCCAAACAGGTGACTTGGGGAAAATCATCATAACTTTTGTTTTGAGCATTAGATTGAAATTTTGTAAGAATTTTTAGAAAGAGGACAGCCTGTAGTTTTCTGTGTATCAGTTTTAAGTACTAAGGTCAAAACAATGACACGTGGCACGTTGTACAAGTTTGCTCTACTGAACTAGTTTATAATCAGGTCACCGTGGGAGATTTGGCATAATTCTTATTTAGAGAATCCAATCTTGATCAAACTTGCGGGGTTAGAAAGAGGACTCAAAGGGCTACAACAGGATGAGATTTCAGATATTCAAGATCTGCAGTTACAAAGATACAACAGATTAAATATCGAGCTCTTACAAAGTGAAAAAAAAAAGTGTGTAGTTTTTTTAAATTTTGCATAAGATTGGTTTGAAAAATTAGTTTGAAGGAATTCAAAGGGAATAGTGAAGAATTATTAGCATTAATTAATGCCCTAAAAAAAATGGAAACACCTAGTAAGCAACCTGAAAGGTCTAGCATGACTTGTGAAGAAGAGGAAGAAATGCAACATGATATATCAAAATTACAAGACCAAGTACAACAAATTTCACTCTCACTAAAGGTAAACGAAGCCAAGATGAATGGCATGAAAGCTAATATGAATGGCATGCAAGTTAAGATGGAAGCTAAGATGGATGGCATGGAAGCTAAGATGGATGGCATGGACAGTAAGATGGAAGAATTGAAGATAAATTTGAATAAGTTGCTACAAGAAATGGTCACTAATGATGAAAAAGTAGTAAAGGAAACTCATGATGAGAACAAAAGAAATGTTAATCATGATTTCATAGACTCTAGTGTTGGATTGAAGACCCACCATGTTCCAAAAATCGATATGATGAAGTTTGATGGCAAAGATCCCAGAACATGGATACTACAGATGGAGCAATTTTTCAATCTCCATAATGTGAAAAACACACAAAAGGTACATATTGCAACTTTATATTTGGAACCAAATCAGTTTGTATGGTATCGATGGCTTTGCTCTCGTAAACAAATTATCACTTGGGCAATTTTTATGGAAGAAATGATAGCACATTATGAGGATACAAAAAACAACACCTTTTTTAGCCAATTGATAAATCTCAAACAAAAGGGTTCAATGATGGAACACATTGAGGACTTCCAAAAATTGAACATAAGGGTAAAATATATTCTAGAGGAGCATAGGATTGATGTGTTCATAGGGACTTTAAAGGATAATATCCAACATGAGGTTCGCCTTTGGGAACCTGATTTATTGGAGAAGGCATTCAGGTTAGCAAGAAAAATGGAAAGCAAAATTGTGGCAACCAAGAAGCCTACCACTCACAACTATAAAGATGGAAGTGGTGTTTCCCCTAGCCTTCAACAACTTACAAGTTTGACACCACAACAATTGGAAGAAAAAAGAGCAAAAGGGATTTGTTACAGTTGTGATAGAAAATACACTAAAGGTCATAAGCGTGCTGAGAAGAAATTATTCTACATAGATTGTGAAGAGGAGGAAGAAAAGGAATAAGAAATGTTAAAAGAAGAGGATATACTCCAGGAACAAACCCTAGATAAAGAAGAAATGAATCTGACCATATCTTGTAATGCATTGGCTAGAATTACCACTCCTCAAACTATCAAGATAGAAGGACATATCAAGAAGAAAAAGGTAATAGTGTTGATTGATTCAAGAAGTACCCATAATTTTATTCATTTTAAGATAGCAAAGGAATTGAATTACTTCCTATATCCAGTACCAGAGTGTCAAGTGATGGTTGCAAGTGGAGGAACCATAAATTGCTCTAGAAAGTGTCATAATATCAAGCTATCCATGGGAGAATATGTATTGAATAGCCCAATGCTTTCCATTCCAATGGGTGGTGTTGATGTTGTATTAGGAGTCCAATGGCTACAATCCTTGGGTACAATAGCTTTTAATTTTCAAGAACTTTTCATGAAATTTTGTGAGGAAGGAAAGGAAGTTGAATTAAGGGGTATTGCAGGGAAACTGGGAAAGATAATCAACTCTAACGATATGAAAAAACTTCTAAAGAAGGAACAATGAGGTGTAATTGCACAATTATGTTCACTAGAGGTTCTCACATCGAAATCATTTATTTCTCCAAATCTCCAAAAGTCTTGGACAATCATTCTAAGGTATTTGAGACTCCCAAAGGTCTCCCACCTATTTGTGATCATGATCATGCTATTCATTTGATTCCAGGAAGTGTTTCTCCAAACATCAAGCCATACAGATATCCCTATGCCCAAAATAGTGAATTGAATGTATGGTTGCAGAAATGCTAGAGGCTGGTATAATTCAACCTAGTCAAATTTCTTTCTCTGCTCTAGTAGTATTGATGCACAAGAAGGGTGGATCATGGCGCATGTGTCCAAATTATAGGGAGCTCAACAAGCTCACTATTAAAGATAAATTTCCCATTCCTGTCATTGATGAATTATTGGATGAATTGCATGGATCAATTTACTTCACTAAGTTGGATCTTCGTTTAGGATATCATCAAATCAGAATGAAGACTGAAGACATTATAAAAACATCATTTAGAACTCGTGAGGGTCATTATGAATTTTTGGTCATGCCTTTTGGCCTTACCAATGCACCTTCTACATTTCAAGGTTTGATGAATTCCATTTTCAAACCCTTCCTTAGAAAATTTGTGTTAGTATTTTTTGATGATATACTAATCTACAACAAGTCTTGGAAGGATCATTTTGAACATGTTGACAGGGTACTCAAACTATTGGAGGAGAAACAATTATATGCAAAAAGCTCCAAATGTTTCTTTGGAGTACAAGAGGTGGAATATTTGGGTCATATTGTATCTCATGAAGGTGTTAAGGTAGACCCTAGCAAAATTAAAGCCATTAAGGAATGGGAAATTCCCACATTCATAAAGCATCTGCGAGGATTTCTCGGATTGACAGGGTATTATCGCAAGTTTGTTAAGAATTATGGGATAATAGCAACACCTCTAACAACATTATTGAAGAAAGATGCATTTTCATAGACTCTAGAAGAAACAAAGGCCTTCGAACATCTTAAAGAGGAATGTGCCAAGCACCGGTCTTAGCTATGCCGGACTTCACAAAAATCTTTATTGTGGAATGTGATGCTTCAGGAAATGGAATTGGTATTGTTTTAATGCAAGATGAAAGACCCATTGTTTTCAAAAGTCGTCCAATCAAGGGAAAGTATTTACACAAAGCTATTTATGAGAAGGAAATGTTGGCAATACTACATGCACTTAATAAATGGCGACCCTACCTAATGGGAAGACACTTCAAGGTAAAAATAGATCATGACAGTCTTAAATAATTTTTAGAACAAAGATTATCCTCTAAAGAGCAACAAAAATGGGTCACAAAGATGTTAGGTTATGACTTTGAAATCATCTACAAAAAAGGGAAGCAAAATGTTGTGGCAAATGCACTCTCAAGAAAGGATGAGGATGTGGAAGCATTGTTGTGCGCCATTTCTATTATCCAACCAGATTGGATAAATGAAGCAAGGGAGGAATGGAAGAATGACGAAGAAGTGTGGGAACTCATTTGAAAATTACAACAAAATCTCAATACATTTGATACATTTAGCTGGAAAAATGATTCGTTATGGTACAAAGATTGCTTATACCTATGTAAGAATTCCCAACTCAAACAAAATATTCTTATGGAATTGCACACTTCTCCCTTAGGAGGGCACTCAGGATTTTTAAAAACTTACCACAAGGTTAAGAAGGAATTTTTTTGGGATGGCCTTAAATCAGATATTCAAAAGTTTGTGGCAGAACGTTTGGTTTTCCAACAAAATAAAGTTGAAACAATTAAGACCCCATGTCTATTACAACCTTTATCCATTCCAAGCCAATGTTGGGAGGAGGTTTAAATGGATTTTATCACAGGTTTGCCCAAGTCTGAGGGAAAGAGTGTCATCATGGTGGTAGTTGACAAACTTACCAAGTATGCGCACTTTTGTGCATTATCAAATCCATTTAAAGCTAGTACATTTTCTACTACATTAATGGAAACAATTCAAAAGCTACATGGAAACCCAAAGATTATTGTAAGCGACAGAGATCCCATTTTCACTGGAAACTTTTGGACAAAATTATTTTCTTGTCTCGGTACTCAGTTAGCTCATAGCTCATCTTATCATCCTCAATCTAATGGGAAAACTGAGATAGTAAACAAATGTCGAGCTAGATGAAGTGCCTACAAGAATATGATCTTGAACTCAAGTTGCTTCATACTATCAAAGGCCATGGTCTCTTTCGGGTTGCAGTCGAAACAATGGATTTATTGGAAGAAGATCCTTCTAGGTGGGAACAGGAAATAGAGGTGTATAATGTTGAGAAAGTTCCTCCTACAAATACAACTGCATTTTGGTATACAGACATATGGAAATACTTAGAGAACAATACCTTTCCTTCACATTTATTGACCAAACAGAAGAGGGAAATACGTCTTAAATAGTTATCTTACCAACTTGTGCATGGCGTGCTTTTTTGAAAGAACCACAATGGTGTCCTACTCAGATGTTTAGAGCCACTTGATTCAGAAAGGATGTTAAGAGATCTTCATGATAGAACAGTAGGTGGACACTTCGCGGGTGATACCACTTCTCATAAGGTGATGAAGATCGGTTATTATTGGTCCACATTATTTAAGGATGCCCATGCCTACGCCTGAAAGTGCCCTGTATGTCAAAGGTGTGTTGACCGTGATCAAAAGTCAACTGCCCCATTGCTACCCATAGTAGTCGAGGAACCATTACAACAATGGGGATTGGATTACCAATGAAATCTTCCCTCACTCATCAAAGCAACACAGATACATCTTACTGCAACATATTATTTCACTCAGTGGACCGAATTTTTTTATCAAGGCGAGTTAATGATTAGGAAGTCATCCAATTTCTTAAACAGAACATCATAACCAAGTTCAACGTTCCTACATCGTTTGTCTTTGATAATGAAACTTATTTTTCCTCGTTGAAGCTTTATGTGTTCGCTTTAGAAAATGATATTGTGTTAAAGCATGCATCAAACTATTACCCTGAGGGAAATGATTTGGCTAAGTTTACCAACAAGAACTTAATCTGTATCATTAAGAAAACCATCTTCTCTGAAAAAAAATAACTTACACAATTCTTATGCATTATGGGTTGACCGTGTTACTCAAACCCTCTCTGAAGACCTCTCCCTACTTCCTTGTATATGGAAAAGAATCCATCCTTCCGCCGAACATATACCTTCCAACCTTGCAACTTTTTAAGGAATCTTAAGGCATATACCTTCTCCCAAACATATACCTTCCAGTCAACGTGGCCTTGGTTCTACATCCAAATATATTCAAATTTTGGCATTGGGTCATTCAATATCTGTAATTGATGTGTCCACAAAGATTGATATATCACACCAACTTACCAAAATGATATTTTGCTAAACCAAACACTCTTGTGATCTCGTCATGATAAAGAGTCCTCTTTTATTTTTGTACAATGAAACTAAATACACTAGATATGGAAAGTTCCATCATTTACAATGAGACATTATCGCCTACTCTAAATATCAGTTTGAAGGAATTTTTTTCTTCTCCTATAGCTGGCGTAGCATGTTTAAACCAAAATAACATTTAGCTCCACAACCTTTCATGCCCCTTGGCACCTGTGGCCTTATTTTCTCATACAAGGAATAAGCCTCCGACCCTAGCTTCTTTGGAGCCCCCTCATTTTCTCTATCCTAGGAATCAAAATTTTATTAGTCTCCATAACCCGACAAAAGACGAGGCCAAATCCAATTTGAGAAAACATAGAGGTTGGGACCGCATTAAATAAGGAGAGAATTATAAAAATGGAAAAGCATTATATTTTGGGTTGATGCTTATGCTCCTTTTTTTTAACTGTTGAAAGTACGCATAACCCCCAAAAAATAGATAAACCACAAATAATGAAGCCAAATAGAAGAACAAGTTAAACCCAAAATATGAATCTCTCCACCTTATAATCACTAGACTAAATTCAAACAACACTAGAGGGAAATAAGTAATCCATGCATTAATTTATTTATCAAACAAAATATAAAGGAGGACTAAAACTCGTACCTTTGGCTTGATCATAGTAAGTGTTGAATTTCCACGATCTTGGGTCTAGGTTAGAATCTTACAATCTTTGATTCTACCAAACTAAGAATCTCAACAAGAAATACTTTGCACAACAGAAAATATAAAGCAGTAAATCACATATACACAAGTATACACAATTTTTAACAAATATTGTACAATAATGTACAACCCAATCTTCGTTATATTAAACCAATTTGAATAATACAATAGTCTATGGAATACAAGATACAATGACAATCTTCGTTGCAACTTCTATGTCATATCTTGTCCTGCCAATCCTTCGCTTTCATACTGCTCTCTAACTACCCCTTAGTCCCTCAAAGGAAAACACATAGAGACTCCAAGAGGGATGCCACCTAACACTGCTGCAAGTCACTTCTGTTGCATGTACACAGGCTAATCCAATCTTCTCTTCTAGGCTGGCCAATACCTGAGCTCCAATTTGCCAATCTAGCAGTCACTTTTTTCCATCAAAGTGTTGCACACTAGGCAACAAACTTCAGCCAACCTTCAACTCTCTTCGTCACTTCAAGATTGCTTGTTTAGGGCTACTTTGGGTAGCCATCAAACTTTCCTCCACCAGACCAATGGCTTCCAATACTTCACTGTGAGATCTTTACCTTGTTGAGACTTCCAATCACTCAAGACACCTCCAACTCATGGCTCCCACATGATGCATATAAAAACGATCCAAAACTGATCCAAAAATTGGATCCAACACCTACAAAGATGAACCAAAATACATACCTCTACTCACTATTTGAGGTCTGTGCTTATGTTGTTGACTTCAATCTAGTTAGGGCAGATAATAGTCCCTTCCAGCCATAATCTCTAGCCTAGAAATGATCTCCATAGATGCATGTATCCTTTATTGGGAGTCTGTCCCTCTACGCTGCAATTATGGGTAGTTTCTTGTCCTTAAAACAAACTTGGTCCTCCCTTTATGACAACGAAATCCTACATGAATCCTGAATAGGCCTGTGACAACCTCTTTTGAGGACTGTCCACCCTCAATTCGACCTGAAACAGATCTTCCCTACCTCGTCCCTCTAGCAATGCTTCTTGACCCTCCTAACAACAACTTGACCACTTGAATTAGGCCCTAAAACAACCCTTTCACCTCCACGCAGGTTGCCCTCCCCTTACTGCAACCAAAACAGGGATTTGTCCTCCTTCAACGAGATTCTTTTTTGTGATGTGTTGCACAAAATGGATGCTCTAAATGTCCTCCATCACCTTCTATATATACACAATAGAAGGGATCCTCCTCTATGGGCTTGTCCAGTTGTCAAGAGGCTCATTTAACTCAAGCCGACCCTGACACATATGGTGTAAACCCACTCCATAACTTCAAAAATCCATAACTCCATTTCTACAGCTCGTAATTAGGTGATCTTTGTTGCGTCAGATTCGTCTTGACGAGAGCTATCATCCTCATCCATCACATGTTGAAATGTGCTCATGGTTTTGGCCCAAATCATGATGGGTGCAAAACCCAAATCTTGGGTTCCAAGCCCACAAGTGACTCTTGTGGCGCTTTTCCCTCCAAATCTTGAACCCTAGGGCTTGGAATACCTCCCAAGCTACTAAAAAATCAACAGTAAGGGCCAAATTCTTTCCGAAGGTACAATTCTACAGAATCCAGAGATGTAGGCTTGTTATTCTACAGAGCAAGGCGGGGCCCTTCTTTGGTGGTCTGTCTAGTAGCTTGTTGAAGCCTAAAAAATCATTGCTTCAACATGGGGGAAAACCACCCGGTTTGGACCTTGGTTAGCTACTCCTTTTCCGTTTGGTGCAGTGGCTTTGACTGGGGATAATGGGACTAGTTTCCCAGAAGATATTTTGATAGTGTTGGTGAGGTGATATATGATGTAATGGAGGAATGATTAAGCTAAGTGTAATCTAATCTAAACTACTAAACACATACATATATCCTAGTTTAAACACTATTTAAATATAAATATACTTGGGAATTAAATACAATATGCAATCTACAATGATGTCCTACAACAATTGGTAATAAAGATCATTCAACTACAATAAGAAGTGAAATCGTTTAATAGTAATCGTTTTGGATAAATAGTTAGCCAAAACGATTGTGAAAGATATATCTCGTATAAAATCGTTCATGTATTCAGAATAAAGTCAAAGGCAACATCATACAAAAGTGCAATAATGCTAAACTATAATTCATACTTTCACACATAAAACAACTAAAAGAAGAAGTGTTGCCTGATACATAAGTAAGAAAAGATCATAAGATTAAAGTACCATATATGACGAGTCTTGCTCATGTGCTTCAACAATATTGACCTAATTTTAATCAATCCAACATATTATAAGAGTACAAAAGTGCATTTTAGTAGAGCATGCTATATATTTAAGAGAAAATAGATCTTGTTCCATTCATTCCATCAGAACCTCCTCAAAAGTACATAAGTGCAATGTTCCGAAGAATGTTTCTAATAAAATTTATGGACCCTTCTCTAAATGCGTGAGAGGGGTTTAAATACTAAACTATAGGTCCTAAAATAGATTATTACAAAAATAGTTGAGGAGGTTTAAACGACTGTCCTCAGATCATGAGAAAATAAAACTAAAATAAAAATAAACGAAGTGACTAACTCCTTTGCATTTGATCTTTGAGATCGCAAATATCTGTCATAAGCTTGAGCTGTGTCGGTTGGCTGATCGCAGATTTTAACTGCCCAACAAATATAGTGTCTGTTAGCACTAGCACCATTTTTTGTGTGGAGGTTGTTAAGCATCTCAAGGTCATCCACTGGCTGTATGGTTTTACTAAGAACTGCTAGTATGCTTCCCAGTTTAGCTTGCTCACCTGTTTGATTACCTCCTCCTTTTCCTTCGCTACATGCCTCCACTATTGCTCTTACTGTTTGACATTTGAAAGAAATCCTAGTATGCATTCTGTAACCAGGTTGGTGCCATGTATATTTTTGTTGATGGCTTCTATTATGTTGTTTGATGCTCCTGCTGATATCGTTGTTTCCCTTTCTTCTTGCTTGAGCCGAGAATCCCAATCTCTGAACAAGATGTCTTTATGTGATTCCTCCAGCTTTGGCAGATCAACCTTTCTCCCATCTTCTGATTCTTTCTAGGTGATAAATTCAGAAATATTTTTATAGATTTCGTCATACTCGAGTCTCATGTCGACAACTTGGCTTGTTAGCTTATCACTGATCTCGCAATAAGGACTTATTTGCGAGTTTTTCTGGCAAATAACTTCCTTCTTCTGCATTAGTTGGGAGTCAATACTGGGTGCTTCCTTTATGAACTCATTGATTTGAGGATTTTCTTTATACTTATCTATCATAGCTTGTATCCATGCATATCTTTCTGCTAGGTTGGCCTGATGTTGTATTCGCATATGTTCAAATTCCTGTTGGAGTTGGGCTACTTGTAATTCTTCTTGTTGATTGGATTTCTCTTGAGATAATCATTGTTCCAATAGTAGAATTCTTTGTTCCTTTTCTCTAAGCAACATTTGGACCTTTGTCTCTTTGTCAATAGTTGTTGTAGCATAGGCTCCTGCGAAGTGCAACAATTTTGTGAGATTTTCATATGGGTCCATGGGTGAGTCCGTCCATACAATGTCCATTGGTTCATTGTTAGGAGTTGTAATAGTTGTAGCATCTAACTTTTTTTTCTTCCTATATCTCTTGACGACAACTTTGTGGGTAGGACTATAAAATACATCTAGTGAAGGAATTTCTTCAATTCTCAAAATAATTTCTAAAGTGGGGGTGGCAAGAATGAGCTCAACATCCTGAGTGCCTACAGTTTTTTCTACTGCTGTTTCTTGAGTTGACTTATGTTGTGTTAGCTTAGGAGTCTATATCTCAGATGTTTGTTCATCTATGTGAAGCCTCTTTTTGAAATGTTCCCATTCCTTTTCCAAATCCATAACTGGGATTTTTGCTGACTGAGTGGATGTAGAGTAAACTTCTTCCTGTTTCTTTCTCGCGGTTTACTCGACTATTTCCTTTGCAGTTCCAGCTATGTGCCTTTTAGACTCTTTATTTTTATTTCCTCCCCCATTTTGAGATTGGTGCTCTGAGTGCTCTGACTCATGAGTATATATCTCTTAGGTTTCTTCGTCGGAATTCTCTTTGGAGCTGCCCTCCAAGCTTACACTGGGAGTTAGCTCCCTTATTGGTTCAATCTGCAGTAGGTCCAATGGGACCTTCAATAATATCCTTTTTTAGTATACATGGAAAGATTTAACATCATCTGGGGTAAAAAGTAGTGATGCCATTTGCGTCACTTTTGAAAATGTTTCTTTTTGTAGAAAGAGGTCATCAAAGGCATCCTCCTCATGGGTGAATGGTTTTACTTTCACCATAGTAGTGAAGTCCTTAGTAGTGTCATTTGGGTCATACTACCTTCCAGGGATTGTAGATAATTTTAGAGACTTCATGACCTCTTTTTGTAGAAAGAGGTCATCAAAGGCATCCCCCTCATGGGTGAATGGTTTTACTTTCACCATAGTAGTGAAGTCCTTAGTAGTGTCATTTGGGTCATACTACCTTCCAGGGATTGTAGATAATTTTAGAGACTTCATGATCTCTACTTCTTTTCATTCATGCCCAAAATCATGTAGTGCAAACACACTACTTTGCAACAGAAATGTAGTCCAAATTGCCTTCTTCTACTCTTTCGATCCTCTGCTTAACCCACCTTCCCCTGCCATTTGGTAGGCTATCTTCCTGGCCATTAATTTGTCAGGGACATAATATGGGAGAACATGTGGTGAATCAATGCTCCCAAATACTTTGATATAGGTAAATGTTTCCTCCCCAAACCATCTAGTTACAGGAAAGATATCCACTTCAGCTTCTTTTGAAAACATAGGGGTGGTTGTGTTGTAGACTTGTTTATGGATGGGTAGCATAACTCCTTGACAAATATTATAAAAATGGGGGTGAAACTGAGACTACCACAAAATCTTATGGTACACATGGATAGGAAGCAGGTCTTGCATGGTCCACTTCCATCCCATAATGGGAAATTTAGAACTAAAACAGATTGCGTCCATTACAAAAGTGCTCATGAAAAACAGGGGATAAACCCTTATAGAGGGGCTTCTTTTTCTCCTATATTCCATAATGGATTTTGCCAAATTATCAAATAAAATTTGAGCCCAATTCATTATCATTGCGTTCACAACTGCATTTATTAATGGAAGCCATTCTAGGGAAAATTTGGTGCTATCGAGTTTCCCGAACAATCTACATAGCATGGTTGTTGCGAAACTATAAGGGGGAAAGATAGATGCTGCAAAATACATACCCGTCTTATCCCATTTGAGCTTGCCTTCGCTTGCTGTCCAGGTCCATGTGACAACTGTCGGGTCTTCATTCTCCTTAGAAAATTGCTCGAGGAACTATTTATTGTAGAGCTTCTGTGGCTCTGGTAAATGGCTGGTAAATGGTACATTAGTCGTAGGCTATCTACTGGAAAATATCCTATAAACTCTTGCCTGTGATTCTTGAATTCTCTGTCTAAGATGTCCACCACATCAGTTATCCACTTGACCATATCCGTGTATGGTATTATCTTTGGTCTTGCGGCTATGCGGTGTAGGAATGAGCATGTTGTCTCGAAGTAGAAGGTGTTTAGAGGAATCATGAGCATCGGTCGTGGCCTTTGCTACCAGTGGCCTTGGGTTTTCCTCTTCTAACAAATCATACATGGCCTCCCATGTTGAAGTTCCTCCATTTTTGTTGCATGTAGTATCAGAGAAAAGAGGGATCATTTCTTACTTTTCAGACATAGCTGGCTTTCCCCTCTTTACTATTGCTTCTAATGACTCTTCCTACGGATTTTTCCTGAAATGGAGCAAAGAAGAAGCTATCAGATAGACACAAGTAAGAATGAAAATGAGGATAAATGATACAGATAACCTTGAAAAGGTGACAAGAAAGGAGTTTTAATTAAACGTAGATGAAAAGATATTGTATCACATCAAGCCTCTTTTCAACACAAATGCCATGAACCCATACTAAATATCCACTAATGGTTCCTTATCAACACCTTTATTTCTCATTAATGTTCCGCATCATAAGACAGGAAGGAAAACTTTTAAGGTGGCCAGATTTAGTTGCAAGAATGCAGATTTTGCGGTTGCGATGCAATGTCGCAAATCGCATTATCGCATATTTGATTGCGCGCTTTCTTAGAGTTCCTTAGGTTCTTGCAGGATGCGAGATGCGATATAAGTGGTGTGTTCTTTATTGCTTAAAGCATAGCTTGTTTGATGGAATTTTTACCTTATAAAGCGTTTTTTATTGCACGGCGGACTTAAGTGCTACTTTACGTCATGGGCTTCAATCGGGTCCGGACTTTTATCGTATTTTGCAACATCATGTAGTTCATAAGATTTCAAACCTTTCTTAAGTGTTTCCGATGTGATCCGATAAGGTTGACTGTCTCATCATAATATCGCATTTCGCATGTTTCAACATACTTCGTGAGGGTGCACCCTTTGTGAATGACAATATGCAATACAAGCTTTATTTTTATAGGAAATGCCTTAGGCCCTAGTTTTAAAAAAAGGTTTAATGATATGTAGGTTAATTACGGTGATTCCTTTTGATCGCTTTTCGCGATTTTTGCTTGTTAATAAGGCTTTTGACACACTTGGTCCAATGGTATGCGAAAATGCGAGTATTTCTAGCTTTCAAAGGGTTTTGACTTGATATCTTGCTTTATTCCAAAAATTTAAAAGAAAGTGTCTAAATGATAAATTTTTTTTGAAGGATTTTATCAAGGGTCCCTATTTATTAGTAGAATATTAGCTATTATATTAATAAATGGGTGGGGAGGGGGTTTGAATAGCAACACATCCAAATATATCAAATTTTTGCTTCTCCTTCTGTTGTTGTTTCATATTTCTCTTCTTGTCCTGCTAGTCCTTATCCTCATAAACATCGAATCTTCATCCTTTGGAATGAGTTAACATTCCATCAATGGCCTTCCCAAATCTAAGAAATTCTTCATATAAATAGCCCTCTCTTTCTGCCACCACCGCCACCCATAGTGTAAGCACAAGGAATATGTTTATCTTTATTCCCTTCACTTCATCTTCTTCCTTTTTTGTTTCAATGGGCTCACTTACACTCTCATTTTCCACCTATTTATTTGCATTCTCCATGACTTTACTTTTTCACCCTCGCCCTTTGCCTACCATAGTGATAAGAAAGAAGAAATAGATGTTTTCTCTTCACAACTCCGAATTAATCCTCACAACTTTCAAATTTGGGTTGAAGCAAGAGTACAAATGATATTTCAAGTTGCAGGAAGGTTTGATGAATTGTTTATACACTCCGAGTTCGTGGAGGTTTTGTTGACAACATAGTTTAGGAGGCAAATTCGGTTTCTAAATTGTTCCAATGTTGTCAAGAAAAAAACCTAAAAATTCTAAAGAGAGAGCAAAGGGATATATTAAAAAACATCAAAATTAGAAAGAGAGCATGAGTATATTCAAAAGCATCGAATTAGATCTTTTATGTTAAAAGATAGGTTTTTGTTTTAGTATTATTATACTAGATCATAAGTCAGAATATAATGCAATTGATTGCAAGTCAAACTAAGTTTATCTCAATTAGCTATTAAATTTTTAATTGAAACTTTTAAATTTTATTAAAGTAGTTTAAAATTTAAATATTAATTTTAGAACGACAATGTACCATCAATATCTACTGGAGGTGTTGTGACGAAAGCAATAATGAATACAAAAGTTGCAGCCAACAGGATACTGATCATCAAGATGTTGAACCATCCAATGTAAAAATGGTTTTCAATGCTAGTGATCTAGTCACATAAAAGACCCCATAAATTTACGCTTTGGGATACCTCCAGGATTCAACAAGTAATCCAAAATGAGAGGATTCCGTTAGAGAAATTTTAAGGTCTAAAATGGGCCTCCTAAGGAATATTATAAAACAATAGTGGAAATAATAAAATAAGATTAGATTAAATCATCAAATTTTAGAGGGAAAAAAGAAAAACTATTTTTCCAACTCATATTTTCAACTTATCTCCTTACGGTTTTACTCAAATTTCGAGTGGGAGTACTCATTGGATGCAAACTTTAATTCCTCATCCAAGGAGTACCCATGTTGCATACTTTTGATGGACCCTGCTACAAGAAAAATGATATGTACATGAAAAACGTGATTGAAATCATGTTTTTCATGTTTTTATCATTTTTTCTTGTAGCAAGGTCCATCAAAAGTATGCAACATGGGTACTCCTTGGATGATGAATTAAATTCCACATCCAACGAGTGCTCTTGCTCGAAATTTGAGTAAAATCGTAGAGAGATAAGTTGAAAATATGAGTTGAGAAAGTAGTTTTTTTAATTTTAAATTTTTTATTCTTTTTACTCTTTTACTCCAAAAATGGTGAATCATCCTCCATGGCTAACATCATCATCTTGAATCTAATTAGTTCTTATAAAGTTGATTTTGGTTGTACATTTTTGTTTTGCAGCCCATTTTAGACCTCAAAATTTCTCTAATGCGTTGTTAAGGTGACAATGGCAACAAATCTGAGTTGACCAAAATGACACCTTGTGAGCTTTGCACAACTAGGATGTCAGTTTGAACATCAACATGAGGCACAATTTCACAAGTGGAAAAATCTCATATTTATGACATTTGGCCACAAATATTTATGCATGTTTTTCCATTGAGCGTACCTTTCCAATTTCCCAAGGCAATTTCCCAAGGCACAAATCACATATTTGTAGGAATTTTGGATGAATTGTCACATTTCACTAGCTTCATGAGTGAAGAAGAGCCCCCATCCTTTAAGAATTTGGAGGAATTCATGGCATAGTCAAGGGTCACATGGATAAAACAAATGCCACAGTCAAGAATATGAAAACTGACATTTGTATCATGTGGCATAAAGGAGAAGGACATAGGTGAAGTGTACTCTATTTAAAATAATTTAAAAGGTTGTTTATGTCATCTTTCCAAAGAAGAGAAGATATCTTGTGACAAAAGACCCAAATTGCCAACACAGGAATACTAGGGGAAGGGTTTACTTTTTACTTCACATGTTGAGAGATATTTATGAATTTTAAGGTGTGTTTTGTTGTTGAGTTCACATATTTGGAAGCACAATTGCACATGTGGAAATATCTCACATTTATGGCACTTGGCTACAAATTGTTTTTTGCATGTTTTCTATTAAGGGTATATTTCACATTCCCCAAGGCACAAATCAAATATTTGGAGGTCTCTTGGATGACTTGTCACATTCCACTTTCTTCACGCATGAAGAGGAACTCCCATCATTTAAGAATGTTTTGGAGGTATCTTCTTATTCTGTGGAATCTCACAAAAAAATGTTTATTAGCAGGGTCAACCACAATTACTACCTTCAAATACAAAATTGAAGGGGAAAAATGTTTACTTACATATTTTAATGGTCAAGTGAAGGTTGCAAAGGGTTACATAAAAAACACTAAAGAAAACTTTGTCATGACCAATGCAGAAGAATTAGGAGAAGGATATTATTTTGTGTGCCCATAATCAGTTTTGGCTAATCCTGATGATGAAATCAAGATTAATAATAGAAGTAATCGATGCAAGTATTTAGCAGATTCACTTAACACTTTTATATGTTGGAAGATTCGTGACATTAAACCAATGACTGAGAGAAATGACTTAGGAAATTACTATCCCAACCATTGATTATGATATTAACAACTCTTCTTCAAGAGGAACAAGGGATAACAAGTTCTCAGGTTTAGTTTTATTATTCTCATTAATTATGGATTGAGTTCTTTTGTAACCTTGATTAAATTGATGGAATTCATTTCAAACTATAAAATTGAATCTGTATGCAACATTGAGACTTTGAAAATAATTGCAAGTGTTGAAATTTGTCCTTTGTAAAAAATTACAAGCTTAGGTAGATTATTTGCCTTGTCATTTTGCCCTTAAATTGCTTGATATTCTTGTGCCATTTGTCTAACCTTATACAACTTCTTAAGGATTGTAAACCATATTGAATTTTTTTTTATTAGGTTTCATTTGTAACCAAGCTTACTTGGGAGCGGGAGTGATGAGTGACATTTTCAAAAGCTCCCAGTTTGGGAGTGAAACGAGAGCGACTTTTTATATAATATATATTTTCATATATTTTGATGCATATATGTCAAAAAAAACATGTAGAATGATGAATTAGATATAAAACACATAAAAACATGGATTAAACCATATAACATCAATCATCTAGAAGCTATAATATTCATCAACCTCATCCACAAGTTAGTAACATGCAACATATCAAGTCTCATGATTCATCAATCTTAAAGTTTCAAGCTTTCAAAATTCAATATATAGCATTTATCATCATTGATCGCTAAATTAGTAACTTGTACTTGTAACTATTACCATTACCAAGTAACCAAACGATAATAAAGAATATCTAACATGAAATGAAATATTTTAACTTTCAACTTTCACGAAACATCATATTCATAATTCATTACCAATGAGTTATAAATGCTAACTTTAAACTTCAAACTTAAATTGTCATATATTGTTTACAAAAAATACCATAATAAATATGAAAGAGTCAAGTTATAAAAAGTACTAGAAACTAGAAAATACAAGTAAATATATTATCTATTTCTTGACCCTCTTTCCACGAGAAATTTCAAATTTCTTGTCTCGTGCTTTATTGGGAGTCTCGTCCTTCATAGTCAAACGATCTTGGTGCTCTTGATTAATACAAGTTTCATAGCCTAGTACCCTAGGTTCTCTTAATTATTGGGAGTCTCCCCCGCATAGAGGGCTTGTTTCTCTTGATTAAATACAAGTTCCATGCCCTTGTACATGACAAAATCCAATGGAAACATTGCAATCCCCCCAATCCCGAAATCCTGAAAAAAATGATAAGTCTGCTAGATTTTGAGTGAGATATGAAATTCTACTTTCTCCATATGAAATCCAATGAAGTCGATACTTGAAACCACTCTCAAACATCTTGAGCCATTTCATGTTAATGTTAAAAATTTAAGTAAAAGGATGAAAATGAAAGATAAAGGAGTGTCACTTTTACTTTAAGAATTTAACATTACCATGAACTGCATATCAACACTAGGGCCATAGGCTTTAACATTAGGCTTCCCCACTAAAAAAATATTGTTTCCAATCTTCAATAGGTCCATCTATCACTTGTGAATTCAGGGAGCAGATTTATTTTAGGGAGCGTGCTCCCGAATTTCGTTCCCACAGGGAGAAAATTTCAGGAGTGCGCTCCTGCCTGGGGCGCACTCTAGGAGCGGGTTTGGTGTTGGGGGGGGGGGGGGGGGGGGAATTCACTCCCCCATAACCCTATTTCGAACAAACCACACCTTAATTATACCAGTAACTGGGGCAGTTACTGTGTTAACTTGGTTCTCAAGGTTCGGTTATGAGAATGGGGAAATTTTTCCTTTTCTTTTTTGTATGTATAAATTTACATGCATTTTTTGAGTGAAACCTTGACAACACTATAAATAACTGTGTGATTTGGGATTGATGCCTAAGGGTTTTCTTAAAACTTAGAGAAAATTGATTTCAAGTTTTCAAATATAGGTTTTGATGGTTTATTAGCAGTCATATGTACTCCATTAGGATGTGTATATGCATTGTAACGGTGGTGCGAGTTAGTGATGAAAGGCAGGTTGTTTCTCCAATGTGGACAACCACCTCTAGGGTTTTGACCAAGTTTCTTAATTATATAAAACCCTAACCCTAATCAACACTATTTTCAATCACATATTGACCTTAACTTTCATGTATGGGTCAACTATAAGATGTTGGGGTATGTTATACACCATAACAAGCATGAACTAAATGTTAATGCCTCAGACCTGATCATTGGTAGCTTCATGGATCATGAGAAACTTGTTGGACGTAGTTTCTGTATGCATTACATATACGATATAGCTTGATGTTATAGTTACACAAATGGATGAATGCTAGTAAAATGTTAAGAACAATGCTCTTGCATGCCTCAAAGTGTTCTGGATTCATATGAAGACTCTTAGCTGATTTCTTTGTTGCTTCTATGCTCAATGAAATTCTAAGTGAAACTCCTTTCCTCACTATTCTTTAGATAGCATGTGAGGATATTTTGTTTGTTAGTTGGGAATGCCAAGGCAAATGTCAGTAGTGGAAAAAATTCAATTTTTGTTTTGTCATTTCCAAATTGAGATGAAAATTGTTGTGCTATATGTTGGTCCAACCAAGCCTTAGTACACATGCTTCCTCTATGTTTTTCAAGGTGTTCATACCTAGGTCCCATCCCATAGGAAGCATGATGGGTGTAGTCAATGATGCATGATATTCAAAGGTGCAGTCAATGATGCATGATAGTCAATGATGCATGATAATTTTTATGAGGGCTTAAGGATAATAAACATGGATGAAACAAGGTAAGGGAATCACCCAAAACCTCCAATGTAGATCTCACATCTCCTTTTCCTCTTGGAGGAATGTTATGTGACATTTTTCCTTACCAAACTTTCAATGATGATTATCTTAAAAATTAAACCTCAATATTGTTTAGCTATTTGTAATGCAATTAACAAAATAAAATATTTTTGTATTATAAAAAAAAAATAGCCATTTCGTTGAAATTTGGACCATTTTTAACCAAAGAGACATTATCCAACTGAAAAAATATTGACTTTGTCAAACGACGGTATTTTGATAGATAAATTATTGACCTGGTCAAACGTCGGATGTCTAACGAACACTCATTGTCATTGCATATTTGACGAACAAAATTATCGTCATATATATGACTAACATATTGTAGGATATCCTATGATAATTTTGTTTGTCAAATATCTGACGAATGTGAGCGCATTTTAGAAAAAAAGTACAAAAATATTTGCAAGTAAAATCCGATAGTAAGATTGAACTATCAGAGTATGATGTCATATTTTATGCCCATGTGTACTAGTGGGGGTTAGGGGTTAGGTTTTCAGGGTAACATGTTAAGAGGATAAGGGGTTAGGGCTTAGGGGCTTCGTGGATTTTAGGTCAACGGTTAGTGGCTTAAGGTTTAATGGGACAAGGGGTTAATGGGTTATGAGTTATGGGTGTATGGGTTAAGGGATTATGGCTTGAGGGTTAAGGGGATATGGAATTTAGTGGTTATGGTTTAATAGCTTATGGGTTATGATGATGGGGCCCCTAATCCCCTTATCACCACTATTGGGAGTACCCTTGCCAATTTCTTGCGTTGCCTTCTCTCTAGGCCTCTTAGCCCATATGACATTAAGTCCTAAGCCGCTTTATCATTCTCTAATGCTAGGATTATGGATCTTACTAAACCATGCTTGGACCTCCACTTGCCCCATTCAATACATAATAAGATAACCCTCCCACATTTTTGGTCATACCATTCAACTTCTCCTATTGTTATGATCCCCGAAATTTGGTCTCAATGCCCCTACAACTACACCCTTGGGCCCCCTTGGTTAAGGGCTTAAATGCATTAGAGTTTATGTGTTGTGATAAGGGAGTCCTTAATCCCCTTATGACAACTATTGGGGGTTCCCCAATCAACTTCAATTGCCATATATAAGAGAAATTGAGAGAAAAAGACAAGAAACTTGGAAAACTGAAAGTAGTTGTTGAAGAATTAATGGAATGAAAAACTACCATGGAGGTGGGGAAATAAAAAGGTGGAGTTAATCCAAAACCATCCAACAATGTGAGAATTACAAGTGTAGAGTATTTAAATTTTTGTATACATTTGACAATAAGGTTGTGTTTTACCTATAATTATCCTTTTAATGTCCCGTATAGCCCCAAAAATGTTGAGAGTACTAGCGTAATTATGTTTAGAAGCAAGTCATTCCTAAAGAACGAGGCGATATTATTCTCACCAGATGCAAAAGGGAGATCTGATTATAACATGAAATTGGTCGGCTTTGTATTGAAGGCACAAAAAAAGGGGCCAAAAGGAGATGAACCTAGATATAGATAGCTTGAAGATTGCACCATTCACGTAGTTGAGGACTACTTGTGTCAATTTAGAATAGACTTGGAGAAAACTAAGGGAGTTTGATTGTTGTTTTGAGAATTTGGTGGACAAAACCTTTAAGAAATATTGTAGACTCATATGGGACTATCACCCATACATTTGGTAAGAGAATGGACCAGTGTTAAAGGATGATGACAACTAATGGGACATATTTATATCCTCTTTTTTATTTTGAGTGGACTTGAATTATGTTTGGGATGTGCATGGAGATGAACCTTACTGTGAAAATTCCAATATCAGAATCCTATTGCAACAACTGGTATTATTTCTCCTAATTGTTAATTAATTTAACAATTTATCTGCTATGACGAATATCAAAATAAACACACTGCAACCCTCACAAATAAAATTTTGCGGAAAAATAATGCAGTGGAAACTAAGAAATGTTAGCACACACATAAAATATGAGACAATTATTTTTGGACAAATGTCCTTGGAAAAAACCAACTTAGGAAACTGGTGCAGTAGTGAGGGTTTTTATTATTATGCAGCAGTGAAAATATGAGTACATTTTGGATCCTTGAAATTGGCAATCCGCAACAAGAAAATCTGGGCAAAATTAATGAAGGGAATTACCCTTTCAACCCAAGCAATCATGACACAACATTCTTACAGAGAAATCAGCCTCCTGAAGCCTTTGCGTCCACCTTTGTGTTGTACTGCACGATCTCTATGAAGTCAAGTCTTAGACTAGTCTCTAATGAAGTCGTTCTGCCTCCTGCTGCTGAGGAATTTGTCTCTCCACCCTCTAGAACCTCTACCTGACCATTGGAACTGAGAATGAATTTTCTCCCCAGCAAATAGAACTGCGCTCTCTAATGCAACTGGGAAGTCCCCTACGCTACCTCACTGGGAAAACTCGGCCCTCTTGCTTCTCATCTCCGGATCTAGAAAAACTTCTTCCAGATCACTGCCCCAGCCCCTCACTCACTTCCTCGATCTCTAGTTCTCTCTCTGGAAACTAACTGCTACTACTCAGAAAATTGATCTGCCAAGGAAATCAAACTGCTCAAGTGTCTTCTCCATCACCACATTGATCTCTTCTTATAATCCACTCTTGGAGCACCAACGACCAAGATTAAAACTTAATTGATGGCTAGGATCATCTTGGGATCGATCCATGTGAATTTCTAGATGATTCTCACCTTATCTAAATTAATACTAATTAATTAACCATATTCCCTAAGTTTAGACTTAGGAAATATTTAAAAATCGGTTAATGATCTAATTGAGACACTTTTAGGCGGAATTTCCAAAAATGATTTTCAGGTTTTGGAAATCTTATGTATTCTAGCCTCTCCACCAAATTTCGTGGCTAGAACACATCCAATGCTACAAAAACTAACACTCCCTCTTAGCAAGGAATGTGTTTTAGTGCTGCACACCTTACAACAATGCTATGTCTTTGTATCATCTCCTATCATGCTGTTGATGTCTAGCTGCTACTATCTATCAACCACTACGCAACTTTGAAATATGTTGCATTTTTGCTGCTACTGACACTGCCATATTTCTGCCAACACTACAACTCCCTCTCATCTGTTGTTGCTGCAACTGCAACATATGCAACTAAAAAGCATCCAAAATTACTGAATCAACTATGTTTAGTATGGTGTAGTTGTTTCCCGAATCTTTGACTGCTTGATGGTTGCATGGGGCCAGACCCAGGTTCAACGTTAATTAGCCAAACAAATCCCTACACTACTGGCCCTTTCGGCATCAGCCCGCAGAGCACGAACCGAAGTCTCACCCGAAGCAATATGGGGGGATGTTGGAACCAAATTTCCGCACCTTGAGATGGTCGCGATGTCGGTTTGTTCCTTCTGCTCTTGCTTTTGCGCAAATCGTTAATTTTGAGGGCTTTGTCTATCTAGCCCTTTATTCTACCCTTCGGTACCTCCACGAAGGGTTGTGATTAACTTTCGTGCAACCCTAATCTGCGATTCAGGTACTTTCTCGTTGCTAGGGCAGTGTATTGTGGAAATTCCCAAATTATCTTAAGTGTTTTACTTATCTTATTAAACGATCGCGGTTAGCGCTATGTAAACAAATATTTTTACTTGTGTTTGATTAACCAACGTAATTACATACATTCGCGCATTACATAAGCATTATAAATGAAACTCATACACAATATGACAAGATGCATTAATAGGAAAAAAAGACATAGAATTTGTAGAATGCTTCTTTTTATTGATGTCTTCAGATGGTTATAGACTCTATCCGCCCTATGCTCACAGCTGCAGGGGTCCACACACTCAGCTGCGGAATTCCACCCTAGGCCTCCGTGCACTCAGCTACATAGCCTCTTCCTACGCTAAGACCCAAAACTTAGACTTCTAAAGACTTCCTTCTTATCGCTCAAGACTCCTTACTTTCCAAAACTACTTAGAGCTTACTTACTTAGCTCTTTTTATATAATCCCATGGTCCGTGGACCATGGAAAGATATTTACAGTTGACTTTAAAATTTACAAAATAAGGGTGGACAACCCTTTATGACTCATGACACCTTCGCGCTCCATGACCACAAAATGTGGAGACTTTACAATTTTATTACAAAATTTGACCCAAAACATGGGATTTTAGCCCCAAAACTATCCTTGGGGGATCCCATTCCCAACAGGCCCCCAACACAAACATCGTGACTCGTCCTCGAGTCACTCTGCTGGCGCAGAGATCTTAGCACGAAGACCTCCGAGCTCAACCTGTATGACCACAACCTCAACAATGCACTATGTGACCGCTTGTTTCGCATCTTCAACCGTTTTCTTGGTCACTGCTACTGAACTGTCAGCTTGAAGCTTTTGCTGAGTTGCTTGTAGAGTCACAAGCTTTCCTTCAATAGAGGCCGTAACTTCATAAGCCTCATCCAATAAGGGATTCAGTGGCGCCTTCAACACTACTTCCTTGTGCTGCACTACATCCACCTATTCTTTCCACTGCTTGGCCTCTTGCAGTTTTTCCAGTCTCTGTGTGAGTGTGACGGTTTGCATTGTGCCTTTGACCTCATCATAGCATTATTGTAGCTTGTGCACTTTTGTCTCCAGTCACTATACATTAGGGTCCTCCTGCAAGCTCATCAGGACCTCGAACGATTGTTCAAAGAGTTGTGTGCAGTCTGCTACTACACTGTTAATGGCTGTTATTGCCTCTGTGATAGCGGTTGCACGTTGCTCCTTTACTTCTGGCGGGGTTGAAGGCTAGGCCTTCAAATGCAATTCGGTAATCGAAAGGTTCAACTCTAGCTGAATATTGATTTGTGGTAGCATTGGATATGATCGAGCCACAAAATTTGGTGGAGAGGTTGGGGCACATGAGATCTCTAATACCCAGAAAGGGTTTGGGCAGATTCTAAACAGATCAGGAGATATTAAAATAATTAATATTTTTAATGGAGTCCCTAAGTCTAAACTTAGGGCAAAGAAAATATTAATGTGTATTAATATGAATCTGTGTTAGAATGGTCCAAAAGACATGGATCAATCCAGATCTAATCTTAGCCGTTGATTAGGGACTTAATCTCGGCCATTGATATGTCAACAGGAAAAGTATAAGAGGAGGCTTGAGGGTCACTTGGAGAAGACACATGGTGATCAATCATTCTATTCTCTAGAGCAAGGTTTGCTAAGAGAGATAGAATCAATGATCGAAGAGAAGCTGAGGGGCATTGAGTATACAGAGACAGAGAGGTAGAGATAGTGTCGGGAGAGTAGTAGAACAACTAGAGATAGTGATGCAGGAACAACCAGTGCTCATGCAGGGCCATGCAGAGGCAGCTAAGTGTTGTGTAGAGCACTAGAGAGGCCAGCATAGTTGACGCAAAGGGTCAGAGAGCTGAAGGAGGGCCTTCTGGGGCTGACGCAGGCCTATATAGGTTGACGCAAGGCCAACACTGGGCAAGTTGAGGCTGATGCAATCCAGATAGGCAGACGCTGGGGTTTCTGGGAAAATTTGTGCTGAGTAGCTCCCGGAAGGATTATCCGAGGTTTCAGCCAGGAGATTTGTCAGAAACTAATAGGTATTACTACCAAGGAAATTCTTTGTTGGGTAGGTCAGTTTCAGCACCCAGATTGTACTCTGATATTGCTTAATAAGAAAACCCTCAGATAGTTGCATCGATTTTCCCACATTGGGTTTTTCCAGGGACATTAGTCCAAAAATAATGGTGTCATATGGTGTGTTTGTTTCTGTTTCTTTTAGTTGTTGATCTGTAATATGTTGAGCATGCACTAGTGTTTATTTTCAGTATTTACATTGTAAATAACTTGTTAAGGAAAATAACAAGTAGGTAGGAATAAATCAGATAAAGTGCATGGAGGGTTTATAACTAAGTAAATTTAGAAACTTCAACATGGTATCAGAGCATGATTGTATATCATAGGAGGACTAAAGGACATCAGACGAGTGGAGTAATAGTAGCAGAAAATAGTTGTCCCGAGGTGATAGAAGTTGTTTATAGTAGAGCAGCAACAAGGAAGGGTGAGCTAGGAAGAGGCAGTGCAGAGGCGAAGGAAAGCAATAAAAGCCTCACGCAGAGCCACGCAGTAGCTGGGAGGGCTGATGTAGTTGGCTGAGGAGACCGGGTTGTAGTGCCAGGATTGTGAAAAGCCTAGGAGCTCTCACCTTTAGGTTGCTGGGGTTTAGAAGGCTCTGGGAATATTGCAGAGTGGATTTGGTGAGGTACTGTAGTCAGAATAGTACCTAACAGAGCAAGGCCACAGGAGTTGCTACCGAGGGTTTCTAGTTGAGGAACCTGGATCAGTGGTGCGGTTGCACAAGATGATCAGAGTAGGGGGCATCTCGACAAGCGACAAAAGGATTTACAGGAGGGAAATCAGGACTCAGAGGGAGTCCAGAAGAGAACTTCCAGATGGGAAGTAGAGACTCAGAGGAGTCGAACAGAGAACCTCCAGGAAGGAAGTAGAGGAGCACCATGGCACTACACGGAGTAAGAGACCAAGATAGACTGGACGGAGCATTGAACTTTGCAGTTTGGAAGGCTAGAATCTTATTCGTACTTGACAGGAATCATGTCAAGAACTTCGCCTTAGAGGTAATAGCTGTCCCAGTTGACCCTAGTGAAAATGATAGGTACGAGGAGGTGATGGCGAGGGTGTCACACGGAATCAGTCAATAGTGCGGACACAACCGACCTTCCTAGAAGTCTAAGACATTCTAATGACAAACAAAACAAACTAGAGCTATCCTTCTCTAAACATGCATTATGATATGAGAAATCAAGTGTTTTGTTCTTACCTTTGTCCAAACGCTGTTGTTGAAGTCCAAGCTTTGTTGATCTGGATGAGCTCCTCCCTTTCTCCAAAACCTGCAATCACCAACAGTCAAACCATTAAATAGCACCTGATTATAACATAAAACAAAGCATATTCAACATATAGACCAAGGAGTACATGAAATAACTCATAAACAACAAGTTATTGAGAAGAATGGACTAATTTGCATTAAAGGTAATCAAAAGGAACCATTACAACCTGAGCCTTGGTGTTGTGCAAGCTCCTTCCAGGGTCCACAAGAGTTCTCCTTTACTTTGACAAAGCTCACCCACTTCCAAATAGAACAAGCAAAGATGGCAATCTCTCCTCACAAGCGTCTAAATGGGAGTCCTAATTCCTGCAGCATTTACCCTTAGAAATGTATAGCTTTCACCTCTACTCCTTCTGGCCCAATGCCTGTATTTATAGTGCTCAAGAGGAAGTTAATCAGGTCCACCATCAATGGGATAATCCCCTCTTTGGATGGGATAGCTCCCCTATTGATGGGATAAGTTCCTCTTTGGTAGGAGTGCATGAACCATCTGGAGGCGCTCAATACACGTCGAACAACCTTCTAGAATGCTCTAGAAATGACCACAAGTGACTTTTTAAAGATGAAACTTGCGCATTTTAACCTTTTCAGGGGGACGCACCTGCACCTTTACATACAGAGCGTCCAAAGACGCAGTTTTTGTGAACATTGGGTGCGTCCCCGCAGGTAAGGTTGAGAGAACCTGCGTCCCCAGAGATAAATACATTTAGAAAGACTTTCTCTCTTTTTTGGAGTTTGACATGGAAAGTAGAGGTATAAGACTTGCCTAAGAGGGTAGCATGACTGTTGATAGAGCCATCCTAACTGTGAATAGTCATGGTGACATTTTTTAGTGTAACAGATTGCCCCCGAAAGTGCGAAGCCTGAAATAGATTAGGGTTTTGTATTATCTAGGAAGGGTGAAGCGCTTTATCATTTCAAGGATTATCTCGTGGAGAGTCTGGTCAGAACCTGCAATTTTCAACACAAAATACATGTATAAGATTATATCATCGCTGAGGTAGGCATTCCCATACTCAGATTAAAACTTTAACTAACAGACTAACTACTCTGATACAGGAATGATCTTGCAGTACATCATAATCATAGACTTTTGTAGACACAGTATGGGCGCAGCCATCTATTTATGATTAGTCTACTTAAATAATGAATACAAAACTCCTCGCAGCCTGGATGGTGGAAACTAGATCCAGGGTCTTCATTTCTACTTCTCGAATTGGTACGATTCTAGCCATGCGAATAAATGAGTTGAAGTCGAACATGGTAGAAACCACTTGATTACCAGTCGATGATGTAAACTGTTAACAAGCGTGAGAGAGACCACCAGTAATGTCAATGGTTCTCAAAGTACCCAGTACAATCCATGAGATGTGAATGAATGAGTTGATGTCGAACATTTCACGGAATCCTTTGATCGAAAGTCAATGATGTAAACTGACGTCAAAGGCGAGAAACCTGCCATTGATGCATGCAGACTTCAAGGTACTGATGATTTCTAAGTCATCTCTCTAGATAATGTGTCGATGTCGATAGAAAGCGACCCGTTGCAGGCAAGCCCACAACACGAAATCATTGTTCAAGTTGAAGAAATACGCATGCCCCCCGGCCGAGTGAGGGTTACAAGTAATAAAGTCGATACCCCATTTGGCGAATGGACCAACGACAATTATAGGGTGGAGAGGAGCAGGTGGTGCGCGCATCTTTCGATCAAACACTTGGCAGTTGTGGCATTTCCGGACTGCAATGATACAATCTTTAAACATAGATGGCCAGAAGTAACCAGCGCGCAACACTTTCTGAGCTGTGGCATACCCAGACATATGACCGCCACATGCTCCAGAGTGACAATCATTCAAAACCCTCTAAGCCTCTTTGTGAGTTAAACAACGTCGAGAAACTAAGTCTGCCCCCCGGCGATAAAGTGTATCTCCAATAATTTTGTATTGCTGGGATTGAAACCGAATTTTTCGACGTTCCGCCTTTGAAGCTTCAGGCCGAAAGGTTTGGGTTTGGAGATAGATGATTATATCCCCATACCACGGATCTAAAGTACTGATAAGAAACAAAGATTCGTCCGCAATGGACTCTTCTGCCACAGTCTCTGTGTCAGTACGCGGGAAATCACACATCAATTCTGCAAAAACTAAGGATTTCTTAGACTTGGACTTCTCGAACTCCAAGTCGAACTCTTGCAGGATAACGATCCATTTAGAGTACTTGCCCCCTAGCAGTTGTTTTGTCAAAATGTAAATCATAGGGTTGCAATCCGAAATAACTGTAGTTTTACGGAGAAGAATGTAGTGACGAAAACGCTGGACAGCTTGAACGGCTGCCAGGGCCAATTTCTCCACATGCGAATATTTTAGCTCAGTGGGATTTAAGGTCCGACTGAGATAATATATCACATGCTCTGCTCCGAATTCATCTTCTTGGACTAACACCATTCCAATGGTGGAATGCGAAGCTGCGAGGTATAAGAAGTAGTCCTGGTTGTAGTTGGGAGGATGCAACAACGGTGCATGGGTCAACGCGTGTTTAAGTGCATCAAAAGATTGTTGGGCAATCTCGTCCCAAAAGAATTGAGCGTTCTGTTTCAACAACCGTGTAAAACCTTTAGTGACCTCGGCGTAGTTTGGGATGAATCGGCGTAAAAAGTTCGCTTTCCCTTGCAAACTTTGGAGTTGGCGCAAACTCGAAGGAGGAGGCAATTTGATGATAGCTTCGACTTTCGAGGGATCGACGCGAATGCCGGCTTTTGAAACAACAAATCCCAGCAATCGACCTGTTTCTATACAGAAAACACACTTGTGGGGATTCAACCGAATTCGATAATGCCTACACCTCATAAAGATTGCTCGTAAGTGGACAAGGTGATCAGCGCGATGTAATGAATGAGCAGGCAAATCATCGAGATACGGTTGCACAATGTGCTTGATGTCATGAAATGCGTAAGACATCGCCCGTTGAAAAGTGGCCCCGGCATTCTTAAGCCCAAAAGGTAATTTGCAATAAGCAAATGTCCCCCATGGACAAATGAATGTCGTTTTTGGTTGGTCGGCAGGTAGAATATTGATTTGATTATAGCCTGAAAAACCATCCATGAAGGAAAACATTTCACTTCCGGCACAATCATCAATAATTTGATCGATATAAGGCGTAAGATAGTTGTCTTTTGGACAAGCTCGATTGATATCCCTATAGTCGATACAGATTCTTATTGTTCCTTGTTTCTTGTTGACCGGAACAATATTCGATACCCAATCCGTTAACGGGATTGGATAAATGAAACCTGCTTTCAACAGCTTTTCGACTTCTATTTTAATCGCAGCCGCTTTTCGAGGGTGAATCTGACGCAACCGTTGTCGGACGGGTTTAGCATCCGGGTAGGTTTTTATTTCATGAACAACAATGGCAGGATCGATTCCCGGCATTTCCTCGTAAGACCAGGCAAACACATCGCGGAATTCTTGGAATAGGGCCTTGTAAGTTTGGATTTCATCTTCTGTACATGCGGCACCTATATGAATGTTCTCCTCAATTCCGGGCTTCACTAAAATATCAATGGGAATAGTACGAGAAATATTTCCTAAATTCAACTCTGAATCAGAATGTTTCGTTGGATCCTGAGCGTCTTTGACATATTCAGCGGTAAAGATAGATGAAAAGTCATTTTCAAATGCATCATCCTTAGGTAAAAACGAAGATCTGTGATGGAGATCTTCCCATGGTAGATCGTCTAAACTTAGGATTTCGCGAAGTTGTTCGTCAGATGACACGACTTCGGGAAACGCTATCCGTTCTAAGGTTGAGGTGAAAAGTGATTCTTCACTGACCACATTCATTTGGTCGATTTCAGTTGAAGGAGAGTCGGTAAAAGACATGAGAGCTTCATAAGCAATTTCATATGGACTCAAAGGCATAGCATCACCGAATGAGTCTATCTCAGAGTCAGATGGGACAATCCAAGGATCATCATAAATAATGTTTTCTGATGTAATCATATGAATTGTTGCAAATGAAGGTTCTACGCTGAGTGGAGGGAGAGGAAAAGTTCCCAGTAAACCAGAATCCTTAACTAAACCTACACCAACGTCCCTATAAGGGATTGTCGTCTTACCGACATGCTGGATACTCTCTGAAGAGGCTGGGTCGGATGAAAAGTATGTCAGCTGATCAATAGTCACGATCTTACCGTTATGTGGAAACTTAATTACTCGGAAGACCGATGAAACGACCGCTGTCATAGCATATGACCAACTTCGACCCAAAAGAAGGTTGTAGTCTAGAGGGGCATCAACCACTTCCACATCCAGACTAACGGTTTTACCTTCTACCCCTATAGGCAATTCCTGTAGAATACCAAACGGACGGAACCCACGGCCATCAAAGGCCTTAAGGATGGTGGGGGATTGGTTCAACGAAGGAGAACCAAGGGATCTCCAACATTGAATCGACATAATACACGTAGAAGCTCCCTCATCAATCACAGTCCTATGGATAGGTCTGTTTTTGACTATCACTGGAATTTGGAAAGCCATTTGATGGGGGAGAAGCGGTGCACTATTTTCTAGATCAAAGATTATTAGATTCGGGTCTTGAACATCAACAGCTCCTATAGCCGACAAAAGTAATTTTCGTTGTGCTGGGCATGATTGCAGCACTTCTAACGCCGACATTGCTGAGGATGAAACAGCTAAGTCCTCAACAATGTTGTAATTCTGGGCCGCTCTCGCATGTGGATTGAAAGCAGACCTTCGAAGTACACCCTTGGCGGGCGGTTTAATTACTAAGTCCGGGTTAGGTTTCTCGATCTGTAGTGGATCGGAACCAGGAGCTGAGGTTGATGGGTTAGAGTGAGAAGATTCTGCTTCCTTACCATCAACAGGATTCTTACTACCATAATCTTGCGATCGAGTCGCAATCCTCACATGAGACATCATCAAAATGGGTTCTTCACTGGCATTCGAGGAAGAACCTATCATCTTATTCTCCTGCTCCGGAAATGGATTTTTTAACACAGCAGGAGTGGGAGAACCTTTGACTATTTTCACAACCTCGGCCCGATGAGGGCAATCTCTCGTAAAATGATCCTCTTCACAAATAAGACAAGGATATCGAGGTTTGCGCTTTTCGTCATTGGTTTCCGACTTTTCCGTTTTCTCCTTCGGAGCCTTGTCTGCTTTAGCCTTCTTCTTTCCTTTCTTCTTTCCACTGTTTTTTGATTTGGCCGTAGATGACTCTACAGCGTGAATATCGGCGGTTAGTTCAGGAGAAGACTCTCCTGTCGGGGAATCGGGCAAAGTGATAATAGGAGTAGTTGAAGCCTTGGAAGACTTCTTCTTGCTCTTTGTATTCACGATACCAATCATACCATCAGCAGCATGAGATCCCGAAGGAGCAGCAGCGATTTGATTCGACTTTGGAAGATCCGGAATTTTCTCGTGTAACGTACCCAACTGAGTGTAAACTAAGTCAAGGTATTGCGCCTGAGCAATGACTTGCTCCTCAGTAACTACTCCGGCCTTAGCTACATCTTCAGTAATCCTCGGTAATAATGATTTAACAAACCATTCAGCTAAGATTTGGTCCGGGATAAAAACTTTCACTAGCCTTCTTCGACGTCTCCACTCATGAATGTGATCAGAAATATACATGGACGTTGATTGTTTTAGTGAAGTTAATAACTTCGTGCCGTTATCGTATCTGACCGGCAACTGAAAGTGAGTTAAGAACGAGGTAGCTAACTGGCTAAAATTGTAAAAAGAAGCCCGTGGTAACTCAATGTACCACTTGGCCGCGAGACCAATGAGTGTACGCTGGAAAAGACGTAAGCGGATCGAATCATCCGAGATAGAAGTTGAAGCACACCAGAGGTGGTAAGTCATCACGTGATTGGACGGATCCTCTCCAGACTTACCTTCGAACTTGGGTATATCGCTGGGCAACTTATTTGGCATTGGCGTCCAGAACGGAAGATATTGAATTGGATCGTTCGTTAGGCGCGTCAAGTCTGGTAAATCCAAAGTTGCGATAAACGGTAACTGCCGGTTAGGATCTCTAAAACTCTGGGTCACAATACCGGCCCCAGGAGGAGGATATCCAGGATAACTAGGAACAGGAGTCGCATTTGGGATATTATATCCTCCTGGAAAACCAGGATTAACCGGACCATACTGGGGTTGTTGAGGTTGTTGATAAGTGTACCCAGGATACGGTTGATACTGGTAAACCGGTTGTTGGACAGCTTTCCCAGGTTGGTACTGTCCCTGGTACGGTTGGTGAACAAATTGAGGTTGAGTAGTGACAACCGTACTTATACCAGGCTGGCCTACAGGCATCTGGACCGTGGTTTGAATCGTAGATCCAGACAATGGTAAAGATGTCTGAGGAGTGGTTACAGAGACAGTAGAAACTGGAGCCGTCGACACTCCAGAAGTAAGTATGGTAGATGTGGCGGTAGTTGCAGCAGCCGTTTGAGATGGAGTACTAGGTGCAATTGGCGGCTGAGTAACTACCGAAGTTACAGAAGTTTGAACACTTGACTGGACAGGTTGCGGTTGCTGGGGTGGACCAGAAACTACGGGTTGTCCAGCTTGAGGTACCAACTGTATACTTGGCTGCAACACCTGTTGACCCTGTGACGGATCCCACACTAACATTCCAGGGTATTGACCCGTAACAGGTTGAGGATACTGAGATCCATAGCCGGATTGAGGATAGGATTGATAATTGTAAGGTGCAGTTCCCATACCTTGACCATATGATTGACCTTGAGGTGGTTGATAACTTTGACCTGAGTATTGACCTTTAGGTTGATAACCTTGAGGTAAATACGGATACTGGGGTTGACCTTGACCTTGGGGTTGGTACCCTTGAGGTTGATATTGATACTGAGGTTGACCTTGGGGTACATATTGAGGCTGGGGTTGACCTTGAGGTATGTATTGCCCCATAGGAGCGTACTGACCTTGAGGTTGCCCCCCAGACACAAATGATGTACCTTGAGGTTGCCCCCCAGGCATTAACTGAGGCTGCCCCCCAGGCGATAATTGGCCACCTTGAGGTTGGGTAACGGGAACTGAACCTGACATCATGTAAATGTCTCCTACACCCAATGGTACATTACCACTGTTTCCAGCTAATAACCCATGATCAACGGGTTGAGGAGATGCCCCCGCAAAGGTACCAGAAAGAGATTGATACACAGTGGGAACAGAAGGACCACCATGTAAGAAAGATTCAGGACTTTGAGTAAACACGGACGACGAACCAGCCATATTTACAGGAGTGTGAATACCTCCAGGTGGAAAAGGAGTACGAGGTGTAGAAAAACCTAGCCCAAAGTTGTCTAAATAATTGGTTAACGAAAGGTACCAAGTAGTACTTCTAGGAGGACTGTAAAAGATAGATTCACGCTCCCTTAGATCAATAGTAAGTTGATCTTCAAGATTAGAGACGCCTATTTCTTCCTCTGGAGCAAGTTCTTCGATAGCAATCAAACCAGTAGGAAGATTTTCGGTGATAATTCTTTCTATTCTCGGTGAATCAGGAACACTAGAAGTCGGAGTAACAGGTTCAGATATTTCTGGTTCTTCGCCTGTATCACTAGCAGACGAAAAACTACCAACAAGCTCAGAAACTGTAACAGCTTCGGGATTATAACCTGTCTCTAAACGTTGGTAATCTGGATGGACTACCAAGGAAGATTCTCCTTCTTCAGGTGAACCTACACTACTACCACTAGGAGGAGTTACAAGGATCTTCAACCCTTCGTACTGACCCGGAACGTCTTCAGGAGATCCACCCCGCGATCTACGGAGTTTTCTTAACAAATCTGTTCCGGTAACAATTTCAGGTGACTTGCCCCGAAGTCTACGGGACTGTCTCGGTAATTCCGCCACAGCTAAAATCTTTTAACTACTACACACGAAAACAAAATAAAATTTCAAATCAAACCACCTAAAGTCTCTAAAGAACCAAACAAATTTGAATCACACGCCTAAAGAATCTAGAGCGTCAAACCAAGCACAAACAGTAGCCTTCCAGACCGAAAGCGCTAGTTGGTGATGAAGCCCAACATCGCTGGATTCAGTACAGAAGTGGCGGGTGGAACAGTTACCCCGGCAACCTGCTTAATGAATAGACTGGACCAAGTTCCTCCACTTTAACCGTCTCGAGTGAAGTGAACCCCCCAAAAAATCCAAGTGAGTCTAGCCGACGTCTGCTCCAGGTACAGTGGGATCTTCCCTCCACCGTCACCTCGGTAGAATCCTAAAGATAATGGTCACTAAGGTTACCAACCGCAACAAATGCACCTGGGGGAACAGTCTAAACTCCGACAGCACGCAAGGGCAGAGTAGCAAGCTCAATCCCCTTGCCGGCTCCTTGACAATAATCCAAGGTTTACCTAAAAGTGACCCCTGGCTCCTCGATAATGGTTAATCCGAGGTTTACCGTTTGTAATACGTGCGTGTCTGGCGTCGTTCCCAACAAGGGGGGATTGATCCCCTCACTGGTTCGGACACGAGCTCGTGCTTCTCCTTTAAGAGGAGCTTTCCCAGAGTACAAGTGAGACAATTGGATTTATTCTATCACAAGATAAGCTACTTGTTTGGTTTTGCTGTCTTGGAGAGTTAATTACTCACCTACTCCAAGACACTAGCCTGATCTAAATTGGTGTTTCAGAGCCCTAGTAAATAAAAGTTACTACGTCGATTTTACTTTAAGCGTTAATTTTATGGTTTTTCTTTAAAGACAAAAGGTAGCGGAAGTGAAACCAATGGTGTGTAGACTCGACTCAAACCACTACAAAGATGCACCTAAGATGATTTACGCTACTTTTCCTTTTTTCAATGAAATTCTTAACTAAGAGAGTTGAGAGAATGCAAATTTTAAAGAAAACCACTTTCTTAGAAAAGACAATCAAAGAAACAATTCTCTTTATCTTTTCAAGCATACAAACATGACCACTACTTACGTGCACGAAAAAACTCTTTTTCTTTCAAAACTTTTCAAAGCTACTTGAAACAAAACTTTTCAAAGGAGATGTTTTTGTATTTTCTCTTTTTAATTAAGCATATAAACCTATCTTAACAAAAATAATTTCAAAAGCTATAAAATCTATGAAAACTTGACTCACAAGCAAATCAAAAGGGAAAATACTCTAAGCAAACCTAACAAGGCAAAAGCTCACAAAGATGATTCTAGGTTGTTTTACTTGACCAAAATCAAATCAAGGACCAGCTAATGCAGAATCAAAAGACTAGTCAAAACAAAAATCAAATCTTTTTGTTCTTTTTGTAAAATGGAATTCAAGACTTAATCAACAAGCACTTCGAAATTTGCCCAAAGAAACAACTCAATGGTAAGTTGCTCTCATAGGTAGACTTTGTGACAGGTCTGACTTCTTAGAATGCTGACAAAACCAGAGAGATCTAAGGCTTGACAACTTCTACCGCCAAAGTCACTACAAGACCTACTCAAAAATCAAACCCTAGGGCTTACACTTCGATGAAATCCACTAAAACACTCAATGCTATCAAAACAAGTTCAGGTGAAGATCTTTGACAAGGGACTAATGAATCTGGGCAGTAAAAACTAAGAAAAACAAAATCTAAGAGCAAAAAAAACAAAAAATGGAATTTTCTCAAATTTTAGCAGGGGACGCAGGCGACCCGTTAGCACAGGTGCGGGCCCGCTCTGTGCACACAGCGACAGTGCGTCCAGGGACGCACTGTGCAACACTCAGAGGGTGCGTCCTACTGAAAAACTCAAGAAAAACCAAAATGAATCTAATCCTAAGCTAACCCACCCAAAGACAGAGTCACAGAGCCAAAATCAGAAAAATAAATCAATTTTCTCAGAGCAAAGTTCACACAAAGGAAAAGACTTTTCACATCAATGGAATCCCCAGCGGAGTCGCCAATTTGTCACACGGAATCAGTCAATAGTGCGGACATAACCGACCTTCCTAGAAGTCTAAGACATTCTAATGACAAACAAAACAAACTAGAGCTATCCTTCTCTAAACATGCATTATGATATGAGAAATCAAGTGTTTTGTTCTTGCCTTTGTCCAAACGCTGTTGTTGAAGTCCAAGCTTTGTTGATTTGGATGAGCTCCTCCCTTTCTCCAAAACCTGCAATCACCAACAGTCAAACCATTAAATAGCACCTGATTATAACATAAAACAAAGCATATTCAACATATAGACCAAGGAGTACATGAAATAACTCATAAACAACAAGTTATTGAGAAGAATGGACTAATTTGCATTAAAGGTAATCAAAAGGAACCATTACAACCTGAGCCTTGGTGTTGTGCAAGCTCCTTCCAGGGTCCACAAGAGTTCTCCTTTACTTTGACAAAGCTCACCCACTTCCAAATAGAACAAGCAAAGATGGCAATCTCTCCTCACAAGCTTCTAAATGGGAGTCCTAATTCCTGCAGCATTTACCCTTAGAAATGTATAGCTTTCACCTCTACTCCTTCTGGCCCAATGCCTGTATTTATAGTGCTCAAGAGGAAGTTAATCAGGTCCACCATCAATGGGATAATCCCCTCTTTGGATGGGATAGCTCCCCTATTGATGGGATAAGTTCCTCTTTGGTAGGAGTGCATGAACCATCTGGAGGCGCTCAATACACGTCGAACAACCTTCTAGAATGCTATAGAAATGACCACAAGTGACTTTTTAAAGATGAAACTTGCGCATTTTAACCTTTTTAGGGGGACGCACCTGCACCTTTACATACAGAGTGTCCAAAGACGCAGTTTTTGTGAACATTGGGTGCGTCCCCGCAGGTAAGGTTGAGAGAACTTGCGTCCCCAGAGATAAATACATTTAGAAAAAATTTCTCTCTTTTTTGGAGTTTGACATGGAAAGCAGAGGCATAAGACTTGCCTAAGAGGGTAGCATGACTGTTGATAGAGCCATCCTAACTGTGAATAGTCATGGTGACATTTTTTAGTGTAACAGAGGGCCAAGAGAATTATCCTTGACCGGGTCAAGGATCATGTAGTACCACACATAGCCGAGAAGGAAATGACATTTGAGATGTGGGAGGCTCTCAAGAAGCTGTACCAACATACTTATGTGCAAAGAAGAATACTGCTTGAGAATCAAATGAGGTCGTATCAGATGAAGAAGGGACAATTGATTGACACCTTCCTGGGAGGACCAAATGAGATCCAAGATCAGTTGACTACTATAGGGGCGACACCAAATCAGGAACTGATGGTGAGGACAACCCTGAATATTGTCTTAGAAGACTGGGAAGTATTTGTCCAGAGTATACTGGGCAAAGGGACACTTCCACCTTGGGACGAGATGTGGGCAGCTCTTTGCCAGGAAGAGATTAGACGACAGTCGAAGATAGATAGCAGCAGTAAGGGGATCAAAGTCAAGTAGGAGGAGGAAGATGTGGCTCTAGCATCTGAGGGAAAGCAGGAAAAGCGAAAGAAGAAGGATCTCTCCAAAATCAAGTGCTTCCACTCTGGGGAGCTGGGACATTATGTGACCCAATGTCGAAGGAAGAAGAGTAAGGGAGAGTCTTCTAGGCTAAGGTAGCACCAGCACGGGCAGAGAAGGAAGTTTTGACAGACGATGATTCTGCCATGAGTGCACATGCACCACTTGAGCGGAAGTGGTAAGACATCGAGCTATAGCCAGATGAACTACAGGTGATGAGGGGCAGGATCCTCAGGGAACCTAGCCTCTTGGATTATACCTTGTTACGGGAGCCTCGAAGAGGAGTAGCAGGACTGGCTGAGTTGGGTAGAGATGAATGTGGATGGAGCGACAGAGAGAGCTATAGTCCAGGAGTCTCGAGACAGCACAGGGCTAGTAGGTTGTAGCAGTGCGAGAGGCACAAGAGTGTTGCACTAATGCAGGATGGCACAGAGAGGTGTGCAATGGTGCGAGATGCAGGGAGTTGTTGCAATAGCACAAAGATCAGAGAGGGAGAACTTGTCAACAGTAGAGGGAGATTCAGCATTAGTGGGTGTCTCTATCCCAAAAGGTAGGTCAGATTGGGAGATCAGTTACTTACTTCTCAGTAACTGAGTTGCAGTGCAGTAGTGGGCAGCACGATGCAACATGATGAGAGGAGGTGCATTGCGTGTTAGGAAATTCACTGCATAACATAAATAATTATGGAGAGGAATATATATAAGAAAATAACCAGCAACAACCATAAACACATAAACACAAATGTTTCTCTGGGAAAACCCCAAATCTGGGGAAAAACCAAACCATAATGAAATTTCATTATCCTTAGCCAAAATCTTGGCCAATCCGACCAAGTGAGCCTTCACTGCTCACCTCTAGGTCTTTCATTACAATGAAGTCCTTCCAGCTTTTTATAAGTTCCATTACATATAATACCACGGGCAAAATACTATGGGTGCACAATACCATGTGCCCCAAAACCATCATTGTTTAACCTAGTCAACTTTGACTCTATCCCGAGTCAAGTTTACCTAACAATTCCCCTCTTAAACTTGACTTGGGGTTCCTTAACTAACTCCAGCCAAACCTGCTAAGTGAGACAATCCTGTTCACTCTAGCTCTTACCCCCCTCAGAGTTTTTACCCAGGGTATTGTTAACCCAGCATCCCCCCTATCACCTAGGTCTAACCCAAACTTTACCAGTGATCATCGATGGGTACACATGCTTTACCAAGTCTTACAGTAGTATGCCCAAGGGGTACACATGCTTTACCAGGTCTCACAGTAGTATGCCCATTTACATGCAATAGTTTTGACTTCATTAATTTTTTTTTGTTTATTGCTACTGTGATTTTGATCCATCCTTTCTTAATTTGATTTTCTCAAAAACTTCTATCAAATCGCTCCAACTACGAGCCCGAGAACCTCGTAAATTCCAACACCCATGGCCTCACGTAGCAGAAAACGAACAATTTTCGAAGCCGCATGAACAATTTTCTGCTGACCTTCTTTAAATAGCCGCATGAATCTCAAACAATTCCTCAGCATGTTCCAAACCGGTAAATATCGTAAATGCACTGCAATCCCTCGCAGTTACGACACTATCTTCTGCACATTCTCCTCGAGGTTCTTCCACGTACAATTGTTCCACCATTATTTTCCAGACCCAGATCTGTAAAAAGGTTGCATTGATCTCATTAGGCGCTATAAACCCCTGGCATCAAAGAATCTCTTTGAAGCCAATATCTGGCTCTGATACCAGTTGTTAAGAAATTTACTGCATAACATAAATAATTACGAAGAGGAATATATATAAGAAAATAACCAGCAACAACCATAAACACATAAACACAAATTTTTATTTGGGAAAACCCCAAATCTGGGGAAAAACCCAACCATAATGAAATTTCATTATCCTTAGCCAAAACCCTGGCCAATCCAACCAAGTGAGCCTTCACCGCTCACCTCTAGGTCTTTCATTACAATGAAGTGCTTCCAGCTTTTTATAAGCTCCATTACATATAATACCACGGGCAGAATACTATGGGTGCACAATACCATGTGCCCCAAAACCATCATTGTTTAACCTAGTCAACTTTGACTCTATCCCGAGTCAAGTTTACCTAACATTGCGGATGCAGTGCTAGGAGAAAGGACCAGCAGCAGCACAGATGTAGAGGAGTTGTTGTATAGATGTAGCTGTAGCAGTGGCAGAACCATGGACAACAGTACATGATGCAACAGTGCAGAGGATGTTGGGAAAGAAGGCCTAGCATCAACACAGGTACCGATGCCGGATGATCAGAGTAATACTCAGTGAGGAGTATTGCTAGAGCATAGTCCTCGCTAAGAGGGAGTGTTGATTTGTGGTATCATTGGATGTGATCTAGCCACAAAATTTGGTGGAGAGGTTGGGGCACATGAGATCTCCAATACCCAGAAAGGGTTTGGGTAGATTCTAAACAGATCAGGAGATATTAAAATAATTAATATTTTTAATGGAGTCCCTAAGTCTAAACTTAGGGAAAATAAAATATTAATGTGTATTAATATGAATCTGTGTTAGAATGGTCCAAAAGACATGGATCAAGCCAGATCTAATCTTAGCCATTGATTAGGGACTTAATCTTGGTCATTAATATGTCAATACTAAAAGTATAAGAGGAGGCTTGAGGGTCACTTGGAGAAGACACCAGGTGATCAGTGATTCTATTCTCTAGAGCAGGGTTTGCTAAGAGAGATAGAATCTGTGATCAGAGAGCAGCTAAGGGGCATTGAGTATAGAGAGACAGAGAGGCAGAGATAGTGCTGGGAGAGCAGCAGAGCAGCCAGAGATAGTGATGCAACAACAACCAGTGCTCACGCGGGGCCACGCAAAGGCAGCTAAGTGCTACGCAAAGCACCAGAGAGGCCAGCATAGCTGGCGTAGAGGGTTAGAGAGCTAACAGTGGGTCTCCTAGGGCTGACGCAGGCCTATATAGGCTAATGCAAGGCCAGCACTGGGTAAGGAGAGGCTGACGCTGTCCAGATAGGCACACGTTGGGGTTTCTGGGGAAGATTTATGTTGAGTAGCTGCCGGAAGGATTATCTGGGGTTTCAACTAGGACATTTGTCAGAAACTGAGAGGTATTACTACCAAGGAAATTCTCTGTTGGGTAGGTCATTTTCGGCACCCAAATTGTACTTTGATATTTCTTAATAAGAAAACCCTCAAATAGTTGCACCGGTTTTCCCACATTGGGTTTTTTCGACGACATTAGTCCAAAAATAATGGTGTCATATGGTGTGTTTGTTTTTGTTTCTTTTAGTTGTTGATTTGTAATATGTTGAGAATGCACTAGTGTTTATTTTAAGTATTTACATTGTAAATAAATTGTTAAGGAAAATAACAAGTAGGTAGGAATAAATTAGATAAAGTGCATGGAGGGTTTCTAACTAAGTAAACTTAGAAACTTCAACACTGAACCCGAGCCATCTCTGTGTAGGTGTCGCGCACCCCTGTAGCCAGCTTGCGGATGCGCACCTCGACTGGCTCTTCCTCAGGAATGGCCAACTCTGGGACCATTCAGCATGCCTCATCTATGACCTGACTGATTCGTTTGTTTTGCGCGGTAACCTTGGTCACGGGGACGATGGCAGAGTCTCATTGTAGTGCCATCTACTCATTGTTAATCCGCTGCTTTCTGATCACCTGTAAGGCGCGGTTCTCATGGGTCCTCATCTCTGCAATTACTTCATCCTGCAATAGGTGGAGCACCTCGCTAAGGAGCGCTGCCAGATTCAACCCTACTCCCTTGAGGGCGTTGACAGTGGGCTTGTCAGCTTCATTTTCTGTGGTCAGTGCTCCATCAGGTAGCACTATCACACTGGAGACCCTCGCGCACAACATCTCGATAGCTTTTGAAGTGCAAATAGCAAGGCTGGTAGACATCGTGCCATCCTGTGATGAGCGGGTTTGCAGCTTCTACATACCTCTCTGGATAACCCCCAATACTAATTGCTGCTGCCGCTCAAACTTTTGTAGGGCCTCAAAAGTGACATCTCGCACTGTGTCTCCAATGTCGTGCAAGTCATCCTCTGTGAGGGTGATTGGGTCCAATGATGTCTTAGTGGCCTTGGACTTCTTCCTCGACCCTCCTTTCTCTTGTTCCCTTGGATGCTTGATGCGGGCGAACGTCGCCTGTGGGTCTGCGACGTGCTTCTCTGTCTGCTCGTCTGTCTCTTCCTCTGTCTTGGGTGAAGGCGACCTTGTGCCTTTGTCAGGGCCCCACTACTCCACATGTTTGCCTTTTTGTCTGCTTAGCGGCATCGCGCTTCGTCTGGGCCTTCTTAGCGACCTCCTTCTTTCTCTTTTTGGCAAGCTACATCATCTTGAGCTTGGCCTCCTCCTTCTTACATTGCGCGGCAGACTTGCTTCCTCCCACCACCAAGTCTGTTGTAGTGCGCCATTCTGTCAGCAAGCGATCAAGTATTGCATAAATGGAATCAACCATTGCCAGGTAAGGAAAGTCATACCATGTTTGTGCACGGTCCTTCCGCGCCTTGATGGACACATGGTGAAAATATGCCTTAAACATTGTGTAGCCCTGCAAGTTGGAAAACACTGTAGGCAAAAACTGCGGTTTGTGATTGATGGCCATGTGGATGTTCATCTGCATCAAGATCCAGAAGATCTTTTTGTCCTTATTGCATTGTGCATCCTTGGTCACCCATAGCGAAGCGTACTTTGCTGCTTCTGGTAAGTCTGGCGTGACCGAAGGGAATTGACTGTTCTTTGGCAGCTCCCATGCTACCAGCACAATAGACAGTAAGAGCCACACGTAGTGGAACATCTTGATGAGCTCCTGTGCCTTGCGGCAGTTCGCTACGAACTCTCTGCGAAGATAGTCCACCCAATTGAACTGGACTCCTTCGGCGCACTGGGCTGATAGCGCGACGACAGGCGCCGACACTTCATCGGTGCGACACTTCCTCATCACCTTCCCTACCAAAATTTGTGTGGCCACCTTTACAACAGGGTCATTGATGCTTGATATGGAATATCTGCGCAGCTTCTTCACAAGCTTAAATTTCTCTTTCATGGCCTCCACGAGGGCCTACTTGCCACCTTTTTCGCCAAACATCATGGCCAGATTTTCTCCTGTGTAGGGCAACTGTGTGATTCTGTGGATCAATCTGTTAGTGATGGGTATTGATTCCTCTAGCCACAGACACCCATCATGCACCAAGCATAGCAACTGCTTGATGACAAAGACTGTAATCGAGGTGCAGTTGTAGTGTGACACCCATAGCAGGTTGAGCAGACCTGCCTTATCTACTCCTCTAAGCCACCTCTGTGGCTCCAATATGGTCATATCGGTGGTTGTCTTGATAATGCAGCACATCAGTTGCTTGTTTTCCAAATGTGGGAATTTCTCATGGTCAACCAAGTCCTAGTCTTCGAGTTTTAATAGAGGAACCCACCGCAAGTGTGGTCCTTCAAAAACAATCTCATCCGACAACAGAGGGGTTTGCAAGTGGACCCTGTTCTTGTCGATATATTTCGGTACCTTGGTCTTGCCTTTGTGCGGAGGGACGTACTCAGGCAACCAAGTGATAGGGTCAGCACCCTGGGCTTCAACCTGTGCGGTGGGCTTGTCCTTCGGCAACAGAGGAGTGGGATTCAACCACAATTTTTATAGACACTCACGGTTACATTTCTCTTTGTAAGTTTCTTTACTATTTTTCTCTAGCGCATGTATTCCATTTTCTTTCTTGATGTTTACACACACAACGTTTTTCTCTCATCTAGTGTGTTTTCTAATAATTTTTGCAGTCCTTGATCTTTAAATTCATTAGCATGCATTATGTTGATAATTTCTGCAACCCTGAATGGTGCCATGTTTATATATTTTTCAAAATATGCATGCTTCTAAGGTTACCGAAAGGATCAATGATTACAGTTTGGTGTGGTTCTGCTGGAGCTTATTACTGGCAGGTGGCTCATTGAACCAGAATTTGGGGAGAGCAAGAATATTGAACAGAGAGTTGTTGCAAACATGGTAAAAGTTGAATTGGGTAGTGGTGATAAGAGTCACAGGATTGATGGTTATGAAATAGACCACAACCTTGCAATGGTATTTATAACAGGCAAAGCAGTTTCTGAAAAATCTATTAGGTGTTCATTTCAAACTGTAGAATCTCTAGGTTGAGGTGGGTGGGTGCACATGGGAATTCTGTTTTTCTTAGCTTAGCTAGCAGAGTAGTGTGGACTGGAATCAACCTTCTCTTTCCATGTTTGTTTTCTTGTGGGAAGTGAGCTGTCGTTATAAAAGTAGACTTTGGATAAAAAATGGAAGGAAATATTTTAGTTTCATTACTATTTTTTCTCGCACATGTATTCCATTTTCTTTCATCATGTTTACAAACAACGTTTTGCTCTCAACTGGTCAATCTTTGTTCTCAACTCGTGTATTTTTTAACAGGTTTTGCAGTCCTTGATCTGTAAATTCATTGTAATATTCATTCCTGATCAGAAGTGCTTTGTAATATCAATCATTCACTACCTACTATCAGACTTCTTTCTTCCTTAGTTGTGCTTATGCATCTTTTTACTATAAGAAACTGAAAATCCTCATGTGTCTTCTTCTATGGGTAATATTCTTCTAACTTCATGTTCCAGCAGAATTTGGCCACAAATTGCATGGAGGCAAAAGGAGCAACACAATTTGATAGTTGCAACTTGTATGTATATCTGTGTGGGATTCTTGCTGGATGATATTCATTCTTGTTGGAGGATCTTATTTTTTGTATTGAACGTGATTACTAGATGATATCATTCATGTTTATTTACATTTGTTTAACAGGCTATGTGTCAACGTTGAAATGTAAGAAATTGTTCAGTCCTCTTGGATAAGCTTGACATAGTTAACACTATTTGATCCTATTACTGGTATTTGTTCATTCATTGGTGAATTTTTTTTTCTCCAAGGGATATATTTTTGTGTTCATTCCTTGATGATTTATGTTTCTCCAAGGGGGTAGATTTTTGTTGAGAACTGGTCAAAAACAGAGAGTTGTTGCAAACAAGGTAAAATTTGAATTTGGTACTTGTGAAAAGAGTCACAGGTTTGTTGGTTATGAAATAGACCGAAACCTTGCAATGGTATTTAGTATTTACAACGGGAAAAGCAATTTCGGAAAAATCTGCTAGGTGTTCATTTCAAACTGCAGAATATGTAGGGTTATGAAATAGACCGAAACCTTGCAATGGTATTTAGTAATTACAACCGGAAAAGCAGTTTCGGAAAAATCTGCTAGGTGTTCATTTCAAACTACAGAATATGTTGGTTGAAGTGGGTGGGTTAACATGGGAATTTTGCTTTGCTTAGATCAGTTAGCAAAGCAGTGTGGATTGGATTTAGCTTTCTCTCTCACTGTTTGTCTTCTTGGGGAAGTGAGCGGACATTATAAAAGTAGACTTTGGATAGAAAACAAAAGGAAATATTTTAGTGGGTTGGTGCTGACTCCAATAGTTCGAAGAATTTACATCTTCTCCCTAAAAACACCATACATTTCTTTGAATTTCCTCAGAGGATTGAGAACTTTTTTCTCAAAATACCTTGTTGACTCCAATAGTTCGAAGAATTTACATCTTCTCCCTGAAAACACCATACATTTCTCTGAATTGCCACTGAGGATTGAGAACTTTTTTCTCAAAATGCCTTGGCATCTTTTTTTTTCCGTGGAAAAGCCTTGAAATTAAATTGCTTTATATAATTGTCACCTTTCTCTGAAAATGACTTAGAATTTGGAGAAAACGTTTAAATTAAATTGTTTATGAGCATTGACATCTCTTCCCTGAAAATGCCTTATAATTCTCCGAACGGCTCTGGAAAATTGATTTATTTTTTCACTGGAAATGTCTTACAATTTGGAGAATTGTCATGTTTTCTCTGGAAATGCCTTACAATTTGGAGAATTGCCATATTTTCTCTAAAAATGCCTTACAATTCGGAGAATTGATTGCCCTAATCCCAAAAAAGGGTGTGCCAGAGTATTTTCATGATTTTAGACCGATATCATTATGCAATATATCTTTCAAAATCATCACAAAGGTTATTGCTGAAAGAATTAAAGGAACATTAGCCTCCTTTTTATCTAGGAACCAACGCGCTTTTCTGAAGGGCCGCAATATTCTGGATGTTGTGGCTAATACTCAGGAGTGCATGTTCTCTATGTCTTCTCATAATACAGAAGCGGCCATCATGAAAATCGACTTACAAAAAGCATACGACTGCTTAGATTGGGCGTTTATTGAAAGTCTTTTGGCAAAGATTGGTCTAAGATCCAACTCCATCCGATGAATCATGGCTTGCGTAGTGAATGTTAACTATGCGGTTATTATCAATGATATTCCCTCTCATTTTTTTCAAGCAGAGAGAAGCTTGCGTCAGGGATGCCCCCTTTCATCTCTTTTATTCATTCTGGCTATGAACTCCCTAAGCATCCACATCAATAAAGTGGTAGCCGAAAATAATTGCAGACCTATTAAGATTTGCAGGCACAACTTCATTTCGCACAACCTCTTTGTTGATGATATCCTCTTATTTGCAATGTTATGCAGAACATCATGGACATGTTTAAAAGATATTCTCGAAAGATTCCAAAAAGTCTTTGGGCTTTTTATTAACAAATCAAAACCCTTACTCTATCACAATGATACCAATATGGAAGTGGTGAATTGGATTTCTCAGCTTTTTGGGATAGAGTCAAGATCGATCAAGGAAGGCCTCAAATATTTAGGTTTTCATCTTAAAGCTAAAGCTTACACAAGGAATGACTGGCAATGGCTGATAGAAAGATTCTATAAAAAGATATCGGCATGGGAGCATAGATGTCTATCCTTGGCAGGCAGAGTCATCCTTTCTCAATCTGTTTTATTACAGTTGGCGGTCTTTTGGGCCCATTTATTTGTCCTTCCAGCATGCATTATTCAAAAGATGACCAAGATCACGGCAAATTTTATTTGGGGTGGAAAATCTGAACAGAGTAAATTCCATCTCTCCAAAATGGACATTATTTCATTGCCTAAGCATCTCGGGGGATGGGGTTTAATGGATCTGAGGGCTTTTGGGAAGGCCCTATTATGTAAATCGCTCTGGAGAGGCATTTTTGGGGATGGGCCATGGAGTGTTACAGTAAAACAAAAGTATATGAAAGGAAAAAGTCTCGAATATTGGTTCAGAACAGGAGCAATTGGAATTAAACAAGGATCTGCCATATGGCTCAGTCTTAGGAAGGTCGAGAAATATTTCTTGAAGAATCTAAAGTGGAGGATTTTTTCTGGAAACAATATCATAATTGGTTTGGATCCTATTGCATGTTGTCGGGGAAGCATTTCCATTCCAGACAATCTCATTTTTTCCTTTCACAGAATTGGTTATTTTACATGGGACAAGCTTATTTTTGACTGGAGCGGCCATACACCCTTATGGAAGGATGCCTCTGATATCGGCTTGCCAGTCGAATTGAGTTCATCTTGGAACAATGTCAAAGATGCTCTAGTGGCAAGCGGGATTCGCCGTGGAGGGCCAAATGACCACCTAGCATGGTCCTTGTCCAATGATCATATGACAGCTCAAGTAAAAGATATTTATTCTGATATTATTTCTTCTAAGGTTTCGCCTACAAGCTCAAAATTTCTGACGGTCTTCTGGAAATCGGGTTGCCCTCTTAAGATGATTCTTTTCTCATGGTTAGTGTTTAACAATAAGAACCTGACATGGGACAACTTGAGGAAAAGAAGCTGGCATGGCCCAAGCAGGTGTTCGATGTGCGAAGCAGATGAGGAGTCTAATCTTCACATGTTCTTCCAATGCAAATCCTCTCAGCAAATCTGGTATGACCTGGCCATCTCTTTTGGTTTTCCTCATGTTGTTTTTGTTTCTATCCATGCAGCTTTCGAATGGTGGAGCAGGCAAAGGGAGCCTAGGCGTGTTCTCATCATCATTATGTTATGGTGCACATGGAAATGGAGAAATCACAAGGTTTTCAGAGACTCAAAGATCCCCTATAAGTCCATCTTGCATAACATTTTTGCAATCTTTGACTCAATCCCAAAGAAGCTGCCCAAATAGTTGGGGCCCGTCTTATGGCTTTGGCATTTTTTGTCCTCGGTATATATGATGGATATGTTTCAACAAGCTTCTATCAGCATATGCTTTCTTGTGCCTTATTGCTTTGAATCTGAGCCCGGTTCTGGATGTTTTGTATATGGTTCATCCTGTTCTTCTCTCAGTCCTTTTCTGATATAACTATGTGTCTTCTGTTCTAGGTGCTTTTATGCACATCTGTTCTTCATGTTTCCGTCAAGTGATGGTTTTGACTCGTGGCTTCACAAGCTGCTCTTTTTTGTATCTGTATCCTATCATGGTTTTTATATTGACTTAATATAATCTATGAAGCTTTTTTCTCTGAAAAAAAAATCAGAGAATTGACATCATGCTTAAATTGAATTGCTTTGGAAAATTGACATCTTTTCCCTAAAAATGCTTCGGATAATTAACATTTTTTCACTCAAAATTCCTTACAACTTCGAGAATTAACATCTTCTCCCCGAAAAAGCCTTGAATTGTGTGTCGCGTAGACAAAATGGTGCCTCAAAAGTGAATTGCTTCACACAATTGACATCTTTTCCATGAAACTGCCCTGCAATTGAGAGAAAGCGTTCAATTGAATTGCTTCGAAGAATTGCAATCTTTTCCCCGCAAATGCCTTACAATTCTCAGAATTGCTTTGAAGAATTGTAACCTTTTCACTGAAAACGCCGTACAGTTTGGAGAATGGACATCTTTTCCCTGAAAATGCCTTACAATTTGGAGAAAGCCTTCAAATTGAACTGCTTCATAGAGTTGACATCTTTTCCCCTGAAAATGTCTTACAATTTGGAAAAAAACTTCAAATTGAATTTCTTTGGAAAATTGGCATCTTTTACCTGAAAATACCTTGGCACGTGTGTTTTTCCTCACAGCCTTTAGAATGTGAGTGTTTTCCACCTTGCACGGTCAAACAGATAGGCATGTAGCTCACTGAGTCCTCAAGCTGTCCCGACGGTAGGCTGCAGATCTTACTCTACAAGAGCCGAGAACACTAGAGACAAAATAAGCTGAAAATACCTTATAATTCTCCCAACTGCATTGGAAAATTGGCATCTCAGTGTTGTGTAGACAAAATCATGGAAGTATCGTTGAGTGCGCGTTTACTCTTCTTCTATACCCACAACCTCTTTCACTGCCCGTTTTTTAAATTTTTACATGGCAATATCTATGGTCCTAGGACATATATTATGCATTTCTTCTCATATTTTGTTCTCATTAAACGAACTCAAATTTCGTATTTGGATTTGACGGCCATTTAAATGATGTATGCCCCTAGCTATTTAGAAATGATTTGTTTTTATTGTTATCCATCATTCCAATTTAATATGTATCTCACCATAATCATAATGTTGTAAAAAGTTAAAATATTATTCTAATAAAAGTAAGAGTATTTAATTCCAATCTATAATAGTTGTTTTTTTACGTTTTTTTTTACATACAAAGAAAAAGTTACAGCCCAAAATAAATAGGGACATAAGAAAATAAATAAAAGACAAACAACTTTGCATGGTTAATTTATGTGTTTTATGATCTATAACAAAGAATGCTTAAGTTTGTATTTGCAAGCTTGTTTATGGGAAGGAAGGTTTGTGAATGACAAACAAGTTGAGGACTATGAGGATTCTACCATGAAGAGGAGTAGTCTAAGGAGGTATGAATAATCAAGTTTAAGAGCTAGATACTAGAAGAGTTAGAGATGTTGAAGGAGATTCAAGATTGCAATAGGGTTTAGGGTTTCTTTTGTTGTAACTAAGCTAAGGTAGAGTAGAGAGATGACAAGAAAAGATCAAGTGGTGGATTTTAGTTGTAGTCTTCAATAAGGGAAAGTTTTTCGTTCGACACATCACCACGAGACAGGTAAAGCAATTTGGTTCACGAGTCGAGAACCTGTATGCTTTTGAGGTTCAAGATGCATGCAAAGCCTTGAGGAGCAAGGCAACTAATGGATACTTGGTGATTGAGAGGGAGAGACATTACCTCTCAACATGTAGGGCCAAAAGAAGTCTCAGATAATTGTGGAGGAGCCACAATTGGTGAAGTAGCTTCAGGAGGTTGTGGATCAGCCACAACTGGAGAAGCTAAGAGGAGATCGAGTGGAGGCATCTACTCATGCAGAGACCTCTATTAGGGGGGAATTTCGAGATAAGTGGGCAGAGGGATCACATGCATCCATACTTCCAAGTCGGAGGTGGGGCGATGTGGAGTGACAGTCCCAAGAAGGCTGGAATAGGGGCAGGATCATTGAGGTACCTAACCTCTTTGATTAGATCTTGCTACGGGAGCCCCGATGAGGAGTAGCAGGACTAGCTGAGTGAATAGAGACAAATGCGGATGGAGCGACAAAGAGAGCTACAGTTCAGGAATCCCAAGACAGTGCAGAGCTAGCAGGTTACAACAATGTGAGAGGCACAGGAGTGTTGCATCAGTGCTGGATGGCACAGATAGGTGTGCAATGGTGTGAGATGCATGGAGTGTTTCAACAGCTCAGAGGTCACAGAGGGAGCACTTGTCATCGGCAAAGGAAGCTTCAACATCAGAGGATGTTTCTAGCCCAACAAGAAGGTTAGTTGGGAGTTTTTTTGTTTCTAGAGTTGCTGGAGCAATAACACTTGGGAGAAGTGTCGCATGTAGAACATTCCAAAGGTTCAGGATCAGGTTCTAGTTGAATGCCTTTCATGTTGAGAGGGAGTGTTGAAAATGGCAACAAGAAATGCTAAAAATAGAAGTGCTAAAAATAGCACTGCTATAAATAGCAGTTTGGGTACCAGTGTTGGACATAGCAACGAGCAATGAAAAATGGAAGTGCTAAAAATATCATTGCTATAAATAGAATTTTGGGATGGATTCCAATTTTAGTTAGTCCCTAAACTAAAATTGAGAAGTAAAATTCGAATTTGATCTTAGTAGCTGTTTGTAAAATAATTAATTAATTCATCTTGAGTTAATTAGTTGTAGAAAATCAACAGTTATCCCATTGATTGAGGAATTTATCCCTCAGTTAAATAGATAAGGATGAGTTGTAATTAGTTAGCTTAGTTAACTAAGTTAAGTCTAGTTAGATTAGTTCAAATAGTTTGCTGCACTAATTCTGAGTTCAATTAGTTAATGCATGCATGCATGTAACTGCTGCACTTCAGATAACTGAATATTCTCTCATAAATAACTCATGCATGTCAGTTTAGTCAGAGACCCAGTTGAGATCAAAGGATGGGACAATGTACTATCAGTTGGAGGAATTTTCCTATAAAGGAAACTCATCCATGCAAAAGGAATGATCTCCTTCAGGATTGTGCAGTTACTACTGGGCCAAGTGAGCAATGTGAGGTGGGAATTCACATGTGTGGAAGCATTGGACCCCAAGAAAAACTGCAAAAGGAAATAGGAGGCTTGGAGGGCAGAGGAGAAAGTTTGTTAGAGGCATTTGACTGTCTATGAGAAACATAGGGATTATACTGAGAGTTGGTTGGCTTCCAAGCTAAGGCTTTGTGTAATTCTATGACTTTTTTCCACTTGTATGATAATACAGAGTTGGGGTTTTAGGCTGAGGCTTTCCCTGGGTTATTTCTTCTGTGTTATGTGTGAGTGATTTCTCATTCTTAGTTTTATGTGTTCTCTTGATCTTGCTCAATTTGATTAAGCTTCCGCAAAGTGTTGTAGAAGTAGATCTTGTATTTTGCTTTAGTCTATTTCATAATCTGTTGATCTACAGTGGGAATTTCTATAGTAGGGTCCATCAAAAGTATGCAACAAGGGTACTCCTTGGATGAGGAATTAAATTTTGCATCCAACGAGTACTCCTGCTTGAAATTTGAGTAAAACCTTAGGGAGATAAGTTGAACATACGAGTTGAAAAAGTAGTTTTATTATTTTATTATTTTTATTTTTTTAACTCCAAAAATAGTGAATCATCCCCCATGGTTGACATCGTCATCTTGAATCCTATTGGTGCTTATAAAGTTTATTTTGGTTGTACATTTTTCTTAGGAGGCCCATTTTAGACCTCAAAATTCACCTAATGACCAGGTATGATGAATCTAATTTTGTTGATAACAAGCAAAAATAATTTTATCTTATATCTACCCTCTCTATTACATCTCCTCCGAACACATTAGGAAATTGGTTGATTGATAGTGGTGCCTCAAGGCACTTCACTAGGTATAAGGAAGCTCTTTCAAATCTGATTGAAAAGGATACAAATTTGGAAATTATCCTTAGAGACAATGCCACCTATCCCATGAAGGGAGTTGGGAATGTTATTCTTCAATTGAATCAAGGTAACACAATTCATCTACAAGAAGTACTATATTTACCCGATCTAAAGAATAACTTGGTATCTATCTCAACGATGGAGGACAAAGGATTCAAGGTGGCATTCATTGATGGAAATGTATGTATGTGGAATAAAAATTTCAAAGATGAATTTACACTTGGATTCAGGGTTGATAGCCTATATCAAGTTGGAGGAAGTCCATTGGGGGCTATGTCTTGTGACACATCACTTCAATCAGAATTATGTCACTGGATGTTTTCTCATATACATTATAAGGCTCTGCCCGATGTGAGGAAGATGGTGATAGGTATGCCCAAATTTAGAGTAGAACATGAAGGTGTTTGTCAGGGGTGTGCCAAAGGAAATCATAAAAGGGGACCATTCCCCTCAAGTGATAGCAAGACTACTGACATATTGCAATTGGTTCATTCTGATCTATCTAGTATGATGCCTGTGAACTCATTGGGTGAATATTTATACTATGCTATCTTTATGGATGATTTCTCTCGCAATACTTGGATATATTTCTTGAAGAATAAGGATGAAGTATTCTCATGGTTGCGTTCTTTCAAAGCTTTGGTAAAAAATCAAACTGGGAAGAAGATCAAAATATTGAGGACTGATAATGGAACTGAATATGAATCAAATGAGTTCAATAATTATTGTAGAGAAGTTGGCATTAAGAGGGAGACTACTATTGCATATACTCCTGAGAAAAATGGTGTTGCTGAAAGGAGGAATTGTTCTATCGTAGAAGCCACTCGTGCCATGCTTCATGATCAAATCCTTCCAAAGTTCTTATGGGCGGAAGCTGCAAACACTACCATGTATGTTCAAAATAGATTCCCTCATCAAGTGTTGGACTGAAAAACCCTGAAGAAGTTTTCACTGGTAAGAAACATGATGTTTATCACTTTAGAATTTTTGGTAGCCCCATATATTTTCATGTGCCGAAAGAAAAGAGAAGCAAATTGGATGCTTCTGGGAAGAAAGGAACATTTATGGGCTGTAGTAAAAATTCTAAGGCATATAGAATCTATGTGCATGGTCAAAGAGAAGTGGAGATAAGTCATGATGTCACCTTCGATGAGGATGTTTCCCTTGGGAAGATTAGTAACCTTCCTATTCCAAGGAAGGACAAAGAAGAAGACCCAGGAAAGCAGGGAGAACCACAGGATGAGCCAATGCTCAATGTTGAAGGACCCCATTGATCCACCCCTTCATGCACCTCCTCCTAAAAATGGATACCCTCATGGATAAGGGAAACTCGGGAAGATGCTAAGAGACATGTTGCACCTAGGGGGACATTTAGTGAAAGTAAGAAGTTGAATAGGTACCAAGGGTACTTAAATATCATGAGCACCATTGTTCAATCTGAGCCTTTCACATTCGAAGAAGCTGTGAAGCAGAAAGTTTGGAAGGATGCTATGAATGAAGAGTATGAGTTGATTATGAAGAATGATGTCTCGGATGTGGTCCCTAGACCCAAGGACAAATCTGTTGTCACCTCGAAATGGCTCTACAAGATCAAGCATGGAGTTGATGGAAGTGTTGAAAATTTCAAGGCTAGATTTGTTGCTCGAGGATTCTCTCAAAAAGAAGGTGTGGACTACGATGATATATTTTCACCTATTGCCTGATATACCACCATCTATTCGATTATAGCACTTGCTTCTTCACAAGGGTGAAATCTACACCAGATGGATGTCAAGACCGCCTTCTTACATGGTTCAATTAAGGAGGAAGTCTATGTAGAACAACCCGACGGGTTCAAAGTTCAAGATCGTCAGACACATGTATGAAGGTTGAAGAAATCCCTCTATGGGTTGAAGCAAACTCCCCGAGCTTAGTATGAGAGGATCATCAAATATCTGATGAAGTTGGGATTAACGAGAAGTGAAGATGATCTGAACCTTTACTTTAAGGTTGAGAATGATAGACTTCTCATCTTGGTACTTTATATGGATGATCTTTTTCTGGCTGGTAAAGACCCTCTTATTCATAAATGTAAGAGGGAGTTGACTTCCAAATTCGAGATGAAGGACCTAGGACTAATGCATTATTTCCTAGGGTTGGAGGTTTGGCAAAAGCCAGGTGAGATTTTCCTTTCTCAAGGAAAATACATCGTGAAGCTACTTGAAATATTTGGGATGGTGGACTCCAAGTCCATGACTATTCCAATGGAACTTAACTTCAATAAGTTATGCAGAAGTGTTGCTAGGCCTGATTTGGGAAATCCTTCTGAGTATCAACAACTCATGGGGGACTTGATGTTCTTGGTGAACTCCCGTCTAGACATATGTTTTGTAGTGAATACATTGAGTCAGTTTATGGTTGAGCCTCATCACATACATTGGATTGCTGCAAAGAATCTCTTGAGATATATCCAGGGCACAATCACTTATGTGTTGAGATACACTGTTGGGAATGTGAGGCTCCATGGTTACTCTAATGCAAACTGGGCTGGTAGTGTGGGGGATCACAAAACACATCTTGATGTTACTTCTTTCTAGGTTTTACTTCAATATCATGGATGAGCAGGAAGCAGAAGTCTGGTTCCTTGAGCACCTTTAAGGCTAAATACATTGTTGCTAGTATGGCCTCTTGTGAAGTTGTTTGGTTGAGGAAGCTTTTTAGTGAGCTATTTGGACATGTGTTGGATACCATCGTGATCTATTGTGACAACCAAAGTGGGATTCGTATTTTTGAGAATCCCGTGTTTCATGACCACTCCAAGCATATTGATATTAGGTACCACTTTATTCGAGATATGGTACAACGGGGAGCAATAAGGCTTCATCATATTGGGACTGATGATCAAGTCACTGATATTCTTACGAAGCCCCTAGGGAAGCACAAATTATTAACCTTTAGAAAACGACTTGGAGTTGTGGATAGACCCTCTTATGATGGTCCCCTATGAGATGGATGTTGAGTTCTGGGAGCTCCGGGGGGCTTGGGGTACTTCTTGGAGCAATGAGCGACCATCGGGTGAGTGGTTCACCTTCCCCTAGGATACCCCATGTTGAGATATGCATAGGATGAGTAGTTCACCTTCTCCTATGACATATGAGCAGGATGAGTGGTTCACATTCTCCTGCTAGCACATCCTACCCATGCAGTATGGGTCTCATGGGAAGCACCTCTCATCTAACCAATGAGTTGGGAAATGAGGATAGGGACCATAGTACTGGCGATGGATGCATCGTTTATTACTGTACTCCCTATGTTAGGATGTTTGATATTGATCTGGGATCAATGGAAATTGACTTAGGGTCAGTCAAGAGTGGTATGAAACACTTTCAATTATTGGAGATTGACTTCCGATCAGTGGAGAATGTTATAACACATTCTCGATCTTTTCTTCTTTCTTCATGGTTCAACAAAGTAGAGTAGAGAAGAGATAGGGATGGTACAAATTGTCAGACAATTTGGTAGGTGAAGTTCTCCTTAGTTGAGAGGGAGTGTTAAATTTGGAAACTAGGGTCAAACTTCATCTTGGACAACTCATATGATGCCATTGATATTTTTATTGGATTCCTCTCTTTGATAGGTGTAGGATTGATCTAATGATCATCTCATTCTGACATGTAAAAATGGAATCATGAATTTATTTTGTTTATGGACAAATTTTCAAGGTCATCCAACAAATTAATGTAGGCTCAGAAGCCCAACAATCACGTCTATTCATCCTCAACATTTGCAGATAAATACAAGGTGCCTCCTCATTTAGACACTTCACTCACTCACATATAGAGCTCTCCTTCATTGATTGGGTACAAATTTTTGAGGCAGCTCTCCACACATGCGAAGAAGGTTAGTTATGTTCTTGTGTTGACCAACATTGACCAAAGTTGTAGGAAGGGTTTTTGACCAACAAAGTTGACCTGTTTGACTGTGGTTTTGTGAGGGTTATCTCCATTTGGGCAAGCCACATTTTTGGGCATAGAAAACAAGGCAGATCATACTATTTGACCAACATTGACTACAAAAGGGTTTGACTGCAACGTTGACTTTTGTTGACCAAGTTTGATTGGATATTTTCAGACTATTTTTGGGCTGATTTGATTTTCCGTTGGAGGCTGAGTTGACCAAGTTTGACTGAGCTATTTTGGAGGTCAAATTCTACCCTGTTGACCAGCGTTGACTTTCTGATTAAGGATTTATATAGCTGCTATTTGTTGGGACAAATTTCATTGTGATTGGGCAAGTGAATATTGCATATTATACTTTCTCTCTCTCTACTAAACTTTTGAAGAATAATAAGAAGAATTGATCAAAGGGTTCCACACATTGGGGTTTGTCCCTGGCTGATGCCATATCTTGTGTCCTCTTGTCTTGGCTTGTCTTCTACTGTTATTGTTTATGTTCTATCTGCATTTTGCTACCATGTTGATGTGATTGCTAATATGGATATTGATTTTGGGCTAATAATAAAATTGAAGTAAAATTTCTCTTAAGCATAGAACATACCATTGTTATCTATTTTCTTTTTTGCATCTTGGGAACTTCCACTACATTATCAATGTAGCCTTTCAGGCCATATTCATCTAGAAGGAAGGACATCCTCACCTTCTGGATGACATAGTTGGAAGCTCCATCCAACCTATCCTGATCTCTAAGCCCAATAGTGGCCATCTTTGATAATGTCGAAAACTTCCTCTTTCCCAGTGCTTGACTGCTAGTCTGTTATCACACTCCTTACTGGAATGCGTGATCCTCCAATATTCTACTGCCAATCTGCAAATGGATATTCGAACTTCCAAGACTCAAAGTTCCCTGAGGAAAATTTTCCCTCTTTTGTGTGCGCTTTCCTCTTTTCCACCTGACGCTGGTTTTGCTCTATCAAACTGCTGCAAAACCCTTTACAGTAGCTTGGGTTCTACCCAACAAAAAAATCTGAGTTGCTCCTTCTGCCTCTAGAATCACTCAATCTGGAAAATCGAATTTTTCAGCTTCGCTGCTTAGAAAAATCGAACTTCCTCAAGTAATTCGGCCTACCTAGAAAAAGGTTGCCCCGCTCCTTGGAATTTCGGCTTGCTTCTCTTACTGAACAATGAAATTCCTTCTTTCGCCTTTGAGATCTCGACTGATCAACTGCGCTTTGATACCATGTGAAAATTCCAATACCATAATCCTATTGCAGTAATTGGTATTATTTCTCCTAATTGTTAATTAGTTAAACAATTTATGTGCTACGACAAATATTGAAATAAGCACACTGCACCCTTCACAAATAAAATTATGTGGAACAATTATGTATTGGAAATTGAGAAATTCCAACGCACAGAGATAAAATATGAGACAATTATTTTTGAACAAATGTCCCCAGAAAAAATCAACTTGGGAAAACCAGTGCAATAGTGAGGGTTTTTATTATTATCCAAAAATGAAAATCTGAGTATAATCTAGATGCCTGAAATTGGCAATCCACAGCAATAAAATATGGGAAAATTATTGAAGGGAGTTACCCTTTCTCCCAAAGCAATCCTGAAACAACCTTCCTACAGAGAACTTGACCTCCTGAAGCCTTTGTGTCAACCTCTACGCTGCATTGTACAGTCTCTATGATGTCAAACCTCTGACTGGTCTCTAATGAAGTCGTTCTACCTCCTGCTGCTGAGGAATTCATCTCTCTGGCCCTCTAGAACCTCTACCCGACCACTGGAACTTAGAACAAATTTTCTCCCTAACAAATCGAACTACCCTCTCTGAAGTAATTGCGTAGTCCTCTAAGTTACCTCACTAGGAAAACTAAACCCTCTTGCTGCTACTCTCCAGATCTAGAAAAACATCCTCCGGCTCACTGTCCCTGCCCCTCACTCACTTCTTCAATCTCTAGCTTTCTCTCTGACAACTGACTACTGCTACTCAGGAAATCGATCTGCCAAGGAAATCAAACTTCTCAAGTGTCTTCCCACATTGATATCTTCTTATAATTCATTGTTAGAGCACCGACAACCAAGATTAAAACTTAATCAATGGCTAGGATAATCTCTGAATCGATCCATATGAGTTTCTAAATGATTTTAACATTATCTCAATTAATATTGATTAATTAACCATATTCCTTAAGTTTAGACTTAGGAAATATTTAAAAATTGGTTAATAATCTAATTGAGACACTTCTAGGCAGAATTTCTAGAAACGATTTATGGGTTTTGGAGATCTCATGTATTCTAGCCTTTCCACCAAATTTTGTGGCTAGAACACATATGATGCTACAAAAACTAACACTTACTTTATTTTTTTTTTCACTTACTGGTTCACAAATACCCGGGTCAGTGGGTAGCCGCTGCGTCCAGGGTTTTAAACACTGAGTGGACGCCACCCGAAGGGCATCAACACCCCTCGGCCTATTTACTGACCTAACCCCAAGAGCTTTCGGGATTCGACCCTGTGACCTCCCATTGGCGAGGCACTTGATTTGACTGATTGAGCTAACTCTTGGGGCTTAACACTTACTTTATTACTATGAAAATATATGCATTTGTCGACATTAGAATACCATATTGTTTCCCTTTGAAAGCAAATATGTGGAGGATATTTGGTAGAAATGTGATTTTCCATAAAATGTAGATAGGATCTGGGGACCTTGTGGTTCTTTTCCATGGACCCACGTAGTGCTTGGAGGTTGTATTTGGAGGGGTTAGCAAAACAAAACCTAATATACCAAGAATATTAGTGTTAGAGAACCTATGGTTTTGGAGAAAGGCCTACGGGTTCTAGGAGTTTAAGAGGTTTATGGGTTTAGGAGTTGTTGACCAAATTTTGTTAATAGTTTAAGGAAGCAGGGTGCAAATATGTGAAGAAATTTTTTCAAAGTTGAAAGTCATCTGCGAGCATTATGTTATCATTGTAAACCCGATTTCTGCAAGTTGTATTGTAAATGATGCTAGTATGACCGTTTGATTATGTAAGAACTCCTAGGTAAGCCTTTGATTTTGGTGACGAATTTGATCCTAGGAGATTTTTTAACCTCACCGAATTATGTATGTTTTTGAACATGGATAATTGACATAGTTTTTCCTCCATCTTAAACCCAAAGCTAACGTGGAATTTATTGAAAAGGTCTTAGGTGAATCCTAGTGTTATATCGAGTTTTTGTAAAAGTGGTTTGGGAATAATTTAAGCACATTTGGCTAAATATTTTCTTACAACCCATTTAGTCTATACTAAATCATATTGTGTCGCAGAATTGGGTGATTTCATGAGGGTCTCTATGTAAAGGTGTATTCCCCCTTTGAGGGTTGAATTAATTGTAATATTTGATGTAAAAAATATTTTAGTGCATGGTCCCTCATATATAGACACTATAGCTAAAATATATGAGGGTGGAAAAATTATTAATCTCCTCTGGTGTCAATTAATTATTTTTTGGGCAAAAATAAAATTAAATCCTAAGTTGAAAAATTAATTAATTTCGAGTCAAAAATAATTATAAAGAAATTAATATTTCTTCAAGTGGAAAATAATAAAAAATTCGTGGGTCAAAAAGAAATTAATTTTTGGAGGTCCCCTACCAAGGCAATAATGGATATTTTAAGAAAAATTGAGCCATTTGACTTTGGTGGTCAGGTCAAAGCCAAATTATTGAGGAAATTAATCTAAAATAATAATTTTTGGATTAATTAAAAGTGAGTTTTAAGATAATTTCGAATTTTCTCTCAAAATTAAAATTTCGACAGTGGAGATTAAAATATCATAAAGCTATTTTCAATGACCGAGATTATTTTGATGGGGATCAAGCCAACTAGCCATTATTTTCCACTTGGAGGGATTTCTCTATAAATAAAAGTCATTTTGCTTCTATTAGATATCTTTGGATGATGTAAATTTTATAAGGTTGATATTGAGTCATTGCTCCACTAGGAACATTTATGTATCATAATAGAAAGACTTTGGGGTTTAGTTCATGGTGTTTTTATTCCATTGATATGTGGTATGTGCTAGTTATGTGCTTTCCTATATTGTGCTAAAACTTTTATGAACTTGTTATTTCATTTGTCAGCGATGAGAGCATTCTATTGGTAAAATATTTTTTTTTATCTTAGGTGATTTGATTCACCATATGATGTAACAGTTCTACTTGAGAAAAATTATAGAGATTTGCAGGTATGCTAGCCCTTGGGCTCCAAGTTCACAAATTGTGGGGAATAACCAATTGTGCTTGGGCTCTAAGATTTTTATATGGTATTTTAATTTTGTAGGAGGGTTTTTGGCCAATATTCATTTTTGTCAAAAATTATATTCATCCACTGCTATTACTCAAAAAATATTTCTCCAAAAATGTTAATTTTCCACCATTGTATATTTGTAAATAAATTTGTAAATTATTTGTAAAATATTTTGTAAATAATTTCTAACTTTTGTTTTGCAACATCTGGATTTTATTTTTTTTATATATTTGGGGTTTGGGAATTCTTTGATTTATTTTTGCAAGTGAGATTTAAGGCGATTAAGAGAATTTTTGCTGGGGTTTTGAGCTAGATCTATTTGATGGTAAGATCTAGTCTCAATTAAATTTGCAGGCTCAACATTCAACATTCTTGCAACATTGAAAATTTTTGTTTGCAGGTCTTGGGAATTTTTTAGAGGCCTTATCCAAGATGTCCAACCTTCTAAGCCCTAGTTGTCCCTATTTTGGCCTTCTTAGAGGCCTCGACCTCCCTCCAAGAGAGTCATCCAACCTCTTGGAGGCTTTGGTCCCCTACTTTAGCCCTTTTCGCAACCCATTAAGGGTTATTCCCTTGTGCAGTGACCCTTTAGGGCCTACCCACAGTCCCTAAGCGACATCTTGCTTAAGCCACCACCCTTGGAGGGCTTGTGGCAGACCCTATATGCCTCTTTCCCTTAGTCATTAGGCCCTTAGGGCCTTTTCTTAGGAAGTCACAGGCCTTAGAGGCCTTGTAGTTGTAGGTCGTAAGCCTAGGAGGGAATTTAGCCCTAGCCACTAGCCCTTTTGGGAATTTCCTTCCATCGTTGAGGTTTTGTGGGGGTTTTGTAGTCATTTCAACAAAGTTGTGGGGTTTTGCAACCATTTTTTGAGAAACTTTTTGTGATCACAAGCTTGTGGCATTATTAAAAATTATTTGGAATTGGTTTCTAGTAATTTAAATCAAGAAATTTGGGTTAATTTGGCTAACAATTGGTTTTGCAGATTTAATAGCCTCTTGGGCTAGGGTTTCAAGTGCCAAAATTGCCAATCAAGGCCTCAACTGGCCATTAAATCCCTAGTTGCAGTCATAAGAGGGTTGATCCATTGGTTTTAGTTGACAAATTCATGTTGCAGGTCATTGGCCCAAGTCCCAAATCACTTGGAGGACAACTGGTCACCAAACTAGGCCACTAGGCCCAAGGGTTTTCTCTCTTCCTCCATATTTTCTTTTCTATTTTGTTATGAAAATTTGAATCATTTTATCATGGTAGTGTATTCAGTACTAAAACACTCTAAATCTAAGCCTAAATCCACTAATTAATCATATAAGACATTGAAAAATACTCTTAAGTCACTAAAGATTAAATCTTGGATCATATTGATTGCATGCAAGTGGATTTTGTGAGTTGTTTAATTAGTTTTCAGATCTGATTCATATGCTACAACCATCTACATTTGAGCTACAATAGTGATTAAGTTCATAACAATGACATAATAACTCATTAACAATCATATTTTACATTTATATTGTCACTTGTGTTTATTGGGCTTATATTTTTGGGCATAATTCATCATTTTTAAGAGTTGTAACATTAGTTTAAGGTTTGATATAAAAATTTGTAGCAGTGCTAAAAGTGTTGAAGCTTATCTAATTTCACTTGGTTTATGTTCCTTACATTTTATGAAACTTGGATAAGCATTTAATTGTGTGATTGGGTCATTTTTCTATTGCTGCAATCTCATGTTTATTGGCTGATCTATAGTTTTGTTTTACACCATTGACATCTATTTTCACTCTTGCATTATCTCACATAAGTGCTCTAATTAATTGATAAGTGCCTTGGCTAATTGTTCTAAGTGACATTGTGGATAAATGCTCTATTTCCATTGGATAAGTGAATTTATGGTTCATGATTAAATTGAATATCTCTTTTGGGTAAGGCATTTGATTCTATCTCTTGTATCTCTAATTCGCATCTTTGTTGATTTATTGATTTTAAATCTTGAAGTTTCTAATTGTATCAAAGTAGCATAGATCTTGTCTATTGATATTGTTGGTCACATTTTCTGGCACCGTTAAGTAAATCAATTTTTCTCTTGAGGTTGAGATTGTTGTTCATCTAATCGTCTAAGTATTTCATTCTTAGTAATTGAAAGATCATTATAATTGAATACTTAAGTCATTAAGTAATCTCACCTCAAGAACACTCATCATATTGAATTTTCATCCTAGGCCTAGTCTTGCATTAATTAACTAACCTTCAAGAATAAGCTTGGTTGATAGACATATAGGGCCACCCTTCCTCTTTTTAGTTGGCGAAGGATAGACCCTCTCTAGTGGTTAACATGGTGACCTTGCAGTCGTTAGATCCATAGTCTCTGCAACACCAAAGGCACCGAGTCGTTAGATTTTAAATGGAGGTATCATTAACCAATCCATTGCTTTCTTTCCCTTGACTTCTCTCTACAACCTACTTTATAGACTAGCCTAAAAAAAACTAAGGATTAAATGATTCACTTAGCTAGACATATAATTAAAATTAACCAAGATTTTGCATCTCATATAGGATAACAAAGAATCTCCAAAGAAACAACTGTTCATTCGGTCATTTGGTATAAATTGATATAAAGCAAGTAGTTTATTCCATAAGGCATTGGTCTCACACGATAATCTAATCTAATATTTAAAACTTGCTTAAATCAACCAAGTGGCTAGGCCATTCAGTTATGTCTCCCAAACTCATTGGTTGCCAACAAGTCTTGTATCTTCATATTTCATAGGGACTACCCCGCATAGCTTGCTGTTGGGATACAACTAGAACGGAGAGGGCAGAGATCAGGGTGATATCCCCTGCCCTGAGTCATTTTCGTATTTGATTTGTACAATTCGGGTGAGAACAAGGGTCAAGGGTTAAGTGTAAAGGGTAAAGGTTTGGGTCTTAGGGGATTTAGGGGTTAAGGGATTGAGGGCTAGGGGATTGAGGTCTAGGGGGTTTAGGGGTTAGAGGTGTAACAACCCTTGGTTGATTTTCCATGAAAATAAAATAAGACCAAGGTCATGGGACATGTATTCCAAGTTGAATGGTGGACAAACATTGTAGTGGGAACCACTTGTGGTTTAATAATGGTATTGTAGTGGACAAAGAAACAATAAATGATATTTAATTATGAAAATAAAGGAAAATAGGAGAAACAGAAAGTGAAGAGACACAAATTTGCATGCAAGGGAAATTCGAGGGAAAATGAAGAAAAATGAGACATCACTGATAAAAAGGCATCAAAGAATCAATTGCTAGCTTTTTGAAAATTTTTACCTTAGATCTTGTTCATTATCTAATACTCTTGCACACTGGGAGCATTTTTGGAGCATCTTAGCATTCACTTGGATTGGAGAAAGAAAGCAAAGGACAAGCAAGGAATTAAAAGGAAGCACAAGGAGATAGTTAGATCAACAACTACAATATGATTACTTTGTAGGTAACATGTTTCATGCTTAGTCTCCTTGTAGTTTTTTGGATGCATGGTATATGATTGTAGTTCCTTGGTTATGTGTTGTCATTGGCATGGACATTTTTTTGGATTGACAATAGTTTCAGCCTTGCTTTTCCATTTTCTGGATAGCCATGATGTAGAAGGTTCCCCATTTGGATTTTCTGATTAGTTATTGTAGAAATTTTGAATAATAAACACATATTCAACGGAGATTATCCTGATCATGTACTATTGTGGAATACATACACAATACATAAGCTCCTCTACGTTGATCATCAATTTAGCAGCATCAATAATAATAAAACATCAATAGCATGCACACATTAACACAGTATGTCACCCGGGGAAAGATTATAGCTGAAAACCCCACACTATCTGTATATTAATGATTGAGAACATGTAACATTACATAGTCAATACTCCTCTCAAGTATCCAGCACTATCTCCACCTGTTACACACAAAGCATCTCAGACCCAAACAAGTCACAAGTTCAAATCTGCTCCACTGCTTTGCCTGCCTCTATTGCATAAAACTGCTGAGAATCACTCACACTGGAAATCACGTGAGCACAGGCTATTCTACTGGGTAAATCAATGCAATACTCATTGGCATACTCAATACATTGCTTGTGCAAATCCTCATGCACAACTATAGTGACAACTGATAGCAATCTCATCCTCTAACACCTGTCCCTGTTGAACTGTACATGCATTGACATGCAACTGAGTTAACTGATGTATTCTTTAGTTGCATTATGAGTTAATAATTAGTTTAACAACTCATCATTAGTCTATTTGTAGTTAGACTAATTACAACTAGTTTAACCAAGTCAAACTGAACACAACTCCATCAACTCCACCAAACTCAACTGCTTGAGTTCTAACTGAAGTCTTGCATGCAACAACTCAACTGACCCACAAAGAAAGCGTATTTCCTTCTGACAGCTACATGTGCCACATATGTAGCTCAAATTGAAGTGCTCCAAGAGAATAAGATAAAGTTTATAGTCTAAATATTATTATGAGACAATAATATTTGACTTTTCTATTTTTGACTAGCAGTCTAAAAATAGACTCTGATCACTCTTGCTGTGATCACTCCTGCTGTGATCCAAAAATAGACTTTGTGCCATAATTTGCCTGCGGGTCCACTTAGTGAAGGCGACTCCTTTCCACTAATCTCCATCATCTTGTTGCGTTCTCAACACTCCCTCTCAACAAGATATGGATTATCAGCAACCCCTATCCTGCCTCGATGGTATTCGAATTTGCTCCTAGTGAGCACCTTCGTCAAGATATCAACATCCTGATCCTTCGTTGGAATGTATGAAAGTAACATGATTCTCCACTGCACACAATCTCTGATATGATGGTACCTGATGTCAATATGCTTAGATCTTTCATGAAATACAGGATTAGCCGAGAGTTTAATGCAACTCTGGTTATCACAGTAAATCACAGTAGGATCCAAATGAGAACCGAACAAACCAACCAGAATCTTCCTCATCCATATAGCCTCGCATGCAGCCAAACTTGCTGCCATATACTCGGCCTCTGCTGAATTGAGTGCCACGGATCTCTGTTTCCTTCTGTACCAAGAAACTGTTGTCGACCCGATACTGAAGATCCCTCCTGATGTGCTCTTTCTGTCCGTTGGGCTCCCTGCCCAATCTGCATCCGTGAAGCCACATAGCTTTACCTCATCCTCCTGTCTGTACCACAATCCATATCCTGATGTGCCTCTCAAATAACACAATACATGCTTGCCCGCCTTCCAGAAGAGCTTGGTAGGCTTAACCATAGCTTGTGAAATCTGGTTAACTGCATAGCATATATTGGGTCGTGTATTGACCAGATACATAAGCGACCCCACCAACTGTCGATAAACAGTGGCATCCACTTCTTCTGCCAAAGTGGCATCCTCCTTCCTCCAACCTCCAAGAAGAGGAGTATTAACAGGCTTGCAGCCTTGCATGTTGAACTTCTCCAGTATCTCCCGAGCATACTTACCCTGAGAAACAAATAGTCCACCACTGCGCTGCCAAATTTCCAATCCCAGTAAATAATGAAGGAGGCCCAAGTCCTTCATCTCAAACTCCTTAGCAAGATCATCCTTGCATGAAAGTATCAACAGCTCATCACCCGTTAGAATCAAATCATCTACATAAAGTACAATGATAAGCAACTTACCCTCCACCACAATCTGGTATAGATTGGGATCCGCCTGAGCTCTTGGAGAATCCAAGTCCGGTGAAATAGCTGTCTATCAGTGTGTACCAAGCACGTGGTGCTTGCTTCAACCCATACAACGCTCTCTTGAGCCTGCACACATGTGACTCGCTGCTGAAGACCTCAAAGCCTTCGAGCTGCTCAATGTACACCTCCTCCTCAATGACTCCGTTGAGGAACGTAGTCTTCACATCCATCTAATGAATGTGCCATCCCATCTGCGCTGAGAGAGCAAGAATCGTCTGTATGGAAGAATACCTTGCGATAGGTGCAAAGGTCTCCTCATAATCGACCCCCTCTATCTGTGAAAAGACTCGGGCAACAAATCTTGCCTTGTACTTCTCCACACTCCCATTAGCTGCCTGCTTAACTTTGTAGATCCATCTCAAACCCACCACTAATTTCCCTTTCAGTCTAGGAACAATATCCCATGCACTGTTTCTGACAATAGAATCATACTCTTCCACCATGGCGTCTACCGATGCGAGATCCTCCACAACTTCCTCGAAAGAGGATGGCTCAATCACAACACACTTGCTCATAAGAGCCATGTATCTAGTGTACTGATCAGGTGACTGTCTCTGCGTACATTGGGCTGTAGGTGGTCCTACAACTTTCTCTGCATCTTGAGCCAGTCGCTCAGCTTATGTCAAGCGCTTTTTCCCTCTGATGGTTGGCACTGCATGAGTGGTCTCTTCCACTCCATGAACCTCATCTTGTGGCTGATCCACGTCCTGAAGCTCATCCTTAGGAACTAATAGCTCCTCATCTGCATGCAAGTGTAGCTCCCTCTCAAGCGAACACTTCATGGCTTTCTCCTCTTGAAATTTTATATCCCGTCGCACAACAGTTTTACCATTGTCTGGAAAATACACACGATAGTTGTTGGGCGTATCAGTGTACCCCACAAATATCCCAACCTCTGCGGTCAGCTCCAACTTCTTCCTGACATCCTTCGTCACATGCATGTAAACGTTAGCACCAAAAATCCTCAAATGAGAAATATCAGGCTTCTTACCAGAATAAGCCTCCTCGGGTGTACTCATGCCAAGTATCCTGTGAGGACAACGGTTTTTCACATAAACTGTTGTATTGCATGCTTCCGCCCACAAGTGAAGAGGTAGGCCCTAATCATGCAACATCACCCGTGCATCACCCACGATCATTCTATTCTTCTGCTCAACAACCCCGTTCTGTTGTGGGTTATGGGGAGCTATGAGCTCTCTTCGAATTCCTTCTGCCTTGCAGAAATCCTTGAACTCGTCAGAGATGTATTCACCACCATTATCTCTCCTAAGAGACTTCACCTTCTTCCCCGACTCCTTCTCGACCAGTGCTTTGAATTCACAGAAATTTGAATATGTCTCGCTCTTCTTCTGCATGAAGAAGATCCAGCACTTACGAGAGAAATCATCAACAAAAATCACATAATACCTGTGTTTTGATGTCGAAGCAACTGAGAAAGGTCCACACACGTCTGTGTGAATTCTCTCAAGGAGTCGTGGCGCGACTATCCTTCTCGTGAAAGGTGGCTTTCACAAACTTTTCCCAAAGTACACCCCTTGCACTTATCTGACTGCGCAAGAGTGCCTTTAGGAAGCCCCGTAGTGATCTGCTACAGTATCTTCAAGGCTCCATGGTGAAGGTGACCCAATCTCCTGTGCCAAAACTCGCCATCATCCCGGCTCACCAATCCTTCTGCCTTGCATGCCATTGCTGCGCATCCATCTACATGCAACTGATAAAGGTTCCTCACTCGAACCCCTATCTTCCAGGTTTCACCAGTTGTCTTGCTTCGCAGGAAAGCCTTTCCTTCGCTAAAAACAACATCATACCCCTTGTCTTCTAACATTGTCACAGAGATAAGATTCTTCTTCAATCCTGGAACATGCATCACTTCCTTCAATACGAAGGATTTACCAGACTCCCTCTCAAAGGAAATGGTACCGATACCAGTCGCACTGTATCTACCATCATCGCCCATCTCGATGTGCACTCCAAGATCTTTTTCCTCCATATCAGAAAACAAATCTCAATCTCCCGTCATGTGAAAAGATGCACCACTATCCAAGAACCACACCGATCCCATCACACTTGAAACCAAGAATGCGATCAATGAAAAATCAAGCTCAAACTGCGAGGCTAGAGCCTCTCCTGCTGCAGATCCAACAACCTACTTGTTCTTCTTCTTCTGCAGATATTTAGTGGCATAGTGTCCGTCTGGTGACAGTGAAAACACTTCACCTTGGACATGTCCTGCTTCTTGCCTTTCGCACCAGACTGAGAAGCTTTCTTTCTCTTCCCCTTCTTTGATTTGGCAGCCAAAACGCAATTTTCTTCATCAGCTCCCTTTGATGAAGATCCGTCCCTGGTACTCCACCTGATCTCCTCCTGCACAAGATCTGACCACAGTCTTTCCCATCCTGGCAATTTCTCCCGACCATTGACAGAGTCCTAATAGGAATGCCAACTCTTTAGAAGACCAAGGAGAGCCAAGATCACCAAGTCCTCATCATCGGCAATAACTCCCACACTTCCCAGCTCATCTCGACACTGAGTGAACTTCGTGAGATACTTGGGCATACTGTCACCCTTCTCGCATTTGATGTTTCTGAGTTTATCTTTGAGCGCCAGCTTCCTCCGATCGCTCTTGCTTTGGAATAGATCTATTAACGCTTTCCACATCAAGTATGGAGAAGCCTTTCCATGCAAGCTGGACATAATGTGATCCTTCACGCCGTCCAACATAATCCTTCAACACTTTTTTGTCTTCTTTTGCCAAGCATCAGCTTGAGTAGCATCAGTGGGCTTTGGAACATCAGTCTCTATGAACTCCTTCAGCCCATTATCATCCAATACTGCCTCCATCCTGTCCTTCAATGCAATATAGTTTGAGCTGCCCTCAAGAGCATACTCCAATCGCAATCCGTTGAAAGACATTGCTTCTTTGACACCAAGAAAACACTGCACCAAATTCGAATTCCACCAGCTCCAAACTCAACCGCCTCAGATCTAAGATTCGCGAGAACAAAGTATTTCTCGTATAGAGATTGACTGTATGGGCATTCACCGGATATCTCACCTTCCAAAGGAAGGATGAATCCAGAGGCTACCTGGCCCGATTATAGACTCTGCCTGAAGAAATAAGATGTAAACACTTCCTGAATAGTAGATCTGATGATCAATAGCTCCGATACCATGTAGAAATTTTGAATAATAAACACATATTCAACATAGATTATCCTAATCATGTACTATTGGGGAATACATACACAATACATAAGCTCCTCTATGTTGATCATCAATTTAGCAACATCAATAACAATAAAACATCAATAGCATGCACACATTAACATAGTATGTCACCCGGGGAAAGCTTATAGCTGAAAACCCCACACTATCTGTATATTAATCATTGAGAACATGTAACATTACATAGTCAATACTCCTCTCAAGTATCCAACACTATCTCCACCTGTTACACACAAACCAGCTCAGACCCAAACAAGTCACAAGTTCAAATCTGCTCCACTGCTTTGCCTGCCTCTATTGCATATACCTGCTGAGAATCACTCACACTGGAAATAACGTGAGCACAGTCTATTCTACTGGGAAAATCAACGCAATACTCATTGGCATACTCAATATGTTGGTTGTGCAAATCCTCATGCACAACTATAGTCACAACTGATAGCAATCTCATCCTCTAACACCTGTCCTTGTTGAACTGTACATGCACTGACATGCAACTGATTTAACTGATGTATTCTTTAGTTGCATTATGAGTTGATAATTATTTTAACAACTCATCATTAGTCTATTTGCAGTTAGACTAATTACAACTAGTTTAACCAAGTCAAACTGAACACAACTCCATCAACTCCACAATCAACTCCACCAAACTCAACTTCTTGAGTTCTAACTGAAGTCCTGCATGCAACAACTCAACTGACCCACAAAGAAAGCATATTTCCTTCTGACAGCTACATGTGCCACATTTGTAGCTCAAACTAAAGTGCTCCAAGAGAATAAGATAAAGTTTATAGTCTAAATATTATTATGAGACAATAATATTTGACTTTTCTATTTTTGACTAGCAATCTAAAAATAGACTCTGATCACTCCTGTTGTGATCACTCCTACTGTGATCACTCCTGCTGTGATCCAAAAATAGACTTTGTGCCATAATTTTCCTGCAGGCCCACTTAGTGAAGGCAACTCCTTTCCACTAAGCTCCATCATCTTGTTGCATTCTCAACAGTTATCATGTTCCTTATGGTTATCGGTTAGGATGGGATCTTTGTAGCCCTGTAACAGCTTCGGTCCCTGGAGGCCATAGGTTGAGATGGAATCTCTGGAGCCCTAGACAACTTGGGAAGAGAGTCGGTGATTTATGGACTGTATAGGTGAGATCATTGTGGTTGAGGGTTAAGGTGGTTTGGGCCTCTGAAAGATCTGGTTGGTTCTATTTTGGTTAACGCTTATGATTCCACATTCATGCTTGGAATATTGTGGAGGTGTGATTCACTGGAAGGGAGGTTTGGTTCAGGCCAATCTATGGTCGGGTGGTATGTAAAAGTCCCTGAATTAGTTGGAATTTTCATATGTTAATATGAGCTATTTTTCTATTGTGTTCTATGAGCACTTGTACTAATTATTATGGTGATCTTATGGCTAGATTCCTCATGGTTTCTATCCTACTTATATGTTTGTTATATGCATGGTTCTATTATGTGCTCTAGCTATGGCTCTTGTTCATGATTTGATAAATTATTAGATGGTCGTTGAATGGATGGAACAACAAGAGTTTTTGCAGTTAGTTGAGAGGGCATTGATCCTTCTTGGTGATTCTCAGATGAAGTTTAGAAGTTTATGATCAAATATGCATTCATGACCTGTAGCTTATATTCTTACTATCTATTTGATGAAATGTTTATCTTGCATTAGGCATGTATTGGTCAATATCTTCCTCAAGTTTTTATTGTTTAGCATTGTTATCATCATTGTAATGATTCTCAAAAGTTACAGGTAGTTCTGGGTAGTGGTCTGTGTTGGAGAAAGTGTAACTAGGTTTGGTCTTCATAATGACATGATCTTTGTAAACAATGAAATGAAAGAAATAAAATAATTTTTTTATGGCTTGTTGCATGGGTTTCATGAGCAAGAAGTTTATTTGTTAGTGGATCCCATTGAGACCCTTAAGATTTATTAATATGTCAAAGATTCAATGTCACATATGAAGAATCTCTTCTTGAGCATCTGTGTAATGTATACAAGTCTATAAAAATGTCTAACAACCCTCCAAACACAAGCACAATCCTCTTGAAGAAGTCGACCAACAAAATGAATAAAATGTAGCCATGTCGGCCCAAATAAGATGACACATCTCTTCGTTGGTTCATGTCGCTAAATATGGAGGACAAACTAATATATATACCCAACTAGGGTCTACACAAAACAGAGGCACAAAAACTCGGATTCTTTGAATTCTTCGGATGGGTATAGGTCTGAAATCCGCATTACAGGAGGGCAGGTAATCTCGGATGCCACAGTGATGAAACTTTGGAATTTTTTTTATGGTGAAGTATGCAGATACCTTGGTACAGTCTTGGTAATAACTATTTGTAGTGCAATCTTAATGATGGTCTTGACATACTAAAGACGCAGTCATAGTCTCGACATACACATTAGAAGAAGGATCTTGGTAACAATCACTATCTCAGTGTACATATTAGATGCAGTCACAGTCTTAGTGATCACCGTCTCACAGTCTTGGTGCATTTATGATGAAGAGGATCTTTGTGATCATTCAGTCTCGACATGCCTTCTAGACACAATCATGATCCCAATATAGTTGCAATCATGGTCTCAATGGTGTTCTAACGAAGATCTTCATGAAGTAATGATCTTAGTGTAGCAAGGTGCAACAAAGATGTAATAGCAATCAAGATCTCGGTGATGTAGTAGAGATGGCCTCAGTGTTATAGTAATGATGATGATCTTAATAGTGACAAAGAAGAGGATTTGTGTCTTGGTCTTGGAGTGGCTAAATAGGTCAAGGGTCATGATCTTGGTATTTGTCAATTGGAATCTCTATAAGAAGAATTTTTTGCGGGTTTTTCTCTCAAAGAGTGAGAGGTTTTGGCCCTGGTAGAAAGGCAATATCTTGTGTTCTTGTCTCTTTTGATTTGGTAGCTATTTGATGAACTAAGAAGACACACTGTAATAATAACAAGTGAAGATTGTGCTAAGATGAAAAAGTTAAAAACACCTCATAAATAGTTATCATTACTAGAAGAATATCTTTAAATCTAATTTCCCTAGATTCTTCAACAGTCTGGAGGCTATCCTGAAAAAGTGGCATAGATCTCATGACCGCATGCATAGAACTAGGGAATCTTGGTCATAACAGCATGTAGGCAGGGTTATGGGTGTGATTGGAGCCTCATAACCACATGCACAGTGTGTCAATGGTTCAATTGGAGTGTTAGCCTTATGAAAAGTAGTTATAGCTTAGGGATTGATCACTTAGGGTGGTTGCTAGGATCCTGAGTGATCTATAGTCTCTGAGGGATGTCAGTTTGTTTCCAGTTTGTAGGCCCCACTTCCATAACTGGAACTTGGAGGTCGGGTCATATCATAGTGACACTCAACTCATGTTTACCTTGGAGAGCTTGTAAAAGTGGGAGGAGGCATTACAGAGTGGTATCAGAGCGAGGTTGCAACATTGGACGTCGAGGTAAATGTGATTTTTATGCATGCATGTCAGTTGTATATGTGTCTACTATGCATGCATTATGATGGTCATGAGTATTATGCATGTGGTCATTATTGAAATTTTGTGTTATCATGCATGATGTTGATATGTTGATGTCATTATGTATCTATATCGTGTTAATCTGGATTGATTGTGGAGACAAGATAGCCTCTCATGAAATACACTGAGGTATGATTTTGATTGTCTCTATTTGGTTTATCTAACGTGACATGTTTGTGGGAGATAAAAGATCAAAGATGAAGAGAAAAATGGTGGACTACAGTTCACATGACTCCCCTTATAGGCCTGATATGAATTCTATGCAATGGGAAAGGTTAGTTGGGCAGCAAGGAGAAGAGTACTCTCCTGATTTAGTAGATACATTGAGAAATTTGAAGGTATAAATTAGAAGTTACAAGGTAGATAAGGGAAAGTTGATTGAGGCACAAGAAAGGGTTTCCAAAGCTAGAGAAAAGCAAGCAAATGTTAATGCAGTAATCCATCAGAGCCTTTCAGATTTGCAAAAGCAGGGACAACTGGGGATTAGTCAGGGATAGGAAGAAAAGACAAATGGGGCATATGGAAGCAGGTCTCATAGAGGACACAAGTTAGACAGGGATGACATAGTCAGGGGTGGTAGGGCTTTAGATACACATGACATGTGGGACAACACTCATGGATTTTATTCTAGCTTTGGTTCAAAGAGATATCATCATCATTATCACCATTATCCTTATAGGAGGAGTGAGAGGGGGTACTTTCCAGAAGAGTTCAAGAAATCCAAGCCTCCTACTTTTTATGGGGATGTGAATAAGTCAAAAGATGCATAAGCATGGCTGCTTGAGATGAATAAGTTCTTCATATTGCGTGATTATTCAAATAATATGAAGGCCAATATAACTATCTTCAGTTTCAAGGGAAAAACAAATATCTGGTGGGAAGATGTGAAGCGTGTCAAAGGAATCAGGGAAGAGGAGCTAAGTTGGTATGTATTTAAAAGACTCTTCATGAAGAAGTATTTGTCTGAGAGATATTATGACAAAAAGGCCAAAGAATTATACGAGCTCAAGATTGTTTCCATGACAACTGAAGAGTACACAACCAAGTTTCTAGAGTTGTTGAGGTATGTGTCCTACCTCAAGGATGAGAAGACAAAGTTCCAAAGATTCATTAGTGGATTTCCTTTAGCATTTAAATATTGAATTGAGTATGATTAACCTTGATTGTTGGAGGAACTCATCGGGAAGTTGAAGCATTGTTATGAGTAGTCTAAGTGAAAGTCTGAGCCTAAGCGGGATTGGAAAGGTAATGAGAAGACTAAAGGGAAGTGGCCTCAAAAGCGAGGAAGACCTCAGGATGTGAGTGACAAGGAGAATGTATCACCTTCTAAGAAGTTCACTGCAGTTGAGAAAGGACATGGATCTCAGCCCGAGGAGAAAAATAACAATGATGGAAGAAAGCCTTTGAGGTGTTGGACTTGTGGTGGAGACCATCACAAGAGTGAGTTCCCATCACACCAGGGTGGCAGGCGTTAGATTTATAGTGCTCAAGAGGCATAGACATTTGGAAATGTTGGTCAAAGTATTCCTCAAAATCATGCGACAGTCGATAACAAACATACATATCATCGAGAAACCATTATTAGGATGAAAGGTAAGCTCCATAATCAAGTTGTTTCCATTTTGATTGATCTTGGATCTAATTATGGTTGTATCAATCTTGACATGGTGAATAATTGTTGCTTGAATAAAAAAGTGCATGCAGAATCTTGGTTGGTGCAGTTGGCTACAAGGACCAAGAGAAGAGTTTATCATTGGGTGAGATCTTGTGTATTTGAGCTGAATGGTAGGCCTACATCAACACATCTAAATGTACTTCCTTTGGGTTAATATAGTATGATTTTGGCCATGGATTGGTTGTTCATTCATAGGACCAAGGTAGACTACTATGACAAGGCTATTGAGTGTCAGGATGATGATGGGGAAAGTAGATTCTTCCAGGGAAAGAAGAAACCTACATTCATGAGAATGGGTACAACTATTCAAGCAAAGTGCAGTTGCAGGAACGAATGTGTATTGTTTGCGGTTCACATTTCCAATGATAAAGGGAAGTTTGTCAAGGATGATGAAGTGATGAAGAGATACCCTGTCTTGCAATAGTTCCAAGATGTGTTTCCTGTAGAGATTCTAGAGTTGCCTCCTCATAGAGAGGTGGACTTTTCTATTGAGTTGATGACGGGAGCAACACCAACATCTAAGGCACCATACAAGATGAGTACTCCATAGTTGGTGGAATTGAAGTTGCAGCGTAAAGAGATGCTTGATAGAGGATACATAAGACCAAGTGTGTTATCTTGGGGTGAACTAGTGTTGTTTGTAAAGAATAAGGACAATACCATTAGATTGTGCATTGATTATAGACGGCTAAACAAGGTGACTATCAATAACATGTATCTATTGTCACAAATTGATGATTTGTTTGATCAGTTCAAGGGAGCTATAGTGTTTTCAAAGATTGATTTGAGATTAGGATATCATTAGGTGTGCGTGAAAGAAGAAGACATCTACAAGGCTGCATTTCACACGAGGTATAAACATTAAGAGTTTATGGTGGTTCCTTTTGGTCTTACCAATGCTCCAACCAACTTCATGTGTTTGATGAACAATGTGTTACGTTCTTACTTGGACAAGTTTGTGATAGTGTTTATTGTTGATATATTGATATACTCTAATAATGAGGAAGAGCATGCAAAGCACCTGACAAAAATGTTGAGATTTTTGAGAGAGCATCAGTTGTATGCCAAACTCATCTAGTACAGTTTCTTTTAGTCTTAGATTCGCTACTTGGGACATGTTGTTTCCAAGGAAGGGATAGCAATGGACCCAAAAAATATTAAAGCTATCATGGAGTGGCCAACTCCTAGGAATGTGGATGAGGTCAGATCATTCATGGGACTGACAGGTTATTCCAAGAGGTTCATCGAGAACTTCTCAAGGATTGGTTATCCCATCACATCCTTGCAAATGAAAGGGAAGAATTTTAAATGGACTAAGCAGTATGCAACTAGTTTTGAGTTATTGAAGCACTTGCCTACAAATGATCTAGCCTTGAAGATTGCAGACCCTGATAAGGAGTTTGTGGTTTGTACAAATGCTTGCAAGGAAGGACTTTGTGGAGTCTTGATGCAGGAATAACAGGGCGTATGCTATGAGTCAAGAAAGTTGAATGAGCATGAGCGGAACTATGTGACTCAAGATCTTGAGATTAAAGCTATCATTCATGCATTGAAGATGTGGAGACATTATCTTCTTGGTTGGAGGTTCTTCTTGATGAGTAATCATAGTGGGATAAGATACTTGTTTGAACAACCCAATCTGAATTCCAGGCAAGCTAGATGGTTGAATACCCTTAGTGAGTTTGACTTTGAGATCAAGTACATCAAGGGCATGGAGAACAAGGTTGTAGATCCTCTTAGTAGGAGAGTGTAGATGAATAATATTTCAGCTATGAGTTCATATGGTACAGATTTACAGGAGCGATCTTGCATGCGAGGCAACATTATGAGAGGTATCAGTAGCTAAAGAAAATATTTCAACAACAAGGTGAAGGTCATAGGGATGAGAAGTATCACCTCACAGTAGATGTCTTGGTGAGATTCAGGAACAAGATTTATGTGCCAGATACCAATGAGTTGAAGAAACTCATCTTGAGGGAGTTTCATGTCAAGTCGTATTGAGGCCACTCAGGATACCAAAAGACTTTGATAGATGTTAAGAATTTCTATCATTAGCCTAACTTGAAGAAAGAGGTGCTAAGTTTGTTGCAAATTAGCAAGTGAAATATGAGTGTAAACACCTAGCTAATTTGTTGCAGCTTATTCCGACCCCAGAATGGAAATGGGAGGTCATTTTCATGGACATCATTACAGGTTTGTCGAGGACATAAAATAAAGATGATTCCATCATCGCTGTGGTTGACAGGTTGAGCTAGGTATCTCACTTTATTGTAGTGAAGTCTATTAATTCGGCTAGTGATGTATCTCACTTCATTATAGTGAAGTCTACTAATTCAAATAGTGAGGTAGATCAAATCTTCATCAGGGAGATAGTGAGGTTACATGGTGTTCCCAAGAAGATCATATCAAACAATGATGCCAAGTTCACTTCCAGGTTTTGGAAGGAGTTGTTTGTAGGCTTGGGGATAGAGTTATCTTTCAGCACAACTTATCATCTGCAGATAGATGGACAGACAGAAAGGGTTAATAAGATTCTTGAAGATATGCTGAGGATGTATATCATGCATCAACAGAGGAAGTGAGAGGAGTGTCTTCCACTAGTCGAGTTTTCATATAAAAATTGGTATCAAGAATCCTTGAATATGAGTCTATTTCAAGCTCTTTATGGGCGAAGTTGTAATACTCCTATCAACTGGAGTGATCCAGTGAACAAGATGCTAATCAGGACTAGATATGTTGGTTGAGATGGATTAGGAGATGTAGGTTATTAAGAGGAATTTGAAGGCAGCACAAGATAGACAAAAGAGTTATGCAGATTAGCATGGAGCATTAAAGGAGTTTTAGGTTGAGGAGCATGTGTATTTGCACATCAAGCACAAGAGGAGCTCCTTGAGGATTAGATCATGTGCCAAGTTTACACCTCAATATTGTGGGTCTTTTGAGATCCTTGAGAGGATTGGACCAGTGGCCTACTGACTTGCACTACCGCCAATAGTGAAAGTCCATGGTGTTTTCCATGTCTCATTGTGTTGACCACTTCGTGTCAACTACCCTATAGTAGTGCACATTTTTGCAAAGGAATTCCATCATGTTTGAGAAGTCAAAAATCAAAGATTCATCATTATCAGTCATCAGTATATCATAGTTATAAACCCATTCTATAATGTTTGTAATGTAAATGACTTTAGTAAGACCATACGTATGTAACAACCTAGGTAAGCCTATTATTTTGGCAATGATTTTCATCCTAGGAGGGTTTTCATCTCATTGATTCATCTATGTTTCTAAACACAGATTATTGACAGCATTTTTGCCCTAGCCTCACCCCAAAGCTAGGGTGGAATTTATCGTCAAGGTCTTAGGTGAGTCCTAGTGTTCTAGTCGAGTATTTTGTAAAAGTGATTTAGGAATAATTTAAGCTAATTGGCTAAATTATTTTGTTACAAGTCACTTGGTCTACTAGATCATATTAGTCACAGAATTGGGTAAATTATTAAGGGTCTATTTCTAAAGGTGTTTTCCCCTTTCAAGGGTTGAGTTAATTATAATATCTTGATGTAAAAATATTTTGGTGCATGGTTCCTCATATTTAGGCACCATGGCCTAAATATTTAAGGGTGAAAAAATTTATTAATACTCTTTAGTATCAATTAATAAAATTTTCTGGCCAAAATAAATTAAAATCCTAAGCGAGAAAATTAATTAATTTTTATTTTTGGTTTTCCGGTGAAAAAATGGTCAAATAATTAGCCAGAATTTGGTTAGAAAATAAAAATGAGAGAAAGATAAATTCTCTCCAAGTGAAAAATATTAAAAAAGGGAATGTGCACTTTCTAAGAAGGGAATCTCCATAGATCAAGCAAGAAAATATTTTTGGCCTAGAAAAAAGGAAATAATTCCCATAAAAATCGATTTTTTAATGAAAATTGAATTTATGGTCCAAGTTGGTTAAGAGAATGGGGGTTTTTTGAGGAGAGAAAAAAATAATTTTGGACCAAGAAAAAAGACATCATCAAGGAATTCGAATTTTTTCTCAAACAATCAATAGTGGAGATTATTTTGACATGGATCAAGCATTTAATCAGCCAAGATCTGTGCACCTTCATGGAACTAACCGTTGTTCACTTGGAAGAGCCTCTAGAGCTCTCATTTTTTCTATATAAGGAAGAATATGATCCTCATTGTAACCTCTCTTGATGTTGTGCTCTAGATTTTTTTGGTCTTGAAGCTTTCTCTATTTTGAAATAATAATACACAATTTTTTGGGGTGAAAATTTGTGGCTCTTCTCTTATGGATATGGTAATGAATTATTGAGCTTAATTTTCTACTGGTAATTTTATTTGTTACTACATTTTCTTACATAGAATTACTAGTGTATAACTATCTTACACTAGTAATGAGATCTGGAAAATATTTTAGGATTGGAAGTGGCTAGTGTGCTTTTGTTTAAGTTGCTAGAATTTTCTTCCATTATATTTCTCATGTCTCATTTGAAGCTAACAAAATACTTCTGAGGTGAGTAGAAAATTTATAGTCGAAACAGATCTCAAGCATAAGGGGATGTTTTTTCTTAAGTTAACCAACTCTTGAGTGATTAAGTAAGAGAGTCCATTTTATTTCACTTGAAGGATTTATCTGACAAATTTTTTGTAGGGTTTCTGGACCTTAGCTAGAGGAAAAAATTATTTATCTCATTTATCTCTTTTTAAATTATTTTGCTCAATAGGAAATTTTTGCTACTTAAAGAGCTTACCACATTGTGAATATTTTACTTTAAAATTTTAATTTGTAAACATTTGATTTTAAACTTTTTTTTTCAAATCTCAATTTTTAAATATCCTTTTTTATTTTCTTTCTTTAGTACTTGCAAATATATATATTTTTTTTCTATTTTTCTTAAAATTTGTAAAAAAATTATCTGAAACGTTTCATTTAAAATTTGTGAATATATTTTTTTAGTATTTTCTCTATATATCCATGTGACTCTTTTGTGTGACCACCACAGGCTTGGACAAGATATGTGGAAGGTTTTTTAAATCATTCGTTTGCAGGGTGCCAATTTTGCATCCGCCTTTGGAGGCCACAAGTCGTAGGAAGGTTGTTTCTCATTTAGAGGGCATCCTTGGGGCATACACAAACCATTTTGGCACAAGTTGCCCTTGGAGGCATTCAATTTTTTGATAATTGCAGGCTTATTACTCACTGTCTGGTTTGGTTGCATTCGATTTTTTTGATAATTGCAAGTTTATTACTCATTGTCTGGTTTAAGATTCATAGAGTCATTTTGTCATAACCATTGTCTCAATTTGTTGAAGCTAATCATTTGTTTACAGGTGTATTTCATCATATTCTTTGAAGGTTTTGAAAGAAAACGAGTAGGAAAGAGGGATCAACCCTCACCCTAGTCTAAACGGCTAGGTTTTGAGACCTTACGCTATACCTTTTTGTGGGTTGTTAGACTTCATAACTTATCTTTCTTGGAAGATGCAAGATTTGAGGCTTGGTCTAAGAATCTATTTGAAATTTTTCTACTGATTTTAAAATTAGTTTGTGAAACTATTGGCTTTTAAGGACCTCACGAAAATTATTCCTTCTAAAGTGAGGCCGCAAAGGGTTTTCTACAAACTTTCTGGTATAAAATGTTGATAATTTCCCAAGGTTGCAGAGGCATTAAATCAATTTTTTTTGGGGTGATTTCTATAGTAAATTTGTGGAGGAAGTTGAACCTTGATACTATAAGAAATTACCCATAATTTACTTAGTAATATTTAATTCAATTTTTTGTTGTTAAAGTGGGCTAGGCTGCATGCATTAAGGGCTTGAATTTCATTTGTTGCCTAACTTTACAGGGAATCACAAATTTTTAAAAGGTTTCTCCACTAAAATTTTGTTGACTTAACTGTGTTCTTTTGACAAGGTTCAGGGCTTCTCCAACTCACCTATTTCTACTAGATGTGAGCTTAAAATTTCCTCCTATATATGGTGCTCACGGAAAGATGATTGGCAGGATTATAAGAAGTGGACTTGTTCATTAAGAGACATATCTCTGGTATCAAGGAAACTTTGTAGCAAAGAAGTTGTTTGTTTTGGGACTATGTTTTTCTTTCATTTTGATTTTTTTTGGATATAGCTACAGGAATTTAGAGCACATTCACTGTTTGAATATTCAGTGATTTATTTTGCAGAAAATTCATATAAAAATTGACAAAGTTTGCTTATTTAAAATTGGCATATAATTGGTTGATCTAACTCCTGTTGTCTTTTATATATATCTGGAAAATATTTGTATCTTCCTGTGAGCGTAGAACCTTCATATCACCTCATGCAAAATATTTTGAGGTTTCAGGTCTTTGCATTTTAGGGATCTTTTCATCTACTTGGAGCTTAAAATTAAATTGACAAATTTTAAAGAATTCCTTCATCAAATCTAAAAAACTTCAAGGGAGTTTCTTTCTACCTAGTTCCATTTCACTTGAAGAGAAAACCTGGTCACACAAGAAAATCAATCAGAACAATAGTAATAATAAGCCTAAAATCTCTAAAATCACACATGATCATTCCAAGAGAATCATAAGCATTTAACTCCCATCTTTTGCAAATTCGGATGATTGGTTTGCGTATTGGAGGATTGATATTTTCACTATAGTAATATGATCTTTCATTAACAGTGGTATTTTGTGGAGTGGTGTATCCTTTGAAAATCAGCCATTGGTTTTAGGTCTAAAATTCTATCTTACAAGGATAGTCATCAGTTCTTCCTTAAAGGGACATTTACCTTCAAAATTTTGAGCTTTATTTATTGCAAAAAATCATTTTCTTTGGAATTGTTGGCTTGGGAATTTTCCTCTTGTTTTCATCTAAGACCTTGAGCCCTTCTTACTGGCATCAATTTTTTGGAATACTGGTTTTGTTGCTGCAGCAAGTTCAATCATCAAAGTGCTGAGCCTCATATTGAAGCAAAGGATCCTTCATATTTGTGCACTATTTTATTAGAAAGACAAAGGAATTCAAAGTATGATCTCTGGATATATTTTTTTTGGATTTGTCTTTCATCTTAAGGAGTTTTCTTATCTTTGAAATTATCATATCTCTGTTGTAAATCTCCTTGAAAAGAAGAGCCTTTCTTTCTGTCCTAGAGGTTTTTTTTTTCAATTTGTAAGTTCACTAATAAAGCAATTTTTTTTTTTTTAGGGAGCTTGGAATTTGTTTCCAAGGCATCATGTTTCTCCTTATTTAAAAGGGAGATCTTGTGTTTGGTTTTGTAACTCACTAACTTGCACACTGCATTGCATCTTCTAATTTCATCCTCTATCTTGCACTTTCCTAGTTGCTTCTAATCTGATTTCATTGAAGTATTTCCTGCCTTGCTTCAATTGTTGTTTATGATCTAAAGTTATTTTTCTAATAACTGTTAGCAATTTCATATGGTATTTCATGATTGAGAATTGATTATAATATTTACTTGTTCAACATTCTAAACAAGCAAATAAGACCTTAAATTCTCTATTGTATAAAGACATTGTGGAATTTTTTATATATATCTGGAAAATATTTTTATCTTGCTGTGAGTGTAGAACCTTCATATCACCTGGTGCAAAATATTTTGAGGTTTCAGGTCTTTGCATTTTAGGGGTCTTTTCATCTACTTGGAACTTGAAATTAAAGTGACAAATTTTAAAGCTTTCCTTCATCAAATATAAAAAACTTCAAGGGTGTTTCTTTCTACCTGTTGCCATTTCATTTGAAGAGAAAACCTGGTCACACAAGAAAATCAATCAGAACAATAGTAATAATAAGCCTAAAATCTCTAAAATCACACATGATCATTCCAAGAGTAATCATAAGCATTTAACTTGCATGTTTTGCAAATTCGGATGACTGATTTGGGTATTGGAGGATTGATATTTTCACTACAGTAATCTAATCTTTCATTAACAGTGGTATTTTGTGGAGTGGTGTAACCTTTGCAAATCGACCATTGGTTTTAGGTCTAAAATTTTGTCTTATAGGGACAAACATCAGTTCTTCCTTAAAGGGATGTTTACCTTCAAAATATTGAGCTTTCTTTATTGCAGAAAACCATTTGCTTTGGAATTGTTGGCTTGGGAATTTTCCTCTTGTTTTCATCGAAGACCCTGAACCCTTCTTACTAGCATCAATTTGTTGGAGGACTGACTTTTTTGTTGCAGCAAGTTCAATCGTCAAAGTGCTAAGTCTCATATTGAAGCAGAGGATCCATCATATTTGTGCACTATTTTATTGGAAAGCCAAAGGAATTCAAAGTATCATCTCTGGATATATTTTTTTGGATCTGTATTTCATCTTAAGGAGTTGTCTTATATTTGTAACTTTGATATCTTTGTTGTAAAGCTCCTTGAAAATAAGAGCCGTTCTTTCTGTCCTAAAGGCTATTTTTCCATTTGTATGTTCACTAATAAAGAATTTTTTTTTTTGAGGGAGCTTGGTATTTGTTTCCAAGGCATCCTGTTTCTCCTTATTTAAAAGGGAGATCTTGTGTTTGATTTTGTTACTCACTAACTTTCACACTGCATTGCATCTTCTAATTGCATTATCTATCTTGCACATTCCTAGTTGCTTCTAATATGATTTCATTGAAGTATTCCCTGCCTTGCTTCAATTGTTTTTTATGATCTAAAGTAATTTTTCTAATAACTATTAGCAATTTCATCTAGTATTTCACAATTGAGAATTGATTATAATATTTACTTGTTTGACGGTCTAAACAAGCAAATAAGACCTTAAATTCTCTATTGTATAAAGGCATTGTGGAATTTTTTCTCTAACTCTTTTAACTTTAGTTATCAGTTTTACTCTTGAGTAACTATGGTTACTTCATTGATTATTGTATAAGTTAATCTTGTGTTCTAAGTGTTTATCGTAATCTTTGGATTGGTATTTACTTTCCTTGAAGCAACATTGTTATCATTGTAGTCCATTGAAATATTGCATCAATATTTTCATTTTAGAGTTAGATTTTGCATTCCACCTAGCTTAGTTTGCATTCACCTATATGCCTTTGTCTAATTTGGCATATTGTTGTTTTCTGAGAACTCTATATTTACTTGCAATTCTATATACTGCTCTTGTATTGTCATTTAATTTCCTTTCTCATTTTCCATGTATATTATTACATTTATTTGAGCATCTCTTTAAAAACAAAGTACAAGTTTCTTTTATTCTTGCATGGTAGATTTCTTGCTCATCTTTTAATATTGTGCCATTTCCTATACTAATGCTTATCTTGCAATATTATTTATCTTGTGACCTGAAATATCTTGCAAGTGTTGAATCTCTTCTAAGAATTGTTATGTGGAACTGGTTTATCATTGTTAATTTAGTCTTTGTATTATTTATCTTTTTGGGATTTCCCTATTAAATATTTACATTCTCCTTTTAGTAATCAAGCTTGCTAAATAATTTTAATCGGATTGCTTAGATAAGGAATTGTCTTGCCCTTAGTGTCCTAGACTTGTTGTTGCAACAATTTTTACCTTTCTAACTATCCTTAGGGACTACCCCCCTTAGCTTATCTAGGAGAGATATTAAACAGAGTGACTAGGGAACATGTGACAACTCCTACTATGAGGTTTGTCGCTTAAAGATTATAACTTGCGCGGTTAGACACTTCTTCCGCACTTAGGTGTACATCTTAGGAGACAACATTTTTTGGCACCGTTGTCGTGGATAAGTTTACTTTGTCTCATTTTTTTTCATTAACTTTCAGTTCTTAGCATATTGGGTCTTTAGAGTTAGATTCTTGTTCAAGTGGTGGCTCCACTTGTGACATTTTCTGCAAGGATCTCTACTAGAAGGAATCCAAGTTTATACTATATAATCCTGAAAGGGCTCTTAGAGTTCGATTACACAAGCTGCTTTGTCGTAGACTCCTTGATAATCTTGGACAGGAAGCTATCCTTGATATCCATTTGATTTTTCTTGACCCGGCTGAACAGGACATCATGGACTTGTTTGCCCCTTGTAAATTTAATAACATTCACGGTTATCCGCATGATCTTCCTGATAATGGTCTTAACAAATTGCCATCTTTTCAAGGAAATAATGTGGTTAGTGTTACATATCATCTCAAAGTTTTTAGCTCTTAGTTGGGAAAATATGTTAGAGGTCTTGACTATAATCATGAAGATGTGAAGATGAGCCTCTTTGTCCTTTCTTTGGAAGATGATGCTTTGGATTGGTTTACAGAAAAGCCTGATAATTCGTTTTATTCATTGCAATCAATTATTAATGAATTTAAGGATAAGTATGGAGATAAACAAAAAGGCACTTACATAGAGCTATCAACACCGTAAAGAAGAGAGAAAATGAGACAGTGGAAGAATTAAATAAAAGGTCTAATGGTATTGTGAGAGATTTACCTCAAGATTATAAACCTACTAATAAGTTTCGTTTGGAATATTATCTCGATGCATTCAAAAATGATACATCTTATGAGTTGAGACATGCTAAACCTAATGATTATAGGGCTGCCCAGACTTTGGCTGAAGAAATGGAACAATGTAGGAAAGCGTCTAGGAAATCTGAGATTCCAGGTTTTGATAGGGGTCCAAGTAAATCTCGTGATTCTAAAGGAAAAGAAATTAAAGAGGTTGATCATGATCCTATTAAAGAATTGACGCAAATGATTAAGAACATGGAAATTAATCAAGAAAAAATGATGTCAAATCATGCTAAAGAAATCAGTGCCATGCAAGCCAGGTTGGTTCAAATGGAAAGATCGCAAGCACAAAATATCCAACCTAGGAATAATCGAAATAATAATGCTTGGCAAAAGAGGGGCCCATCAAATGAGCAGAGACCGCCAAATCCACTTGAGTCTGCTCATCTTGTGGAAGAAGCTCCTCCTTATTGTAGAGCTTGTGATGCCCTTCATGATGAGGCTACTTGTCCTACTGTAAAGAGAATTATGGATAGTGGAATGATTGGGACAAGTAATCAAATTAATATTGTTGGTGATGAGCATCACTTATCCATGGAAGATTGGATGGAAGTTGTCGAAAACAATCATGATGTGAAAAATCTTCAATCTTATTATAGTATTAATACCATTGATGATGAGAAGGATATGATGTCTGGTCTATTTGGTGAAAATCCTTCTTCGAAACAAATCTTGGAGATTGCTCGAGATAAAGGATTGACTTATCAACAGAGAAATAAGGAGCAATGTGAAAATCAGATTACTCCCAGAGTTCCTAACCCTGGTTTGAATTCTAACTCTGGATTGAATATTGATTTGGGAGGTTGGATTAATAATGCTAAGATATTGGTTCTTGTCACAGAGATAATAAATATTCCCTCCCAGAAGGCTAAGTTATTGAAGGATATTGACGCTCCTTGTGGTGATGTTTTTTGTGAAAGGGCTCCTGAAGTTGGTTATCAAGATTCTCCGGTGTATTTGCAAAGTATGGATCCAGATAATAAATATCATCAACCATTCTATATTACTTTACTTTTTAATGGTTTTTGATTGTATAAATGCATGTTGGATTTTGGTGCATCGGCCCGTGTCATGACCAAAAGGGTCATGGAACAACTTAACTTAAGGATTTTGTTAAGTTATGGTATGTTCTATTCGTATAACAATTTACTTCTTTTTCTTATTATATTCCACAAATTAGCAATCGCATGTACATAAAGTAAAGTGCAGATAGAACATTAAACGATCGACAGAAAACAAGCCAAGACAAGAGACACAAGATGTGGCGGCTAGCCAAGGACAAACCCCTCAATGTGTGGGGAAACCCTTTGATCAAATCTTATTTTATCTTCAATAATTCAGCAGAGAGAAATAGTACAATAAATCTGATTCATATCAGCAGTAGAAAACCCTAGGTCAACAACATCAGCATTAGCGGCTTCATCATCAAACTAGGGCAGACGATATCTCACAAACCAACTGTCGGATCGGCTTGATTCCACCACCAAAAGTTGCAGCTTCCAGAGGAGGTTCAGATGAACCTACAGTGTAGCAGTTGCAGCTTCAGTTTCGGTAGTTTCTGGCTTCAAACTAGGGCAGTCGATATCTTGCAAATCGTCCGTCGGATTGACTTCATTCCACCACCAAAAGTTGTGGCTTTCAGAGGAGATCTAGATGGACCTACAATGCAGTTCTAAGGATGAGATCTAATGGTCAATTCCGGTCAAACTTTGGATCTGCAGTTGCAGCTTCAGGTTCAACAGCTTCCGGCTTCACATGTGTGAGAGAGAGACCCTTTTCTGCGCAGTAGAGAAGAGACTTTTTTTTGAGCAGTAGAGAGAGAGAGAGATGTGATGAGATGAGTGAGTCCAAATGAGGAAAAGTCCTCTTATATTTATACACAACGTTGGTGTTTGAATAGATGCCACTGTTGGGCTTATGAGCCTACATGAGTTGTAGGTCGGCTTGATAATAATTCCATAATCAAAATAAATTCATATCTCCATGAATACTTATCGAAATCGGATGATATTTATATCAATCCTACACCTCTCGATGAGAGGAATCTAATAAAAATATTATCAGCCATGAATAAGATGACCCACATGAAGTTTTGCCCTAGTTTCCAATTTTAACACTCCCTCTCAACTAGGGATAACTTCATCTGCAATCTGTCTATCGGTCGTTACTACATCCATCAAATGCACTGCCCTGTATAGCTTGTCCCTTGCCCTGCTTTGCTCTATTCTTCCTGTTCTGCTTTGTCTTGTTCTGCCATGTACTGATCTGTATTGTTTTGCTTTGTTCTACTCTGCTCTTGCATTGTTCTGTTCTGCTCTTCTTTTGTCTGAATTATGAAGAAGAATAAATGATCGAGGATGTATCATACTAACTCAAAGTCAGTCTCAGAGTATGTACTACTAGTCCCAGACCAGTCTCAACCAACTCGAAGTTAGCGTCATAGTGAGTATAACTCCACTGGTCCTAGACCAGTATCATCCTCCACTGACTCAAAGTCAGTCTCAGAGTGCGTACCATTGGTCCCAGACCAGTCTCAACCAACCCAAAGTCAGATTCATAGTAAGTACCACTCCTACCACTGGTCCCAGACTAGTATCGCAGTCTCAGAGAGTGTACCACTGGTCCCAGACAAGTCTCAACTGACCTGAAGTCAGCGTCATTGTATGTACCACTCTCACTGGTCCTACACCATTACTGCACTGACACGAAGTCAGTCTCAAAGTATGTACCACTAGTCCCAAACCAGTCTCAACCAACCCGAAGTCAGTGTCATAATATGGTACAACTCCTACCACTGGTCCCAGACCAATATCGTTGATCCCAGATCAATGGAGGTCATCCTAGCGTAGGGAGTATGGTAGATACAAAAATGCATCCATCGGTACTACTATGGTCCCTAACTTCATTTCCTTGCTCATTGATCAGATGAGAGGTACTTCCCATGAGTCCCAGACTGCATGGGTAGGATGCCTCGACAGGAGAACTAATCAATCATGTCCTCATAGGAGAATACATCAATCCTGCTACAATTGCCATGGAGAACACATCAATCCAGGCTGCCATGGAGAACACATCAATCCAGGCCTCACAGGAGAACACATCAATTCTGCTACAATTTCCATGGAGAACACATCAATCCAGGCCTCACAGGAGAACACATCAATATTGCTACAATGTCACCATGGGGTGTACATGTATACCACCAGGGGATAGTGAATCATCCTGTGGTCATATGCTGCTCCAAGAAGCACCACGCACCCCCCTGGAGCTCCCAGAGCTCAATGCATCATACATGACCCTCATCAGAGGGTCTTTGAACAACTCCAAGTTGTTCTCGGAAAGTTAGAAATTTTACTTTCCCAAGGGGTTTTGTCAGAATGTCGGCGACTCGTTCATTTGTACCGATATGTTAGAGCCTTATAGCTCCCTGCTGCACCATATCTCGAATATAGTGGTATCTAATATCGATATGCTTGGATCGATCATGAAATATGAGATTCTTTGACAAACGAATCACACTCTGGTTGTCACAAAGTATCACGGTGGTATCGAATGTAAATCCAAACAATTCATTGTATAGATTTTGCAACCAAACTGCCTCACAAGAGGCCATCCTGGAAGCAATATACTCTGCTTTGGCGGTGGTCAAGGCCACCGACTTCTGCTTCCTGCTCATCCAGGACATCGAAGCAGATCCAAAGAAAGAACAACACCCGGAAGTGCTCTTACAGTCCCCCACATTGCTTGCCCAATCAACATATGTGTATCCAAATAGTCTCACATTTCCGGTAGTGTATCTTAACCCATAAGTGATAGTGCCACGAAGATATCTCAATAGATTCTTGGCACCAATCCAATGTATGTGGTGGGGTTCAACCATATGTTTACTCAACGTGTTGACTGCGAAGCATATATCTGGATGGGAGTTCATTATGAACATTAATGCTCCGACGAGTTGCTGATACTCGGTAGCATTTTGTAAAACAAGTCCAGCAACACTACCACTTAACTTCTTGAAGTCAAGCTCCATCGGGGTAGTTACAGGCTTGCAGTGCACCATGCCAAATCTTTCCAATATCTTCACCACATATTTTCCTTGAGATAGGAAAGTTTCTCCTGACTTCTGCCACACTTCAAGTCCTAGGAAATAGTGCATCAGTCCTAGGTCCTTCATTTCAAATTCAGAAGCCAACTCCCTCTTACATTTGAGAATGAGAGGGTCTGCACCTATTAGAAAGAGGTCATCCACATACAACACTAGTATGAGAGGTTTATCATCTTCAACCTTAAAGTAAAGGTTTGGATCAGCTTCACTCCTAGTGAATCCCAGCTTCATCAAGTAGATGTCGATCCTCTCATACCATGCTCGGGGTGCTTGCTTCAGCCCATAGAAAGCCTTCTTCAACCTACATACATGATATTTCCGATCATAAATTTCAAATCCTTCGGGCTGCTCCACGTAGACCTCTTCTTTGATCGAGTCGTGCAAGAACGCAGTCTTGACATCCATCTGATGTAGGTTCCATCCTTGTGAAGCGACAAGGGCTATGATCGAGCGAATAGTCGTATATCTGGCAACAGATGCAAATATCTCATCATATTCTATACCTTCCATGAAAAACGAGCCTTATAATTTTCTGTACTTCCATCTACTGCATGCTTTATCTTGTAAAGCCATTTGTAAGTAACAACTGTCTTGTCCTGGGGTCTAGGAACTACTTCCCAGACATCATTCTTCATGATAGACTCATATTCTTCAGTCATAGCATCCTTCCATGCTTGATGCTTGATGGCATCTGAGAATGATGAAGGCTCGTTTTGTATGACCGTGCTCATGTTGGTCAGGTCTCCATGATACCTATTAGGTTTCTTACTTTCACGAAAGGTTCCTCGGGGTGCAGAATGTCCTTCCGCATCATCAAGTAGCCCCCTAAGCCATGAAGGCCTCTTTCTAGAAGAGTAAGGCTCATGTGGAGGAGGATCAATCGGATCCATGGGTTCTTCTACATCAAGCATTGATTCATCATCCTTTTCTTTCGGTTCCCTGGTGTCGGCTTCTTGAGAGCTCCTCAAAGTTGGAAGATTGTTCCCTTGCGTTGAATTTTTCTTCAGGAGTCTTGGAACCCAATACTTGATGAGGGCATCGATTTTGTACATATACGGCAATGTTTGTAGCTTCAGCCCATAGAAACTTTGGAAGTCTTTGATCATGTAGCATGGTCCGAACAGCTTCCATAATTGTGCGGTTCTTCCTTTCTGCCACACCATTCTGTTCAGGAGTATATGGTGTAGTAGTCTCCCTCTTTATGCCAGCCTCTTTACAAAAATCATGGAACTCATTAGATTCATATTCAGTCCCATTATCAGTTCTTAAGATCTTGATCTTCTTTTCGGTTTGATTCTTGATTAGGGCTTTGAAGTGTCGAAACCAAGGGAACACTTCATCTTTGTTTTTCAAGAAGTATATCCAGGTCTTTTGAGAATAGTCATCTGTAAAAGTGAGATAATATGAATATCCTCCCAAGGATTTCAAAGGCATCATACCTGATATGTCCGAGTGAACTAGTTGTAATATATTAGAGGTCTTGCTTTGACTTGAAGGGAATGGTCCCCTTTTTAGCTTTCCTTCAGCACATCCCAGACATACACCTTCTTTCTCTACTTGGAATTCAGGCATCCCTGTTACCATCTGTCTTACATCGGGTAGAGCTTTGTAATGAAGGTGGGAAAACCTCCAATGCCAAAGTTTGGACTTAAGCATTGTGTCACAAGACATGACACCTAGCGGACTTCCACCGACTTGATATAAAGAATCAACTCAAAACCCAAGAGTGAAAGCATCTTTAACATTATTTTTCCATATACGTACCTTGCCATCGTTGAAGGTTACCTTGTAGCCTTTGTCTTCCATTGCCGAGATGGATACAGGTTCTTTTTGAGATCAAGTACATATAATACATATTGTAAGTGAATCGTATTACCTTGATTCAATTTGAGAGAAACATTGCCTACACCTTTCACTGGGTATTTCATGTCATCTCCAAGGACAATTTCCATGTTAGTTTCTTTCTCTACCAAATTATGGAGAACTTCTTTGTAACCAGTGAAGTGTCTTTAGGCACCACTATCAATGAGCCAAATTCCCATTGAGTCTGAAGGAGTGGAGGTAGATAGAGTAGCTAGTAGATAATATTTAGCTTGCTTATTGTCAACAGTGTTAGATTCATACCTGGAATTTCTAGCCTTCTTGAATGGTTGCCCTCTTCCTTGATTTCCAACATTCCTTTTACCTTTGCTGTTGAATTTTCCATTCCTTCAATTAACATGAGAGGGATTTTGATCATCGTCACGGTGAGAGTCCTTTCTATCAGGGCATTCCCTTGCATAGTGACCTGCTTTATTGCAAATGAAACATTGTCCTTTTCTTCCACCCTTAGATCCAGCGTTTCTTTTCGATTTAGACCCAGAATTATTTCTTTTCTTAGCATGAGAAGAAAAAGCAGCAGGAGGACCTTTAGGCAAGGGAATTTCTTGCTCTTCTACCCTTGTTTCTTCCTGAATGCATCTAGCCATTAATTCCTCGAAACCAAGAATTACATTATTGTTCAGAAGAGTAGTCCTGAACACATACCATTCAGATGGTAATCCTCCAAGAGTTGTGAGTGCCATTTCTCTGTCAGTAATAGTCTCCCCAATAGATAGGAGATCGTTCTTGATCTTGGTGATTCTTAAGAAGTATGCTTGCATACTCTCATCTTTACCCTTCTAGATTTCCCTCAACTTATTTCTAAGAAACAAAACTTGATTTGCATCATTAACTTTAAATAAACTCACCAGTCTATCATAGATTTCCTTGGAGGTGTCTAGATCAGAGATGTAGGCCACCAAGCACTTATCTATAGAGTCCCAGATGATCTTCTTCGCTTTAATTTCTCCATTCTTCCATTTGTTCCTGGCAGCAGGAGGTGCATTTGATGGAGGCTCAACAATATTGCCTCTCACATGATCGAACACTCCTTGATCCTCCAGGGTTAGATCGATAGACATCTTCCATCCGTGATAGTCAGCTTTCTCACGGAGCTTGTCTTCGGCAAGAAAGAGTGTTGAGGACCCCATCATTCTTTTAGGATAGCTTTGCCAATATTCTCTTTGGTGATTTCTCTTGCTCTTGCTTGGGCTTTGTCTTCACCTCAGCTCTGATCCCATGTTAAGTTATGGCGTGTTCTATGCTTATAACAGTTTACTTCTTTTTCTTATTATATTACACATATTAGCAATCACATGTACATAAATTAAAGTGCAGATAGAACATTAAACGATCGACAGAAAACAAGCCAAGACAAGAGACACAATATGTGGCGGCTAGCTAGGGACAAACCCCACAATGTGTGGGGAAACCCTTTGATCAAATCTTCTTTTATCTTCAATAGCAGAGAGAAATAGTACAATAAATTTTCTTTATATCAGCAGTAGAAAACCCTAGATCAACAACATCAGCATTAGTGGCTTCATCATCAAACTAGGGCAGTCGATATCCAACAAATTGATTGTCGGATCGGCTTGATTCCACAACCAAAAGTCGTGGCTTCTAGAGGAGGTTCAGATGAACCTACAACATAGTTCAAATGAGGAGATATTCTAGTCCACGCAGGTCAATCTTTACTTCTGCAGTTGCAGCTTCAATTTCGGCAGTTTCCGGCTTCAAACTAGGGCAGTCGATATCTTGCAAATCGTCCGTCGGATTGACTTCATCCCACCACCAAAAGTTGTGGCTTTTAGAGGAGATCCAAATGGACCTACAGCACAGTTCTAAGGAGGAGATATGATGGTCAACTCTGGTCAAACTTTGGATCTGCAGTTGCAGCTTCAGGTTCAACAGCTTCTGGCTTCACATGTGTGAGAGAGAGACCCTTTTCTGCGCAGTAGAGAGAGAGAGAGAGAGATGTGATGAGATGAGTGAGTCCAAATGAGGAAAAGTCCTATTATATTTATACACAACGTTGGTGTTTGAATAGATGCGACTGTTGGGTTTCTAAGCCTACATGAGTTGTAGATCGGCTTGATAATAATTCCATAATCAAAATATATTCATATCTCTATGAATACTTATTGGAATCATATGATCTTTATATCAATCCTACACCTCTCGGCGAGAGGAATCTAATAAAAATATTATCATCCATGAATAAGATGACCCAAATGAAGTTTTTCCCTAGTTGACAATTTTAACAAATTTCTAGAACTTATCAAAACATTTGTGCCTTGGATTCTAAGAGAATTGAAGTGCATGGTTTAATTAAGGATTTACAATTGAATTTGACCTTTTATCCTGATATAATGATTTCCATGGACATATTTTTTAGTGATGTGCCTAATTCTTGGGGTATGCTTCTATTGAGAAAGTGGGCTTATGATCTAGGAGGGAGTATTCAAATGAATTGGACTTATGCTACTATTCCTTCTCCTAGAGGCAATGGTTTTGTAAGGCTTCATAGGGAGCCTGAAAGAAGATTTCATGTGGAAGACCCCAAGGGTATCATAATGAGATTATAACAGAACAACCTAGCCTTAGGAATTATGCTATTTTGTCTAACTCCATAGTTCCCTTGGATGAAAATATTGTTGATTTAAAGAATCAAGTATGGTATATGTATTTTGATAATGTAGCTTGTAGGCATGTCAAAGGTACTGGCATTGTGGTAAAATCTCCCCTTGGTCATATTTTCAAATTTTCCTACAGATTGGAATTTGAAGCTACCAACAATGTAGCTAAGCATGTGATCCGAATGGAAAATGGCATCAACCCATGGTATTCATCCACCCATGTTATTCATCCACCCATGGAATTTACCCATGGTATTGTAAGTGGCATCCACTCATGGTATTTATCCACCCATGGTATTCATTCACCCATAGTATTTTCCCATGGTATTGTGACATCCACCCATGGTATTCATTCACCCATGGACTTCACCCGTGGTATTGTGACATCCACCCATGGTATTCATTCACCTATGTAATTGACCTGTGGTATTGTGACATCCACCCATGGTATTCATTCACCCATGGAATTGACCCGTGATATTGTAACTGAAAAATAAGTAACAAGTCGTATTTTGTAAAAGGAGAGATTGTCCACCACAATGTAGTCCTTACAGTTATTATCTATTTTAATAAAAAAATTCTTTGTGGTTTTATTTACTGTGTGTTCTCTCATTTTCTTTCTGGCATTGCAATTTTTCAGATCTTGGGGGCCTCCACCCCAAGATCCATTACAATCTTTTAGATCTTGGGGGCCTTCCTCCAAGATCCAGATCAGTGGTATCAGAGCAAGTTATGATTCCATGGGAATGAGGATTTGATGCATATTTCAGTTTTAAATTTTGCAGCAATATTCAAAAAACTTCAGGCATGTGGTATGTCCTCCACAGAGCATTCTTTTGGGCCAAGCAGGAATAATTTTTCATTTCTTTCATTTTTTTGCAGGAATGTTTCTGGGCTGCGAGTTTGCAGATCAGATTTGAAACATCTGGTGCAAAATTTACAAAAAAAATACCAAATCTAGATTCCTCACAAAAAAATAACAAAATTGAAAAAAAAAATTGCCGAATTGAAGTCCGGATGAGGGAGATATCGCTGATTTAAAATCAACTATATTGTAGCTTTTTTTTTTTTTTTTCCTGATGACAACTGGTGGACGTCGAATCTCCTATAATTTTTTGTAGCTTTTTGCATAATTTCAAAATAATGATTGCATGTCTGAGCTCCTCTCGAAAAATCACCCAATTTCAAAGCAGGTTCCCTTTGAAGTACATTCCCTCCCACCCCGCTTTAGTAGGCACCTACTTCACATTCATCAGTTTTAGCATACCAGCATTCGGCTTGGTTTCTTTGGAGACGTTCCCTCCCACCCCAGGATATGTAGGCACATGCTACTTCATCAACAACCAACATCATGATTGTGGGTTAACCGCACAAAATCTTTGTCATCGAAGTCCATTTGCTCGGCCACACACTGTTAGTATCTCAGTTGGTCACAAGCATTACAGGGTATCTCTATCCTCGAATCTTCATTCATCATGGTTATGGGTCATCCGCAAACCCACACTTCATCGAAGTCCATTTGCTACGCTGCACACTGTCAGTATCACAGTTGGTCACAAGCATTACAGGTTATCTCTACCCTCGAATCTTCGTTCATCATGGTTATGGGTTAACCACATAAAAACCTTCTCTTCAGTGGCTCTTCATATTCAACAAAGGCTTTGTAGGAGGGAACATCACGCAATGGGGACCATTGCTTCTTAAGGAGGGAGGAATGATCCGAATGGAAAATGGCATCAACCCATGGTATTCATCCACCCATGTTATTTACCCATGGTATTATAAGTGGCATCCACTCATGGTATTTATCCACCCATGGTGTTGTAAGTGACATCCACCCATGGTATTCATTCACCCATAGTATTTTCCCATGGTATTGTGACATCCACCCATGGTATTCATTCACCCATGGAATTGACCCGTGGTATTGTGACATCCACCCATGGTATTCATTCACCTATGTAATTGACCTGTGGTATTGTGACATCTACCCATGGTATTCATTCACACATGGAATTGACCCGTGGTATTGTAACTGAAAAAGACTATAAGTAACAAGTCGCATTTTGTAAAAGGATAGATTGTCCACCACAATGTAGTCCTTACAGTTATTATCTATTTTAATACAAAGTTTCTTTGTGGTTTTATTTACTGTGTGTTCTCTCATTTTCTTTCTGGCATTGCAATTTTTCAGATCTTGGGGGCCTCCCCTCTAAGATCCATTTCAATCTTTTAGATCTTAGGGGCCTCCCTCCAAGATCTGGATCAATATGAAGCTCTATTGTTGGGTCTCGAATTGGCAAAGGATTTTAAGATTAAATTTCTTAGTATCAAGGGAGACTCGGATTTGGTCATTATGAAAATCAAAAATAAAATTTGCTTGTAAGAATAATAGACTCAAGAGATATCGAAATGTAGTTTGGGACACTATGGAACTTTTTTATGCTCTTGATCTTTAAGATGTCCCTAGAGAAAAGAACATCCATGCCAATCAACTTTCAGTGGCAGCATCTACTTCGCTATTATCTGATGATTTAGTAAATGATCAGGTTAAGATGGAAGTTATTTTTAGGCCTTCAATTCCCGATAATGTTGAGCATTGGCAAGTTTTTAATGATGATAGTCAAGTAGTTTGCTTCTTGAATAACTTAGAAGAATTTGAAAATTTAAGCATTTCTTATAAGGAGGAAGGATGTAATTGTGTTAATGATGATGTGATGAATCCTATCCCAGGGGTCGGCAAGCATTAGAGCGAATTTTTCATAAGCATGATGCTATAAAGAAAAGAGAAGAGAAGAAGATTAATCCAGGGGAATACATTGAAGTAAACACTGGTACCTCTAGGGATCCGAAAATTATTAAAATTAGTAAGGGTACCACGAAGGAAGAAAGGAAGAAGTTAATTGATTTACTTCATGAATATAGAGATGTTATAGTATTTTCTTATGATGAGTTGAATGGTTATAGGGAAGATGTCATGGAACACACTATCCCTTTAAAATGTGAAAATGCTAAACCCTTTCGTAAAAAACTTAGGAAAATTAATCCTAAGTTAGCCCCCTTGGTTGAAAAAGGGCTTCAAAAAATGTTAACATCTGGAATTATTGTGCAGACCAGGCATTCATCATGGTGTTCTAATTTGGTGATTGTTAGGAAGAAAAACAGAACAATCAGACTTTGTGTAGATTTTTGAAACCTTAATTCTAGCATGTAAAAAGGATAATTACCCTTTGCCTAACAGGGAAACCATGTTGCAAAGATTAACAGGTTCAGGAATGATGTCATTGCTAGATGGTTTCTTGGGTTATAATCAAGTCGAGGTAAAGAAATAGGATCATCATAAGACAACTTTCACCACACCGTGGGGAGCATTTGAATACATAAGAATTCCTTTTGGATTGACTAACGCTGGAGTGACTTTTCAGTGGGCTATGGACCATGCCTTCAAAGGACTAATTGGTAAAATCATTGAAATATATGAAGATGATCTTACGTTTTTTTCAAAGGATGGTATTATTCATATTGATCATCTCGGGCAAGTTTTTAATAGGTGTAGATAATTTGGAATTTCTTTGAATCCCGCTCAATTTGTGTTTGGAGTAATTGGAGGTAAATTACTTGGTCACATCATTTCTAAGGATGAGATCAAGATTGATCCTGAAAAAGTTGAGGCCATCTAGAACATTCCTTTGCCTCATTATCTTAAGTCCCTTAAGTCCTTCCTTGAAAATATCATTTTTCTTAGGAGGTTCATTCCAAATTATGCAGAAATTGCTAAGCATGTTCAAAGTCTTTTAAACAAAGATGCAAAGTTTATATAGAAATATGATAGTAAGAAATATTTTAAGGAAATCAAAGGTTCTATCGCTAAAGCTCTTGTTTTAGCTAGCCCATATTATTCAAAGGAGTTCATGATTTTATCTTTCACCTGAGAGGATACTATAGAAGTTGTTTTGCTTCAGAAGAATAAAGAAGCTCATGAGAAACCGATTGCTTTTATGAGTAAAGTGCTTTAGAATTCTGAATTAAATTATAGTACCATGGAAAAGAAAGCATATGTCTTGGTCAAGTCTCTTAAGCATTTTAGGACATATGTGGGATATTCTAAAGTTATAACTTTTGTCCCGCATTCTGTTATTAAAGATATATTAACTCAAATTGATTGCTCAGGGACTAGAGCTAGGTGGGTCACTAAGATTGAAGAGTATGATTTGGAAATTAGACCCACTAAGCTTGTTAAGGGTCAAGAATTGGCCCAATGTTGATTGAGAGTAATGAGAAAGCTTTAGGCTTGATTTGTCAAAGTAATTATTCAACTTCACCTGAGCTTCAAAGGTTAGGAGAAATTGAATGGTACAAGGACATTATTTCTTATTTGCAAAATCTTACATGTCCTAAAGATTTAGTTGCTCATAATAGAAGAGCTCTAAGATTGAAAGCAACTAAGTATTGCATCACGAAGGATAGCTTTGGATGGAGGAATCTTGAAGCAATAATACTTAGGTGTATTGACAAAGTTGAATCGAAAAATCTTATCTATGAGTTTCATTCAGGATTTTGTGGTGGTCATTACGCTACAAAGTGTTGGTTACTATTGGCCTTCAATATTTTATGATGTGCACATGTTAGATGTTTCTAAGCTTGTCAGTTGTTAATTGGGATGCAAAATTTAGAAGCCCTGCCCTTATAACATGTTGTTGTTGAAGCTCCTTTTCAACATTGGGTCTGGATTTCATTGGGAAATTCCATGAAAATTCTAGTAATGGCTACTCATGGATCTTAACTGCTATTGATTACTTTACTAAATGGGTTGAAGCTATTCCTACTAAAACTATCACTGAAAAGGTTGTTATGGACTTTGTTGAAGATAAAATCATTACTTGATTTGGTGTCCCTGCTAAGATTACTATCGATAATGCCAAGGCTTTTAGTTCTTCAGAGTTTTCATCATTTTGTTTTAAGTATGGAATTATTTTGTCTCATTTGTCTAACTACTATCCTCAAGGAAATGATCTTGCAAAGTCTAGTAAAAAAATCTTATAACCATCCTAAAAAAGATAGTAGGAGATAATAAGCGGGCTTGGGATAACAAAATCAGGTATGCGTTGTGGGCAGATAGGATTACAAAGAAGAAAACTACTGGTAAAATTCTCTTTGAATTGGTTTATGGTTTAGATGTAACTCTTCCTGTGCACCTTAAATTGTCAGCTTATCAACTCCTTCAACATTTATCTATTGACAAAGATGTTGTTCAACATAGAATTGATCAAATTGTGGAATTGGATGAAAATCATAGAGAAGCTTTTGATAATATGTGTAAAAATCAATCTAATGTTAAGAAATTTTTTGATAAATCGTCTCGAGCTAAATCTTTGCACGCTGGAGAAATGGTGCTACTTTGGGATCATACGAATGAGAAACTAGGAAGTTATGGAAAGCTTGACAACTTGTGGCTAGGACCTTATATCATAAGAGGACTTGCTGGACCAAATTCATTTCATTTGAGCACATTGAATGATGAACCACTAGACTTACCTACAAATGGCCAGATGCTCAAGTTGTTCTACAAAGATGACATTTGATGCCATAAGGGCATCTTCTGTATTGTATTTCTAAGCTTACTTGTTATTTTAGATTTCGTTTCAAAATTTTTGTTTATGTCCTTAAAAAAAAATTACTTTTCATGTTAGAAGAATATTTTTTAGCTTTTATTTCATGTGCTTAATGTTATATGATGATTTTTGGATTATATTTGGATGGACACTACTTATATGAACTTGTGTGTTTCTTGGGTGCAGATTATGGATTCTCACATTCCTTTATCGAAGCAACATGTCCCCAGGAAGAGCCAGATGTTGATTGCTCCGTGTCAACTACCCTATAGCAGTGCACATTTTTGCAAAGGAATTCCATGACGTTTAGGTAGTAAAAAATCCAGGATTTATCATCATCAATGTATCATAGTTATAAACCCATTTTGCAATGTTTGTAATGTAATGATTCTAGTAATACCATATACGTATGTAACAACCTAAGCAAACCTATTATTTTGGCGATGATTTTCATCCTAGGAGGTTTTTCATCTCACTGATTCATCTGTGTTTCTAAACAAGGATGATTGGCAAAGTTTTTCCCTCTAACCTCACCCCAAAGCTAGGGTGGAATTTATCGTCAAGGTCTTATGTGAGTTCTAGTGTTTTAGTAGAGTTCTTTGTAAAAGTGATTTGGAAATAATTTAAGCTAATTGACTAGATTATTTTGTTACAAGTCACTTAGTCGACTAGATCATATTGGTCGTAGAATTGGGTAAATTATTAAGGGTCTATGTCTAAAAGTGTTTTCCCCTTTCAAGGGTTGAGTTAATTATAATATCTTGATGTAAAAGAATTTTGGTGCATGGTCCTTCATATTTAGACACCATGGCCTAATTATTTAAGGGTGGAACAAATTATTAATACCCTTTAGTATCAATTAATTAATTTTTCTGGCCAAAATAAATAAAAATCATAAGCCAGAAAATTAATTAATTTTTATTTTTGGTTTTCCGACGAAAAAGTAGTCAAATAATTAGCCATAATTTGGTCAGAAAATGAAAATGAGAGAAAAATAAATTCTCTCCAAGTGAAAAATATTAAAAAAGGGAATGTGCACTTTCCAAAAACGGAATCTCCACAAATCAAGTAAGAAAAAATTCAAGAAAATAGTTTTGGCCTAGAAAAAGGAATTAATTCCAAGAAAAATCGATTTTTTAATGAAAATCGAATTTATGGACAAAGTTGGTTAAGAGAATGGGGTTTTTTCGAGGAGAAAAGTTAGAAAAAATAGTTTTTGAACCAAGACAAAGGCATTACCAAGGAATTCAATTTTTTTCTCGAGCAATCAATGGTGGAGATTATTTTGACATGGATCAAGCATTTAATCAAAAGTTAACAAAATATTTCTGAGGTGTGTAGAAAATATTCAGTTGAAACTGATCTCAAGTGTAAGGGGATGCTTTTGCTTAAGTTAACCAAGTTTTGAGTGATTACGTAGGAGAGTCCATTTTATTTCACTTGAAAGATTTATTTGACGAATTTATTGCAGGGTTTCTAGACCTTAGTTGCAGGAAAAATTTATTTATCTCATTTATCACTTTTTAAATTATTGTGCTCAATAGGATAAATTTGTTATTTAAAGAGCTTACCACATTGTGAATATTTTACTTAAAAATTTTAATTTATAAACATTTGATTTTAATTTTTTTTCAAATCCCAAATTTTAAATATATTTTTTTCTTTTCTTTCTTTAAGACTTGTAAATATTTTGTTTTCTATTTTTCTTAAAATTTGTAAATAAAAAATATCAGAAACATTTCATTTAAAATTTGTGAATATATTTTTGTAGTATTTTCTTTATATATTCGTGTGGCTCTTTTGTGTGACCACCACAGGCTTGGACAAGATACGTGGAAGGTTTTTTAAATCATTCATTTGCAGGGTGCCAATTTTGCATCTGCCTTTGGAGGCCACAAGCCGTAGGAAAGTCATTTATCCTTTATAGGGCATCCTTGGGGCAACAGAAAACCATTTTGGCACAAGTTACCCTTGGTTGCATTCAATTTTTTGATAACTGCAGGCTTATTACTCACTGGTTATATGGGTTTAAGATTCATAGAGTTATTTTGTCTTAACCCTTGTCCCAATTTGTTGAAGCTAATCATTTGTTTGCAAGTGTATTTTGTCATATTCTTTGAAGGGTTTGAAAGAAAATGAGTAGGAAAGAGGGCTCAACCCTCACACCAGTCTAAATAGCTAGGGTTTTAGGCCTTACACTATACCATTTTGTGGGTTGTTATACTTCAGAATTTATATTTCTTGGAAGCTACAGGATTTGAGGCTTGGTGTAAGCATCTATTTGAAATTTTTCTATAGATTTTAAAACTATTTTGTGAAGTTGCTGCCTTTTAAGGACCTGAAGCAAATTCTGCCTTCTAAAGCCAGGCAACAAAGGGTTTTCTACAAAATTTCTGGTATAAACTGTTGATAATTTCCCAAGCTGCAGGGACATTAAATCAATTTTTTTTGGGGTGATTTCTTTAGTACATTTGTGGAGGAACTCGAACCTTGAAACCATAAGAAATTACCCAGAATTTCATTAGTAATATTTAATTCAACTTTTTGTGGCTAAATTGGGCTAGGTTGCATGCATTAAGGGCTTGAATTTCATTTGCTTCCTAACTTTACAGGGAATCACAAATTTTGTAAAAGGGTTTCTCCACTAAAATTTTGTTGACTTAGTTGTGTTCTTTTGACAAGGTTCAGGGCTTCTCCAACTGACCTATTTCTACTATATGTGAGTTTAAAATTTCCTCCTAGACCGGGTGCTCATGGAAGGTTGACTGGAAAGATTATAAGCAGTGGACTTGTTCATTAAGAGACATATCTCTTTTATCAAGGAAACTTTGCATCAAAGAAGTTGTTTGTTTTGGGACTGTGTTTTTCTTTCATTTAGAACACATTCACTGTTTGAATATTCAGTGATTTATTTTGCAGAAAATTCATATAAAAATTGACAAAGTTTGTTTATCTAAACTTGGCATATAATTGGCTGATCTAACTCCTATTGTTTTTTATATATATCTGGAAAATCTGTGTGTCTTCCTGTGAGCATAGAACCTTCATATCACCTCGTGCAAAATATTTTGAGGTTTCAGGTCTTTGCATTGTAGGGGTCTTTTCATCTACTTGGAGATTAAAATTAAAGTGACAAATTTTAAAGAATTCCTTAATTAAATCTAAAAAACTCCAAGGGAGTTTCTTTCTAGCTAGTGCCATTTCATTTGAAGAGAAAACTTGGTCACACAAGAAAATCAATCAGAACAATAGTAATAATAAGCCTAGAATCTCTAAAATCACACATGATCATTCCAAGAGAATCATAAGCATTTAACTCACATCTTTTGCAAATTCGGATGACTGGTTTGTGTATTGGAGGATTGATATTTTCACTACAGTAATATGATCTTTCATTAACAGTGGTATTTTGTGGTGAGGAGTATCCTTTGAAAATCAACCATTTGTTTTAGGTCTAAAATTTTGTCTTGCAGGGAGAGTCATCAATTCTTCCTTAAAGGGATGTTTACCTTCAAAATATTGAGCTTTCTTTACTGCAGAAAATAATTTGCTTTGGAATTGTTGGCTTGGGAATTTTCCTCTTGTTTTCATCTAAGACCCTGAACCCTTCTTACTAGCATCAATTTGTTGGAGGACTGGTTTTGTTTCTTCAATCATCAAAGTGCTAAGCCTCATATTGAAGCAGAGGATCCATCATATTTGTGCAATATTTTATTGGAAGACAAAGGAATTCAAAGTATGATCTTTGGATATATTTTTTTTGGATTCGTCTTTCATCTTAAGGAGCTGCCTTATCTTTGAAACTCTGATATATCTGTTGTAAATCTCCTTTAAAATAAGAGCCTTTCTTTTTTTCCTAGAGGTATTTTTTTCAATTTGTAAGTTCACTAATAAAGAAATTGTTTTTTTTAGGGAGCTTAGAATTTGTTTCCAAGGCATCATGTTTCTCCTTATTTAAAAGGGAGATCTTGTGTTTGGTTTTATAACTCACTAACTTGCACATTGCATTGCATCTTCTAATTTCATTCTCTATCTTGCCCTTTCCTAGTTGCTTCTAATCTGATTGCATTGAAGTATTTCATGCCTTGCTTCAATTGTTGTTTATGATCTAAAGTTATTTTTCTAATAATTGTTAGCAATTTCATCTGGTATTTCACGATTGAGAATTGATTATAATATTTACTTGTTCAACGGTCTAAACAATCAAAGAAGACCTTAAATTCTCTATTGTATAAAGGCATTGTGGAATTTTCGCTCTAACTCTTTTAACTTTAATTATCAGTTTTTCTCTTGAGTAACTATGGTTACTCCATTGGTTATTGTATAAGCTAATCTTGTGTTCTAAGTGTTTATAGTAATCTTTGTATTGGTATCTACTTTCTTGAAGTAACATTGTTATCATTGTAGTCCATTGAAATCTTGCATCAACCTTTGCATTTTAGAGTTAGATTTTGCATTGCACCTAGCTTAATTTGCGTTCACCTATGTGGCTTTCTCTAATTTGGCATAGTGTGATTTTGTGAGCACTCTATCTTTACTTGCAATTCTATATTACTGCTCTTGTATTGTCATTTCATTTCCTTGCTCATTTTCCATGTATATTGTTACATTTATTTGAGCATCTCTTTAAAAACAAAGTACAAGTTTCTTTTATTCTTGCAAGGTAGATTTCTTGCTCATCTTTTAATATTGTGATGATTTCCTATACTAATACTTTTCTTGCAACATTATTTATCTTGTGACTTGAAATACCTTGCAATTGTTGAATCTCTTCTAAGCATTTTTATAAGGCACTGGTTTATCATTGTTAATATAGTCATTGTCTTATTTATCTTATTGGGATTGTTCTATTAAATATTTACATTTCTCTTTTAGTAATCAAGCTTGCTAAATAATTTTAATTAGGTTGCTTAGATAAAGAGTTGCCTTGAACTTAGTCTCCTAGACTTGTTGTTGCAACAAGTTTTCCCTTTATAACTATCCTTAGGGACTACCCCCCTTAGCTTATCTAGGAGAGAGCTTAAACGAAGTGAGTAGGGAACATGTGACAACCCCTACTCAGAGGGTTGTGCCTTAAAGATTATACCTTGTGGGATTCTAAACTTTTCCCGCAGTTAGGTGTACATATTAGGTGAAAAAAACATTGCTTAAGAGATATGTCCAGGATGTTGATCATGTGACTGATTGGTCTGTATTGAAAGTGGACCAGAAGGAGATTTCCAGCCAGAGCGACAGTGCATTTTGCAGCAAAAAAAATGTTGATTTCTGGTAGCATCAGATGTACTCTAAGTCTCAAAATTTGAAGGGAAGCTTAGACACATGCATTCAACAATACCCAGAAAATCATTTTGGGAAATTCCACATGGAGACAATTTTATTAAAATAATTAATTATTTTTAATGGGACCCTAAGTTTAAACGTAGGAAATTAAAATAATTAATGGGTATTAATATAAACAGTGGGTGTAACTTCTAGAAGAAGATGGGGATCAAGCCAAAATGATCTAAGCCATTGGTTAAAAGTTAATCTGGGTCATTGGTTGTCCATAAAAAAGAAATAAGAAGAGGCGGCACTTGGAGAACACATCAAGTGTTGATCAAAAGATCAAATTTTTGAAGCAGAGCAACTTCTGAAGAGAAATTTGAAGTGATCTTTTGAAGTGAGGGGCAGAGATATTATCCAATGGGGAGTTTTTATAGGCCATAGAGTACAAGGAAAATAGGGCAGAACGAAGTCCAGAGAGAGGCTAACGATGTGGCAGAATAAAGCCTAAAGGGAGATCAAATTCCTGCTGAGGAAATCGAGTTTTAGAAGTCGAGAGCCGGGGTGTGAGACTAGGAGGCTGAGAGCTAAAGTTTCTAGTCAGCAGAGGGTCATAAGGAGGTGAAACGCAGTCCCTAGCTGTAGTGATGCAGGAAATACAAGAGAGTGACACAAAATTGCGCAAAGGTTGTGCGAAGGGGCATCTCTAGTGCAGATCAATGTTGGTTCTTCTAGTGACAGGGTGAGATCATCTCACTACTTATTTTGATCCAGTTTCTCTTTGTATCGAATAACCAGTTGGGCATCCAAGAAATTATACTTAGAATTACCACTGCGTAATAATAAAACCCTCAGTTACTGCACTGGTTTTCCCACACTGGTTTTTTTCCGTGGGACATTTGTCCAAAAAAATGTGTAGATGTGTTGTATTTCTTTCTTGTTCAGTTTCTTGTTTCCGTAATTTATTTAAATGGTGAAGGTGGCATCGTATTCGTTTCAGTGTTTACTATAGGAAACAATAAATAATTTTGTTCATTAATTAACAAATAGGAGAAACGTAATTGGTTGTTGCAGTACGAATTTGGGCATCCAAATTTTCACATGGTATCAGAGTTGCAGGTGAAACAAGAGAACAATTCCAAAAGAGCCAACGTTGAAGGAGGAAGGAACTACGAAACTCCTGCACAGTCAGAAATTCGAATCCCCAAGGGTTTTTGTAGCCAGGCCAGGAGGGCAATATTTTCATGTTAAATCTCTCTCTTATTGAGTCGACAGAGAGATAGGATTTCCAGATCAAAATTTGTCAGTGACAGAGGGATCAGTGCAGCAAAAGCTTCAACGAAGAGGGGTTCCTGGTGTGATGCAGTTTTTTTTAGGCAGTTGCTGGGAAGAAAGGCATCAGAAGGAAGAAGAGAGACACTTGAGGGGATTTCTTCCTCGGAGAATTCCTAGCCAAGGAACTCATTTGCTAAAAAGCAGCAAGAGAGAGGAGGTCATTCGACATTTCATTTGGTAGAGATGGAAACCAGTGGAATGAGAGATCAAGATAGGTTGGATGGGGAATCCAACTATGTGATCTAGAAGGAAAGGATGTCATGCCTTCTGGATGAGCATTTTCTCAAGGTCTACATTGACAGTGTGGTAGATGAGCTCGCGGATCTAGTCCCGCTTAAGAAGTACAAGGGAGAAATGGCGAAGACTAAAAGAATGATCCTTGATGGAATGAAGTATCATATAGTATGTCACATCGCTAGTAGAAACACTGCCAAGGAGATGTGGGATGCATTGTTGACACTATATCATGGATCTTCCTAGCAACGAAAGATGTACTTGGAGCAGAATATGAGGTGTATGCAGATATAGAAGGGGTAATGCATTGATCCATTCCTTGCAAAGCTTTAGGAGACCCAAGATGAGCTGAAAATTGTGGGGTCAATACCTCAAGCTTTCGAGATGGTAAGACTAACCCTAAATACAGTATCTGAGGAGTGGCTTGTCTTTTTTCCAGAGCATCCTGAGCAGGGTGAATTTGCCAAATTGGGATGAAATGTGGGCAGCTCTTAAGCAAGAAGATTTGAGGAGAGACTTGGTCAAGTGTAAACTTGACAAAAGTAGTAGCAATGGGTTGAAGCCCAAGGAGGATGAAGAGAATGCAACCCCCGCATCCAAGGGGAAGTAGGATCAGCATAAGAAGAAGAAAGATGTTTTGAAGATCAAATGCTTTAGGTGTGGTGAATTCGATAACTATGCAACACAATGTCCTCTCAAGAAGAAGGACAAAGATGAGAAGCATGATCTGAAGGTTGCAACCACGAAGATCGAGGTGGAGGAGTTCACCATGATAGTCCAAGAATCTCCAGGAGGGAGGTGGGCCGATTTAGAGCTTTAGCTCGAAAGGACTGCAGATGGGCAAGATCCTTGAGGAGCCCACCTCTTGAATCAATTCCTTGTTATGGGAGCCTAGATCAGTAGCAGAAGGATGGACCAGTGTCAGTTGGTGTAGAGGAGTGTCAGAGTGACAGTTGCAATGGCTAGTAGCGCCAGAGACTGAGCAATGCAGAGTAGAGTTGGTAGCAATGCATATGACATAGAGAAAAGGTCATCAACAGTGTAGAGGCTTTAGATGGGTAGTTTTGTTCTGATATTCACCCTATGAGTGACATCAGTTTAAGATTTATTAAACAAAGGTATTACAGACTCATGTGCTGGTGTGTGTTCTATGTTATTATAGCAATGGATCGATCAGATTGCCAATACACAGATATTTAAATGGAAAGACAGCAGAGAAATATAGTAAGCAAACACAGAGACACAAGAAATTTGATAAGGATTTCACCCTATTCTCCAGGGCTACATCTCTAGTCCAGCTTTTAGTGGTGGCCTTATTTTATTGTGTCTTTAAGCAAATAAATTACAATGCGGGGACTAACTATGAGTCTCCTGAAGCAGGTTTGCTTGGCAGGGTGGTTCTTGGATTCCCCAAGTCACTAGAGTGCACAAACTCTTCTTCTTCTACCAGCTCTATGACCTTCTGGTCTACAGTGGAGAGCCCAATGTGGTGCTTAGCCCGGACAGATCCTCTCTGGGATGGCTTGGATCTCTCAAGCCTCTGGTGCTCAATGATGCCTCTAGTCAGCTCGGCCCTCTGTCCTCTTTCTGCTTTGTTTCGCTGCCTCTTTCTCTCTGTTTTATATCTCTCTATGTTCAGTCCTCCTCTCGGGATTCATTGTTCCACTTCTCTGTCTCTCGACTTCAACTAGTTGTGTATTCTATCTCTGTTCATGGCTTTTAGCCATCCGTTCCAAGACTATTCGGTTCCTCTTCTGCCTCTATCGATTCACCTTCTGCAGCTGCACTTGGAGTTCCCTATTCGGCATCATCATCAATGCTCAGGGACTGGCCACATGTCCTCCTCTAAACGGCGCCATCTTGCTTCATCAATTCGTTTCTTCAGTTACGTCATGGATGAAGTCTTCCTCCACCGTGGCGGTCAAACAGATTCCAAACCCTTCTAAATCATGGATCATTCCTTCGTCAATTCCGCTTCCTCCATTGGGCGTGATCTCAGCCATCCTATTTGAGTCTCCCAGATCCAATGCCATACGCACATTTCGCGCAGTTGACTTGCTCGACCGATAGCGCGCGATCAAGGGCAGTTTTCTCTCACCTCCGCTTGCCACGCATTGATCGATGAGTGGAATCTCTGCTCTCATCCAAAACCTCTTACCATTCGAGGGCGCCCCTATCAATACCGCTGGTTTCCAAAGCACGGGTCCTGCCTTTGTACTTTTAGTGCTTTTGCCTTTTCGCTCACAATTCTCCAGCACCCCATGCATCTGTGTGCTCAGGCTTCCTCCATTGTGGCCTTGTTCGCCCAGCGATGCGCGCTTAGCAAGCGTTAATCGCTCATCAAAAACCTCCTTATTTTCCCAATCTGGGAATCCCAGGGGCTACTTTGGCCTCCTGCGCAGTCTCCATGGGCCTCGGTCAGCGTGCTTTGACCGAGGTCCTCGCCGTTCCACACTACCTGCCATTGCCACTGGTTCAGGGTGTTTTTGATCATTGTTTTGGATTCTTTAGAGATTTTTTCTAACCTGATACTGTCATGGTTCTTTGAAAATTTTCTATGGATCCAATTCGGATCATGGCCTTCCCACTGAAAAAGATTTTGGACCACTAAAATTTGGTTTTCAAGCATCGACTAAGTGAGGATATTTCTTTCTCACTTGTCCAATCTCAATCCAGTTTGCACTGCTTAGCTTCAAACCTTTGAGCCCAATTCTGAGGTACTCCACATTTACCCTACGCGTGGTCCTCACTTTCCTGTCCAGCACTGTGTCTTCCTGCAACTCATTAAGATATTCAGGTAGCAGGTCATCAATAGAAGGCAATTGACTTTGCTCTTCAAGGTCCTCAATCATTGAAGGTTTAAACAATCTCAAGCAATCTGCATTTACGACTGAGTAGATGTGCATGTAAGCTGGTAGATCAAGGTGAAAAGCATTTTCACCAATCTTCTCAAGTATCCTAAAAGGTCCATACCTGATAGGCTTCAGCTTTTTACCTTCACCTTGCATCTGGTCCTTGCTGATATACAGCCAGACTTGGTCTCCAACTTGAAAACTATGCTCCATCCGATGCTTATCATGCCTAGCCTTGTACTTGGCTTGGCTCTTTTCCAGTTGTTCCTGTACTGCCTGATGGATCTCCTGGATCTGTTCAATGAACCTAGTTCCCTTGTCCACATCACTGTGTCCATCAACCATGGTATCTTTACCAAAGACAAAATCCAAAGGAGACCTTGGTGTGAAACCAAAATAGGTCTCAAAAGGAGATCTCTGCGTAGAAAAGTGTTTGGCTCTGTTATAATCATGCTGCACATAACACAAGTGTTCATCCCAAAGCTTAGGATGTTTGCTGCAATATCCTCTCAGTAATTGGATCACCGTCCTATTTACTACTTATGTTTGGCCATCTATTTGTGGATGAAAAGCTATGATTTTCTTCAGTTTGGTGTCCATCAGTTCCCACAGATTAGATCAAAACTTCCCCAAAAATCGGGTGTCTCGATCAGATATAATGGAAGTGGGTAATCCAAAATGAACCCATACATGTTCAAAGAACAATTTTGCAGTCTGTTCAGTTGTAATCTGTTTATTACAAGGTATCAAAATACACATTTTGTTGAAACTATCCACAAAAACATATATATAATCATGACCTTTCCTAGATTTAGGCAATCCTCCAACAAAATCCATGGAAACACTTTCCCAAGGGTGAGAAGGAAATGACAATGGACTGTACAAGCCTAGTTTTCTGTTACTGGGCTTGCTTTTAGCACACATGGCACGCCCTCTTACATATCTAGAAACTGTCTCATTCATTTTCGGCCAATAGTAGAATCTTTGCAGCTGTGCAACTATTTTACTTACCCCGAAGTGACCTGATATCAGAGAAGTGTGTGCTTCCCTAATTATCTTTACTCTTTCCGTTTGTGGAATGCATAGTTTCCCACAATGGTATAAGAGTCGGTCCTTCACATGATAGTCCAATTCTTCTACTCTTTTGCCTTGACTCAAAGTTGCATATACATCTTTAAAGTCCATATGTTGAGCATATTGTTCTATGTAGCTTTCATGTAGCACGAAATTATGCTTAAGTATGGTAGATTCATTTATAATGGGTCTAGATAACATGTCTGCAACCTTGTTATGTATGCCATTTTTATATCTGATGACTAAGTGAAATTGTTGTAGAAAACCCATCCATCTGTAATGTCTTGATTTCTGCAACTTAGTTTGGGAGTGTAGATATTGAAGTGGTTGATGATCAGTATGGATTACTGTCTCTTTGCCCATTAAGTAATGTTTCCACTTTTTCATACTCTGAACTAATGCATACAATTCTTTATCATAGGTAGGATAGTTAACTACTGTAGGATTAAAAGTCTCAAAATGATAACATATGGGTTTACCATGTTGTGTCAACACTACTCCCATGGCATAGTCACTAGCATCAGTTTGGATCTCAAACGATCTTTGTAGATCTGGCAGTGCTAGTATAGGTGTTGTATTAATTTTATCTTTCAAGGTGTCTAAGGCTTTCTGATGTTTGCCTCCCCACTGAAACACCTTATTCAATCCTGTTAAAGCATGTAAGGGAGTTGCAATCGAGGAGAAGTTAGAAATGAACTTCCTCCAATATTGTGCTGCTTCTAAGAAGCTTCTCACTTTTGTAGCAGACCTGGGTTTAGGCCAGTTCACAATGAATGCCACTTTAGAGGGATCTATTTTCAATTCACCTCCCCTTACTATATGACCCAAGTAGTTTAGAGATGTTTTTCCAAATTCACATTTTGAGAGTTTAACATAAATTTTTTCTCTTTTCAAAATATCTAATGTCTGCTTAACATGCTTTAAATGTTCTTCCCACATTTTACTAAAAATCAGAATGTCATCCAGATACACAATAATAAAATCATCAAGAAAAGGTCTGAGTACATCATTCATTAACCTCATGAAAGTAGCGGGAGCATTAGTTAATCAAAAAGGCATAATTAGCCATTCATACAATCCCTGTTTTGTTTTGAAAGCAATTTTCCATGCATCTTGCTTTGCAACTCTGACCTGATGGTATCCATTGTGCAAATCTAGCTTGGTGAAATAAACAACTTCTTTTAATTGATCCAAAAGATTATCTATGCGAGGAAGGGGATAATGATTTTTTATTGTTATCGTATTCAGTGCTTGGTAATCAATGCACATTCTCTACGAGCCATCTTTCTTTCTCACCAAAATGATTGGTGACCCACATGGTGATGTGCTAGGCCTGATGAACCCTTTCTTGAGTAACTCCTACACTTTCTTCTTGATTTCAGCATTCTCTAAAGCAGACAACCTGTACATCCCAATGTTAGGCAATAGAACATCTTGCTGCAAAATAATATCATGTACTATTCCCTTTTTGGGTGGCAGACCTTTAGGTTCTTGAAACAAGACATCATACTCTGAAACAACCTTTTCTATATCAGCTTGCTATTCAACATTACAACCCTCAAATACATTGGTTTTATCATGTTTCTTTTCCTTTACAACCATCAGTAAGAATTGTTTGCATGAATTTATCATTCTTTTCATCTATCCTAAGTTTATGAGAGTATAATTATTATTGCGCTTATGAGCTCTTACAAAGTATTCGATTCCATATTTAACAAGTAGATGCTTGTTCTCAGCTCTATAGAAAATATCCTTTCTATCATACAAGTAAGGACTTCCTAAAGCAATTCCACATATATCCAAAGGAATTATGTCTAACTCAACCTCATCTACAAATGCTGACCCAAAAGAAAACTTGAGTTTGCACTATCTAGTCACTTGTAGTTGTGCTTTATCATTCAACCATCCTAATGGGTATGGTTTCTTGTGAGGTGAAGTTACTAATCCCAATTTCTTTACAATTGCTTCAAAAATTAGATTCACTTATGAGCGACTATCAAACAAAGTATCAATCTTTTGATTTTTTCAAATAACTCGAATATGGAAAAGCTCATGTCTTTTTCTCTCATTTTCTTCATCAATAACAGATTGAGTAGAATTACTAGTAGATGATTCAGAATTCTTACCTGTTATACATGTGGCTGCTATAGTTGTTTCATCTCCTGAGTCTGACCCCAAATCTTTCTGAATAGCTACAGCAGTCTTCTTCTTCTTTCCCTCAAACTTCTTATGTCTCAGCTCTAGATGCAGAATCCAACAATTCTCATCATCACGCCCATCCTTTTTACAGTGAGTGCATGAAGCTTTGGCTTTTTGTGCAATGTTAGCCTTCCTTGCTTTCCACTTCTGCTTTCTTTTCTCCTTACTCTTGCTTACAGTGGGTTGGGATGGTCCCCCAACTTCTGGATTTCCATTCTTTCCTCTAGCTTCTAGATGAGTAGCTTGTACAGATACCTCATCTATACTAGTGGGATTAAACACAAGGATGGTATGCCTCATGTAGCTGTGTAGACCACCAATGTACCCAACATCAATGCTCTATTTCTAAATTATTAAGTATACCCTTTCACACTCTGCCCTTTCAACTGTCGAAGAGTTCGCTAACTCATCATGGCTTGTTACATGTAGGCCAATGGATAGAACTTCTTTTTGATTGCAGCAACAAATTCACTCCAGACAGAGATGGTCTTGCCATGTCTTTTCATATCAACTTGGGTTCTGCCTTCCCACCAAACCAAGGCAATGCCTCCTAGGCATAGGCTTTCCTGCTGAATCTTACTCTTGTCTGATTCTATGTTCTGTACCTTGCAATACACATCAATTTGTCTAATCCAATTGTCCAACTTTTTAGCATTTAGCTCTCCATCACATATAGGCAAATCAAATTTAACATCTAGCTGAATCAAAGATGCTTTCTTATTATGCACAGGTGTTGGGTCCCTATAATACTAGTGATTACCCCATTACTATTGTAGTTGTACCCCTTATTAATATTGTTGTGCCCCTATTATCCCCATATTGTTATTACTATGCCCCATAGAATCCATCTATTGTTATTTTTGTGGCTTTATATTATTATTGTTAGGTCGGCTGGGTTATATTGTGACTCCTTACACACCTATATATAGAAAGGAGGTTTTGTCATTTGAATCATCCAAGAATTGTTCATTTATGTAATGTAAGGGAGGTTGCCTCATCGAAGAGGTTGAATTCTAAGGCGTTGATCTATCTTTTCTATCTTTTTTTTGAGCTGGTTTCATAACATTTGGTATCAAAGCTTTGGATTCTAGGGTTTCGCTGCTCCAAATAGGTCATCGTGGAATTTTTGCTATAACTTTTTTGCTGCGATGTTTCAGAAGTTGAAAAAAAACCCATTTGGGAAGAAATCACGTTGAACCTCAGGACCGAATTTCAGAGCTGTTCACGCTATATTTGCAGAGATATGATATGAGGAAGTTGGTCTTTTTGTAGACTCCTGAATTACATTCCAAACAGGTGACCTGGGGAAAAGCGTCATAACTTTCTCTCTGGGGATCAGATTGAAATTTCATAAGAAGGTACAGAAAGAGGACGAACTGTAGTTTCTTGTATGCATTTTTCAGATCCAAAGGTCAAAACGGTGACTTGTGGCATGTCGTACAAGTTCTCTCTACTGAACTAGTCTATAATCAAGTCACTGTGGGAGATTTCGCATAACTCTTCCTTGGAGAATCCAATTTGGGTCAGACTTGTGGAATTGGAAAGAGGACACAGAGGGCTACTATAGGCCACAAATTCAGATCTAGATGATTGGAAAGTACATAGATACATCAGAGGCAATATCGAGCTCCTACAAAGTGAAAAAAGGTGTGTAGATTTTCTTAAATTTTTGCTTAAGCTTGGTTTGAAAATTTATTTTGAAGGAATTCAAAGGGCATAGTAGAGCATTATTATCGGTAACCGATGCCCCGAGGAAAGAAAATGCAAACACCTAGTAAGGAACCTGAAGGCTCTAGCATGACTCATGAAGAAGAGGAAGAAATGCAACATGATATATCAAAATTACAAGACCAAGTGCAACAACTGTCCCTTGCACAAAAAGGAACAGAATCTAAGATGGATGGTTTAAAGAAAGGCATAGAAGCTAAGATGGATTGTTTAAAGAAAGGTGTAGAAGCTAAGATGGATGATTTGAAGATAGATTTGAAGACAGACATGGAAGAATTGAAGATAAATATGAATAAGTTGTTACAAGAAAGGGTCACTAATGGTGAAAGGGTAGTAAAGGAAACTCATGATGAGAACAAAAGAAATGTTAATCATGATTCCATAGACTCTAATGTTGGATCAAAGACCCACCATATTCCAAAAAATGATATCAGGAAGTTTGATGGCAAGGATCCCGCAACATGGATATTACAGATGGAGCAATTTTTCGATCTCAATAATGTGCAAAACACACAAAAGGTACGTATTGCAACTTTATATTTGGAACCAAATCAGTTTGTATGGTATCAATGGCTTTGCTCTCGTAAACAATTTATCACTTGGGCAGATTTTACGGAAGAATTGATAGCACATTATGAGGATACAAAAAGCAACACTTTTTTTAGCCAATTGATAAGTCTCAAACAAAAGGGTTCAATAATGGAGCACATTGAGGAGTTCCAAAAATTGAACATAAGGGTAAAAAATATTCTAGAGGAGCATAGGATTGATGTGTTCATAGGGTCTTTAAAGGATAATATCAAACAAGATGTTCACCTTTGGGAACCTGATTCATTAGAGAAGGCATTCAGGTTAGCAAGAAAAATGGAAAGCAAAATTATGGCAACCAGGAAGCATACCACTCACAACTATAAAGACGGAAGTGTTGTTGCCGATAGTCTTCCACAACCTATAAGGTTGACACCACAACAATTGAAAGAAAAAATAGCAAAAGGGATTTTTTATAGTTGTGATAGCAAATACACTAAAGGTCATAAGTGTGCTGAGAAGAAATTATTCTACATAGATTGTGAAGAGGAAGAATAAAAGGAGCAAGAAAGGTCAAAAGAAGAGGATATACTCTAGGAGCAAAGACTAGATAAAGAAGAAATGAATCCGACCATATCTTGTAATGCATTGGTGGGAATTACCACTCCTCAAACCATCAAGATAGAAGGACAAATCAAGAAGAAAAAGGTAATAGTGTTGATTGATTCAGGAATTACCCACAATTTTATTCATTGTAAGGTAGCAAGAGAATAGAATTGCTTCTTATATCCAGCACAAGAGTGTCAACTGATGGTTGCAAATGGAGGAACAATAAATTGCTCAGGAAAGTGACATAATATAAAGCTATCCATGGGAGAATATGTATTGACTATCCCAATGCTTTCCATTCCAATGGGAGGTGCTGATGTTGTACTAGGAGTCCAATGGCTACAATCCTTGGGTACAATAGCTTTTAATTTTCACGAAATTTTCATGAAATTTTCTGTGGAAGGAAAGGAAGTTGAATTAAGGGGTATTGCAGGGAAACCAGGAAAGATAATTAGCTCTAACGGTATGACAAAGCTTCTTAAAAAGGAACAAAGAGGAGTAATTGCACAATTATGTTCGCTAGATGTGTCCACAGTGGAATCATCTATTTCTCCAGATCTCCAAAAAGTCTTGGACAATCATTCCAAGGTATTTGAGACTCCCAAAGGTCTCACACCTATTCGTGATCATGATCATGCTATTCATCTGATTCTAGGAAGTGTTCCTTCAAACATCAGGCCGTACAGATATCCCTATGCCCAAAAGAGTGAAATTGAACGTATGGTTGCAAAAATGCTAGAGGCTGGTATAATTCAACCAAGTCAAAGTTCTTTCTCTGCTCCAGTCGTATTGGTGCACAAGAAGGATGGATCATGGCACATGTGTCCGGATTATAGGGAGCTCAACAAGCTCACTATTAAAGATAAGTTTCCCATTCCTGTCATTGATGAATTATTGGATGAATTGCATGGATCAATTTACTTCACCAAGTTGGATCTTCATTCAGGATATCATCAAATCAGAATGAAAATTGAAGACATTCCGAAAACAACATTTAGAACTCATGAGCGTCATTATGAATTTTTGGTCATGCATTTTGGCCTTACCAATGCACCTTCAACATTTCAAGGTTTGATGAATTCAATTTTCAAACCATTCCTTAGAAAATTTGTGTTAGTATTTTTTGATGATATACTAATCTACAACAAGTCTTGGAAGGATCATGTTGAACATGTTGACAAGGTGCTACAACTATTGGAGGAGAAACAATTATATGCAAAAAGATCCAAATTTTTCTTTGGAGTACAAGAGGTGGAATATCTGGGTCATATTGTATCTCATGAAGGAGTTAAGGTAGACCCTAGCAAAATTAAAGCCATTAAGGAATGGAAAATTCCCACATCCATAAAGCATCTGCGAGGATTTCTCGGGTTGACAGGGTATTATCGCAAGTTTGTTAAGAATTATGGGAGAATATCAGCACCTCTAACAACATTATTGAAGAAATATGCTTTTTCATGGACTCCATAAGCAACAAAGGCATTTGAACATATTAAAGAGGCAATGTGCCCAGCACCGGTCTTAGCCACATCGGACTTCACAAAAACCTTTATCGTGGAATGTGATGCTTTAGGAAATGGAATTGGTGCTGTTTTAATGCAAGATGAAAGACCCATTGCTTTTGAAAGTCGTCCAATCAAGGGAAAGTTTTTACACAAAGCTATTTATGAGAAGGAAATGTTGGCAATCCTCCATGCACTTAAGAAATGACGACCCTACCTAATGGGAAGACACTTCAAGGTAAAAACGGATCATGATAGCCTTAAATATTTTTTAGAACAAAGATTATCCTCTGAAGAGCAACAAAAGTGGGTCACAAAGATGTTGGGTTATGACTTTGAAATCATCTACAAAAAAGGGAAGAAAAATGTGGTGGAAAATGCACTCTCAAGAAAGGATGAGGATGTGGAAGCATTGTTGTGCGCCATTTCTATTATCCAACCAGATTGGATAAACGAAGCAAGGGAGGAATGGAAGAATGACGAAGAAGTGTGGGCACTTATTCGAAAGTTACAACAAGATTCCAATATGTCTGATACATTTAGTTGGCAAAATGATTCGTTATGGTACAAAGATCGCTTATACGTCTGTAAGAATTCCCAGCTAAAACAAAAGATTCTTATGGAATTGCACACATCTCCCTTAGGAGGGCACCCAGGATTTTTAAAAACTTACCACAGGGTTAAGAAGGAATTTTTTTGGGATGGCCTTAAATCAGATATTCAAAAGTTTGTGGCGGAATGTTTGGTTTGCCAACAAATAAAGTTGAAACAATTAAGACACTGGGTCTATTACAACCTTTATCCATTCCAAGCAAACGTTGGGAGGAGGTTTCAATGGATTTTATCATAGGTTTACCCAAGTCTGAGGGAAAGAGTGTCATCATGGTGGTAGTTGACAGACTTACCAAGTATGCACACTTTTGTGCATTATCACATCCATTTAAAGCCAGTACAGTTTCTACTGCATTTATGGAGACAATTCAAAAGCTACATGGAAACCCAAAGATTATTGTAAGTGACAGAGATCCTATTTTCACTGGAAATTTTTGGACAGAATTATTTTCTTGTCTTGGTACTCAGTTAGCTCATAGCTCATCTTATCATCCTCAATATGATGGTGTTATAGACATTTTTGTGCCTTACAGCATGAAGCATGAAATGTCCATAATCTAAGGGATCCAAAGTCCCTAAACATGTTGTTCCTACCCCTAGAGGAACAAGGTCAGCAAACCACAGCACTGAATAACAGTTCTCCACCTGAAAACACTCAAAAACAAGGAAATTCTGGATCATGTCAACTGCTCCACTGAGCATCTGCGCTGAATGTCAACTGCTCCACTGTCTACCTGCGCTGAATGTCAACTGCAAAGAAGGCTACCTGCGCTGAGCGAATTGGGACATGTGGCACAGTCATTCCTCAAGGTGTCAATGCCTAGGAAGCTTCCAAAATGACACTTGGATCAGAGAATTCGACTGGTGATGAGTGAGAGGGTCTAGATCTCCAAGTGGAAGCAAGAACCTCCAAGTGGACTCAAGAACTGAAGAATAACTGAAGTGAGAGAGGACACTAGTCAGCTTCATGCCAGCCTCAAGCTGACTCATCCTTTCTCCAAAACTCCTATATATAGATCTCTCTCATGAGGTCTAGGGGGGCTGGAATCTTGTGAATGTAAAAAATTGTTGTTGGTTTGAGTATGGAACTATTGGGTGATTTGCTTTGAAGGAGGTGAAGAGGAGATTTCTTTCTGCTGGGAGGTGATGCTGGATTGGGCCTCTTATGGTTGTATCACTTCCTGAACTTTAATTCTTCCATTAATAAAGCATTTGAGGTTCTTCTATATGCATGTGTCTCAATGGTGTATTGTTATACTTGTATATTTGATTTATTCTAATCCTTGAATCAATTATGAATGTATGCTTCTTGTAGTTTCCCTCTCTTGCCATTTTGCAGGATCTTGGTGTAGCTGGGCCAGTGAAAGAGCAAGGAGCTGGGAGCAAGCAGCAAGGAGAGAAGATTGGATCAATCATTAGCGAAAGACATTGGTTAGTGGATCTCTTTCTCCCCTATTTTACTTTCATAAAGAAGAAATCTTAGATAGCTTTGCTTTGATTGTTGCTGAGGTACTATCACCCTTAGAGTGGGATAGGGTCATTCCGTATTGGATACTTTTCCCAACAACAAATTGGCGACTCCGCTGGGGATCGTATCTTGTTGGTTGTTTGTGTTTTTTTCTATTCATTTCCTAAACACAGGGAGTACCGAATCGAACTGCATTTGGATCTTTCAAATGCAAAGTAGAGGGCAGCTACTCTAGCTCAGTTTCTGGGCATGTTTATGATTTGAAGAGCTAATCCACAAGGACTCTGAATAGCTCTTAGTGATAGCTTTTCATCCTCCTTTTCATCCTTTAGTGTGTACTTGATTGATAGCTTTTGATTTGGCCAAAAACTGTTGATTTTTGAGCAATCTGTGACCCAAAACCTGAGAAAAACGAAAGTTTCTCTCTTCATTGCAGGCACTATGAAGGCAGTCTGCATTTCATCGCAGGTCCCGAAGGGGCTACCTGCGCTGAATTTCAAACTGACAGTGTACTACCTGCGCTGAACCAGTCTTGCCTTGTGCAACTGGGGTTCCCTGCTTTCTGTTGCCCTGTTTTCATCCCTGTTTTTGCAGCCTGTTATCAGTCAGTGTACCTATCTGAAACCACCTTTCTTTGCCACTATTCCGCCTCGGTTGTATAAAGAAACTGTGTTTTTTCTTTGTGTATTTCTTACATCATTTGCAGTTTCCCATAACGAAAGTGAACTAGTCTTGCTGTGGCCTCTTAGATCTAGACCTGTGATAAGTGTCGTTTTGATCTTAAGAGTTAGTTTGTTTGTTGTTCATAGCTGATTGAGCTTTTGCTTTCGTCATATGGTTTGAATTTATATATTTCTATTGTCGAAACAAGTAAATCTTAAGGTGTCTTTTGATTTTGGACAAAAGCTTGTTTGCTTTCACTTGAAATTGAATTCAAAGTTATACAACAACTTTCTTTTTGTAGTACATCAACATTAAGAAAGAGAAAAGAAATACCTGCATTGTGCATGTACATTTTGACAGCTTGCATGTTGATTTAGGAAAAAGTGCATTAGTGTGTGCTCTATGATCTGTGTGAAAAGATGATGTCTTTCTTTTCCCTCAGTAGTTAAGATTTTCAAAGTTGAAAGATTGAAAAGCTTGCTTATCATCTTAGACTGCATTTAGGAGTTGTACCATACATCTCGTGGTGATCCATAAAGGCAAACTGCTAAACAAGATCAACCTTAAAATAAATTGAATTTACATAACAACGCTTTGAAACATAACGCAAACACATAGAGGTCTAAGCTAGAGACGTGTTCCGGCGTCGTTAAACGTGATATCTTAGCGTTGAGTGGTTGGGTGATTCCTCCACGGTGAAGCGATAAGTATCAATACGGACTTGTGCTCCCACGTACGGTCGCGTATATATTGGGAGACCCCTATAGGAACAAAGCCTTTATCCATAGGAAGCCGTGTCGGCCGCCCTACTGATCGCAATGCAGTGAACACAACATTCACGAAGATCGACCACCCGTACCGTAAAACGTATTCTGTGGTTTTGCGAAAAGTTTGGCACACCCTCTGCCTAGATCTCCAGAGTAGTTTCTTTTGGCCTTTTTCAAACTCTATAACTGAAAAAGTCCATCCGAGCATTTGTCACTTCGGGCTCGTTAAAACATCGAAGGAGACTAGAGTCATCTTTAGCTTTTTCTCGACTCTTGAAAAGTGAAAAAGCAAGTTGTGTCTAAAGCGTCGTTATAAAATTTATTTTAAATGGAACATAATCACCTCCTATTCCTGCGTTGATCTGTAGGTCGAGAACATGGAACGCACCAACCAAGGAATTCCACATGATGGAAATCCTAGTCCTTTCTCCTCTTGGGGAGAAGTTGGTGCGCCCCACATGGCCACATTGTCACTTCCAGGACTGACAATTGGCCTGTTGATTTGGCTGTTCTCAACCAATGTAGTTCAGAACACCATGGTTCCTGAACAGTCGAGTCAACAGTTAGATCGGTCTAGAGCTGCCCACCAGCCTTCTACTTCCTATAACCCTTCCTCCAATCCTTCATCTTCGCAAGGTAGAGCCGGCAAAAGCCAAGCTCCCATGGAGAAGAAGGAGAAGAAGAAGAGAGAGAAGAAGAAGAAGGAGCCTAAGGCGACTAGGGGCAAGCAAAAGACATCTGACAAAAATCCACACACAGCACAGACCGGGCCTAAATCGCCATGTGTCATATGTAGAGGAGACCACTTCCATAGAGATTGTCCCTGTATTCCCCGGATACTAAGGGACTGGTCCCCTCGCTTGCACAGTTCGGGAGCATCAACCTCTGATAGCCATGTTGAATGCTTACCGTCAACCAGCGAAAGTGAAGGTTCAAGACAAAGAGGGGGAGAAAGATCCCCCTGCAGACTGTGTGAAGGCGATCACGCCATCCACCGTTGTCCCTTCTTAGACGAAGCGAAGAGAGTTTTGGAAGATCGTCCGTTTCACCATTGAGACTTCCTCCTGGATACAAAAAAACTCGTGCCAAGTCCTTCGTTGGTTGAGAATACAGCTGGCCCGCTCAAGTGGTCGGCTGAAGCGTCAGCCATTGAAAATGAACCTACTGAATCCAGACCGGACGAAAGTCCAAAGGTCGAAACGGCAGTTGACCCGGTTCTCCCTTCAGAAGTTTCATCTTCAAATGACACCGTCACTGAAGACTCATCTTCAAATGACACCCTCACTGAAGAGAATAAGGATGACACCATCCAGATTCTTTTCATCAACACAGACTCTGATGAGCGTCAGGGCAATGCGCCCATTCCTTTATCGTAGGAAGGAACATCGTCAGGGTCATATCCGGCCGTATATTCGGTCCCACCACCAAGCAACCTGGTTGTGTCGTTTGATTGGAACCAACTAGGCAGACCCCGGTTGCCAGCCAGTATACCGTTCAGAATCATAGTCCAAATTTACAGAATGGTAATGGCTGGCACTATCATTGATGAAGGGGCATCTGTGAGTATCCTTTCCTCTATTGCTTGGAAAGCACTGGGTTCCCCGACGCTTTTACCTGAGATAAGAAATCTCTCGGGTTTTGATAAAGGAACCAGTCGACCATTAGGGATCCTCCCCAATGTGCCTGTTACATTGAAAGGGAAGACCGTCCAAATGAACGTGATGGTCGTTCAAGGACCCTTGGATTATAACCTACTCCTTGGACGAGACTATATATATTGCATGGGAGCAATAGTCTCCTCACTCTTTAGAGTAATGTGTTTTCCACACGAAGGAAGGATGGTCAAGCTCGTAGACCAACTTTCATTTCCGGGATCACGCATCGCAAATAGTCACATACCGACCCTGAATGGTCTATTCAATCAAGAAATGTCTCCACCCCCAGTCCTCCTTCCCGATGAGTGCGAGTGATTCGGAAAGATGGGACTGGAACCCAGGGGGCATGCATCCTGGTCTGCTTCGGGCAGAAAAAAACCCTGGGTATAAGGTAGAATTTCCGCGAGAGAATATGACTAGTCCGTACCCCGTCCGTGGTTGGAAGAGGGGTTGTTCTGGAATAGGATTCTTTTGTCAAAGTTACGTGTTTGACAAAGGTCGTTCACCCTTGTCTATTTCGGTAGGCATTGCCGAGGAAGTGTTTAGTTTGAAAGATTAACAGAACAATCTTCGGGTAACCTGAAAGAGGTAAGCCTCACCCTTTAAAACAAATGTTTTGACGGATAAGTAGGGGCAGCCTTGAAATTGTATTTTATACCTGGGGGCATGCAAACCTTTTGGAGTGCAAGCTAAGAGCGGTTATTTATCTGTTTTTGGGATTAGCCATTTCCGAACTTGCATAAAGAAAGGATGAGGAGCATAGCTTCGTGAGATAAAGCTCCATAAAAAATAGCTATCTCACAGGAGACATTCTTATCTTATGACTGGTATAATCGAGCAGTTTTAGCACATAGTTCATGCTCGTTAAAAAATAAATATAAGATTCGAGCAGTTTTACCGCAAACTTTATGCTCGTTAAAAAATAGAAAAGCGAGATCCGAGCAGTTTTAGCACATAGTTCATGCTCGTTAAAAAATAAACATAAGATTCGAGCAGTTTTAGCATAAAGTTCATGCTCGTTAAAAAATAAACGAAAGATCCGAGCAGTTTTAACGCGGTCTTCATGCTCGTTAAAAAATAAATAAAAGCAGTGAGCAATGCTTCCTCCAGAGTTTAAGCTCATTTTTAAATAAAAAATGAACCTATCCCGGTAAATAACCACTACGATCGTAAATTTATCAGCCATAAAAAGCCTTGGTCGTGTTTTGCACCTGCCACCTCCACTTTCATTTGGCCGATCGTTCACCTCCATATGATTGTTTACCCATTTTGAGGAACAACTACGAAGAGTGATTTCACCTAGCCATCCTTGTGACACTGCCGTGATTGGAAAATTCCAACCTGTACCTGGAATCAGTTGCTATCCCTGTTTATCACTCGTTCCTCAAAAGATGAGTCTTCTTTAAGCTCTTTTCAACTGACTCGTAAAATATGAAAAGTTTTCCAAGTTTTGGCCTTCCAGCTCGTTAAAAGGACCGGAAGAGCTATCCCTCCTCTAGATTTTAATATTTTTGGACCTGAGGGATTATTGCACAAAAAGATCGAGCGCTTGTTTTATTCGGCTCGTTAAAGTTATCGAAAACTCATCCCTTTTGTATTGTTTTATACTTTTTCGGACTTAAGGGATTAGATGACGAAAAAGGAATTTTGGAGTTAACTTTATGTACCTTTTCAGATTCTCTAAAAATGAAAAGGACCGAGTTTTCCTTGTCGTTAGACTCGTTAAAATGATTAAATAGCAACAAACTTGTCTTTAGACGAGAACGAGTTTCCCTATCGCTAGGCTCGTTAAAACATAGCGATGGGCTTGCCCGAAGGGCGGGTTATAGAACAAGCATATGTTATCCTCCTCAAGCTTGAAAAAAATAAAGAGGTACTGGTCAGAAATGACTGGGGAAAAATTGGGAGAACCTCAAAGCTTTAATGGTAGCAAGTCGCTCTTGAACATGACACTTTTCCTCCGTACCACATCGGGTTGGGTTGTTTCAATCACCGGTCTCATCACCATGGTCTCGCCAAACCATCCACATTTGGGGTAATGCTACCGATCCATCGCATCAGTGTCGTTATATGTTCAAGAGATGTTGTTCAGAAAGAGTCAACCGAGTCCCATCCACTGCCATACATTATCCTTCATCCATCCATGATCGCCACCCTGAATCATATGTCACAGATTGTTTTCACCTCCATTAAAGTCATTAGCTTCGTTCCGTGTCACTGATGTGGGATTCATTAAGGCCCTCCTTTGACGGATCGCTTCTTGTCGACTTCAGCTCATTATCCAAGAAGTTGATCTAGGAACACCCCCCTCAGTACTTTGAAGCTTGCATGCCTCAATGGCAAGTTTCTCACTTCCGGCGATAGGTATACATCAATGACCTTCGACCAGAAGATTTTGCGTGGTGTTCGACGCCAAGTCCTATATTCACACCACGTGAATTGTACTGCAGTAACTTGAGGGTCATTATCATTATCGGTGATTCCTCTCGCGCTTGTTAACGGTTTACATCATTGACCGGTAATCAAGCGATGTCTTTCCATGTTCGACTTCAACGCAATTCTCACATGGATCGACTTGTACTTAGAGTGAAGATCAAACAAGTTTGAAGACCCCAGATTTAGTTTCATCCATCCGGGCTGCGATATATATTCAGGAAATATAAATACATTTGACATGTACATTGTTATCACTAAAAATTCTAATGCCAAAATTTCTCAGACTAACTTGAAGACAGTTTCGCAGCGCAACATCTTCTAGGTGATTTCGTAGCGCATAATCCATATTTTGCACTGGCTGCGCTACGAAATTGGGGATTTGTTCGAATCCATAGCAACTGTCATGCAAAATAGCTCTGGGGTGGATGCATTTTACAGGTGGCATGTTCTCAAGCTCCTACATGTATGCTTGTCATCAGTTCTGAATCTGAAGGGAAGTATTACAGGTGAAGGAGTGTTTTGAGTGGAATGGTAACTTTTATGCTTTGCATCCACCACTGTTGCCAAGCAGAGACAAAGGAAAAGTCTGAGGTATTGCAGCTGCAAAACAACCTAATCCCCAAAGGTGCAGATATAACAAGATACAGGGACTACATTAAAGATCTTGGTAAGAATGAAAGGGTTGAAGTGATTGCACTGCCGAGTTCCTTAGTGCAACGTTCTGTTTTTCAAGATGCACTAGATTTGTTGGTTTCTTTAGATGCTCTGAAGGCACCATCTCATCATAGGGGAAAGTGTGAACCAACATTATATGGCAATTTTCTTGGGAGTCTTCCCCTTTCTTTGGAGGCACCAATGCTTGTCATTAAGTTTGGTCAGTGTGGGTTTCTTAGAGAGGGTGCAATAATTGGTTTATTGATGGATGCATGACCAATGCCTATCATACAGCCATTTGGGCAGCAATCTTTGTTCAATAAATATGTGGACAGCTATTATAATGATGCTAATGGATCTGTTGGTTCTTCATATCATACAAAGACTCTTATGGCAAATTTTTGTGCAATTCTGTTTTGGCAACGGATTTTGAAGGACAAGCATCGATTGCAACGACTCATTCAAGTGGCTGGCAATGAGATCTTCACAACTCAGACACATGATTTTGCTTCAATTTCTCCTAGGCTTGAGTAGGAGTGGTCTTCTTTCCACCATTTGGTGCCATCATCACTTCGTGCTATTGCTGAGACATGCCCAAGTTTCTCTGCATTTTGGAAGGTTCACCATTGTATTACAATGATTATGATTTCAAGCACACATGCTTTCTCTCTCCAAGACAACGTGAAGCAAACTTGAGTTTTGACCGTTGGCACTGAACTAGCAGATGATATTGTAACAAATGTTTGCATTCAGGCTTCATGTGTTGACTCAAGGTCTTGTCATCATGATATTGAAACAAGGCAAATAAGGCATATTTCTCTGTTTTAAGTTGTCAACTTCCAGGAGGTATTTAGAGCAGCTGAAATAATATTTTCGAAAATTGAAAGAGGTTTTTATTCCTAACATACTGAACTAGAAAAACCTCTTTCAGTTTCTTCAAATTGATTATGATCTGGGAGAAACAAGTGACTAAAGTTGCGCTACGAAACTGCTGTAGATGCAGTTTTTAATTTCCTGTTTTATACATAGTCTTCAAGGATCGATTCTGGGCAGCTGGAGTAAGGTTTCAAAAAACTAAAAGAGGTTTTTGTTCAGCACGGATTGGTTCACAAAAGCCTCCTTCAGTTTTTCCAAATACATTTTCTGTGAGAAGTTATGAGCTCTGTCCCAAGAGCTATTTTCAGGCAGAACAACAGTTTCGTAGCTGTAAGGAAAGGTAGCAAAAGCTTTGCTAGTCAAGTAGATGCAGTGGATGAGGTGTACACCTGGACGGTTTCAGCCATCAAACAAGCCAAACATGTCAGAAAGATGAACATAACCCTGAGAGCTAGAAACAAAGGCTTTGAAGAAAGAGGTTAGCAGTTTGAAGAAGAAACTAGGTAAACTAGCTGATTAATCCAAGGGGAAATTTGCTTTTCAAGTTTTGATAAATTTTGGCTGTCATCATTTTGAAACTTTTTGGAGCCTTTACACCTGTACAAAATAGCTGAAGAGATCACGGAGTTAATTCATCAGTGCTTTAAAACTCATATGCTTTGTTTTGATTACCTACAGCAGTTTCGTAGCGCGCTACGAAACTGCTGTAGATGACTGTTTATGTGAAAAAATGAAATTGATGCTGAGGTCAGCAAATCTTAAAGGGATGACTCGAGGCCAGCATGGAGATTATACAAAGCTATTCAGATATTCAAAAGGTGACAGGTGTGAGTATTTAAGGAAAAGGTGAAATTTTTGTCTTTTGTTAAAATCTTCCTAAAGTCACTTTATGACCGAATTATTAGGGTTTTGGTTATAGTCTTCGGTGATTTGGTTTGAACACATGTTCAGCTCAGAAGGCTTCCATCTCATTGAATAAGTATGATGATATGCGTTGTTTGGGAAGAATTAAAGAGCAGGGGACATGTGATTAAAGTGATGAAGAATAATGGGAGACAGAGACCGTAAAAATAGAGCACTTCTCTTGGTTAATTAAATGAGCCATCTACGCAACTAGAATCCAAAGCTAGCTCGTGCAGTATATTCTCCTTCAAGATACCTCAACCAAAATAGAAAGAGGACATGTGGCAGCATTCACAAAGGAATCAAGCATACGAGGAGAATGGAATTAGTGTTTTAGTTTGATTAGGATTGTGTGCAATTACAGTTCAGCACTTTGTAATTAATGCATTAGTTAAATAGCATGTAGGAGTAGTTAATAGGGCCTTCGAGCTCCCTCTAGAAAGGGAGGAATGTATTCCTATAAATGGATGAAATTAGGATGTAATAGGGGTTGGACATTTTATACAAAAACAGAGTTATTTGGGCCAATGTAAGACTTGTTACAGTAATAGTAAAACAGTGGTTATTTCTTCTCAAGATTCTCAATGGATTATTTTGTTCAAATATGATGGTGGTGTTTTATCTTATATGTTTTTTTTACAGCCTTGTTATAGCACAATCACTCAGAATTCATATCTTATGCTCTGACTTCCTGTGTGTTTGGCAAGCTGTGGTTTTTGTGAAATATGTTTGGACATCTAATGCAAAGAGCCTTGACTTCCATGAAATGACTGTGCTTTTGTTTATTAAATGTATAAGACTCCATAGCCCAATGAAGACCAATTTGATATGTGTTCAACCAGCTGTTGTTTTCATGAATGAGTGAAGAGTTAGCCATCTTTTGTTCTAATTGATTTCTATTATAAATCTGTGAGAGAGCCCTCTCTGATTAGGAAGGCTAATTCCTAGTCTAAAGTTTGGTTGAAAGAGTTACATAAAATCTTACTTGGTTGCAGCCCTTAGTAGTGATTTTGTGATAACATACATCATTGCAGTAGTGATCATCCTACTCAAAGGATGATAATTTCAGCAGAGAATTATCAGTCTACCGTCAGACGATCGTCTGTTCTGTGTACTAAAATGAATTTATAAAGCTGAGCATGGGAATGCCCGCCTCAGCTAGAACATGAAAGCAGAATGAAAAATAATGTATTGTATTGTATTTTATTACAGGTCACCTCTCAGCGATTGAATGAACTTCGGATCCTCCTGATAAAGCATTTCACCCGATAAACGACCTCATACTTTAGGGGGCAACTGTTATAGACATTTTTGTGCCTTACAGCATGAAGCATGAAATGTCCATAATCTAAGGGATCCAAAGTCCCTAAACATGTTGTTCCTACCCCTAGAGGAACAAGGTCAGCAAACCACAGCACTGAATAACAGTTCTCCACCTGAAAACACTCAAAAACAAGGCAATTCTGGATCATGTCAATTGCTCCACTGAGCATCTGCGCTGAATGTCAACTGCTCCACTGTCTACCTGCGCTGAATGTCAACTGCAAAGAAGGCTACCTGCGTTGAGCAAATTGGGACATGTGGCACAGTCATTCCTCAAGGTGTCAATGCCCAGGAAGCTTCCAAAATGACACTTGGATCAGAGAATTCGACTGGTGATGAGTGAGAGGGTCTAGATCTCCAAGTGGAAGCAAGAACCTCCAAGTGGACTCAAGAACTGAAGAATAATTGAAGTGAGAGAGGACACTAGTCAGCTTCATGCCAGCCTCAAGCTGACTCATCCTTTCTCCAAAACTCCTATATATAGATCTCTCTCATGAGGTCTAGGGGGGATGGAATCTTGTGAATGTAAAGAATTGCTGTTGGTTTGAGTATGGAACTATTGGGTGATTTGCTTTGAAGGAGGTGAAGAGGAGATTTCTTTCTGCTGGGAGGTGATGCTGGATTGGGCCTCTTATGGTTGTATCACTTCCTGAACTTTACTTCTTCCATTAATAAAGCATTTGAGGTTCTTCTATATGCATGTGTCTCAATGGTGTATTGTTATACTTGTATATTTGATTTATTCTAATCCTTGAATCAATTATGAATGTATGCTTCTTGTAGTTTCCCTCTCTTGCCATTTTGCAGGATCTTTGTGTAGCTGGGCCAATGAAAGAGCAAGGAGCTGGGAGCAAGCAGCAAGGAGAGAAGATTGGATCAATCATTAGCGAAAGACATCGGTTAGTGGATCTCTTTCTCCCCTATTTTACTTTCATAAAGAAGAAATCTTAGATAGCTTTGCTTTGATTGTTGCTGAGGTACTATCACCCTTAGAGTGGGATAGGGTCATTCCGTATTGGATACTTTTCCCAACAACAGATGGGCAAACTGAGATAGTAAACAAATGTTTGGAAGGATATCTTCGTTGCTTTGTATCTGATAAACAGACACAATGGTTCAAATGGTTGCCTCTGGCTGAATGGTGGTATAACACTTCCTTCCATACAGCAACAAAAATGACCCCATTTATGGCACTTTATGGGTATCAGCCACCATCCATCACATCATATTTAAGAGAAAATTCTAAGGTTCAAGCAGTGGAACATCACATTGAACATCAACAAGTCCTCCAACTCTTAAAGGATAACCTCGTGTTGGCACAAAATAGAATGATACAATAGGCAGATCAACATCGTAGCGAAAGAAGTTTTGATGCAGGTGATTGGGTATTCCTACGGCTACAACCATATAAGCAAATGTCCCTCAAGCAAGCTAAGAAGGATAATAAATTATCACCAAAGTATTATGGTCCATAAAAGGTGTTGCAAAAGATTGGTACTATGGCATACAAATTGGAGCTTCCTGCAGCTTCTCGATTGCACCCAGTTTTCCATGTTTCATGTTTAAAGAAGGTTATAGGCGACAAGCTCCCAGTTCAAACAATATTTCCAGAACTTGACGAGGAAGGAAAAATTATATTGGAACCGGAAGTAGTCACAGAAACAAGAACTCGACAGCTACGAAATCGATCAATTTCGGAGTATCTTATCAAGTGGAAGAACTTATCTGCCGAAGATTCCACATGGGAGGATGAGAATTTTATACAAAAGCATCCAGAACTTCTCAAGCGTTGAGGACAACACTTTTTTGAAGGAGAGGGCATGTTGGGTCCCTATAATACTAGTGATTACCCCATTACTATTGTAGTTGTACCCCTTATTAATATTGTTGTGCCCCTATTATCCCCATATCGTTATTACTGTGCCCCATAGAATCCTTCTATTGTTATTTTTGTGGCTTTATATTATTGTTAGGTCGGCTAGGCTATGTTGTGACTCCTTACACTCCTATATGTAGAAAGGAGGTTTTGTCATTTGAATCATCCAAGAATTGTTCATTTATGTAATGTAAAGGAGGTTGCCCCCTCGAAGAGGCTGAATTCTAAGGCGTTGATCTATCTTTTCTATCTTTTTCTTGAGTTGGTTTCATAACAACAGGGCCATTAGGAGGTGTGAGAAAGCTTTCCTCTTTCCCTTTTCCTTTGGAGTGGTCATGGAACTGAGACTCATCTTCTTCTTTATCTTGTTTAGAGCCTGATGAATCCTCCACCATATGCTTTCTAAAGTCCTTGTACATTTCTTATACCATAGACTTTATAGCTAGGAAACTTTCTATGAATTGAGGGTCTGGCCCTACAGAACCTTCCTCTGACATTGTCTTCCGAGGATAGACTCTCCCAATTTCAGGATTAGTTTCCACCAACTCTCCTTCTCCTAATTTGAGCTTTGATCTAGTGAGCATTCACAGCTAAACCAACACAAGCTTGTCTAACCTTGTATTCTAGAGCTCTGATACCACTTGATCTGATATTCACCCTATGAGTGAAATTAGTTTAAGATTTATTAAACAAAGGTATTACAGACTCATGTGTTGGTGTGTGTTCTGTGTTATTGAAGCAACAAATCGATCAGATTGCCAATACACAGACATTTAAATGGAAAGACAGCAGAGAAATACTGTAAGCAAACACAAAGACACAAGAAATGTAATAAGGAGTTCACCCTATTCTCTAGGGCTACATCTCCGGTCCAACTTTCAGTGGTGGCCTTATTTTATTGTGTCTTTAAGCAAAGAAATTACAATGCAAGGACTAACTATGAGTCTCCTGAAGCAGGTTTGCTTGGCAGGGTGGTTCTTGGATTCCCCAAGCCACTAGAGTGCACAGACTCTTCTTCTTCTACCAGCTCTGTGACCTTCTGGTCTATAGTGGAGAGCCCAATGTGGTGCTTAGCCCGAACAGATCCTCTCTGGGATGGCTTGGATCTCTCAAGCCTCTAGTGCTCGATGCTGCCTCTGGTCAGCTCGGCCCTTTGTCCTCTTTATGCTTTTCTTTACTGCCTCTTTCTCTCTGTTTTCTGTCTCTCTGTGTTCAGTCCTCCTCTCGGGGTTCACTGTTCCACTTCTCCGTCTCTCAACTTCAACTAACTGTATATTCTATCTTTGTTCATGGCTTTTAGCCATCCGTTCCAAGACTGTTCAGTTCCTCTTCTGCCTCTGTCGATTCACCTTCTACAACTGCGCTTGGAGTTCCCTGTTCGGCGTCATCATCAGTTCTCAGGGAGTGGCCACATGTCCTCCTCTAAATGGCGTCAGCCTGCTTCATCGGTTTGTTTCTTTAGTTACATCATGGATAAAGTCTTCCTCCACCGTGGTGGTCAAATGAATTCCAAACCCTTCTAAATCTCGTCTCATTCCTTTGTCGATTCCACTTCCTCCATCAGGTGCGATCTCAGCCGTCTGATTTGAGTCTCCTAGATCCAACGCCATATGCACGTTTTGCGTGGTTGACTTGCTCGACTGATAGTCCGCAATCAACGGTGGTTTTCTCTCACCTCTACTTGCCACGCGTCGATCGATGAGTGGAATCGCTCCACTCTCGTCCAAAAACTCTTACCATTCGAGGGCGCCCCGATCAGTACTACTAGTTTCCAAAGCGTGGGTCCCGCCTTTGTACTTTTAGTGCTTTTGCCTTTTCTCCTGCAGCTCTCTAGCTCACCATGTGTCCGTGTGCTTGGGCTTCCTCCATTGTGGCCCTGTTCACCCAGAAAGCGCTAATCGTGCATAAAAAACCTCATTATTTTCCCGATCCGGGGCTCCCAGTGGCTACTTTGACCTCTTGCACAGTCTCCATGGGCCTCGGTCAGCGCGCTTTGACAGAGGTACTCGTCGTTCCACGTTGGCTTCCATTGCCACTGGTTTAGGGTGTTTTTGATCGTTGTTTTGGATTCTTTAGAGATTTGTTCCGACCTGATACATTCATGGTTCTTTGACAGTCTTCTATGGATCCAATTTGGATCAGCAGTGCAGAGACTAGCAGCAGTCAAAACTCTAGCAACACGATACATCATACTGAACACCAGTTTAGTAATTTGGGATGCTTTTCTGTTGATGATGCAGTCATTGGAGAAGGTTGTAGTGTAGATGAATTGGCAGTGGTAGTGGCAACAACAGCAACATGGATAGATAATTGAGAGGGAGTTGTAGTACAGATGCAGTGTTGATAGTGGCAGGGTCAACAACAGTATAGATGTAACATTTTTGCAATAGTTGGTGAACAGTATGTCAGACATCAGCAACGTAAAAGGAGATGTTAAAAAACATAGTGATGCTTCAACGAGGTGCATTCCTAGAGCACATTCCTCGCTAAGAGGGAGTGTTGATTTTTGGTAGCATCAGATGTGCTCTAAGCCTCAAAATTTTCAAGGAGGCTTAGACACATGCATTCTCCAATACCCATAAATCGTTTTGGGAAATTCCACCTAGAGAAAGTTTTATAAAAATAATTAATTATTTTTAATGGGACCCTAAGTGTAAACTTAGGAAATTAAAATAATTAATGGGTATTAATCTAAACTGTGGGTGTAACTTCTAGAAGCAGACGAGGATCAAGCCAAAATGATCTAAGCCATTGGTTAGAAGTTAATCTCGGTCATTGGTTATCCAACAAAAATATATAAGAGGAGGCTTGAGGAGCACTTGGAGAAAACATCAAGTGGAGATCAGAAGATCAAATTTTTGAAGCAGAGAAACTGCCAGAGAGAAATTTGAAGTGATCTTTTGTAGTGAGGGGAAGGGATAGTATCCGGTGGGGAGTTTTCCTGGGCTGGAGAGTAAAAGTAAGAGAGAAAAGAACGACATCTAGAGAGAGGCTGACGCTGGCCCACGCAGCGCTGACACAGTGGAAACACAGAGCCTGAAGGGATATCAAATTCCTGCTGAGGAAATTAAGTTTTAGAAGCCGTGAGCCAGGGTGTGAGACCAAGAGGCTGAGAGCTGAAGTTTCCAATTAGCAAAGGGTCAGAAGTAGGTACAATGCAGTACCTAGATGTAGTGCCACAGGAATTTTGTGAGAGTGATGCAGAACTATGCAAAGGGGGATCTCTAGTGCAGACCAGTGTCGATTCTTCTAGTGACAGGGTGAGATCATCTCACTACTCATTTTTTTTGGTTTCTCTTTGTATCGGATACCCATTTTGGCATCCAACAAATTGTACTCAAAATTACTACTGCTTAATAATAAAACCCTCAACTCTTGCACTGATTTTCCACACTAGGATTTTCCTGGGACGTTTGTCCAAAAATATCTGTGTAGATGTGTTGTATTTCTTTCTTGTTCAGTTTCTTGTTTCCATATTTTATTTAAATGATGAAGGCTATAGTGTATTCATTTTAGTGTTTACTGTAGGAAACAATAAATAATCTTGTTCAGTAATTAACAAACATGAGAAACGTAATCAGTTGTTGCAGTAGGAATTTGGACATCCAAAAATCCACAAACAACTCATGCAAGTTAAAGTGTAGTGGAAGCACTTTGGGCTCGATGAAGCTACATGGGAGATGATTGATGAGGCTTTTCATTCTTCCTTATTTGCTAGTTGAGTAGATTGTGTTTGATATATATATATATATATATATATAGAGAGAGAGAGAGAGAGAGAGAGAGAGAGAGAGAGATTGCAATGAGTTGTGTTATAAAGCTCCAACAAGCACTATGTTGTTCATGGTTTCAACAGGTTGGTATGATGTAAATGTTGCATCGAGCTATGTTATAAAGCTATATGGGCGGCATGTTTTCCTAGTTAGAATCGTCAAAGAACACCAAGGATGGTGTTCCCCCAAGGGGGATGGATTTGTAATAGCCCTTGGTTGATTTTCCATGTAAATAAAATAAGACCAAGGTCATGGGACACATATTCCAAGCTTAATGGTGGGAAAAAATTATAGTGGGCATCACTTGTGGTTTAATAATGACTATAGAAATTGAAAAAGGAATTAGCAAAGACAAAGAGGCAATAAATGACATCTAATTATGAAAATAAAAGAAAATAGGATAAAAGTGGGGTTAAGAGACACAAATTTCTATGCAATGGAAATTAGAGGAAAAATAAAGGAAAATGACAAAAAAGGAGACATCAATATTTAAAAAGGCATCAAAGATTCAATCACTAGCTTTTTGATAGTTTTGAGTTTAGCCCTTTTTCATTATCTCATACTCCTTCACACTTAGAGCATCCTTGGAGCATCCTAGCATTCACTTGGATTGGAGAAAGAAAGCAAAGGAAAAGAAAGCAATTGGAAGGAAACACAAGGAGATAGTTGGATCAACAACTACAACATGATTACTTTGCAGGTAACAAGTTGCATGTGTGATCTCCTTGCTGATTTTTGGATGCATGGTATATGCATGTGTTTCCTTGGTTATGTCTTGTAATTGACATGGAGATTTGCATGGATTGATAACAGTTTCAGCCTTGCCTTGCCATTTTATAGATAGCCATGATGTAGTGGATTCCCCATTTGGATTTTCTGATTGGTTCTCATGTTCCTTATGGTTGTGGTTTGGGATAGGATCTTTAGAACCCAGGAACAACTTGGTTCCCTGGAGGTTGTGGGTTGAGATGGTAGTACTCTGGATCCTTGTAACAACTTGGGTCCTTAGAGGCTATGGGTTGAGATGGAATCCTTAGAGCCTTGGACAACTTAGGAAGAGACCAATCTCGTTGATGTTAGTGATTTCTGGATCGTATAGGTGAGATCAAAACAAGGGCTATGATGTTTTCTTCATTAAGGAGAAAGTATATGTCAACACCCAAGTTGGAAAAAAAAGGCCCAGATTGGAGTCAAAAGTAACAGGTTGTATAGATTACAGCTAGAATCTCCAATGGCACTGATAGGCAACAATGGGGAAAAATATTTGAATGAACTATGGCACAGGAGGATGGGACACTTACACCATGGGGCTCTAAGAATTATCGGGAGAACAGTATCAGGAGTTCTAGATTTTATTACTGAATGAGATGATGTGTGCAGAGGATGCATACTAGGAAAGTACGCCAAAGCTGCATTTTCCAGAAGCAACAATAGGGCTAAGAGTGTTCTAAGATTGATACACTGAGATATCTACATACCCATGTCCACAAGAGCTCTTAGTGGTGCCAATACTTCGTCACCTTCATTGATGACGATTCCATAAAGACTTGGATCTACTTTCTAAAAACCAAGGATGAGGTTTTTGGTCGATTCAAAGAGTTCAAGGCTCTAGTTGAGAATTTGAAAGGAAAGAAGATAAAGATATTGTGCTCACACAATGGTGGAGAATACAGCGACAAGGACTTCATTGAATTTTGTGCAAGGGAAGGCATCAGAAGAGAGTGGACAACCCCCTATAATCTAGAGCAGAATGGAGTAGCAGCCAAGGCGATGTTGTATGATCAAGATATGCCCAAGTTTCTATGGGCAGAAGCATGCAACATGAAAGTGTATATCCAGAACAGGACTCCTCATAGGGATTTAGGTAATATTACTCCAGAGAGTGTCTTCACTGATAAGAAGCCTGAGGTGAGTCATTTCAAGATATTTTGTTGGGTCCCTATAATACTAGTGATTACCCCATTACTATTGTAGTTATACCCCTTATTTATATTGTTGTGCCCCTATTACCCCCATATTGTTATTTCTGTGCCCCATAGAATCCCTCTATTGTTATTTTTGTGGCTTTATATTATTATTGTTAGTTCGGCTGGATTATATTGTGGCTCCTTAGACTCCTATATATAGAAAGGAGGTTTTGTCATTTGAATCATCCAAGAATTGTTCATTTATGTAATGTAAAGGAGGTTGCCCCTTAAAAGGGGCTGAATTCTAAGGCGTTGATCTATCTTTTCTTGAGCTGGTTTCATAACATTTGGTATTAGAGCTTTGGATTCTAGGGTTTCGCTGCTCCAAACAAGTCATCGTGGCATTTTCGCTATAACTTTTTTCTGTGACGTTTTAGAAGTCGCAAAAAAACCCATTTGAGAAGAAATCGCGCTGAACCGTGAGTCCGAATTTCAGAGCTTTTCGCGCTATGTTTGCAGAGATATGATCTGAGGAAGTTGGTCTTTTTGCAGACTCCTGAATTACAGTCCAAACAGGTGACCTGGGGAAAATCGTCATAACTTTCTCTCTGGGGATCGGATTGAAATTTCATAAGAAGTTACAGAAAGAGGACGGACTATAGTTTCTTGCAGGAATTTTTCAGTTCCATAGGTTGAAAAAGTGACTCGTGGCACGTCGTACAAGTTTTCTCTATTGAACTAGTCTATAATCAAGTCACTGTGGGAGATTTCACATAACTCTTCCTTGGAGAAACCAAATTGGGTCAGACTTATGGCATTGGAAAGAGGACACAGAAGGCTACCACAAGTTGCAATTTCAGAACTGGATGATCCAAAATTACAGAGATACATCAGATTCAATATCAGGGTTCTACAAAGTGAAAAAAGGTGTGTAGTTTTTTTTTATTTTTGCATAAGCTTGGTTTGAAGGAATTCAAAGGGCATAGTAAAGCATTATTATCGGTAACTGATGCCCTGAGGAAAGAAAATGCAAACACCTAGTAAGGAACCTGAAAGCTCTAGCATGACTCATGAAGAAGAGGAAGAAATGCTACATGATATATCAAAATTACAAGAACAAGTGCAACAAATGTCATGCTCACAAAAGCTAACAGAAGCTAAGATAAATGGCGTGGAATCTAAGATAAATGGCGTGGAATCTAAGATAAAGAGCATGGAAGCTAAGATGGATGATTTGAAGATAGATTTGAAGACAGACATGGCAGATTTGAAGACAAATTTGACAAATTTTCTACAAGAAATACATATTAAGGGTGAAAAGGTTGTAAAGGAAACTCATGATGTGAACCAAAGAAATGTTAATCATGATTCCATAGACTCTAATGTTGGATTGAAGACCCACCATATTCCAAAACTCGATATGAGGAAGTTTGATGGCAAGGATTCCGCAACATGGATATTACAGATGGAGCAGTTCTTCGATCTCAATAATGTGCAAAACACACAAAAGGTACGTATGGCAACTGTATATTTGGAACCAAATCAGTTTGTATGGTATCAATGGCTTTGTTCTTGTAAACAATTTATCACTTGGGACATTTTTACGGAAGAATTGATAGCACATTATGAGGATACAAAAAGCAACATTTTTTTTAGCCAATTGATAAGTCTCAAACAAAAGGGTTCAATAATGGAGCACATTGAGGAGTTCCAAAAATTGAACATCAGGGTAAAAGATATTCCAGAGGAGCATAGGATTGATGTGTTCATAAGGTCTTTAAAGGATAATATCCAACTTGATGTTCGACTTTGGGAACCTGATTCATTAGAGAAGGCATTCAGATTAGCAAGAAAAATGGAAAGCAAAATTATGGCAACCAGGAAGCATACCACTCACAACTATAAAGACGGAAGTGTTGTTGCCCCTAGTCTTCCACAACCTATAAGGTTGACACCACAACATTTGGAAGAAAAAAGAGCAAAAGGGCTTTGTTACAGTTGTGATAGAAAATACACTAAAGGTCATAAGTGTGCTGAGAAGAAATTATTCTACATAGATTGTGAAGAGGAAGAAGAAAAGGAGCAAGAAAGGTCAAAAGAAGAGGATATACTCCAGGAACAAAGTCTAGATGAAGAAAAAATAAATCCAACCATATCTTGTAATGCATTGGCGGGAATTACCACTCCTCAAACCATCAAGATAGAAGGACAAATCAAGAAGAAAAAGGTAATAGTGTTGATTGATTCAGGAAGCACCCACAATTTTATTCATTGTAGGGTAGCAAAAGAATTGAATTGCTTCCTATATCCAGAACCAGAGTGTAAAGTGATGATTGCAAATGGAGGAACAATAAATTGCTCTAGAAAGTGCCATAATATCAAGCTATCCATGGGAGAATATGTATTGACTAGCCCAATGCTTTCCATTCCAATGGGAGGTGTTGATGTTGTACTAGGAGTCCAATGGCTACAATCCTTGGGTACAATAGCTTTTAATTTTCAAGAACTTTTCATCAAATTTTCTACGGAAGGAAAGGAAGTTGAATTAAGGGGTATCACAGGGAAACTAGGAAAGATAATCAGCTCTAATGGTATGACAAAGCTTCTAAAAAAGGAGCAAAGAGGTGTAATTGCACAATTATGTTCACTAGATGTTTCCACATTGGAATCATCTATTTCTCCAGATCTCCAAAAAGTCCTGGACAATCATTCCAAGGTATTTGAGACTCCCAAAGGTCTCCCACCTATGCATGATCATGATCATGCTATTCATCTGATTCCAAGAAGTGTTCCTCCAAACATCAGGCCGTACAGATATCCCTATGTCCAAAAAAGTGAAATTGAACGTATGGTTGCAGAAATGCTAGAGGCTGGTATAATTCAACCGAGTCAAAGTTCTTTCTCTGCTCCAGTAGTATTGGTGCACAAGAAGGATGGATCATGGCGCATGTGTCCGGATTATAGGGAGCTCAACAAGCTCACTATTAAAGATAAGTTCCCCATTCCTGTCATTGATGAATTACTGGATGAATTGCATGGATCAATTTACTTCACCAAGTTGGATCTTCGTTCGGGATATCATCAAATCAGAATGAAGATTGAAGACATTCCAAAAATGGCATTTAGAACTCATGAGGGTCATTATGAATTTTTGGTCATGCCTTTTGGCCTTACCAATGCACCTTCAACATTTCAAGGTTTGATGAATTCAATTTTCCAACCATTCCTTAGAAAATTTGTGTTAGTATTTTTTGATGATATACTAATCTACAACAAGTCTTGGAAGGATCATGTTGAACATGTTGACAGGGTGCTACAACTATTGGAGGAGAAACAATTATATGCAAAAAGATCCAAATGTTTCTTTGGAGTCCAGGAGGTGGAATATTTGGGTCATATTGTATCTCATGAAGGAGTTAAGGTAGACCCTAGCAAAATTAAAGCCATTAAGGAATGGAAAATCCCCACATCCATAAAGCATTTGCGAGGATTTCTTGGGTTGACAGGGTATTATCGCAAGTTTGTTAAGAATTATGGGAGAATAGCAGCACCTCTAACAACATTATTGAAGAAAGATGCATTTTCATGGACTCTGGAAGCAACAAAGGCCTTTGAACATCTTAAAGAGGCAATGTGCCAAGCACCAGTCTTAGCTACACCGGACTTCAAAAAAACCTTTATTGTGGAATGTGATGCTTCAGGAAATGGAATTGGTGTTGTTCTAATGCAAGATGAAAGACCCATTGCTTTTGAAAGTCGTCCAATCAAGGGAAAGTTTTTAAGCAAACCTATTTATGAGAAGGAAATGTTGGCAATACTCCATGCACTTAAGAAATGGTGACCCTACCTAATGGGAAGACACTTCAAGGTAAAAACAGATCATGATAGCCTTAAATACTTTTTAGAACAAAGATTATCCTCTGAAGAGCAACAAAAGTGGGTCACAAAGATGTTGGGTTATGACTTTGAAATCATCTACAAAAAAGGGAAGCAAAATGTGGTGGCAGATGCACTCTCAAGAAAGGATGAGGATGTGGAAGCATTGTTGTGCACCATTTCTATTATCCAACCAGATTGGATAAACGAAGCAAGGGAGGAATGGAAGAATGACGAAGAAGTGTTGGCACTTATTCGAAAGCTACAACAAGATTCCAGTATGTCTGATACATTTAGCTGGCAAAATGATTCGTTATGGTACAAAGATCGCTTATACCTCTGTAAGAATTCCCAGCTAAAACAAAATATTCTTATGGAATTGCACACTTCTCCCTTAGGAGGGCACTCAGGATTTTTAAAAACTTGCCACAGGGTTAAGAAGGAATTTTTTGGGATGGCCTTAAATCAGATATTCAAAATTTTGTGGCAGAATGTTTGGTTTTCCAACAAAATAAAGTTGAAACAATTAAGACACCGGGTCTATTACAACCTTTATCCATTCCAAGCCAACATTGGGAAGAGGTTTCAATGGATTTTATCACAGGTTTACCCAAGTCTGAGGGAAAGAGTGTCATCATGGTGGTAGTTGATAGACTTACCAAGTATGCACACTTTTGTGCATTATCACATCCATTTAAAGCCAGTATAGTTTCTACTGCATTTATGGAAACAATTCAAAAGCTACATGAAAACCCAAAGATTATTGTAAGTGACAGAGATCCCATTTTCACTGGAAATTTTTGGACAGAATTATTTTCTTGTCTTGGTACTCAGTTAGATCACAGCTCATCTTATCATCCTCAATCTGATGGGCAAACTGAGATAGTAAGCAAATGTTTGGAAGGATATCTTCGTTGCTTTGTATCTGATAAACAGACACAATGGGTCAAATGGTTGCCTCTAGCTGAATGGTGGTATAAAACTTCCTTCCATACAGCAACAAAAATGACCCCATTTATGGCACTTTATGGGTATCAACCACCATCCATCACATCATATTTAAGAGAAAATTCTAAGGTTTAGGCAGTGGAACATCACCTCGAACATCAACAACAAGTCCTCCAACTCTTAAAGGATAACCTCGTGTTGGCACAAAATAGAATGAAACAACATGCGGATCAACATCGCAGTGAAAGAAGTTTTGATGTAGGTGATTGGGTATTCCTTCGGCTACAACCATATAATAAAATGTCCCTAAAGAAAGCTAAGAAGGATAATAAATTATCACCAAAGTATTATGGTCCGTACAAGGTGTTGCAAACGATTGGTACTATGGCATACAAATTGGAGCTTCCTGCAGCTTCTTGATTGCACCCAGTTTTCCATGTTTCATGTTTAAAGAAGGTTATAGGCGACAAGCTCCCAGTTCAAACAATATTTCCAGAACTTGACGAGGAAGGAAAAATTATATTGGAACCGGAAGCAGTCACAGAAACAAGAACTCGACAGCTACGAAATTGATCAATTTCAGAGTATCTTATCAAGTGGAAGAACTTATCTGCTGAAGATTCCACATGGGAGGATGAGAATTTTATGCAAAAGTATCCAGAACTACGCAAGCGTTGAGGACAACACTTTTTTGAAGGAGAGGGGCATGTTGGGTCCCTATAATACTAGTGATTACCCCATTACTATTGTAGTTATACCCCTTATTTATATTGTTGTGCCCCTATTACCTCCATATTGTTATTTTTGTGCCCCATAGAATCCCTCTATTGTTATTTTTGTGGCTTTATATTATTATTGTTAGGTCGGCTGGATTATATTGTGTCTCCTTAGACTCCTATATATAGAAAGGAGGTTTTGTCATTTGAATCATCCAAGAATTGTTCATTTATGTAATGTAAAGGAGGTTGCCCCCTCGAAGAGGCTAAATTCTAAGGCGTTGATCTATCTTTTCTATCTTTTCTTGAGCTGGTTTCATAACATATTTGGGAGTTTTTCATACTGCAATGTGCCAAAAGAAAAGAGGAAGAAATTGGATTAGACTCCGCAGAAACGATATATCGTGGGATATAGCAATAATTATAAGGCATATAGAGTGTATATTCCGGGGAATAGGAAGATCGTTAGTTGTCGAGATGTAAAGTTCATGGAGGACATAGATTTCAAGAAATCCTGAGAAATGCCTTCCAAAGAGCAGTCAAAGGATGATCCATTGGTCTAGCCACTTTGTCCAGCGGAAACTAACACCAATATTTCTCCTAAAGGAAAAATTCCAGAAGTATCACAATAGGTGGAGTCTCAGGAAGAGGAGGAGAAAATAGATAAACCCACTACCAGTGGTATAACGAGCTAGTAACTTTGACATATCCTATGAGATGCAGAGAATTTCATCAGTGCACCCAAGAATGAGAAAAGGGAGCACAGACAGCCAGACAGATACGAAGCCTTGGTGGCTCAGTTTGGAGAACCCTCTAGTTTCAGGAGGTCGTTCAACATCAAGTATGGGTAGATGCTATGGTGGAGGAATACAATTCCATAATGGTCAATGATGTCTGGGAAGTGGTACCTAGGCCTCAGGACTGGTCAATTGTAGGTTCAAGATGGCTCTACAAAGTCAAATACACTACAAATGATAGTGTAGAAAAATACAAAGCCGTGTTTGTGGCTAAGGGGTATGCTCAGAAGGAAGGGATAGACTACGAAGAAACCTTCACCCCAATAGACAGGTATACTTCTATTATATCCATGATGTCCCTTACAGCACAGATGGGGTGGGAGATTCACCAAATCGATGTCAAGATGACATTCTTGAATGGGGTGATAGAAGAAGAAGTATACATTGAACAACCAGAGGGTTTTGAGACACATGAGAAGAAATATCATGTATGGAGGTTGAATAAAGCCTTGTATAGGCTTAAATAGGCACCTAGAGCATGGTACGGTCGAATTTATGGCTACTTGCAGAAGATGGGATTTGTCAAGAGTGACACAGATTATAATCTCTACTATATTCTCATAGAGAATGAGCCTCTAATCCTAGTGTTATATGTGGATGATATTTTCTTGACAGGCTCATCTAGGCTCATCAAATATTGCAAGGAGAATCTAGCCACAAAATTTGACATGAAGGATTTGGGACGGGTGCATTATTTCCTGGGGGTGGATGTTTGTAGCAGAAGGGTGAAATTTTCCTTGGACAAGAGAGATACGCTACAAAATTTTTGAAAAGGTTCAGAATGCAGGACTGTAGACCTATGGCTACTCCAATGATCACCAACTAGAAGAAGATTGACGCATCCGAAGATGAAGAAGTCGATCCCACCTTGTACAGGAAACTCATAGGGTCCCTGATGTATCTGGTCAATACTAGGCCAGACATTTGTTACGCTTTCAAAACCCTTAGTCAGTTCATGGTGGAACCAAAGAAGGCGCACTGGGTAGTAGTGAAGCATGTTCTCAAATATATACGAGGAAGAGTCGAGCATGGACTAATATACACCCAAGGCAATGACATCAGGCTGAGTGGGTTCACTGATGCAGATTGGGTTGGAAGTTCAGTAGATCAGAAAAGTACCATTGGGTACTATTTCAACATTAGATCAGGAATTACCTCCTGGTGTAGTAGGAAATAAAAATCCATGGCTCTGAGCTCAATTGAAGCTGAATATATGGCAGCTAGCACAGCTTCGTGCGAAGCCATATGGATTAGGAAATTTCTTGTGAATCTATTCAAGAAAAAGAGGAAGTGACCAATATTTTGTGTGATAATCAGAGTTGCATCAAGCTCTTTGAGAATCCAGTCTTTCGTGATCGGTCAAAGCACATTGATATCAGGTTTCACTTCGTCAAAGACTGTGTCCAATGAGGGGAAGTATAATTGAGGTGCACCCCAACAAGAGAGCAAGTTGCAGACATCCTCACCAAGGCTATAGGAAGAAACAAGTTTTTTTATTTTAGGGAGAAGATGGGGATGGTCAAGAATCTGTTTCAGTAGCAGAAGCTGAGAGTATAAGGAATTGCATTGTAGCAGTTAACAGTGGTAGTGCTATGGGCAACATGATACAACACATTCAGAGGGAGCTGCAGTACAGATGTAGCAGTGACAATTGCAGTGTCATGGGCAGTAGTACAGGAAGCAGCAATGCAGTAGGTGAGGGGCAGCAGGTCGAGCATCAATAACGCAAAGGACCGATGTCGTGGATCAATGTGATGCTTCTATTGGGAAGTATTGCTAGAGAATATTCCTTGCTAAGAGGGAGTGTTAATTTTTTGTAGTATCAGATGTGATCTAGCTATGAAATTTTATGGAGAGGATAGAACACATGAGATCTCCAAGACCCAAAAATCGTTTTGAGAAATTCCACCTGGATCAGGAGTTATTAAAATAATTAATATTTTTAATGGGTTCCTAAGTCTAAACTTAGGAAAATAAAAATATTAATGGGTATTAATAAAGATATGGGTGAGAAGCTTTTAAGATACAAGAATCAAGTCTGTTTTAATCTTAGCTATTGATTAGAGACTTAATCTCAGCCGTTGATTCATCAACAGGAAAATTATAAGAGAATACTTGAGAGTCATTTGAAGACACACTAGGAAAATACTCAGTAACTCGAGCGAAATCGATTCTGAAGGAGAAGGAGTTCGATTTCAAAGGGAGAGTTACAGGGTGAAGGAAGAGGAGGGTTTCACCACCAATCATAGACTAAGGAGGAGGTGACACAATGCTTCAGAGGGATAGTGCAGAGGGAGATCTCTAAGAGACAATGCAGGCAGGGACGAGATCTCATGCAGTCCTCACGCAGATGATACAATCCTCATGTAGATAATGCAAGGGTGACACAATGAAGGATAAATGGTCTCTGTGGTGTTAGAATTTCTCCTAGCAGAGGAGGAGAATTATCTCAGGTGTTTTCTTGAAGGTTTCCCTATGTACTACAAAATTATTCCTTATAAAGAGATTGTTGTTGAGGAATAATAAATAAACCCTCATCTGTTGCATCGGTTTTTCCACATTGGGTTTTTCCGGGGATAGTTGTCCAAAAATAACTATGTTTATGTGATTGATTCTTGTGCTTTTATATCACTGTTATTTTTCTCTATGCTCATATGTGATAACTATAGTAGAATTTATTTTAATGTTTGTTGAAGGGTTTTGTAAACAACTTATTGTGAGAAATAAGTAGGAAAACCCTATGTGGACCCAATGGATGAATGTGGACCCTGGTGGGAGAAATGCTGAATGGGGTAATAATGAATGGAAAGAGGGTAACATAATTGGAAACGGGAGAATGAGAATGCAACCAAAATCAAGGTTTCCCATGAAATACCATCCCTAGAGCCAAATGGTCAGTAAAAGAGATCCCATGAGACTAGAATCCATGGTTAATATCCAAAAGGGGTCTAGGGGACAAGGGAATATGACTAAACCATTATTTCTACAGAATCCCCCCATTAATCCATGCCCATAAGTTTCCATGACAAGAAAACTACAATACTCAATTTCCAAATGACAAGGAATAGATTTAGGTTTGGAAGGCCCACCTTCAAACATATGATCAAGGCAAATGGGTCAGGGACCACATGGATGGCTCAGGTGGTAGAGAAATGGCACAATGAGCTAGATGGTGGTTACAAGGGGCTACTGGCTACCGGCTGAGGACCATCTTGGAGAAAAAAAAATCTCCCAAGGATATCACCCACAAAATGGTGGGTAACCTTTGGCTCCAACTAGGACATGATCGCTTGAAGAAGTGGGCGAAGCTACTCGAACGAGAGGTCATGAGAACTCCAACAATCTCTTGGTTACCATAGACATGTCATCTTCACATAGAATAGATGGAAATACAGGGGGTAGCATGCTTTCGCAGCATCTCATGATCGCACATGCTATATGTCAGGTTATAAAATCAACAGAAAATAAAATATGCAAATATGCATCTATCTACCATGAGAAATATCATATGATGTTAGTTTTAATGCAAAATTAACATGTGATGCACCCTTCTCTACCAAGCATATTGTTTAGTCAATTTAGTGTTCCTAAATTGATGTCATTAATTGTCAACCCGGAGCTCGTAAGCTGATGAAGTGAGGGTGTACTATATGTACTTAAGCAACTTTCTTAGAGCTTTTGTCATTTGGGGGGTTGTTTATGGTTAACTTATCTTCCTAATGATGGAGTGATGATTATAGACAGATGAGTGCAAGTGTGTGAAAAGTGAGTTCTAGATGAGTGGAAGTGTGTGTGAAAGTGATTTCTAATTACTTGCTGAATTTGTAAAGGAAAAGAACTTGAAAGCAATGAATGAATTGAAATGACTTGAAAGTAAATGACCACGTTCTAATGGCATTAGTCTCTATCCATACTGCTGCAAATAAAAGAAACAAGAAAATCACTTCAAGGATTGATGTTAATGATTATCTCCTCCTAACTCCCTGCTTCTACCACATAGTACTGCGTAAAACACGATTAGGAGGTAGCTGAAGACAAATCCAAGAATTGATAAAAGCTCTAATCTACTCTAATTGACAAATTGTAACACTACTAAGCCTTTTCCAACATACTGCTTCCTACATATGTGATTATGTGTAACAAGTGGAAAAAGTATTAGTATCACAAGCCAAGACTACTCAAATACAAGCTCCAATTAATTAGTGTTCTGTTCTCTTGAAATATAAGCCATTCATGATAAAGAGAGCATAAATTAGTTAGCATCCAACTTGTAAAACTAAGCTAAAACTAGTCTAGAAAACAGAGTAAAAAGGGCAGCATCATGAACAAGACAACTGCAACTACCATTAGATTTTAAAGCAAACACAACACACTTAATCCCGGGTGAAAACCTGCAAAGAAGTAAATCTGATCAGTGAAAATAAAGGCTGCAGCAATAAAGAGAAATCAAGCTGTACATAACTCAAGAAAGGAAATTATGTTTGTAAAATAAAGAAATTGCAGAAATATGAACATGAAAATACTTTACAAGGCTAATACGAACAGGGGCCCTCCATTCATATTATCCACAGAAAACTCAGATGCTCTTAAGACTTCAAAACAGCGTTTCCATTACTTTATATGTAGAGGTACATAACCAAAAAGTGCTGGAACAGCTCTTATAAAAACAGAGTTTGAAAACGTGCCAAAATTCTCACAAATACATACACTACAGCATCTGAAAAGTTCCTTTCAGCGTACGCAGACGTAAGTATATATAGGCATCTGCAAGATGGCCTAATACGTAAACATAAAAACAGAAAATGAACTAACTGTCATGCGTATTAAAGGTGCAATTAACACGTCATAGGCTTCGTGGTCAAGCTGGAGGTCCTGGTCGATATGGGCAATGAATCTAACATTAGATCATGTCCCCCACGGCTTTCAAAACATGGACAGGTCACCTTTTCCACCGACGTGATCAAACAGCTTACGTATCCACGTTGAGCTGCCTTTATTTGACTGAAACTTGACCCCCTTTGACCGGAGGTACAAATGACGTGGCCGGCTGAACTGATGGCACAGGAACCTCGAGCATGTATATTCCAACATGCCCACGTGGCTCATTCTGCAAAATAGCACGTGGAACCTTGAGAACAACAAAATGGCTGCGGGATCATCAGATGGCTGTGGAATCAGCAGATGGCTGCGGAATCAGCAGAAAGCTGCGGAATACCTGCAAGTATGTCAAAAACTAAACAAAACAATTACCCATTAGCAAAGCTCACTTGATCATGTTTAATGACAACTAATGTAATGATCTGGGTGGAAAATGAGGCAAAAGAGAGAGGAAAGTGATGAAAACAGTAGGTAATGATGGATGATAAGGTGTAAAGTAGGGACTCTACATACCCCCACTACAAGGGCATTGCATGTCCTCATGCAAAAACACTGATCAATCAACCTGCTGTGATGCCTCTGCCAAGACATCCAATCTCCTCTTCTTTCTCTGTGTAGACACATTTACCCTTGGCTTCTTTACTAAGCATCTAAACTTTAAGTTGATCAAGGCTCTGTTGAGCTTTTTGCATCTCTTCCTTAACTTTTTGTTATCTCTTTGCCACAGGCCCAAATGTAACATGGTGTTATCATGAATCATCTTATCCAATTTGGCTTGCTCTTTCAGCTTCTCATTTTCTTGCGTGATATGTCGATTTAGAACCTCAATCTCAAAAAGTTCCTGTTTCAAGGAGTGGACTTGTTGTTCTAAAGGCTGAACATTACTAGGGCCAGCGGCTGCTTGCTCCAATGTTTCCAGATAATTATACACTTTTTGCTGCTCCGGGTCCACTTCAGGTGACTTTTTGGGACTTGGTTCATAATCAAATTCAGATCCATGTTCATGCTCAAGTTCATGTTCAAACGGACTTTCCTCACGTGGAGGAGTAGTCTCAATGTGCTCAGCGTGTGGAGGACTTGTAGCACCTTTTTGAGGTGAGCTTAAGTCAATGAAGAATGACTGTTTACCCTTTGTGGCCCCTACTTTTCTATTTTGCAATCTGCTGCTCCTTCTTACAGAGGTACTCTGTGTTTCTTTTGGTGCTTTCTGCTGTTTTTCTTTTGGTACTTTTTGCTTCTGTTTTTCCTCCTTTTTAGAGAGGGCAGTTTTATGAAGTTTGGCCATCCTTTGAGCTAGGGGTTGAGTGTCTTCCTCACTAATATCCTCAGGAGTGAGGGGAGTTTCTTGGACTACAGATTTACCCTTATCTTGCTTACGTTTCTTCTTCCCTTCTTTCCTTTTCTGAGCAATTTCTTGAGCAAGTTCTGAAAGGGTTTCAGAGATAATTCCTTGGGCTGCTTGGTTATCATCTTCAGTAAATCCAGGATCAATATCCTGTTCAGGCTGCTGTATATCAGTTTCCTCATCAAACTGGTCTTGAACTGTTTCCTCTTGGGCAGTTGTTTCAGGCATAGTAGTATCAGGAACAATGGTTTCTGTTTGGGCAGTGGTTTCTTGGTTAACCCCCTCTCCTCTTTTTCTTCTACTTCTTTTTGGCACTTGAGGGGATCCTCCAGAAGTTTCTCCTAACTCTTGAAAATGGTTTCTTATGAGAAACCTCTCCCATGAGTCTCTTTTTGATTTTAATTGTTCCTCTACCAACAATTTCACAAGACCGTGATGACATAAATGTGCTTCAACATTTCTAGGGTTCTTTTGGACCATTGCACACATTTTCTTAAGACTTGAAAATAGAAAGTAAGGGAGATTAATGTCATCACCTAGAAAATGCATCATAACCTTTGCATGATAAACATATAAGACCCCAAATCTTCCTTCACAAGTGAAAAATTTCTGCACTAACAAGAGTAAAGTGGTCCACTCTTCTTTAACATAAGAAACCGGAATCCCTTTGGTAAAGATACTTGTGTCCATACCTGGGTTTTTCAAAATTCGTTTCCACTGCTGATCTTGGACTGCCCGGTTCTTAAACCACCTTTCTCCTGTTTTTGGAAGTGAGGTAGCTTGAGCTATGCTGCTTTCATTGACTGTGAATTGTAAGTCTCCTATCTCCACGTGACCATCTTTTTCTCTGAAGGACCTTGCAAAGGCCTTTGTCACCTCCTTATGGTAGCCTTTGAAATTTTGTACGCATTGTAACCAATTTGCCTTTTGTAAAGCCTCCTTGACCTGAGGATAACCCTCCAAAAACTTTGAACCTTCCGGTTCTGCCCTCAAGAGCTTCCCCATTTGCTTTTACGGCTTTGTTCTATTTGAAACACGGTTTTAAAACGGCTTCACACAGTCAATTCACGGCTTTGGTTTCAGAACACGGCTTCAACAAGGGTTTTACACAGTAAATTCACAACTCTGTTCTGGAACACGGCTTCAACAAGGGTATTATACAGTGAATTCACGGCCTCAACACAGTGGATTATGGGTTCAACTTTGAATACGGCCGTAACAGACCTCCACTGGTGTTTCGAATTAGCGGAGAGGGAAAAAAACAGAGTATGGTGAATGGCAGCGTAGTGAGCACAGCATAACAGAGTGTGGTAGCAGCGTAGATGGAATGAAACATGCGAGTGGAAATGGGAGTGAAATGATATGAGCGTAAGAGGGTAGAAGGGTTAATGAATGAACAACGGCTATGTCCTTAGATCTCGGCTTCGAAATTACACTTGGCTGCATGAGTTAATGTCGTAGAGACGTAGTACATTAGGTTACGTCACCTAAGTACGAGATCTTAATGGAAGAAGCAGCCGGAAGTGAGATTTAAAATCATGGTAATCAAGGACTGATAGTCGTGGATGATACGTGGATATATGGTCTCATGGCTAGTAATCATTACACTTAGTGGCAAGAAACATGACTTAGAAAACTTTGCATAATGGAATAACTGTAAGCTTAGGATTTGAAACATACCTCAGATTCCCGTTTAGATTTGCCTTTGATGACTTGCCACTTAACCCTTCACTGATTTTTGCATGACTATTTTCCATTTTATTATTGATGACTGCTGTGCTGTAAAGAAATTTCAACAGACTGTGTTTTTTATTTGTGCAAGTACAGAGAGCTGCAGAATCATTAGATGGCTGCAGAATCCTCAGATAGCTGCGGAATCTGCAGTAGTAGCCTCCAACTGCACAAAAGCAACTTTAGTTGTAAAAAAAAAGAACTTTATTGATGAGATGGAGTGTAGTGGGGGGATGGATGAATGAAAACAAATGAGGTGGTGTGGAAAATGGATGAAATGGTGGGTGAAATGGTGGTGATGATGAAATGAAATGAAATAAGGGAAGAAAGAGAATTTTTTTTTTTTAGAAAACATGAGGTGTCAGGTGACCCTGATTTTCACCTCAAGTTTTCTGTATGAGACTGCCAATCAGAGATTGGTTTTCAGGCTCATACATTTATTCTTTTTTTTTTCCTTTTTTTTTTTTTTTTTTAAACCAAAGCTTTAGGTTGATGGAGGAGAAGAATCCTTCTCCACCAGCCTGATTGCAGAATCTCCCTTGAACAATTTGACAAACTCTTCTTTTGAGAATGGCTTCTGGTAGATTTTCAAGCGGTGGCCATTCATAATAAGAGGAGTATGAAATTCATCGATAGTTTTTACTCGAACTGCTCCATTGTTAAAGACTTCATTAATCTCATATGGCCCAAGCCAATGAGTTTGAAACTTTCCTTTGAAGTCTTTGAATTTTGAATCAAACAATAGAGCCCAATCTCCTTTCTGAAACTTTCTTTCTTTGATATGACGATCATGCCATTTAGATCTTTGGTGCTGAACTAGATCAGTCCTTAGAATTGCATCTTGTCTCATTTCATCTAGCTCATTTAGCTGGTCCATTCTGTGTCTTTGAGCTTCTGAGAGGCTCATTCCCAATTGGACTGCCATCTTGAAGGTCTTGATTTGGAACTCAATAGGAAGCAGGACTTCCTTCCCATAAACAAGTTCATAGGGGGAATGTCCTGTTGTGTTCTTCCATGTGGTCTTATAGGCCCATAAGGCTTCAGGGAGCCTTTCCGCCCAATCTCTTCTATGAAGATGAACAGTCTTGGTGATAATGCCTTCAAGAACCTTATTGGTAGATTCCACTTGACCATTGGATTGTGGATGGTAGGGAGTAGATGTTATGTGCTTGATCTTATATTCCTCCATCAGCTTCTCCATCAAATTAGATGTAAACTGGCTGCCTTGATCTGTCACAATTTCCCTTGGGACACCAAAACGAGTGAAGATATCCCCAAAAAGAAATTGAACAACTGAATTTTCAGTGGCAGAAGGCAATGCTTTTGCTTCTACCCACTTGGTAACATAATCAATACAAACCAGTATATATTTCTTTTGCTTTGATGGTGGATTAATTGGTCCAACGAAATCTAGAGCCCATTTCTCAAAGGGTTCGATGCATACCTGAGGCTATAGAGGCATTTCATTTGAAGGAGTTGGTTTCCAAACTCTTTGGCAGCTGTCACACCTTTTAACATACTGCTTTGCATCTTTAAAGAGAGAAGGCCAATAATATCCTAGAGAAATGATTTTATAGGTTGTCCTCTTGTCTGCAAAGTGCCCGCTGCATGGTTCATCATGACATGCCTTAAGGATGTCAGGCATTTCATCTTCCCGAACACACCTTCTGATTATACAATCTGGCCCTGTTTTGAACAATTCATTAGAAATCCAAGAATAATGTGAACTCTCCCGAATGATTTTCTTTTTCTCATTAGGAAATAAGTGTAGAGGAAGTTTCCTTGTAACAAGATAATTAGCCATATCTGCATACCAAGGTGTCTTGGTAGTCACTGCAAACAAGTATTCATTTGGAAACTTATCTTCTACTGGAGAATCCTCATTAGTGTTTTGGATTCTAGACAAGAAATCAGCTACTGTGTTTTGCTTTCCAGGTCTATCTAACACAGTAATGTTGAATTCTTGCAAGAGTAAAAGCCATCTTGTAACTCTACCATTAGTGACAGGTTTGTTCATTAAGTATCTTATGGCAGAGTGATCAGTATGGACAAAGGTTTCATAGCCGGTTATGTAGTGTCTAAACTTGTTGATTGCATGTACCACAGCTAAGAACTCTTTTTCTGTAATAGTATAATTTAACTCAATAGGAGTCAAATTCTTACTTGTGTAATAAATGGCATAAGGGATCAAATCCTTTTGTCCCAAAACAGCTCCTAGAGTTGTATCTGAAGCATCAGTAGAGATGTGGAAAGGGAGTTTCCAATTTGGCCCCCTTAAGATGGGTGCTTCAGATATTCTAGACTTTAAAGTTTCAAAGGCAGATTGACACTCAGGATCCCATTTAAACTCACAGTCTTTGGTAAGCAATTTGAAAAGAGGAGATGCTATCCTAGTGAAGTTTTCAATGAATCTTCTGTAATACCCAGTAAACCCAAGAAAACTTCTAACATCCTTTTGGCAACTTGGAACAGGTACCTTAGAGATGACTTCAACTTTGGATTTATCAACCTTGATCCCATCTCCTGAAATATGATGTCCTAAAACAATCCCTTCAGTAAACATCATAAAACACTTTTCATGACTTAAAGAAAGATTTGTTTCCTTACATCTTACCAGTACTTTTTCCAAATTTTCCAAAGCTTCTTCAAATGTATTACCATAAACTGTGAAATCGTCCATGTATACCTCTACACAATCATGAATCAGATCTGAAAAGATTCCTAATACAACCCTTTGAAATGTAGCAGGTGCATTGCACAATCCAAAAGGGAGTACTCGGTAGGCAAAAGTTCCCCAAGGACAAGTAAATGTGGTTTTGTCTTGATCTTCAGGTGCTACCTGAATTTGATTGTACCCACTAAAACCATCCAAGAATGAGAAATACTTTTTACCTGCTAAAGTATCTAGTACCTGATCAATAAAAGGTAAAGGAAAATGATCCTTTAAGGTTGCCTTATTCAATTCTCGATAATCAATGCAAACTCTCCATTTACCATTCTTTTTGGGCACTATAACCAAGGGAGAAACCCATTGGCTATCTGAGATGGGGTAAATGAAGTTTACCTTGAGCAATTTCTGCAGTTCTTCTTTCACAATCTCCCTAAGGTTTGGATTCATCCTTCTTTGTGGTTGCCTAATAGGTCTGCTATTCTCTTCAATGTAGATGTGATGAATACAAGTCTTAGGATCGATTCCTTTCATGTCAGTGTATTCCCATGCAAAAGCAGTGGAATGTTTTTGCAACAGTTTAGTTAATTCTTCTTGTTGTGGTCTTCCCAAGTTTTTGTTAATGTTTAATGTTTTTCCTGGGAGGATTTCAACTGTAGAACTACCAAACTCTTCCATTGAGAAGAGAGACATTTGTCTAGAGGAGAGATATTCAATGTCTGCATCTATCTGAAAATGTTCAGAGTCATATTCTAAAGATACTTCAAAATTTTCTAATGTATTTAGAATTTGACTATTCTCACTGATCTCAGAGATGGTTAGAACTGGTTGTATAGTATCTTCATCCTCTACCCATTCATCTTCTCCTAGTTCTGTTATAGCTTTTGCTGGGGGATACAAGTTGAACTTCTTGGTGGAATTACCATCTGATATATACATGTCTCCAGACCTACAGCTTATGAAAGCATCAGCTGTGGCCAGCCAAGGTCTTCCTAAAATAAGAGGATGTCCTCCTAGATTGTTCTTGGGAGTTAAAATCATAAAATCAACAGGATATTCCCAAGAATCTAGAGAGACTGGAATGTCTTCCAATACACCATCAGGTTTAATGATTGATCTATCTGCAAGCTGCAGTAGAGTGGGTGTAAAGAGAAGGTTAGGAAGCTTTAACTGATCCATGGTCTGTCTACTCATGATGTTGATCGCGGCTCCTAAGTCAATCAGAGTATTTGGGATTTCAACCCCATTAATATGAGTTTTGACAATAGGGCTACCGGGATCTACATACTTTTGCATGGTAATCTTACCCATCATTATGTCTGCAATTTTTCCAACTAGATGTATCCTTTTAGTATCTCTGGTTCTTTTTACTGTTTTCTTCAAACTCAACTCCTTTATTGTCTTCGCTAGAATGGGAATTTCCTTAATGGCCTATAACAAGGGGATCTTGATACATACATTTTTCAATTCATCTAGGAAGTTATAGTCAGGCACCCATATCTGCTTTTCCACCCCTTTATCAATTTGCAATCTTTCAGGAAAGGGAGGTGTAGCTGTAGGTGTAGGTTGCTCAACTAGGGGAGTTGTAGAGATTGATTCTTTTTCTTTTTCTTTTTGGATATTTTGGGTTTGAAGTGATACTTCAGAACCTTTATTGACTTTGAGAGATTCCTCCTCAGAAATGCTTGGTTGTTGAACACTTGTGGAAGGTTGATCTAGGATTCTACCTGATCTAAGTTGTACTTCATTGAGAGGAACAACCATATAGGTAGGGAATGGTTGACCTTCCATCATGTAAGCATTTTGAGGGTTCTTATTAGTTGGATTCGGTAATGGCTGAGAGGGAAGTTGGTTAGATTTCTGCTGGGATTGAAGTGCTAATTGAGAATTTTGATTTTGTGGAGGAGGTTGTTGTTGTTGAGGGTATGGCAATGATAGTTGTTGACCTTGATTTGGAAGTTGGGGAGCTTGCTGATTCTGAAATGATGGAGGATATTGATAGAATTGAGCAAACCTCCCATAGGGATTTTGCATGCTTTGCATCCATGCTTGGAAAGCATTTTGAGGTTGAGGCCAAGGTTGTTGCCAAGGATTCCAACTTGGTTGGGATTGAGAATTCATAGAGTTGTTAAACCCTTGATTCTGTTGTCCTTGCCAAGGTCTCCTTGCAATAAAACAGAGAGATTCGAGTGTATCTGGATCCTCTTGAAAGACTGCTTTGAGGCCGGGGATTGAAGGACAATCCTTGGTCTCATGAGTTTCTGAGCAAATTACACATGTTTCTACAACGTGTGCATCTAAGGGACATTCCCTTAAAGCATGTTTCTTTCTACATTTCGGGCAAAAGATAGCCAAAGCTTCAGCTTCTGCTTTTTGTTTATTGTGAATCTTAAGGGTATCAAGTTGTTCACTAAGACTCCCTAAGATGTCAGTTTTAAATTCATCAAGCATACTGCCGATTTCAGCCCTACTCACTGATCCTGTTGCAGATTTATTCGCCCTAAGGAGAGAAGGATCTCTAGGCCCCTTTTGAGTTTTTGATTTGCCCCTTGAGAGATGGATACAAAGTTCTGCTATGTCATTGAGAGAAAGTTGAGAAATATCCCCTTTCCCCAGCATGTTTAAGATGTCTATCCATTCATCCCTGATGGCTTTTAATAAGAGGGCTTTTAAGGTCTCTTCATCCAAGGTATTCATTTTTGCTCTTTTCAAGTTATATTGAAACCTTTCAAGTAAATCTTCTAGACTCTCATCTTCTTTTTGTACCATTTTAAAAACCTCGTCCTTATGATTAGTAGGCATGCAATAGTCTAAATACCTATCCAAAAATGTTTATTTCATCTCATCCCAAGTCCTAATGGATTGAGTGAGTAACCCCATGAACCATTTCAAGGCTTGATCCTTCAGTGTTGAAGGGAACAACTTGAGTTTCTGAGAGTCATCCAGGTAGTCATAAGTTCGATACACCACTTCAAACTCAAATAAGAATGTTTCAGGGTCCTCAATCCTTAACCCATGGAAGTTAGGGAGGACAGATGGTGATATGTTTTTCATGGTGGCTCGGGAATCCTCATTAACAATGGGAAACCCAAATGAATTATCCCCATTTCTATTTCCTCCTCCTATGGGACCTCTACCTCCATTGTTATTGTTATTTCCTCCTCCTCCTCTACCTCTACCTCTACCTCCTCCTTCTTCCTCTGCCATAATGATTCTCCTAGGGATTTCAAAATCTTATGGTTCCTCTACAAAAGGTGAATGAGAGGAGATTTCTCCTTCCTCTTCAGATAATTCCAATTCCTCAATTACAATTGGTCTTCTTGTAGGAGAAAGAGAAGAGTCTCTTCCTGGTTCAAACTCAATAGAAGGTGTAGGAGAGTCAACTCTTGGCTCTTGAATTTCAGGAATTCTAGGACTAGGAGTTTCAGTTGGAGATAAGGGGGGTGTCTCTTGTCTATCCCTTGAAGTAGATGGACTTGTAAAAATTGAACTTCGAGCTCTAGCTAAAAACCGTCCTCTAGAATCTCTAGCTCTATGCATGTCATTTTTTATTTTTTCTTCAAGTCAAGTTAATAGTTCTTTTTCTGATCTTCCAGTTCACTCTAGGTGCAAGAAGAGAGCATACTCAAGAGACTACTAAATCAATAACTTTCTCCTTTCTGATCCTCCAGATCACTTTAAAGTGCAAGAGGAGAGCATACTTGGATAGATTATTAACTTCTTTCCTTGAATTTTTTTTTTTATGTTTTTTTTTTTTCTCTAAGTATGGCTACTTAATTTCACTTCCCCGGCAACGGCGCCAAAATGTTTAGTCAATTTAGTGTTCCTAAATTGATGTCATTAATTGTCAACCCGGGGCTCGTAAGCTGATGAAGTGAGGGTGTACTATATGTACTTAAGCAACTTTCTTAGAGCTTTTGTCGTTTGGGGGGTTGTTTATGGTTAACTTATCTTCCTAATGATGGAGTGATGATTATAGACAGATGAGTGCAAGTGTGTGAAAAGTGAGTTCTAGATGAGTGGAAGTGTGTGTGAAAGTGATTTCTAATTACTTGCTGAATTTGTAAAGGAAAAGAACTTGAAAGCAATGAATGAATTGAAATGACTTGAAAGTAAATGACCACGTTCTAATGGCATTAGTCTCTATCCATACTGCTGCAAATAAAAGAAACAAGAAAATCACTTCAAGGATTGATGTTAATGATTATCTCCTCCTAACTCCCTGCTTCTACCACATAGTACTGCGTAAAACACGATTAGGAGGTAGCTGAAGACAAATCCAAGAATTGATAAAAACTCTAATCTACTCTAATTGACAAATTGTAACACTACTAAGCCTTTTCCAACATACTGCTTCCTACATATGTGATTATGTGTAACAAGTGGAAAAAGTATTAGTATCACAAGCCAAGACTACTCAAATACAAGCTCCAATTAATTAGTGTTCTGTTCTCTTGAAATATAAGCCATTCATGATAAAGAGAGCATAAATTAGTTAGCATCCAACTTGTAAAACTAAGCTAAAACTAGTCTAGAAAACAGAGTAAAAAGCGCAGCATCATGAACAAGACAACTGCAACTACCATTAGATTTTAAAGCAAACACAACACACTTAATCCCGGGTGAAAACCTGCAAAGAAGTAAATCTGATCAGTGAAAATAAAGGCTGCAGCAATAAAGAGAAATCAAACTGTACATAACTCAAGAAAGGAAATTATGTTTGTAAAATAAAGAAATTGCAGAAATATGAACATGAAAATACTTTACAAGGCTAATACGAACAGGGGCCCTCCATTCATATTATCCACAGAAAACTCAGATGCTCTTAAGACTTCAAAACAGCGTTTCCATTACTTTATATGCAGAGGTACATAACCAAAAAGTGCCGGAACAGCTCTTATAAAAACAGAGTTTGAAAACGTGCCAAAATTCTCACAAATACATACACTACAGCATCTGAAAAGTTCCTTTCAGCGTACGCAGATGCAAGTATATATAGGCATCTGCAAGATGGCCTAATACGTAAACATAAAAACAGAAAATGAACTAACTGTCATGCGTATTAAAGGTGCAATTAACACGTCATAGGCTTCGTGGTCAAGCTGGAGGTCCTGGTCGATATGGGCAATGAATCTAACATTAGATCATGTCCCCCACGGCTTTCAAAACATGGACAGGTCACCTTTTCCACCGACGTAATCAAACAGCTTACGTATCCACGTTGAGCTGCCTTTATTTGACCGAAACTTGACCCCCTTTGACCGGAGGTACAAATGACGTGGCCGGCTGAACTGATGGCACAGGAACCTCGAGCATGTATATTCCAACATGCCCATGTGGCTCATTCTGCAAAATAGCACGTGGAACCTTGAGAACAACAAAATGGCTGCGGGATCATCAGATGGCTGCGGAATCAGCAGATGGCTGCGGAATCAGCAGAAAGCTGCGGAATACCTGCAAGTATGTCAAAAACTAAACAAAACAATTACCCATTAGCAAAGCTCACTTGATCATGTTTAATGACAACTAATGTAATGATCTGGGTGGAAAATGAGGCAAAAGAGAGAGGAAAGTGATGAAAACAGTAGGTAATGATGGATGATAAGGTGTAAAGTAGGGACTCTACACATATGATACAATTTCAAGTGTCAGGCATAATCATAGACCCAATGCAACCAACATGTCAATTGATCAATACAAGAGTGCATGCTTCCATGATTATTTTTGCAATGGACTCGACAATATAAATGGATATAATGATGCAAGGAGTTATAGTGGTGGGAGGTGGGAAAATTGGAGACCCATATCATATAAAGAGGAACCCTAGAATAAGGGAAAGAAATCAACCGAGAAGATTGAATTTAGTCTTCTAACTAGGAGATAGAAATGTCAATGATCAAGTACATGAATCTTTGATGAAGAGCTATCTCAGGCCTATCACCCTCTAGGTAAGAAGGATTGAATGTCTCGAACATATTTAGGATAATATTACTTTGGTCATTGGGAAAACGAGAAATGGACTCATCCTCGTATTTGGAGAAAAACCATGATTCCTAGCTCTTTGTAGGGGAAATAATCTCTTCATCAAGACTAGGGGAATGAACATCATCACAAACCTCTATTTCCAAGTCAGGGGGGGAAAGCTCAAACATGAAGAAAAACCTTTTATCTAGGGCATTGCCTAAGGAAACATATTCCTTGATTTCTTCTATACTAGAGTCATCAGAATTTCCCAAAATCTTGGAAGGCTCTTATTTGATTGAATCATCTTGGAACATAAAGAAGAGACCTCTCCAATCACCAGGAAGGGCTTCATAAAGACCAACATTTTTATTCAGAAGGGACGGAGCATTTTATTCTTCCCTGAGCTCATTCTTATGGACTTGAGAAACCATGGGGTCTTCATTTCTATAATCATACCCAATTCCCCAATCAACAGACCAAAAGTCACTCGTAGATTCTTCGTTTATTTGATTGTCATGATATTCCTCATAATCCTCCCATTCTTCACTATATATTTGGTGTTGGTTAGGATGCCATTCATTCTCTTCTTTAGATAAGGAGGAATTTTCCTTCTTTATCTGTTCCCGAAGAATGATCTCCAAGGAATTTACTACGTGATTTTGGTAAAATGCCTCAAGAAGAAGTTCATTGGTAGGACTCTCTTTATAGTCACTCTATGTGTTATAGAGCATTTTTTATTGTTCACAATAGTGGGAGAAAATTTATTGGGAATTATATGTGGCCATCGGTTTCCTACAAGACTTTTCATATTCCACCATCCATTCTTGCAATGTCTTAGGGCTCTCGGGGTTGACATCTTCCTCATTATCCTTAGAGGAAATGATTTCCAATTTATGAGTCCCTCCTTTGGCACCATCATTAAAGTATGCATCAATAAGAGGCTCTTCCTCAAGCATAAAACCACATTCAATAACTTCCTCCTCCTGAAGGGCCATATCTAACATTTGGGATATGTCTTCATGAGATTGGAAACTTGGTCCTTCAAGCAATAAGAAGTGCATAGTCAACATTGGAAGAGAAGGAATTATTTTAGGTTTGGGGCATTGGATAGAACAAACAATTCCATTTGGTCACAAGGTTGAGTTATATTTTTCTTTGAAAGATACCTTATGAACCTTACCACGTGGTTGGCTACAGAATGTGGATCCCTATCGAGCATAGGTATATTCTTCATGGATTTTGATGAAGGATATCTTGGGGTCCCTATCATATCTATGGTGAGAATATACGTGGTCAACATGTTGCTAGGTCGTTAATGACATGGGAGTCACCAGGGTGAATGCAATTTCCTTAACAAATGCTTGCTTCACACTACAAGCATTGACTTTGAAGTTCAATGAAGAACTAGGGCATCGTTCTTCCAATAGAGTCACCAATAATGTTATGTGAATATGTCGTATGGGGAACCAAACACATGTTACATGTCCCCGACAACGACGCCAAAATGTTACTTCTCAGACAAGAAGGGGAGCTAAAGGGGATCCCTAAAGTGGAAATGCTAGGCTGAGCGAAACAAATGGAGACTTAGCCCACTGTCACCTCAACTAAGGCTCCCTTCTATTTATAGACTTTCACCGATGGGAGGAGACCCAATATATTATGGAGTCATCGATGAAGGATAAGTCAATGAAATGATGTGGACTGACCCTAATAATCCCTTTCCTGGAAGAGTGATAAGGATAAGGCTTGCTTTCTTTCTAAGCAAGGTACAATGTCTTCTAGGGAAAGGAAGGGAGGATTTAATGGTTTATATGGGATATGGCTTATGAAGGAACTTCCCAATCCATAAAAGCCTTATTATAATTGGTATCTCGGATGGTTCTGTTGATGCCCCGAAAATCGTTGTATCAACATTGGGGGATAACCACCCGGTCCGGACCTTAATACAACTCCTTTTCCGTTTGGAATGGTGGCTCCGACTGGGGATAATGGGACCAGTTTCCCAGAAATGAATAAAAGGGGTGGATGAATGATTGATTTTCTAATCTAATGATAGGCGAATAACTTAATCTATCAGCAAAAATAGAAGAACTACTACTAATCCGGGGAACTATTGTACTTTGAAATGTAGCGCTTGATGATCCATGTCTATTGACAGGCATATAGATGACTCTATCTAATAAACATAGACATTTATTCATTCAAGGATTACTTTTTTTAAATAGTTAAACAAAGTGATTAACACAATATTGCTACACTTATCATTTATATCATCGATACATATATGATCAAAAGAAAAGCATACTGTAAACATCCAATAGTGGAAGGAATAAAGAATGCTGTTAAAACACATACATATATCCGATAATAGCAAAAGCGATCAAATGAAAATTCATATAAAAAGAATGAATTTAGACATAGATAATAGTACCATATGAGCTGCTAGTCACTGCCAATATCAATCGCTATTTGAGATTCTTCTTCCGACTCAAAAATACTTTCAAACAAAGACAGTAGTGCACATTCGCATAAAAGCTTCTTTGTCAAAATCAGAATAATTGGTCCAATTTTATAAAAGAATATGCTTGAAGTACAGTAGTGCAACTTCAGGCTTTAAGTCATGTACAAAACTTACGACCCTTTCCAAATACAATGAAAGGGTCTATAAATACTTAATTAAGCTAACTATCTATGAAACTGAAATCCTACTTAATTGGTATCAATTGATCTTGAATATCTCCTTCATAGCAATCTGGCAGTCGGTGGCATGAATCATCATTTAGGTTGTTTGCCTTTAAACCTGAGCTGACATATCGCAAGCATTGGCTCCACTTCGGGCGGTCTGTTGAGGCGAGAATTGAGTTGGGCGGCATAGGTGGCATCCTGAATATCGAGAATGATATACCCAATTGCATCTGTAAGGCATTTGAGGGAGGCTCTCTGGCTGTGTGGTTTGACTAAGAAGAACCAATAGGCATCCCATGTCAAACTATTAATTCCTGCGATTAATCTCCCATTTTTCTCTAGTTCCGGATAACATGACTGCTCCAATGTTTTCGCCGCTGTCAATTTACCTAGAGTACATTGGGAAATCATGTTAGACAAGAAGAGAGTATTATTAACCAATTCAACCAAATTACTTGTGGTTGATTTGCATCTTGAAATTGCTCTCTCTGCTTTCATTAACTGGGACTACCATTCTGTAAATAATATTTCCTTATGTGACTCTAAAATCTTTGGTAAATTAGCCGCCTGTCCCTGATCGGTATCTTGCCATTCAAGAAAATTAGTTAATGTTTCATCGGCTTGATCCAAGTCTATTCTAGCTTTTTCCGATTTTTCACTTATTGATGTCGTCAAATCGCATAATGGTTCTGCCTGGATGATTTGTTGACATAAAAGCTTTATCTGTGTTATCAATGCCTTGTTTATTTGTAATGCCTCTACTTTGAATTCGGCTATCTGTGGAATATTCTTTGTTTTCTCTAGCTGGGCTGATAGTTGATCAATCTGCTCATCTTTTGACTTCTGCATTTGTTCATTCACTGCCTTCAGTTGTGCCAATGCCTCAGACAACTCTTTTTGCTTTAGGACTGCACTGTGATCAATCCTCTGTTTCTCTTCCTACAATTGTTTAGTTAATTGATTATTTATTTGTTGTTGTGTTAACAATTACCGTTTTGCCTGCTCTGCCTTCTGTTGTGCTTCTGATAGTTGCACTTGCAATGAAAAGATCTCCTGGTATTTTGTTTTTAATAAAAGACTCACCTCTGATGCCTTGTCTATTGTTGCTGCCGAATAGGCTCCAAAATATTGTGATAGTTTTGTTAGGTCATCAGAGGGGTCAAATTCCTCCTTCCACACCACGTTGCCCGTCACTTTTTGTTCTGGGAACAGAGAAGGTTGATCAGTCCTTCTCCTCTTCCTCTATCGTTTTACCACAGCTTTGTGTCTTGGGCTATATAAGACATCTAAGGGAGGAATTTCTTCTATTTGCAAAATAATCTGATCGGAGGGATCCTTTGGGATTATCTCTACTTCTTTCAAACTGGGTAGGTTGCTGGTTCCACTTGGAACCTGTTTTGAAGTGGTCTCCTGTGTGTCTTCCGCTTTTGATGTCTCGGCGTCTTTAGATCATTCAAGATTACTGATAATTGAATCGAATTGCTGCCATTCCTGGAGCAATTTTGGGTCAATTTGAGTATCTACATTCACCTCTATGCTGCCCTGTTCTTGCTCTTTCGTCTGGGTTTCCTCTTGTCTTTTCATATGCACTTCCTCCTGTTCTTTTGATGTAATAGGAGGTTCCTTAGTAAGTTGCTGTTCAGGCTCGCTTGATTCTGTTGTTGGGGTTGTTGCTAACAGATCTAGAGGCAGAGTTTGCAACCTCTGTTCTCTAAGTCTGTTGAATTCAACTAACCCATCATCTTTGTATTCCATTATGGCCAGCGATTTAACTTGGGACATCGACTCAGCTGAGGAGAACAGGTCATCAAACTTATCTTCTTTGTTATCAAACTTTGTCAATTTGGCCTGTTCAAGGGCATTATAGGCGACTTTGTTGGGATCAAATCGCCTATTAGGGAGAGTTGCTAGAGTTAATGACTTCATCTTTTCAGATTCTTTTTCTACATGTTTCAAATCATGCAAAGTGTAGCCACCACATCTCAAAGGAAAAGAGGGCCAGACCTACTTCTTATTTTTCTTTAGAGTTTATGTAACTCCCTCGGAGATAATCTGATAGGCTATCTCCCTCGCCAGTAGTTTATCAGGTATGTACAAAGGAAGGACATGAGGTTTGGCTTGGCTGCCGAAAATTCTTATATAAGTAAATTTTTCCTCTCCGAACCATCTTCCTATTGATGTCAAATCAATCCCTGCTTGGTAGGAAATCTTGGGAGCAGGTTTATCAAAAATAGAATAATGAATGGGTAACATAAAGCCATTGTAGACTTGGTATAAATGGTGCTTATAGGAAGTTTTCCGCAACTAATATGTGAATGGGCATAGGGTCTTGTGAAGTCCACCTCCATCTGAGCACGGGAAATTCAGAATTAAAACACAGGGTGTCTAGTATATAAGAACTATAGTAGAATGGGGGAATAAGCCTTTCAGTGATGCGGGTTTTGGTTCTAAAATCAAGAACTGTTGTTGCTAGCTTATCTGACAGTATAGTCGCCCAATCCATTATTTCACTATTACATGCCGCTTCCATCAAGGGAACCATTTCTATAGTGAAATTAGCGGAATCGTGCAACCCCCACAATCTACACATCATTATCCCAGCATAACAATAAGGAGAACATAGGGAATCAATAGAGTACTTACCGGAAGATTCATGCTTGTGTTTTGCCGGATTTTGCCTCCAATCCCAAATGGGTTCGGATTCAGTTTCGTTCTCATTTCGGAATTTCTCCAAAAATTCCTTGTTGTACTTCTTCTTTGGCACAGGAAAATGATACATTTGCCTCAAATCGTTAGCTTGAAATGAACCGAAGATTCTCCCATCTCTGGTGCAGAAGGTTCTGTCTGTGATTGGGATTTCCTCAATTTCCCACCTCACTACATCCGTATATGGGAGAATTTGTTCCCGAGATGCTATCCGATGAAGGAAAGAGTCGGCTAAGTCCTTTAAAGTAGCATCAGATTTTTGATTGGTATCTACTGTGGCTTGTACTGCTATCACCTCTGGTTCTTCGGCCTCAATCAAATTATAGGTACTTTGCCAAGTAGTTCTGCCGAGTCCTAGACATGTAGTATCAGATATCAATCCTTTTCTTTTAGTTCCTGGATCAGTGATGAGTTGTCCTGTGGCTAGTGAAGCGGAAGCGATTGCAGTTTTCTTAGACTTTTCCCCATTCTGCTTGAATCTATTACTTCGGAAGAGTTCTACACAGGAGTGAAAATGAACGTAATACAGAGAATTGATAGCGCAAACCAAATATGAGCGAGATATATTGATCAATGCACGATGAAGGATTAACTTAAAGTGGCCGCGGATACAATCTGTGAAAAGATTTTTAGGCTTACTATTTCATTAAATGGCCGTTAAAACCTGCCAATCCTTTAAATGCCCATCATATCGTTTATTGGCCGAATGATTTGTTTAAGCGTGCCTTGGATGTTTTGGCGGTTGAGCACAGGTGAATCACTGTTTGGAAGATAAGGCCTTTAATACGAATTAATCGTAATATCCCTGCTTTAACAATTCTTTGAAATTCGTGCTTTTGGCTTTACCGCAATTGGGCATCGGGGGAAAACTTAAATCGTTATATTGGTTCCTTTTGGAATCCCCGATTGCCGATAGCGATATCGCATCGCATCGGGAGTATTAATTGAGCACTTTGAAAAGCATGCATGGTACATCCCCGATCGCCGATAGCGATATCGCATCGCATCGGAGCGAAAGGCACTTTTGTTATGGGAACTTATTATTGCCGATATTCGATAGCCTATTGCATGTTGTCACGTTGGAGAAAACCAATGGGTCTTTAAGTTATGCCTCCTTTGTCATTGCGATATTCGATCTTGCGATCGCTTTATCGCAATGATAAAAGATTAATCATTTATATTATAAGACCAAATAATTGGTTTATAAAAAAGGTTTTTTAATGTTTTCATTTTGTTTTCGGACCTTTTTGAATAATACAAAGTTGATACCAATTAAAATAAAAAAGGGACCCATTTCACATTATAGTTTTGTGAATAAATGATATGAAATGGGGGGTTGTTGTAGAGCACAATAATTGGCGATTCGCTGGAAGAAATAGTTATCTCTGAAAAGTACGGAAATACTTAAACTTTTTCAAAATAGAGTTCTCATCAAAGGGGAAAATTCTAATATAACTAGGTATATATGCATTCCAAATAAAATGAAACTATCTTTGCTAATTTCCTCTCTTGTTTAAAATTAGATACATTCTAAGTTTTAAATTGGCCTCTATTGGTTGATAATGATAAAACAGAAAACTTTTCCAAATCAGCTTTTTAGAATTGACTCCTTTGTCATAGGTAGAGCTTCTGCTGCTAGCAAACGTTCATAGTTTCGACAGGGATACCTTTTAACCATGTTATTGTCCATTGTCCCATTCATTTCAGAGTATGATTATGTTGTGGTCACCAACAACCCCCCTCTTTGTTTGATATTAGTAATAACATCAAGCAAAGGGGGACCCTTAACCAAAAATCCAAAAAATATTTTGTTTAAAAAATCTTTTGTATTAACTCCCTAAGAGCTATATCGCGTCGCAAAGGTAGAGAGAAGCGTTTTCCCAAAGTGCATAAATACACTGAAAAAGAGCGACGCGGGAACCCATCGGATCGCGTGCATTAAAAGCGCTCAAAAAGGGAAAACCTAAGGAATCGCCGACGGCCGATATGCGACGTCGCACGTCGCAATGTCGCATAAGCAGCACAGAGTGATAAAGCGAAAACCTTGCGATCTTGCGATCTGCGATCATACAAAACTGCGATCTGCGATATTGGCAATTTGCGATAACACTTAATGACGTCACAGTTCTCGATACTGCGATTCCAATCGCAAAAAGGACTCATCGCAAGAATTCTCCGGCATAAACGGTAAACCCAAAATTGAGCGCGCACCTTAAGGGAAATTAATGATCGCATGCTTCAGTATCCAAGAATGATTGTATCGCGTTTTTCAAAGAGTCAAATCATGATGAGTGTCAGAATTACGCATTCATTAGAACTTAATGCTTTCATGTCAATCTTTTCATCATTTCTCTTCTTCTTTGCGTAAAATGCAAGACATGTAACTGATATAAATCTATATGCAGGAAACATCTAAGGAAAAGAGGAAAGCGCCAATGGGGTAACAGAGAGAAGATGCCTCCGCAAATGGATGCCGCATGCAGCAGGACCGCGGATTCCAGAGTATCACCCAACAGGTGCTGATGAAAATAGACTATCTAAGACTCAGAGTCAAAGGCACACAAAAGCAGCGTGTTTGCAAAAGATCTTGAAGCTCAGACTGGGTAAAGCAAAAAGAGAAACGCAAAAGAAGGAGGACGCTCCAGAAAAGCCTGGAACAAAGAACGGAAGCAATTCTCGATACAGAGGATTTTCCAGACAACGCGACTCCTAACTCATTGAGTCATTCACACGACCGGAAACCGAAATAGCAACAGCAAAATCAGTTCGAAAGGAACCTGGGTTGTACTAAGTATACGCACAGCGAATACACCCAGCTAGAGAAAGGTTTTCGAAAATATCTTCTAGTCTGTCAGGAAGAGGTGCCAGCTCTTGTCATTTCTAATTTTCAAGCTCGAACAAAAGGAAAGGACAACCAGCCGACTCTTTCAGGGCGAACAGCGCATTGCTTACAACACTAAGGAGCAGATACAGAAACGGTTAGAAATTAGATTTGATTTTTAGAAATAAATTTGCTTTTAGTAAAAGGGCGGTCATTTGAAGCCGTTCCCTAAATTTGTGTAATTAAGATTAATTAGTTAGTAGTATTTAACCCTTCTCATGGCATTTGGAGAAGGGTCCAGAAATCTGTCAAAAAAACTTGTCCTCAGAACATGCACTTTTGCACCCTCGGAGGGGGTTTTTGATGAATGGATGGATTGAGATTTATTTATGTTTGCATTTTAATGTCTATTACTGATGTTGCACTTCTGTACTCTTAGCAGATATTAGAGCAAGTAGAAATAAATCGTTATTGCTTGAAGTTTATTAGTGAAATCAGTCATAAATGGTACTTTTATCTCTTGACTAATTTCTGCTTATATTCCTAAAGTGATATGCAGTTGACTTCTTTATATGTTAATGTATGAATGTGTGTATTACCATTTGGCACTTCTGTACGGTGGAGTCATTTATTTGTGCTTGACATATGAATAGCTAATTATGCGATATGCTGTTCACAACTGTTTTGCCTAACTTTTTATGCAGAATGGTTTATCTTAATGGATTTCTATTCTTATGATAGCTGAATGATCTTTATTACCAGCTATTGTTCGAAATCTTTTTAGATCGCATAATAGAAGAAAAATACCCTGGATTAGCGTAGATTAGATGTATTGTTTTTCATTAGATTACAATAGCATAGAGTTAGTTTAGAAGTTAGAATTAAATTAGCTTAAAATACCCCTAGATCAATACCATCAAACTCTACACACACACACACCCCTCACATTGGGAAACTGGTCCCATTACCCCCAGTCGGACCCGCTACTCCAAACAGGCAAGGAGCCGCCAACCAGGTTTCGGACCGGGTGGGTATCCCCCTTGTTGTTGACCTGATTTCGGGGCCCTCAACAGATTAATAAAATGAATTCAAAACATGCTTTTCACATTTTGCATTTCTTTTCTACTTTTCTGTTATTTTGTAAGATAAAAAGCCATTGTCCTGGTTTGGTGACCAGCTGAGTGACAATGCCATTCACTGGTAATAATTTAACTGAACAAGCTGGCTCGTGATGAGACCCCTTGTCTTATAATTCTAAGCCATTACCCTGTTTTGGTATGCAGTATTGGTAATGTCGGTTAAACTATTTCCCTATGATCATGGTAAGCAGGCTTGTAATAAGACCTCTTATCTTTTATATCAAATATTTTAGAATTACACTCTGAGTAATCATAAGCTTTGGTGAATGGGATGGACAATTTTCTCCTTAAGAGTGAATGGATGACAAGGTAAGAGTTAAAGATGCTGAAGTTGGATTAGTTCCTATTTTGATATTGATAACCTTTTTGTGACCAATTTGAAAACATAAAATGATTTACAATATTTCTAAACTTTGAGAAGCGTTCACAAAAATTGAAGTGTGGTTTCAGCATGCAATTATACCTAGTTTCCTAGAAATTATCCCTTTTGTTTAAGACTTCTATTATTTTAAAAGTAAATATCAACCCTACTTGTTTTGAGCAACTTTTAAGTACAGCAAAGGTCAATGGAAGATACCTCACAACTTTATTTTCTAATGGTCCTACAAACTACAAAATTCTATTAAAAAGGAGAAGGGGTTACCTCCTCAATTGAAGAATTTTTTTAAGATAAGGCCATTAACAGGGAGAGAATCTCTCAAACCTGATAAATCTTGTAATATGAAGGTCGAATGGCCTATCTTCTCACAGATCTGAAATGGCCCAAGCCACATCTTCTGGAACTTGGTGTGTTTTCCCTTGTCCTCATGGGCTTTGTCCCATTTCAGAACTAAATCACCGACTTGAAATTGTTTTGAACCGGATGAGACTGAATCAAAGGATGACTTGATGATTTGTTGATGTTTTGCATGAACAACCTTGGCTTTTTCTCTTTCCTCTTCTAATTTTAAAATTTGGTCATGTCTAAGTTGAATAGAAGAAGAAGGGCTTTCCTCAATAAATTGAACTAGGGCTAGAGAAGGAAGGACAAGATTTGTTGGTAGCAGCTTCTTTTCCATACAAAAGATTAAATGGGGAAGAACCTATGGAAGCCTTCTGCGTTATCCTATCAGCCCATAGTGCGAATACTAAGGATTTGTGCCATTTTTTAAGATTCTGTTCGATAGTTCACTTAATAATTTTAATCAGGTTTTTATTTGTAGACTCTGCTAAACCATTATCCTGGGGATAGTAATTAGCAGAATATTTCAATTTAAATCCTCTTTTAATAGCGAAATCAAACATAGCATTGCCTGAGAAGTAAGATGCATTATCAGAAACAAGAGCATTTGGGACACCAAACCTGGTAATGATGAATTGATCTATGAATTCAATAATTGCCTCAGAATTTGTTGTCTTTAAAGGAATTGCTTCAACCCACTTAGTAAAATAATCAGTAGCGGTAAGGATATACTTATGCTGTTTGGAAGAATGTGGAGTAATTTCTCCAATGATATCCAATCCCCATTTCTCAAATGGTTGTTCAATGTTGACTGGTTGCAAAGGGAAAGCTGGTTTTCTTTGTCTTCCACTAGAAGTTTGACAATTTCGGCATTTCCTTACATATTCATGAGCATCTCTAAACAGAGTGGGCCAATAATATCCAGCATGAATGATTTTTTGGGCTGTTGTCAGCTCCAAAATGTCCTCCTGCTGGACCATCATGTAATTCCTACAAAACCTTTTGTGCTTCAGGTTTTTATAGGCATCTTAATAAGATTGAATCATAATTTTGCCTAAAAGGCACATCATCAATAATTGTGAAATTTTTTGCTTTTAATCTAATGGCCCTTTTTTTTTGTAAGACAGGTTAGGAGGTGCATATCCATTTTTCAAATAAAAGATTAAGTCAGCATATTGTGATTCAAAATCAGTAATACTTATCTGGTTGATTTCTTCGGTTTGATCTGTATCACCTGATTCTGGAATGTTGGATGCTCCTGCCAATAACCTGCAAAAACCTTGGCCTCTAACAATCTTTGCTGGTTTAATTTCTAAGTCATATTCTTGAAGTGTTGTAACCCAATTTGCCCTTTTTTCACCTAATTCCCTTTGGATTAATAGTTGCCTTACTGCAGGGAAAGGAACTATAACTTTTGTATGGGATTTTAAAAGGAAGGGTCTGTAATGTTTGACAGCTTTATATACAGCAAAGGCTTGTTTTTCTACTTCGGAGTAATTCAATTCAGCACCCTGAAGATTTGAACTATAGAATGAAATGGGTGCTTCCAAATTGTGATTGTTAATCTGTGTGAGTACTGTTGCATAAGACAAATCAGATGCGATAGTATACAATGTGAAATGATTAGAAAAATTAGGAGTATTTAAGGTGGGGGCATTGATTATTGATTGTTTGATTAAATCAAACGCTTCCTTTTTTATTGATCCCCATCTAAAGACTGAATTTTTCTTAATCATAGTTTGAAGTGGCAAAATGATTTGAGAAAAGTCTAGAACGAATCTTTTGACGAAATTGATTTGGCCTAAAAATGACTGCATGGATTTTTTATTATGAGGGAAAGGGATTTCAGAGATTTCTTTGATCCTGTCCGGATCAATATAAATGCCATCTTTAGAAACAATAAAGCCTAAGAGCTTTCCTTGGTCCAGAGCGAAGAAGGATTTTTAGGGTTAAGTGAAATACCATACCTTTTGCAGTGTTGAAAGATTTGATTTAAATCATGCAAATGATTGGATTTCTCTTTAGAAAATACAGTAATATCGTCTAAGTAGACGACTATTGTTTTGTTAATCAATCCTTTAAAAGCTATATCCATCACTCTTTGGAACGTGGCTCCTGCATTAATAAGTCCGAAAGGCATTTTCTGATAGGCATATGTTCCCCATTTTGTTCTGAATGTGGTTTTGAGTCAGTCATCAGGATGGACCAAAACTTGGTTATATCCTGAAAAACCGTCTAAAAGGGACATTAAATCAGAGCCTGCCACTGATTGGAGTATCTGCTCCATAGTAGGTAATGGGAAATTATCTTCTAGGCTCGCCTAATTCAAATTTCTGAAATCTATACAAATCCTGATGTCGCCATTTTTCTTTCTGACTGGCACCATATTGGAGACCCAGTTTGAGTGCCGAACGGGAAAAATAATATTAGCTTTCAAGATTTTATTTGACTCTCTAAGTTCGGATGTATTTTCCTTAACTTCTGCTGAATTGGTTTATGTTCGGGAAGCATTGGAATGGTATGCTGGATAATGGATGTATCATATGTCTTTAAATCGTCATATTTCCAAGCAAAAAACATGTTTATTTTTCTGTAACAGTCTAATGAATGCTTCCTTCTCTTCCACAGAAAGTCCTAATCCTAAATTAATGTTTTGAGGAGTTTTCTCAGTGCCAAGGTTTATCAATTCAAACCTTAAGGTAGAACTTTGGAGCTTTGTATTGGTCACAGGTTTAAACCTGTCTTTAATATCATAAAGATCCTCAAGCTTCACCACAGGCTTTAGGATTGAATTTTCCTCGTGTTTACCTCTCATTTGAAAGTCATGCTCGTTTTCCTCAATGATTTGATCATCATAGGACTTTTCGGAAGTTAAAAACTGTAAAATATCTTCATCGTGGTTGAATACTCTCCAATTAGTGATATTGTCAGGAATCGATGGCCTAAAAATTAATTCTACTGAAAATCTATCTGGGCTATAATCTTCGGAAGGTAGGAGCTTGGAAGCAACATTGGCTAGCAGGTCGGCTGCTGAATTTTGAGACCTGGGAATGGAAGAAATATTGAATGCCGAAAAGTTGGGGGTGAGTTCCTGTACCAGCGACTGATAATGTTTTAGATGGCTAGAAAGACAATGAATTGTATTCCTTACCTGTTTAATAATAATTTCAGAATCTCCAAGCACTTTCAAATATTGGACCTTGAGGCCAGTCGCTTTATATAGTCCTTGGACTAAGGCTTCATACTCATTTGTATTATTCGTGCATTCAAACTCTATCCTACAGGACAACATTGTTTTTTCTCCCTGTGGGCTAATCAAAATACATCCTGCTCCTGAGCCCTTGCTAGACTTGGACCCATCGAAATATAATGACCAAAATAAAGAAGTATTAACAATTTTATTTACAGTTTCCTCAGTATCATTAAAACATCTTGACCTATCTATTTGTGAATAATTTTCGATCTGAGATGTGGAATTGTTTACTGAGAAAGGATATGGTTGGGCGGCGAAGTTGCCAAAGAATGACTCTGATGAATAATTCCCCAAAATGTTGTTATTAAATGCTATTGGTTGGTTTTCTTGTTCAAATTCTGTAACTGTATGGGTCATGTGTTTCTCCCGATCGATTTTTATTTGATTTGGCTTACCCTTATAGGGAAGCCACATATGGGACCAATCGGTAGAAATATACCCATGGAGTTTTTCAGACCAATCCCTACTCAAGATCAAACCATAAAATTCAGGTATATCAGCGATTAAGATATCAATTCTTTGCACTACTCTAGGATCGGTTGATAGCTTGATAGTTACCGAGTTGATTTCCCCTAAAACCTGTACTTTAGTCCTGTCCAACTGCACAATATGAATAGCGAACTTTTGGGGTTCAATGTTCAGTTTGGAACAAACTGAAGCTGGCATTATATTAGAGGATGCCCCTGAGTCAATCAAACAGTTGTGCAGGTTTCTATTGTAGATCTCGTAGGTTAGAAGGAAAGGTGGAGTATGAGAATTTGATCTATCTCCTATCAGAACTGCATCAGTAGCTTCGACCATACCAGAAGGTGGTTGACCTGCATCATTTGTAGCTTTAGCACTGGGAAGGGGTGAAGTAGGAACAACATTTAATTCTTTGAGAAGAAATTTTTGCTGATGTTTCAATTTACTAAGTTCAAACATGGTAATGTTTGCCTTAGTCCTTTTCATGTCATCAACAATATTGTAATCCATTGAATCGGACACTACCAATGTCTTAGATGTTGATGGGATATTTGAGGTTGAAGGTTGGTTTTGTGGAACTGTTACAGGTGGCTTCTTTGGGGGTATCTTTTCCTTTTTTGTAGTAGCACCTGCACTCCTTTTCTTCGAAGTTATCTGAACAGGTTCGGAGGTACCTTTACTCCTGGTAGTGACAGGAAACACTTCTTCTTCATTTTCTGTATCGGAGTTAGGCAATATAAAATCCCACATTCCATGAAATTCAACAACTTCCTCTTCTTCATCAGTTGGTGACGTTGTTTCGTCTTCTCCTTCTTCAAGATCTGAATCTGCATTAGATATAACATTTGGTGGTTTTGATTCAGTTTTCTTGTAATTCCTAAAGGGTCTTTTGGTTGAGGTTTCAGCTACCTGTTTTTTGATTTCAACCATTTCATTTGACATAGTCTTGAGGACCTTTTGTAGACCCTCCATGTCATATGGATCTTTAGGGGTTTTCTTCTTTGAATCATCTTTAAAAGAAATTTTTTTGTTTTTTCTATCTTCAAGAGCAGCTTTCTTCTCTAGAGCATTAATACGTTTCTCCACATCAAGTGCTTCTTTCATGTTTTCGTCTAAAGTTGGTTTTCCAGCCCTATCTACAAAAATAGCTATATTGGTAGGTAGGGAAGTTATATACCACTCGCTTCGGATTTGCTCACTTGGTTTGGAGGCCGTTGGGATTTTATTCAAGAGTTTATTGAATCGTGCATTAAATTCTTTAATTGGTTCCCTATGCTCTATCCTAAGATTGGAGACATCATTTATTAGTGTAGCCAAAGACCTATCATCACCATACTTAGTAAGAAACTATTCTTGCCAAGTCGTCCAAGTAGTAATGGAACCAGAAGGTAAGGAAAAATACCAGGATCCTGCTAATCCTTGAAAAGTATAAGGGAAAAGCCTAATGACAACATCTTGCTCCATTACTCCCTTCAAATTAACTACCAACATGAAGTTATTAATATGTTCCTCAGCTTGTGTTCCATCATCTGGATTAAACTTGGGTAGCCATTTCTCAGGTGCATCAGGTAATGCATGCAATGGAGCAGGCATGTTGACTGCACCAGGCATAGTCCATGGATCTGCCATTGTAACCACAGTAGTGGATGATATTACTATTGAACTTCCAGAAGTCTGGGAAGGAGTTGATATTAAGGATTGCGCTGGTTGGGATGTTGAAGTTGCTAATCCCTGATGAACAACAATGTGTGATGAGGGAGTGGATGGTTGACTTCGCACTGGGGAAGGTGAGATGGAGGATGTGGATGAAAGTTCTTTACTATGAGATCCTTCAGTGTTTTTCTTCGCCTTTTTCCTTTTGGGTAAAGGGACCTCAGTAGGTTCAATACCGAGCTTTCCACTCTGAAGTCTGGTGAGATCGTGAGGTAAATTGAACTGCGCAGTCGCACTGCTTTGAGATACCTCAGATTTCTGTGGTGATATCGAGAAACTCTGAAGTTTGTGGATAAGAGACTGGACTTCAGGAGATTCAAGACTTAATTGTTCTGGAGTATGGTGGGTTTGAGCAGTGGTGGTTGATTCCTCTTCTTCTTGTTTGGATACTGGAGACCCAACATGCAATTGGGAAGTACGAGGTGATGCGGAGGGAGAATTACTCTTAGAATGGTCTGTAGATTTGGGTTTGCTTGCCATTCACAGTTGATTTCCCTCCTTCTAGCACCAAAAATGTTGATGCCCCGAAAATCGTTGTATCAACATTGGGGGATAACCACCCGGTCCGGACCTTAATACAGCTCCTTTTCCGTTTGGAATGGTGGCTCCGACTCGGGATAATGGGACCAGTTTCCCAATAATGAATAAAAGTGGTGGATGAATGATTGATTTTCTAATCTAATGATAGGTGAATAACTTAATCTATCAGCAAAAATAGAAGAACTACTACTAATCCCGGGAACTATTGTACTTTGAAATGTAGCACTTGATGATCCATGTCTATTGACAGGCATATAGATGACTCTATCTAATAAACATAGACATTTATTCATTCAAGGATTACTTTGTTTAAATAGTTAAACAAAGTGATTAACACAATATTGCTACACTTATCATTTATATCATCGATACATATATGATCAAAAGAAAAGCATACTGTAAACATCTAATAGTGGAAGGAATAAAGAATGCTGTTAAAACACATACATATATCCGATAATAGCAAAAGCGATCAAATGACAATTCATATAAAAAGAATGAATTCAGACATAGATAATAGTACCATATGAGCTACTAGTCACTCCCAATATCAATCGCTATTTGAGATTCTTCTTCCGACTCAGAAATAATTTCAAACAAAGACAGTAGTGCACATTCGCACAAAAGATTCTTTGTCAAAATCAGAATAATTGGTCCAGTTTTATAAAAGAATATGCCCGAAGTACAGTAGTGCAACTTCAGGCTTTAAGTCATGTACAAAACTTACGACCCTTTCCAAATACAATGAAAGGGTCTATAAATACTTAATTAAGCTAACTATCTATGAAACTGAAATCCTACTTAATTGGTATAAATTGATCTTGAATATCTCCTTCACAGCAATCTGGCAGTCGGTGGCATGAATCATCATTTAGGTTGTTTGCCTTTAAACCTAAGCTGACATATCGCAAGCATTGGCTCTACTTCGAGCGGTCTGTTGAGGCGAGAATTGAGTTGGGCGGCATAGGTGGCATCCTGAATATCGGGAATGATATACCCGATTGCATCTATAAGGCATTTGAGTGCGGCTCTCTGGCTATGTGGTTTGACTAAGAAGAACCAATAGGCGTCCCATGTCAAACTGTTAATTCCTGCGATTAATCTCCCATTTTTCTCTAGTTCCGGATAACATGACTGCTCCAATGTTTTCGCCGCTGTCAATTTACCTGGAGTACATTCGGAAATCATGTTAGACAAGTAGAGAGTATTATTAACCAATTCAACCAAATTACTTGTGGTTGATTTTCATCTTGAAATTGCTCTCTCTGCTTTCATTAACTGGGACTACCATTCTGTAAATAATATTTCCTTATGTGACTCTAAAATCTATGGTAAATTAGCCGCCTGTCCCTGATCGGTATCTTGCCATTCAAGAAAATTAGTTAATGTTTCATCGGCTTGATCCAAGTCTGTTCTAGCTTTTTCCGATTTTTCACTTATTGATGTCGTCAAATCGTATAATGGTTCCGCCTGGACGATTTGTTGACATAAAATCTTTATCTGTGTTATCAATGCCTTGTTTATTTGTAATGCCTCTACTTTGAATTCGGCTATCTGTGGAAGATTCTTTGTTTTCTCTAGCTGGGCTGATAGTTGAGCAATCTGCTCATCTTTTGACTTCAGCATTTGTTCATTCACTGCCTTCAGTTGTGCCAATGCCTCAGACAGCTCTTTCTGCTTTAGGACTGCACTGTGATCAATCCTCTGTTTCTCTTCCTGCAATTGTTTAGTTAATTGATTATTTATTTGCTATTGTGTTAACAATTATCGTTCTGCCTGCTCCGCCTTCTGTTGTGCTTCTAATAGTTGCGCTTGCAATGAAAAGATCTCATGGTCTTTTGTTTTTAATAAAATATTCACATCTAATGCCTTGTCTATTGTTGCTGCCAAATAAGCTCCAGCATATTGTGATAGTTTTGTTAGGTCATCAGAGGGGTCAAATTCCTCCTTCCAAACCACGTTTCCCGTCACTGTTTGTTCTGGGAACAGAGAAGGTTGATCAGTCCTTCTCCTCTTCCTCTGTCGTTTTACCACAGCTTTGTGTCTTGGGCTATAGAAGACATCTAAGGGAGGAATTTCTTCTATTTGCAAAATAATCTGATCTGAGGGATCCTTTGGGATTATGTCTACTTCTTTCAAACTGGGTAGGCCGCTGGTTCCACTTGGAACCTGTTTTGAAGTGGTCTCTTGTGTGTCTACCGCTTTGGATGTCTCAGCGTCTTTAGAGCATTCAAGATTACTGATAATTGAATTGAATTGTTGCCATTCCTGGAGCAATTTCGGGTCAATTTGAGTATCTACATTCACATCTATGCTGCCCTGTTCCTACTCTTTCGTCTGGGTTTCCTCTTGTCTTTTCATATGCACTTCCTCCTGTTCTTTTGATGTAACAGGAGGTTCCTTAGTAAGTTTTTGTTCAGGCTCGCTTGATTCTGTTGTTGGGGTTGTTGCTAACAGATCTAGAGGCAGAGTTTGTAACCTCTGTTCTCTAAGTCTGTTGAATTCAACTAACCCGTCATCTTTGTATTCCATTATGGCCAGCGATTTAACTTGGGACATCGACTCAGCTGAGGAGAACAAGTCATCAAACGTATCTTCTTTTTTATCAAACTTTGTCAATTTGGCCTGTTCAAGGGCATTATAGGCGACTTTGTTGGGATCAAATCGCATATTAGGGAGAGTTGCTAGAGTTAATGACTTCATCTTTTCAGATTCTTTTTCTGCATGTTTGAAATCATGCAAAGTGTAAACACCACATCTCAAAGGAAAAGAGGGCCAAACCTGCTTCTTATTTTTCTTTAGAGTTTGTGTAACTCCCTCGGAGATAATCTGATAGGCTATCTCCCTCGCCAGTAGTTTATCAGGTATGTACAAAGGAAGGACATGAGGTTTGGCTTGGCTGCCGAAAATTCTTATATAAGTAAATTTTTCCTCTCCGAACCATCTTCCTATTGATGTCAAATCAATCCCTGCTTGGTAGGAAATCTTGGGAGCAGGTTTATCAAAAATAGAATAATGAATGGGTAACATAAAGCCATTGCAGACTTGGTATAAATGGTGCTTATAGGAAGTCTTCCACAACTTCTGATGGTATATGTGAATGGGCATAGGGTCTTGTGAAGTCCACCTCCATTTGAGCACGGGAAATTCAGAATTAAAACACAGGGTGTCTAGTATATAAGCACTGTAGTAGAATGGGGGAATAAGACTTTCAGTGACGCGGGTTTTGGTTCTAAAATCAAGAACTGTTGTTGCTAGCTTATCTGACAGTATAGTCACCCAATCCATTATTTCACTATTACATGCCGCTTCCATCAAGAGAACCATTTCTATAGAGAAATTAGCGGAATCGTGCAACCCCCACAATCTACACATCATTATCCCAGCATAACAATAAGGAGAACATAGGGAATCAATAGAGTACTTACCGGAAGATTCATGCTTGTGTTTTGCCAGATTTTTCCTCCAATCCCGAATGGGTTCGGATTCAGTTTTGTTCTCATTTCGGAATTTCTCCAGAAATGCCTTGTTGTACTTCTTCTCTGGCACAGGCAAATGATACATTTGCCTCAAATCGTTAGCCTGAAATGAACCGAAGATTCTCCCATCTCTGGTGCAGAAGGTTCTGTCTGTGATTGGGATTTCCTCAATTTCCCACCTCACTACATCCGTATATGGGAGAATTTGTTCCCGAGCTGCTATCCGATGAATGAAAGAGTCGGCTAAGTCCTTTAAAGTAGCATCAGATTTTCGATTGGTATCTACTGTGGCTTGTACTTTTGTCACCTCTGGTTCTTCGGCCTCAATCAAATTATAGGTACTTTGCCAAGTAGTTCTGCCGAGTCCTAGACATGTAGTATCAGATATCAATCCTTTTCTTTTAGTTCCTAGATCAGCGATGAGTTGTCCTGTGGCTGGCGAAGCGGAAGCGATTGCTGTTTTCTTAGACTTCTTCCCCATTCTGCTTGAATCTATTACTTCGGAAGAGTTCTGCACAAGAGTTAAAATGAACGTAATACAGAGAATTGATAGCGCAAACCAAATATGAGCGAGATATATTGATCAATGCACGATGAAGGATTAACTTAAAGTGGCCGCGGATACAATCTGTGAAAAGATTTTTAGGCTTACTATTTCATTAAATGGCCGTTAAAACCTGCCAATCCTTTAAATGCCCATCATATCGTTTATTGGCCGAATGATTTGTTTAAGCGTGCCTTGGATGTTTTGGCGGTTGAGTGCAGGTGAATCACTGTTTGGAAGATAAGGCCTTTAATACGAATTAATCGTAATATCCTTGCTTTAACAATTCTTTGAAATTCACGCTTTTGGCTTTATCGCAATCGGGCGTCGGGGGAAAACTTAAATCGTTATATTGGTTCCTTTTGGAATCCCTGATTGCCGATAGCGATATCGCATCGCATCAGGAGTATTAACTGAGCACTTTGAAAAGCATGCATGGTACATCCCTGATCGCCGATAGCGATATCGCATCGCATCAGAGCGAAAGGGACTTTATCGCATCACATCGAGCGAAAGGCATTTTATCGCATCGCATCAGAGCGAAAGGCACTTTTGTTATGGGAACTTATTATTGTCGATATTCAATAACCTATTGCGTGTTGTCGCGTTGGAGAAAATCAATGGGTCTTTAAGTTATGCCTCCTTTGTCATTGTGACATGCGATCTTGCGATCGCTTTATCGCAATGATAAAAGATTAATCATTTATATTATAAGACCAAATAATTGGTTTATTAAAAAGGTTTTGTAATGTTTTCATTTTGTTTTCGGACCTTTTTGAATAATACAAATTTGATACAAATTAAAATAAAAAAGGGACCCATTTCACATTATAGTTTTGTGAATAAATGATATGAAATGGGGGGTTGTTGTAGAGCACAACAGGTTCTTGAAGAATTGTCTTTAAGAGGAGCGGGACCAAGTGGACTCAGTCTAGGAATGGAGGAATGAGTGTGGCAACCAATGGTGTTCTTACTCTATATGACGTGGGAAAGGATCAAAGAAGTAATTTCACTTGAAGGTGTTGATTTGATCCTATGAGGTACTAGCCTTGGGGATGCTAAGGCAAAGTTTAATCTCGGAGCTAGGGCTTGACTTTTCTCCCAATTCCACTGTCGTAATAGCTTCAAAATTGGAGGAGACCTTAAGGAAACACCAACGTAGGAGACCCTAAGAGATCAAACGTTTTGGAGTGCTAGCTTGTCGGGAAATTGATGCCCTAGATGCCTCAACCTGGATAGACATGAAAGAAGGTGAAATAATGTGATTTTTGGTTACCACCTCTTGGTAGATCAATATACCTTAATATTTGGGAGAATGGAGTCTATGATGAATATGAGGAGTATTTCTTGATTCCCAGTCAAGGAGGCCTCAAGACCACTTTGCTAGCCTTCTAGGTCAATGAGAAGCAATCTTGCAGCTTTTATACTTCGATGTGCAAAGGGAATGGCATATCAAGGTAAAATTCTTTGATAGAATTAGCCTTATGAGATTTTTCTCATATTACATGGCCCATAATTTAAAGATGCTAAAATAGAGACAAAATTCCACAATTTTAAGCAATAAATGCATGCATTAACTAGCCCTAGAACAACGAAAATCCCAGTTCAATGTATATGAAAAAGTAAGCAAGAATAAAATTAAGAGAATATGCTTACATGTAACAGAATATATCACACCATTCATAATTGACAATAGAGAATCTCCAAGAGAAGATAGACCAATATCCACACATCAAAATTCATCCATAAAGCTCCAATATATCCTCTAGAAAAAGTGTGAAATTGTCAAGAGAGAAAAGTTCCAATCCAAAGTGATGATGAACAAATGAGCTCATCTCACTTGTATTTATACACAACTTAGGAGTTCAAATTAGCCTCGTTGGCCTACATAAGCCACAAAAATAAAATAATGTTTTAATAATCCAACTTTTGGTGACAAGCCCACCAAACTAGCTCATGAATGAAAGAATAAGCCTCTAAAGAGGTCAAATAATAATATATGCATGTCGTAGGGTCCTCTAAGAGGCCTAATGCGGTCCATGGGTTGCATAATGAATATTTTTACCCTCAAAAGAAATGGACAAGAGGGTGGCCCCTTGTAATAACCTTTGGTGCTCCAAATGGCATGTGGGGGCACACAAGTGTCCTCGTGGGTCTCCAAACAAATCAAAGATGCATGTAGATTGCCTGCAAGGGCTAGGATGATGGTGTACTTGATGCCACATAATCGTACAAGTCCTGGATCATCTTCCAAGTGTATGGTGCAAATTTGAGGCCAACTAGGAATGATGGATTAGGTGCATCTTCCTCGTCCAATAAATGAACCACGAGCAATATCTGAATAGCTATGGGGATCCATGGAGTGCTATTTATTGTCATGGAGGCCCATGGCTCTCAACGCACACCCTACATGTCCCAATGTAGCCCTATGTAGGACTAGGACCTCGTATAGGGAGACCAAACCCAATATGGAGACCATCTACAATCCCGAATAAGATCCAATGCGTCTCCTAGCCTTCCAGTACAACAAGTCATTAAAGAAATCGATTAAATGAGCTTACCAATCATGGAACACACGTGGGGACTTCATAACGTCTTGCCCTTCCATAATGGACTTTAGGATGTGCAAATGATTCCTAAAATCCAAATGGGGTTAACCAAGAATCCTATTAGGTGGTTTCTACTTCTAAATGGGATAATATATTCAAGGTACATCCTTCAAAAGGTGGTGGCATGTGACAGATAAGTGAATGAAGTAGGGGATGAGAAGAGGAAGCCCTTGGTCACATGCTAGGTACAAGGGTAGCTAATAGGAGGGAAGCCTGCACTTGGGTTTGTAATGTATAGGAGGGAGAAATCATGGTATATGAGGTGGCCCAACCTTGATTTTTCCACCCTTCTTTATATGCCTTTTGCCTTTTTATGATCTTCTTTGGTTAACTGCTTGGGGCTCAAGAGGTAAAATCATGATGTATAAGATACAACATTGAATATCCCCTTTTAAGGTAGGGCGGTTCATTGCCCACCGGGGGTTGGGACAATCATGGGTTCCTACATTATGAAGGAGGTTCGCAGAACCTGTAGGAACCGGGGTGATGGCCATGATGGTGGGGTAGAGCTCATGTATTAGCTTTTACCCACATTCTAAATATTTTTGTCTCAGCCATCTTTTGCATTTTGTGGTACATTTTCCTGTTGATTGTGGCCATATATTCTTTTATCTTTGTTTTTAGTTGCATCAACCTTTGGGCTTCATTTCAGGCCATGACCTAAGGTGTGGGAAAGGAGAAGGGGCAAGCTAACCCTATGTTGACCTAGTGGATGACTGTGGATCCAGGTGGGAGAAATGATGAATGGGGTGATAATGAATGGAAAGAGGGTAACATAAGAGGATAAGGGAGTGGTACCATGCAACCAAAATCGGGGTTTCCCATGAAATACCATCCCTAGAGCCAAATGGTCAGTAAAAGAGATCCCACGAGACTAGAATCCAAGGTTAATATCCAGAAGGGGTCTAGGGGACAAGGACACCGATCTATCCCATTATTTCTACCAAATCCCCCCATTAATCCATGCCCAGAAGTGTTCATGATAAGCAAACTATAATACTCAATTACCACATGACAAGGCATACCTTTAGGTTTGGGAGGCCCGCCTTCAAACATACGATCAAGGCAGATGGGCGAGGGACCACATGGCTGAATCAGGTGGCAGAGAAATGACACAATGAACTAGATGGTGGCTACAAGGGGCTACTGGTTGCAAGTTGAGGACCATCTCGGGGAAAAAAATTCTCCCAGGGATATCACCCACAAAATGGTGGGTAATAGGTGCTTGACCTATAAATAAATTAACCTAGATTATGAAACATGTTACCCAGCATTTTGTGGGTAATATCCTTAGGATGAAAATTTCTCCAAGATGGTCCTCAACGGGTAACCAGCAACCTCTTGCAACCATTAGTTAGCGCACTGTGCCATTTCTTCACCACCTGAGCCGACCAAGTGGTTCATCGCCCATCTGGCATGATCATATGTTTGAAGGTGGGCCTCCCAAAGTAAAGGTATGCATTGTCATTTTGAAATTAAGTCTTGTAGTTTGATTATCATGGACACTTCTGAGTATGGATTAATGGGGGGATTCGACAGAAATAATGGGCTAGGTTTGTGCTTTTATTCCCTAGACCCCTTTTAGGACTACACCTTGGATTCTAATCTTGTGGGATCTCTTTTACTGACCACTTGGTTTCAGGGATGATATTTCATGGGAAACACCAAGTTTGATTGTGTGTTCCTACTCCCTTATCCACTTATATTACTCCCTTTCATTCATTATTACCCCATCCATCGCTTCTCCCACCTGGATCCACATTCCTCCGTTGGGTCCATATAGGGTCAACTCACACCTTCCCCTTACCCACACCTTGGGTCATGGCTTGGAATGAAGCTCGGAGGGTGATGCAACTAAAAAAAAAATAAAAAGCATATATGGCCACATTCAATAGGAAAAGTACCACAAAATGAAAAAGGTGGTCAGGAAAAAAACATTTAGCACGTGAGAAAAAGCCATTACATGAAGCTCTACCCCATCATCATGGTCATCACCCTAGTTCTGACAGGTTCTATGAACCTTCCTCATCATATGGGAACCCATGATTGTCCCAACCCTTGAGGGGCAATGAGCCGCCCCACGTTAAAGGGGGGAATTCAATGTTATATCTTACACATCATGCTCTAACCCCTTGAGCCCCAAGCAGTTAATCAAATAAAATCATAAAAGGGGAAAAAGGCATAAAAGAAGGGCAGAAAAATCAAGGCCAAGGCACCTCATGTACCACGATTTCTCCCTCATACATATTATAAACCCAAGTGTGGGCTTCCCTGTTATTGGCTACCCTTGTGACCCAGGACTACCCCCTCTCATTCCCTACATCATTCACCTATATACCACATGGCACCACTTTTTGATGGATCTACCTTGACTATATTATCCCGTTTAGGAGCAGAAACCACCTAATAGGGTACTTGGTTAACCCCATTAGGTGTTTAGGAGTCATTGGCACACCTAAAGCCCATTATGGAAGGTTGGGCCATCATGAAGTCCCTATCTATGGCCCATGATTAGGTAAGATCATTGACTCAATTTCTCTAATGACTTGTTGTACTAGAAGCCTAGGGGATGCATTGGATCTTATGCATGATTGCATATGGGTTCCATTTTGTGTTTGGCCTCCCTATACAGGGTCCTAACCCTCCAGAAGGCTACATTGGCACATATAGGGTGAGTATTGAGAGCCATGGGCCTCCACAACAGCATATTGCACTTCATGGATCCCCACAACCATTCAGAGATTGCTCATGGTTCACTTATTGGATGAGGGGGATGCACCTAATCCATCATGTCAAACTGGCCCTCGATCTACACCACACACTTAACAGATGATCCAAGACTTCTATGATGATGTGGCATCTCCTACATTGTCATCCTAGCCCTTGAGGGAAATCTACAGGCATCTTCGAATTGTTTGGAGACCCATGAGGGCACTTGTGTGCCCCCACAGTCATTTGCAGCACCACATGTTATTACAAGGGGCCAACCCCTTGTCCACTACTTTTGAGGGTCATATTATTCATTGTGGCACCCATGGACTATTGAAGTTTCTAAGTTTACTTAGTTTAGAAAACCTTCATGCACTTTTTCTGATTTATTCCTACCTACTTGTTATTTTTCTTTAACAAGTTATTTACAAAGTAAATACTGAAAATAAACACCAGTGCATGCTCAACATATTACATATCAGAAACTAAAATAAACAAGAACAAACACACCACATGACACCATTATTTTTGGACCAATGTCCCTAGAAAAACCCAATGTGGGAAAACAGATGCAGCTATCTAAGGGTTTTCTTGTTAAGAAATATCAGAGTACAATCTGGGTGCCGAAACTGGCCTACCCAACAGAGAATTTCCTTAGCAGCTATACCTCACAGTTTGAGAGAAATCTCCTGGCTGAAACCTCGGAAAACCCTTCCGGCAGCTCCTCAGTACAAAACTACTCTGCAACCCCAGCGTCTGCCCAAACTAGACTGCGTTAGCCCCTCTTTGTCTCATGTTGGCCCTGCATTAGCCCCAAGAGGTCCTACGTCATCTCTAGGAGCCTCTACGTCAGCTGCACTGGCCCCTCTGGTGCTCTACGCAATACTTGGTTGCCTCTGCGTGGCCCTGTGTCACCCTCCTTGGCTGCTGCACTGCCCTCCCGGCACAATCTCTGCCTTATCTGTTTCTCTCTACTCAATGCCCCTTAGTTTCTCTCCCAATCATTGATTCTATCTCTCTTAGAAAACCCCGCTTTAGAGAATATAATGATTGATCATCTGGTGTACTCTCCAAGTGACCCTTAAGCCTCCTCTTATACTTTTCCTGCTGACATCTCAACAGCCGAGATTAATTCCCTAATCAACGGCTAAGATTATATCTGGCTTGATCCATGTCTTTTGGACCACTCTAACACAAATTCATATTAATACACATTAATATTTTATTTTCCCTAAGTTTAGATTTAAGGACTCCATTAAAAATATTAATTATTTTAATATCTCCTGATCTATTTAGAATTTTCCCAAACCCTTTCTGGGTATTGGAGATCTCATGTGCCCCAATCTCTCCACCAAATTTCATGGCTAGAGCACATCTGATGCTACCAAAAATCAACATGGACCTATTTAGGCCTCTTAGAAGGTCTTATGGCATGCATAGATTATTATTTTTCCTCTTGAGAGGCTTATCTTTTCATTGGTGAGCTAGTTTGGTGGGCTTGTCACCAAATTTACGTCATTTGCACAATATTTTATTTTTAGGGGATAATGTAGGCTCATTAGCTAAATTAAACTCCTAATTGGTGTATAAATAGGATTTATTTGGATTCATTTGTATCATCACTTGACTTGGGATCTTTGTATCTTTAGAGAATTTCGCATTTTTTCTTGGAGGATTATTTTGGATGATGGATGAATTTTGATGTATCGATTTGGGCTATTTCTATCTTGGAGCTTCTTATTTGCAAATGTGACATTGGTTGGATATACTCTCTAACATTGTAAGTGCAAATTTAATGTTATATTTCTTGTTGTTGCATACATTTGAATTTCGCTATAATTAGGGCTAATTTTTGCACGAAAGAAATGTGGAATTATGTGTCTATTTAGCTTATTCTTTGTATGGGCCATTGGTAGATGAATCAAATTTCCTAAAGATCATGTTATCTTGATAAGCTTGCACCATTTTTATGAATTATAAATGCTTGAAAGTCACTTTTCTTCTCTTTCCTCTAACACTGGATGAAGTTGAATTTTGGAGCCTTCTTGAACAAGAAACTAAATGCTTCATTATTGTCCTTGACTCCATATCCCCAAGTGAATTGGGAACTGGTCCCCCAAAAAGGGTGATCATTTTAACCCTCCTTTTACCCATTTTCCCTTTTTCCCTAGGTCTAGCCTCAATAGGTCACATAGGGCATCAATTTCCTGGGAAACTAGCCACAAGAAAACTTCGATCTCCTAGATACAATTGCACTCATGGGTCCTCTTGCTCTCCTCCAAATTTGAAGAAATTCTTACGGTGTAATCTTCGGATACCTCAACCCCTAGCTCTAGGATAAAGTTTTGCCTAGGTGTTCCGAAGGATAGAACCTATTAGGAACAATTTGACATCTTTGGGAGAAAAATATTGTTCTATCCTTTCCCCTCACCTTAGCTAGGTTAAGAACATCATTGGTTGCCAAAATCCATTCCCTGACCTGGGTTGGGTCCACTTGGCCTCATGCGGTCCCATTGTTCACCGAAGCCTATTTAGCAAGGACTACTCAAGAATCCAAGTTCTCATAAGGATTTTAGGGATTTAGAACATCTTTTATAGGTCTTATACATCTACCTCAACCCTCCAATCCTCATCTCTTTTCCATAGAAGATCAAGTCCCTTGCTTGAAGAGCAAGCAAGCCCTATCCTTCAAACTCTTCTAGAAATGGAATCATTTGAGTCACTCTACCCCTTCATTGATCTATACTTTATAAGTGACATCCCAACTATTGGGTCTCCTCCCATTGGTGAGAGTCTGTAAAGAGTATGGAGTCTTAGCTAAGGTGAAAGTGGGCTAAGACTCCATTTTTTGCCCTTGGCCTAGCATTTTCCATTTAGGTATTCCCCTTAGGTCCCCTCCTAGTTTGAGTGGTAACAAAACCCATGCTAGAAATAAAAAGAATATATTTTCTTTTTCTCTTTTACATCAAACAAAAAAATCAAAATTACATAAGACATTATGGATATAGAACCTAGTTACATTTTCCAACACTCCCTCTTAACTAGGGAGATATTCATAATACATACAAGGTACATGGACATTCCCATACTGAAGAATTCTCATAAGAAGAGTCGGATTGATAAGCCATCTCATAAGTTATTTTCTTAGCTTATATTAGTGCATCTCATCATATCAACCAACATTGTCATATAGCAAGGTCTTGACTAACAACTCTATCTCTTCACTAGACTAGAGCACATGCTGGGGGAGACAAATGATTTATAAACACCTTCATCATTGTCTCTCAACGCACATACCCCCTTTGGATGTTCACAAGGTATGTCCTTTTAGGACCATTCCCATCTTGTATTTACACATTCTCATGAAATTTCCTCTTCGACTACTCTTTCCTATTGGATTCCATACCTCATCCTCAAAGAGTATCAATATCAGTATAATATGCTTACCCAATCCTCCATTCTTTCTTCATAACATGAAGACAATAATGATGTGTCTATCTCTCCCTCTCAACTAGGTAGGATCTACTCATCCTTATAAAAGGAATATACTCAAGCTCCCTCTTAACTAGGGACTTGTTTCCAACAACATCTATCTGTGCTTTGGGGGAGATCATGGTACTATCCGCTGCTTGTAGGGCTCCTTATTTCTGCATTGAATATGGAATATGTATTGAATAGTCCAATGTTTTCCATTCCAATGGGTGGTGCAAATGTTTTATTAGGAGTCCAATGGTTACAATCATTGAAGACAATAGCTTTTAATTTTCAAGAACTTTTCTTGAAATTGTTCTCGAAAAGAAAGAAAATTGAATTAAGGGGTATCACAGGGAAACCTGGGAAGATAATAAGCTCTAATGGCATGACAAATATTTTGAAAAAGGAACAATGAGGGCTAGTTTCACAATTAGGTTCACTAGATGCAAACATCTACGTCATCTATTTCTCCATATCTCCAAAGAGTCCTCGACAATCTTTCCAAGATATTTGATTCCTCCAAAGGTCTCCCACCTATTTGCAATCATGATCATGCTATTCACTTGATTCTAGGAAGTGTTCCTCCAAACATTAGACCTTATAGATATCCTTATGCCAAAAGAGTGAAATTGAATTTTTGGTTGTAGAAATGCTAAAGGAAGGTATAATTCAATCTAGCCAAAGTTCTTTTTCCTTTCTAGTAGTATTGGTGCAGAAGAAGGATGGATCATGGCGTATGTCTTCAGATTATAGAGTGATCAAAAACATCGATATTAAAGTTAAGTTTCCCATTCTTGTCATTGATGAATTGTTAGATGAACTACATGGAGAAATTTACTTCACCAAGTTGGATCTTCTTTCAGGAGATCATCAAATTAGAGTGAAGACATAAGACATTCCGAAAACAACATTTATAACTCATGAAGATCATTATGAATTTTTGGCCATTCCTTTTGGCCTTACTAATGCACCTTCCACATTTCAACGTTTCATGAATTCTACTTTCAAACCTATTGACGGTGCTGGACCCGCCAACATGCCAAAGGGATCTCCCCGGTAAGAAGTCTCAATTAGACCTCAGACCATTTGGTGTAGGAGTCCCAGCAGTGGGTCGTAAGGTAATGCTTTGACCGCGATGTCGCACAGAGGAAAGTAGGATAACTTTGTCAGTAGCAAGGGTGTGACTGATGCAGTGAGTCAAGGAATGAGTATGAGAGGTTCCAACACTTCAAAGGGAGAGGAAGGTGAAGGTGAGTTCCAGGTTGAAAGGGATCAGTCCCAACTCAGCTAGGAACACACAACACAAAGGACATGCACAGCTTCCGACACAGCAGTCAACGTAGATGCGGAAGTCACAACATACAAGGTAAGATAACACGAACAACACTCACGGATTAGTCTGAGATGAGTCTAACAGTTGATATAACAAGGTTCAGAGAAAGGTTTGTCTGATTTCTGGCAGAGCAGTTGACATGGATGGTGACAACATTAACAACATATGTAACACATTAACAACAAGATTCATATTATTGCATACAAATTAGTTTATATACAAGTATGTAAGTTAAACAAGATATATCATTAAGGCAACTAGAGCAATCCAACTACAATAAAAACATATGCATGAAAATTTGTTGTGTTTTATTATATAAAGAAGTGTAAGTCACAATCATACAATGCACCATTTAAACCTGCTATCCTCATAAGTGGAACGTTATAGCCACATCCTCTTGCTCCTCCAAAGAGATGTACTAGCTCCGTGCAATGGAGAAGCCAAGGCGCGTTACAATACTATCCAAGCCTTCTTCAAGATAGCCTTAGTAGAAGCTTGGCTGACCAAAAGCCTATACAATGAGTTATGAGGGACTATTTATAGCAAAGGGTGGGGTGACCCTTGACATTCCCCTTTGTGACATTTCAACTACCCTCATGACTCTTCACCTACTCTATGACTGTTACATCCAACTGTTGACACTCGACTTACACTTGACATGACTCAACATTACAATGCACATGTACTCATGTGAGACAACATGGCTTGAGAAAGCCTTGCAAGACATCATTGACACTCGGTCTGTTGTGGTGAGACCAATTCTTTGACATGCTTATGATGGTGAGGCTGGTGACCATGTTTTCTTTGTGTCAACTGCTGGGATGGATCCTTAACTTATACTGGCACAGTTTCATCCATGAGTGCATGTTGCACCCACTTTTGTTCATGTTCCTGCTGCAACTCATTGGTTTGTCTATGCAGCTTCGTGTTCTTCTTGAGTTGCTACTTTAGCACATGCAACTCCTTCTTTGTTCCATCTTCTGCCTTCGCGCAATCCTCATGTCGCTTCATCACTTCATAGCCTGAGTCTCCATATTTGCTTTCATTATCAGTGGATCTGCTTGATCTTGCAAATTTGCTCCACCTTTATGTTGTCAACAACCTTCCTATTGCATTCGCTGCCTTCGCTGCATTCGGATGTTGCCTTTAGCTGTTGTTCATGATGCTTCTTGTTGTGATGTTGCTGCTTGATGTCCTTGTCCACAAACAACTTGATGTCTTTATGAGTAGGAAAGCTCATAGAAACTTGATCGACTGCATCCCCAAGCGTGTCTTGAACGGTGTCTTCGTCTCTGCTCTCCTGGAAGCCATCTACCTATATTTCTAAGAGATAGATGAACACCTGCGATACCTGGAGACATGGAAACACTCATAGCAAGCAATATATCAGTTGAAAACCAGAATGAACATGAGAACTGACTTGCAACATACCAAGGTGAATGATCATGAATGTTGTGCAATTTCGGCCAGGAGGATGGGAGACTGATTGCTAAGACTGCACAAGGCACAATTCAGGCTACTGAGAGACTGATTGACTACTAGAACTGCTCAATGCATAGTCCAATCGGGCAATTGGCTGCTGGGATTACGAAATGAGCAATCCCAGCTGGGAAGGACTACTAGCCCAAGGGAATATTTGCGCAAATTTTTGGGCCAAGCAGCCACTGACCTCCAGAAATGTGCATTTCAATCCAAGAGGCAAGTGCTGGGCCAGAATGCACAAATGTGGAGATGAAGGTGAGCCGTCCTTCTCTAGATATGCAACGCAGCCTTGGTGAAGGCAGAGACCGAGCCAAGGTTGGCCCGACTCGCCGACGGGAAACTGAAAGCAAGTAAGTCGATGAAGTGCATGGCGACACTAAGTGATAGCAGAAGTGATTAACATCGCATGCAAAACATGAATGAAAGATTAAGAAAATAGATCCACATGCATGTGGGTGAGGCAATTCGCCAATTGGGCGAACGTCCATGCAAAACAGTTTCATGCATGCGACATCAGTGAGATAGAAACAAAAATTGAAACAGAGCTAGGAAAAGCTAGTATACATGTAAACAACAACAAGCGTTCAAAGAAATCAAGTAAACAACACTCACACAAGTGAATACACAAAAAGAAAAAAAAATGCAGCACAAGGCATGGGAAGCGAGCTTACCCCAAAACAGCTAAGTTGAATGTGCCGACTGCTCCTAGATTTGATGTGGGATGTCAGAGCTACAAGGTTGATGTGAGGAATGAAACCTGTAGTGTCTGGTTGATGAGTTTTGATAACATCGAGGTTGTGACGTGCATGCCACAAATCTAGGGGAAGCGACACTTAGAGGGAGGTTTCTGAATTGTTCCTTGCATGTAACCTCCAACTGCTAAACATAGATCCCTAAAATAAGGGATGCCTTTGCATGTTGCCTTGGGAGAAACAACCCTGCATAAAAGTCTGTTTTGCTTAGTCCCGGAGGGAACCGGTCAACTCAACTGCACATTCAAGAAACCGCTTGACTGCTGGAGAAAAATGTGCATTCCTGACTGTAAGCTGGGTTGATTGCCCAAGTGGATTGCACAATTTTTGGGCCCAATAGTTGACTACTACCCAAATTTGCGCAAATCCTAGGCTGAACAGCCTATTGATGGGAAAAATTGTGCAAATCGTACTAGGAGGGTTAGCTAGCAGGATTGCACAATCCTGAAGCCTAGCAGGCTGTCAGAGGGAATTGTGCAATTCCTGGAGGGAAGGCTAGTTTCCCTCTAGAAATGCACAAATTTCATTGGGAAGCTGCTAAGCCTACAGCTGGACCAAGTCCGGATGAGAAGCCTGTGAGGGAAATGGATCGCCTGTGATTGGGTGTGACTGATGCAATGAGTCAAGGAATGAGTATGAGAGGTTCCAACACTTCAAAGGGAGAGGAAGGTGAAGGTGAGTTCCAAGTTGAAAGGGATCAATCCCAACTTAGCTAGGAACACACAACACAAAGGACATGAACAGCTTCCGACAAAGCAGTCAACATGGATGCGGCAGTCAAAACATATAAGGTAGGATAACACGAACAACACTCACGGATTAGTCCGAGACGAGTCTGACAGTTGATATACCAAGGTTCAGAGAAAGGTCTGTCTAATGTCTGGCAGAGCAGTCAACATGGATGTTAACAACATTAACAACATATGCAACACATTAACAACAAGATTCATATAATTGCATACAAATCATTTCATATACAAGTGCATAAGTTAAACAAGATATATCATTAAGGAAACCAGAGTAGTCCAACTACAATAACAACATATGCATGAAAATGTGTTGTCTTTTATTATATAAAGAAGTGTAAGTCACAATCATACAATACACCATGTAAACCTGCTAGCCCCATCAGTGGAACGTTATAGCCACATCCGCCTACTCCTCCAAAGAGATGTACTAGCTCCGTGCAGTGGAGAAGCCAAGGCGCATTACAATACTATCCAAGCCTTCTTCAAGATAGCCTTAGTAGAAGCTTGGCTGACCAAAAGCCTATACAATGAGTTATGAGGGACTATTTATAGCAAAGGGTGGGGTGACCCTTGACATTCCCCTTTATGACAATTCAACTACCCTCATGACTCTTCACCTACTCTATGACTGTTACATCCAACTATTGACACTCAACTTACACTTGACATGACTCAACATTACAATGCACATGTACTCATGTGAGACAACATGGCTTGAGAAAGCCTTGCAAGACATCACTGACACTCGGTCTGTTGTGGTGAGACCAATTCTTCGACATGCTTATGATGGTGAGGCTAGTGAGCGAATGCCATGCTTGGTCATCCATGATGGTGTGCATGCACCTCATGGTGACATCTTACTGAAGCGAACTCTTTCCTCTGTTGCGACTGATGCATTGGTTCGGCCCCTTCATCCAACTCATCTGCTAACATGCACATGGTCTTCTTGGATACGGTTGAACCATCAACACACTAATGGATAATGTCTGTGCTGACCTTCAAGTGTGTGTTGGTGGTCATGTGCATCAACTTGCCGAAGTGCATGTTTAGCCCCAGTTGGACTTGATTCTTGTCTCTACCTTGGTGAGTGTGTTGAATGGGTTGGATTGCATGCGTGTGCTCAACGCCATGCATGCTGTTGGATCTTTTGCATGCGATCAACATCACTACTCACCATTTTTGCTTTATGTCAACTGTTGCGATGGATCCTTAACTTGTACTGGCACAGTTTCATCTGTGAGTGCATGTTGCGCCCACTTTTGTTCGTGTTCCTGCTGCAACTCATTGGTTTGTCTATGCAACTTCATGTTCTTCCTGAGTTGCTACTTCAGCACATGCAACTCCTTCTTTGTTCCATCTTCTGCCTTCGCACAATCTTCATGTCGCGTTGTCACTTCATAGCCTGAGTCTCCAAAGTTGCTTTCATTATCAATGGATCTACTTGATCTTGCAAATTTGCTTCGCCTCTATGTTGTCAACAACCTTCCTATTGCATTCGTTGCCTTCGTTGCATTCAGTATGTTACCTTCAGCTATTGTTCATGATGCTTCTCGTTGTGATGTTGCTGCTTGATGTCCTTGTCCACAAACAACTTGATGTCTTTATGAGTAGGAAAGCTCATAGAAACTTGATCGACTGCATCCCCAAGCGTGTTTTGAACGGTGTCTTCATCTCTGCTCTCTTGGAAGCCATTGTACCTGTATCTCTAAGAGGAAGATGAACACCTGCGATAATTGGAGACATGGCAACACTCATAGCAAGCAATCTGTCGGTCGAAAACCAAAATGAACATGAGAACTGACTTGCAACATACCTGGGTGAATGATCATGAAGGTTGCGCAATTTAGGCCAAGAGGATGGAAGACCGACTGCTAAGACTGCACAAGGCATAGTTCAGGCTGCTGAGAGACTAATTGACTACTGGAACTGCTCAATGCACAGTCCAATCAAGTAGTTGGCTGCTGGGATTATGCAATGAGCAATCCCAGCTGGGAAGGACCACTGGCCCAGGGGCATATTTGCGCAAATTTTTGGGCCAAGAAGCCACTGACCTCCAGAAATGCGCATTTCAATCCAAGAGGCAAGTGCTGGGCCTAAATGCACAAATATGGAGATGAAGGTGAGCCTTCCTTCTCTATATTACGCAATGTAGCCTTAGTGAAGGCAGAGACTGGGCCAAGGTTGGCCCGACTCGCCGACGGGAAACTGAAAGAAAGTAAGTCGATGAAATGTGTGGTGACACTAAGTGATAGCAAAAGTGATTAACATTGCATGAAAAACATGAATGAAAGATTAAGAAAATAGATCAACATCCATGTGGGTGAGGCAGTTCGCCAATTGCGTGAACGTCCATGAAAAACAGTTTCATGCATGCGACATCAGTGAGATAGAAACAAAAATTGAAACAGAGCTAAGACAGGCTAGTATACATGTAAACGATAGGAAGCATTCAAAGAAATCAAGTAAACAACACTCACACAAGCAAATACACAAAAAGCAACAAAAATGCAGCACAAGGCATGGGAAGCAAGCTTACCCCAAAACAGCTAAGTTGAATGTGCCGACTGCTCCTAGATTTGATGTGGGATGTCAGAGCTACAAGGTTGATGTGAGGAATGAAATATGCAGTGTCTGGTTGATCAGTTTTGATAACATCAAGGTTATGATGTGCATGCCACAGATCTAGGGGAAGCGACACTTGGAGGGAGGTTTCTGAATTGTTCCTTGCATGTAACCTCCAACTACTAAACATAGATCCCTAAAACAAGGGATGCCTTTGCATGTTTCCTTGGGAGAAACAACCCATGCATGCAAGTCTGTTTTGCTTAGTCCCAGAGGGAACCGGTCAATTCAACTGCACATTCAAGAGACTGCTTGACTACTGGAGAAAAATGAGCATTCCTGACTGTAAGTTGGGTTGACTGCCCAAGTGGATTAAACAATTTCTGGGCCCAACAGTTGACTGCTACCCAAATTTGCGCAAATCCTGGGCTGAATAGCCTATTGATGGGAAAAATTGTGAAAATCTTATTGGGATGGTTAGTTGGTAGGATTGCGCAATCCTGGAGCCCAGCAAGCTGTCAAAGGGAATTGTGAAATTCCTGGAGGGAAGGCTGGTTGCCCTCTAGAAATGCACAAATTTCACTAGGAAGCTGTTAAGCCTACAGCTGGACCAAGTCCAGATGAGCAGCCTGTGAGGGAAATGGATCGACTGTGATCGACAGGCTGCCTTTGAGCAAGAAAGACACTGAAACTTGAGAACTTGACAAAGCAAGGCAAGTTGTTGTGAAGGTTCGTAGGGAGGCTCCAAAATAGGCTAAGGAAAAATTTTGGATGTTGGTTGTAGCTGCTACAACAAAACCATTCCGTAGAAATTTTGTGTTAGTATTTTTTTATGATATACTAATCTATAGAAATTCTTGGAAATACCATGTTGAACATGTCGACAGAGCTCTCAAACTATTGGAGGAGAAACAATTGTATGCAAAACTCTCCAAATGTTTCTTTGGGGTACATGAAGTGGAATATTTGGGTTTGGGATGTATCCCATGAGGGTGTTAAGGAAAACCCTAACAAAATTAAAGCCATCAAGGAATATAAAATCCCCACAAACTTAAGACATCTTTGAGGATTTCTTGGGTTGGCAGGGTATTATCACAAGATTGTTAAGTATTATGGGAATATAGCAACAACTCTAACAACATTACTAAAGAAAGAAGCATTTTCTTGGACTCCAGAAGAAACTAAGGCCTTTGAACATCTTAAAGAGGCAATGTTTCAAGCTCCAGTATTACCCACACCAGACTTCACAAAAAACTTTATTGTGGAATGCAATGCCTCAGGAAACAAGATTGGTGTTATTTTAATGCAATAAGGAAGACCCATTTATTTTGAAATCAATGTAAAGTATTTACAGAAAGCTATTTATGAGAAGGAAATGTTGGAAATCCTACATGCACTGAAGAGAGGTCACCCTTACCTAATGGGAAGGCACTTCAAGGAAAAAACAGATCATGATAGTCTTAAATACTTTGGAACAAATATTATCTTCATAAGAGCAGCAGAAATGGGTCACAAAGATGTTGGATTATGACTTTGAAATCATCTACAAAAAAGGGAAGCAAAATGTTGTTGCAGATGCACTCTCAAGAAGGGATGGGGATGGAGAAACATTTCTCTATGCCATTTATATTATCCAATTTGCTTGGATAATGGAAGCAAGGGATGAATGGAAGAATGATGAAGAGGTGGGGATGCTCATTCAAAACTTACAACAAGATCCTAGTACATATGATACATTTATCTGGAAAAGTGATTCATTATGGTACAAAGATCACTTATATCAATGTAGGAACTCCCAACTCAAACAAAATATTCTTTTGAAATTGCATACCTCTCCTTTAGGAGGCACTCGGGACTTTTAAAAACTTACCGGTCAAGAAGGAATTGATTTGGGATGACCTTAAATTCAATCTTCAGAAGTTTGTGGTAGAATGTTTGGTTTGCCAACAAAACAAAGTTGAGACAATTAAGACCCCAGGTATGTTACAACCTTTAGCCATTCCAAGTCAGTGTCAGGAGGAGGGTTCTATGGAATTTATCATAGGTTTACCTAGGTTCGAAGGAAGGAGTGTCATCATCGTGGTAGTTGATAGACTTACCAAGTATGCACACTTTTGTGCACTATCTAACCATTTCAAATCTAGTACAGTTGCTACCACATTTATGGAAATATTTCAAAAGCTACAATATGGAAACCCAAAGGTTATTTTAGGTAATAGATATCCCATTTTCACTGGAATTTTTTGGACATAATTATTTTCTTGTCTTGGTACTCAATTCGCTCATATCATCCTTAATCTGATGGAAAAACTAAGATAGTGAACAAATGTTTGGAGGGATATCTTCATTGCTTTGTATATGATAAACAAACACAATGGGTCAAGTGGTTACCTCTAGCAAAATGATGGTGTTACAGTTCCTTCCATACCACAACAAAAATGGCCCCATTTATGGCACTTTGTGGATATCATCCACCGTCCATCACATCTCCTTTAAGAGAAAATTATAAGGTTCAAGTAGTGGAAGATCCATCGAGCATCGACAAGCTCTCCAACTCTTAAATCATAACCTGACTCTGGCACATACTCAAATGAAACAATAGGAATATCAACATTATAGTGAAAGAAGTTTTGATGTAGGTGATTTGGTATTTTTATGGTTACAACCAAACAAACAAATGTCCCTTAAGCAAGCTAAGAAGGATAATAAATTATCACCCAAGTACTATGGTCCTTACAAGGTGTTGCAAAAGATTGGTATTATAGCGTACAAATTGGAACTGCCTACATCTTCCCGAGTACATCCAGATTTCTAGGTTTTATTCTTAAAAAAGGTTATAAGTGACAAGCTCCCAGTTCAAACAATATTGCCAGAACTTGACAAGGAAGGAAAAATCATAATGGAGCCTGAAGCAGTCATGGAAACAAGAACCCAACAGCTATGGAATCGATCAATTTCAGAGTATCTCATTAAGTGGAAGAACTTACCCGCTGAAGATTCCACATGGGAGGATGATAATTTTATATAGAAGTATCCAGAACGACTCAAGCATTGAGTATAACACTTTTTTTAGGGAGAGGGGCATGTTATGTCCCTATACTACTAGTGTAGCTCCCATATTGTTATTATTGTGCCCCATGTAGCCCCCATATTGTTATTGTTGTGCCCCATAGAAGCCCACTATTATTATTTTTGAGCCCTTACATTATTATTGTTATGTAGGCCCTAATTATGTTGTGACCCCTTAGACTCCTATATATACCAAGGAGGTATTGTCATTTGTATCATCCAAAAATTGTTTATTTATGTGATGTAAAGGAGGTTTCCCCCTTGAAGAGGCTCATTTTCAAGTCATTGATCTATCTTTCCTTATTTTTTTTGATTTGGTTATATAACAAGTATGTCCAATCAGTAACAAAATAATTTGCACCGTATCTACTCTGGCATCACAAATCTATAATACTATCACTACTCTCATTGTTTACTTGTGCCCACGAATATAAGCCTGGATGCCACCAATTTGTCCTATACCCATCCTTAAATTGTCCCAACTATTGTAACAAAAAAATTCAAGCCCTTTCTGTTGTCTCAAATCCTAGGCATTGTCACAACTCTCAATACACATCATAGTAAATATCATTACATTCATCATGATTACACCTGTCATCAAGAATACGATCATTGTTACAATATCATATCATTGTCTCATTGATGTTCTGTGAAATTCACTGTCACGTCAAAATCACTATTATACATCACTTTGTCATATACCAAGGGTATTGTCATCAAGCCCACTATCCAAGTATTACTCTACTATCAAGGTCATTGTCAAATCTCACTGCCATATATTTTATACAACAAAGTCAATGTTGACAAGTGCACTACAATAGTTGATTTTATTGTTATATAAGAAGGCCAATTTATATAGGATCAAATTCAATACCAAGTCACTACGCAATAGTTGTCAAGCATAGTCTCACTGCTCAATAGATTTGTACATACCCTTAATAATGATACTCTACATAATCGTTCACTCATTGTTTTGATACTGTTATTGATAAAAGTACACATAATCACTATACAAACATTTGTCACAAGAAAGCATTGATATGTATGGTGTACATTGTCATATTTTCAACATCTATAGTAGTGTGGTATATCTCAGTGAGTAAGAAAACTTGTTTGTCTGAACTAACTTCTTATTTTAACCTTGTGATTGTGAAATATATCATAGGTATATGCGCTACACTCTAGTTCTTATGATATGATAGTATTGCTATCCTCCTATCAAATGAATTTATTCCTCAGTTGGGACTTCAATTCTGCCTTCAAACTAGGAGGACATAACACTAATATCCTCATGAAATTATCTTATGAAAAATCTCTGTTGTGATCCCAAGTCGGGCCACACTAATGTCTGCATACACCATCAGCTTTTAAGCCAAGCCTCAACATTTTATGTATAGATTAGTCTCAAATTATTTCTCCAGAAACATTACTATATTAGGGATGAATTTAAATATGCAAGGGCATTGATCAAGCAATGCCAAAATACAGAGTTCTACTAATACTTAAGGTCGGATTCACTTCCTTGATAGGGACATGAATGAGTACATATACATTTTTATCAATAATACTTTATAATACCATTAGGTCGAAAACTTATAACCATTTCAGGATTCTTTAATTATTGCGCACTGCTTGAAGACTCAATTCTCCAGCTTCACAGTTCGCTTGGTTTGATAAGCCACTTATCAAGGATTGAGCACTCAATACACAATAATGAGGGTCAAGATTTATTACTCTAGACTTCTATAATTTTAACCAAATTGTATGCCCAAAGTTTAGTTGTTGAGACTTAATTCATCATAGTTTGATGCAAAAACAAACGGCAAGGAGATAATATAAGAGACAACCCTATTCTAAGACTTGTTGAATCCAATCCACATGACACAAAGACCTTTACTATAATCGACGTCTATGGATTTGATAGGCTTGCAACCCTTCGTTGGTCTCAAAGGTATAGAGCCAAAACCATAGGGTGATCCACCTTTGCTAATCTGAGATTAAGTAGTATGCACAAGACTTGTGAGACCGAGACATTCCATACTTCAAACAAGTTATAGGTTCTCTATGATTGAAATCTTCCTCAGTTTCCTATTTTTCTTGTCTTAACAAGATCAAGACCGCATTTCCTTTGTTTACCTCCTACTGTAGATCCTCCCAACGAATCCCCCAAAAACCAAAAATAAAAATAAACCAAGATCCCTCTTGTCTAGTTTTCAATAAACCCCATGGCCGAAATATTTTAGAGTTATGTTCTTGATAATAATAATTAGAAAAGGATTCCATAGAGATGCTAAGGAATGCATTTTTATAGTTTAGGATGGGGTCTATTAGGCGTTCGAATTCCAAGATTGGAGGGCAAAAATATCATAAGTTAGGGAGAAATTTGAGTTTCTTGAGAGGGCCTACTTAGGTTTTTAGGTTAGATTTTAATAACTTTAATTTAATTTAAATAGAATTAAAATCATATATATATATATATATATATATATATATATATATATATATATATATATTGGAGGTCCCAAAAACCCATCATTTCAATAATGTTTCCTTTTAATGTGCCTTAGAATGATTTCTAATGCCATGCCTTATCATCATGGTGTTGGGGTTTTAGCCCATGTGATTGGTCCTTAATCTTGAAAAAAGCATAAATCACAAACCTCGAGGTCGCTCAAAACGCTTCACACATATCAACGAAATTAGCATGATGAGGAGAATCCATTGACAATATCTCCAAAGCAAACTCAATGATTTGCTTCTTCAAAAACCTCCAACGAGTGCAGGGTATGTCCGTCGTCTAAGAAATTCAGACCCTAGAGTTAGGGTTTCTAGCCATCATTCCATTTGAGCTTCCAACTTGATGTGATTTATACAAATATTAAGAGTGTTCATTAATGGACATTAGCATCAATGGAAACATTATTCAACACATGTTAGCATCAACTATGTTGCTTCTAACCTACTTTGAAAATGGGAGATCTTAGAAAATGTTTTTTCGTATGTTCCTTCGCAAATTTTTCATAGATTCTTTGGGAAGTTTACTTTTCTTTTCCCAAATGGAAATTTGGATACCTATAATACACTGTCTCCAAACATGTTTGACTAAATCATTGAAGCACTCTAACCTAATCCAATTGGGTAGAAGAAAAATGGCATATGACAATAGTCACAACTCTCAGTAATTTCAATTGAAATGGGTTGATGATTCTAGTTGCACCAAGGGAGATATTTGGAAGAAAACAAAATTATTCTACTAAGATGGAATCTTCCACTCTAATTCAATCCAATCAGGCAACAATGTGGCCAAGTCCCAATCTTCTGCTGCTCCAAATGAACTTATTGGAAGAAGGCATGACATCTAGGAGATTTAATTTCCAGATCATACCCTCAATATGTTCTTGCAATTGATATCTGACTATAGAGCCTCTTTTTTTCCAATGCATACATTGTAGCATTAAAGTCTCCACTAATAATACAATGTAGTCCATACTCAAAATCTCCCAATTCCAAGAGAGCTGCCCATCACTATGATTTTTCACAGAATTGAATTGCCATACATGAATTGACCACAAAACATACCTTTTGAGAGGGGAAGTGCAAGAATCTCATCACCATCTTGAAATGAGAGGAGTGATAGTATAAAAGCTAGAGAATTGAGGGTCCCTAGAGAGTGCATAGGTTGCCTAAAGCTCCCATTGAACTAATTGTCAAAATAATGATACCATGCCATGACTTATATTTTTTTTGGAAGATCTCTTGATCCCCCATTTTGGTCTCCTTGAGCAGAGGATAAGGGTTTTTTCTTATTTTTTTACTAAATATTTAACCTCTAATTTATTTTTTTTCAAACCCTAACCCCCTACATTTCTAGGAGTTATCCATGTCATTTACTATTGAATTAGGTGGCCCCTCGATGTAGGGTTGAATTTCCTCTTTTTCTTGTATTTCGATTCACTTTTATGGTATGAAGGTCTAATATTCCTTGTTTTTTCGAACCCTTTATCATTTTCTTCTTTTTTTATATGAAGTTCTCTGTTTCGTTTTGGTCCCACCTTGGAATGAATCCAATCTTACTCTTTTTCCTTCTCTGTTTCTAATTTTTCTTCTGTGGAACTAGTGAGAGATAAGCCCAAATGAGCCAACCTAGGTGAGTGATACTCTTCCTTCTCATTGGAGGAATTAGTTTCACCTAGTTCAAGGATGGGGGCATAGTCTAGAAGCAACATGCCTTCCTTGTGAGACCTTGGAGACAATTTTGATGTTTTTCTAGGTGAAGTTGGAAAATTATTTGAGGTGATTTCTCCTTCCTCTTCAACAATGTTTAAAGCCTCAAAAGTGTTCATGTTTTTATGATTTGATTCTTCCAGATCCATCGCACTGTGTTATTTGAGTCAACATTTTGATCCAACAAGTGTAGCTCACCTTAAGGACACTGATGATGTTTTCTTTAATTTCTTTTAGGTTACTGGGGCCTTCTCTATGACTTGATTTTGCTTTAGCCAGGGAGGCTAGACCCTTACCCTTATTCCTAGTTGAATTTGTTTACCTTGATTGATTGTTAGTATGTTTAGTTGGGCCCCTTCTTCTTTTTGGTTATTGTGATTTATCACCCTCATCGACTTTCCTTTGTTGCTCATCTAGTTTATTTTTGCAACTCCTTGCAAAATGTCCATGCTCATGACGAAACTTGCATTTGAAAGGCAACTGGTCATAATCAACCTCTTGGATGCGTGAACAGTTGTCCATATTAATATCTATGGAAGATGGTAGTCCTTTGTCTAGTTCCACTTCCACACAGATTCTTGCACAAGAAAACAGACCCCCTTTTGTTTTGGCATAAGCAATATACCTACCCAAAGTGTTGTCAATGATTTTAAAGGTAGCATCATTCCAATAATGAAAAGGGATGAATGGGAGTTTTACCCAAATGAGGATAGTAAATGGAACATCACATTCAATATTAAAATCTAGATAGAGTCCTTGGGGACCCATGAAATATGAGTCACTCCTAGAGATCAAGTCTTGATCCTCGTCCTCAAAGAAAAAAGTATAAAACCCTCTTCCAAAAAATTAAGGGGAAACTTGGCTCTTTATCAACAACTTCCATGTTTTTTCAACCCACTAATTCAAGGAGCATGGGGATGGTGATATCCCCATGAATTGGCCAACTAATCTGCATTCACCAAGCCCTAGATCTAGACTGTGATGCATGGATCTCCACCCTAGGGATGTCCTCAAGTTTTTTAATGAAGCAAGAGGGCTTTGACTTTCGAAACTTCAAATTATTCACCACTAGAGCATTGAATGCATATATGTATGGCGTCAGTGGAGGGGATTGAGAGGCTAAGCTTCCCGATCTTGTAGCCATTAGGTTACAGGAGACCTACTGAGCACAAATGAAGCCTCACAGATGCAAAGTGTGATAGACCTTGTTTTGTAAGATTTCATCTACATAAGCCCCAAAGCACTATTGTTGCAACTCCTTAACAATATTGGTGCAACTCTAGAGCATTATTTCTGCAACTCAAGCATTGTTGTTGTAACTATGAATGTTGTTGTTACAACTCTAGAGCACAATTATTACAACTCTAAAGTGTTAGTGTTGCAACTCTCTAGATTAGTTATTGCTAAGATACGTGTACGAATATAAGTTTGTATGAGGTATAATCAATGGTTTGTGTGATAATTTTAAAATATCTAAATCATTAATGTCAATAGATAATGATGTGTGGAGATGTAAGCAAGTAAGTCCCATAAGAACAAATCAATCAAACTGTGTGGAATAAACTAGGTTTTTAATTTTTATATATATAAAGTTTTAATTTTAAAAAAATTTACCTCTAAAATTTTAAAAGAAAAACTAAAATTGTTTCTGCTTGGCTAAGAGCTTGTCTTCCTCGTACTTAAGGAAACAGGTTAACGACTCAAGTCCCAGAAGTATTTGGCAAGAGTGAAATCCTATTCCCTTCTGGACCACCAATACATTATTCCAAGTTACATAGTTTTCCTTAAATAACATTGCTGAGTCAACCTGCATTCACATATAACATCTAGTAATAGTTGTCATAGATTTTCTATAATTTGGAAAAACAAAATTTAAAAAAAAAATGATAAAAAAATCATTGAATGCTTAATATCCAACCATACAAATATAAAGTATTTTTAACATTTAAAATTGTATATATTTAAAAAAAATTATATATATATATATGTGTGTGTGTGTGTGAGAAGAAGAGTTAATAAATATCTATTAATTGATTTCAAAGAAGTTCTGGAATGATTATAGGTTTAAAAATAAATATATATTAAATGATATAGGGAAGGCCATTGAATGATTATATTTAAAAAATAATAAAATACTCAAAATTTATTAAATTCTTAGATTAAAAATAAAATATTAAAAATGATTTTTAATTTGAAATGGTATAAAATGATTTTTGATTATTTAATATTCTTTTAAATTGTTTATAATATATTTATTAAAATTTATTTTAAAAATATTTTTCCAGTTGAAAATGCAATTAAAAAATATTTTATTTTAACATTGATTATTGGATTTTTATATATATAATATTTATTTTCTAATAGCCATTCTCAAACAATAATTTGAGAATTATTAGAAAGCGAGTTAGAATATATATGTGTTGGTTAGTTTTTGGCATATTTTCTAATGATTTTTTTTTTTAATAGAAATTTATTAAAATTATAAGTTTGAAGTGTGTAGTTTGTATAATCCAATTGCTTCAAAGATTGTTTAGAGTGTTGAACTTATTTATGTGTCACGATCTTTTTCTAAAATCCAAAGAATACAGTAAATAAATTTTTTTTTATATATATACCTTTACAGTTGGAACTCAATATCACCAACTTTTATCCAACGTTACTCACCTACTACCCTAAACACATATAGCCTAACACATAATGTGGCTGTCTTAAGATTTTAGATACTAGAACCTTTGGTTATACATATATAACACTACGTATCTACTTAACCCTTATTGCATTGACCATCGATTAATTATGTGACATGACATATGTGTGTTGATTGTTATATCCGTTTGAATGTCTGCTGCCAAATGGCAGAATGAGTACGCCAACTCACCAACCTCCGTAGCCATGTGGCCCTTCTTCACGTGCTGGCCATGTGATCTGAGAGAATTGACTAGCTCCGGGGTTCACGCTCGGCCTCCCGCCTAAATCAACGATGGAGATTACTTACCTTAATCGGACGGTTCATCCTCACTTAGGGTTTGACCCTGCATATAAAAGTTTAGTTGGTTTCGACTTTGGTTCATTTGCTCATTTCTCAGAACCGAGCTCCTTCGATGGTTCGATCTGCAAGTTCTCGGGCTCTTTGCACTCTTCTGGTTCATCGCTCCTTTGCCTCACTCAGGTTTGGCTGCGCTCCTCTACACCATTCTCACAGCTGGTTTATGATTCATTATTTTCCGTTTATGCTATATATACTCTAACCATTTCTCAGGGTTGGCTTGACAGTTTTCGAAGGGTTCTGATGCTGGCCATAGCTCGCCCGCACCAAATGCCGGAGGGTTTAGCTACTATGTCAGTTCCAGGTAAGTCGGTTTTCATTACGTTTTCTGTTAACTGTATTTGATTGCATTTGAGGGTTTGCTATACAGCTGAGATGGCCTGTCCTTTACCTGTTGTCTCAGGTTAAATACCGGACCAAACCCTTATGCAATTTATGCTTGGCGGCCTTACTTTGGCGGCCTGTCCAGCTGCGCCTAGGTTATGGCCTCGGGGCCTTAGTTTCTATTTTCTATTGGACTTGGCTAAGGACTCTGTTTCTCTTAGCATTACCTGGTCTAGAAAAGTCCTCTGCTTTCGGCAGTTATGTAAAGTTTGCATTGTTATATAAATCACTGCAATATTTGTCTTGTTCGGACTGTTACTGTTTTGGCTCGGCCTGGATTTCTATATGGTCAATGGTTTACCATCTGCGTTCATAATGTTTTCTTTTCTCCCTTATCTGTATATGTAAGTGCCGTCACCGGTTAATGGACATTCATCCTTGGTTCTGGTTTATATATGCGCAGTTAATATACCGGGTTTGCAGCTATTACTTCTGTTTTGTTTGGTAGCATACATAGATACCACAATGGTTATGTACCAAGGTTACTTCGTTTACCTTTGTGATTTAATGCATTCTCCGTCGCTAATTCTAATTCTGTTAATATCTGAGAATATAACATTTCTATGCCAAAGAGTTTTTATGTTCAAATTGATCTTCAGTATACTATGCTGCCGTTTTCTATTGTTCAATCGCATTACAGTTATGGCAATCTTTTACTTCAGGGTTTCAATGTTATGGAAACGATGAGTTTCTTCACCGAATGATTTCCACGACACAGCTCTCGTTCTTGTATAATATTGTGCAGCGACGAGGGTAGTCTTGCATTCGTCTCGTGAATGTATTGACTATCCTCTTGCGTACAGACTTGCCCACGTGCTGCCTACAGTTTTACGGCGGTCACTCGCCTGTATCAATACTTGTTATCTAGTTCAGGTTTATTCTTATTTCGGTATGGTGTTTCATAGCTCGATTTGTAGCCTAAGGTAGATATCGTTTCCACCCCCTGAAGCTAGGGTTTGCTGTATATCATTATTCATGTAAAAAGAACACTTTGCTTTCCGTCACTGTTATCTGTTAATGTTTACTATACAGACGTACTTGGAAAGATAGCGTAAGTTTAAAGTTGGTAATTCCATGTATTGTTTCATATTCGCACAGCATTTGTAAGTCGGAATTTAAACATGCATCAACCCCTTTCTCATAATCTCGTCCTTCAGCATACTCTTGTTTATTCTGTTGAGTGAATGCATACAGAATGAGTTTATATCTTCAGGTCGATATTTATATTGAATTCTTTATCAGTTTACAGAGTCAAACTATGGTTAAATAGCCAACTCGGCTTCTCTTATCTACTCAGGTCTTTATTCTGTAGCACTGAGTACTATCATGGGCTTGGTTATCTCAGCAATCAGTCTTTCTACTGTTACTAGGTACTGTAGCTTACTATCTTTAGGCAGTTCCTCGCTATTACTATCTATACACAGATTAACTGTGTAAGCTTGGTGAATGTATTCCACCCAGGTGACACTGTCACATTTCCCAATCCATCTCTTCTAGTAAACAGTAATCTTATTCTATTTATCCTACCACAACAACTTTTAAAAGAAAAGATACAACTGAGTACTTTCAATACCTGAGCTTTCCCTAACTAGTGTTAGAAGCGTACCTGGTATTCTGTCACTGAAGTTCTTACTTTCAGTAGTCACCTGTAGAGTTTTCGCTCTTAACCTCCCAACCTTGAGATCCACTGCACTGGATTCTCCCCCCGAGCCGTCTTGCAGGCCTGCAGCCCTCAACAAGACTTATGCACCACGGTGCTGGGTCATCTGATCACAACCAGACTTAACCCCCTTCTTTCACTCTGCAACTCTCCTTTTTGGAATCTCTCCTCTGCCTGTTCCCAAACAGCCCAGAGGTTTTCCCTTCCAAAACCCTCTTCAGGGTGAGAGGCAGTTGTCTTTCTTTTCAGTTCCATAACTGATTAATTTCTTTTAATAGAAAAGCCTCCTTTTGGAGGCTGCCAGCATTTCATTCAACACATGTGCAAAATAGTTCATTATATTTTCTTTTAACAAAATAATAATGTCTTTTAATAAACGAGTTGTCACCATAATGTTTTTACCACAGCAATTACCGGAAATTACAAGTTACCGAGGTTATTACATCTTCCCCCCCTGGGATTGGACATCGTCCCGATGTCCATTCTCATTAAATAAATTTGGGTAGGCTTTTCTGAAAAGTTCCTCGTCCTCCCACGTAGCCTCCTCAGGGCCATAATGCTGCCACAGCACCTTAATTTGGGTAATAGCCCGTTTCCGCAGCCGCACTTCTCTCCGGTCGAGAATGCTCTGTGGTTCGACTAGGACCCCGCCTTCCGGTTCGACCTGCAAACAACCAGCACTTAATCAATTCCCTATTAAGTATAGTTGTATAATCAAACCAATCGGATCAAATCTTACCCGTACATCTTGCCATTGAATAACATGTCTAGGATCATACACATATTTCTTTAGGACAGAAACATGAAACACATTGTGAATCTTAATGTGACTGGGTAAAGCAAGTTGGTAGGCCACCGGCCCCACTCTAGCTAGAATCTGAAACGGTCCAAAGTATCGGGGAGCCAGTTTGGCGCACCCGCTCCACTGCAGTGTGCTCCTTCTGGTTTGAATCCTTACAAACACATGGTCACCCACTTTGTATTCTGCAAATCTTCTTTTCCTGTCTGCGAAACTTTTCTGTCTGTCTTGTGCAGCCTTTAAATTTGCTCGCACTCTCTTCACCATATCTTCCATGTCTTTTAACATTTCCGGACCCAAACTCAGTTTATCCTCTAGCCCACTCCAACTTGAGGGTGTGCGGCACTTCCGCCCATACAAGACCTCAAAGGGACTTAACTGGGTGGAGGTATGATACCCATTATTATAGGCAAATTCAACCAGATGCAAATACTCTTCCCACTGACTAGGCTTGAGCATCACATTTGCCCTCAACATATCTTCCAATACCTGATTAACTCGCTCCGTTTGACCATCGGTTTGTGGGTGGTAAGCTGTACTAAAATTCAGCTGGGTGCCCAACTCGGCAAACAATGTTTTCCAAAAAGTGGAAGTGAACTTCACATCACGGTCCGATATGATTACCTTTGGCATTCCATGCAAGCGGAACACATTCTGCATAAAGAGATGCGCAATTTGTACCGCCTTGTAAGTAGACTGCACGGGTATAAAGTGTGCTGCTTTACTTAGTTTATCAACTACGACCATAATAGAATCATTACCCTTCTTTGTCCGTGGTAACCCGGTTATAAAATCCATGGAAATGGTTTCCCATTTCCATTCCGGAATAGGCAAAGGCTGTAACAGCCCCGCTGGGTGTTGATGTTCAGCCTTAATTTGCTGGCATTCCAAACACTTTGCCAAATATTCCACCACTTGCCTCTTCATCCCTGGCCAGTAATACTCTTTCTTGAGTGCCGTAACCATCTTTTGGTACCCTGGATGACCGGCATAATGGCTGATGTGGAATTCATCTAGAATCAGTTTCTTAAGGTCACCGGAGTCAGGTACATACATTTTCTTATTGAAATACAGCAATCCAGTATTATCCAATGTGTACCCTTGCTGTAACTTTCCATGATCAGATTGTTGTACCTGCTGTTTCAAATGCTGATATTCTGAGTCGTCGTTTGCTGCTGTTTTTATTTGTTCAACCAGCGAACTCCGCCACCGGCTGGCTGAAAGTTCACATAAGCAATGAACTTTTCGACTTAAGGCATCTGCCACCCGATTTTCTTTGCCCTTTAAATGCTTTATTTCAAAGTCAAACCCACTTAGAAAATCTGCCCAACGGCCTTGTCTCGCGTTCAAAGTGGGTTGACTGAAATAATGCGTCAAACTATGATGATCGGTTAACAGCAGAAATTTCTTTCCGAGAAGGTAATGTCGCCACATCTTAAGTGCATGAATTACAGCAGTTAATTCTAAATCGTAAGCAGAGTATCTCTGCTCATGTTCTTTTAATTTCCTTGATTCATATGCTATTACCTTTCCTTCCTGCATTAATACTCCTCCCACGCCCTCTTTGCTTGCATCGGTGCACACCACGTAATCCTTATTAGGATCCGCGATTCTCAAGATGGGTGCGGTGGTGAGTAGGTGTTTCAAGCGGTCAAAACTCTGCTGACACTCTGCTGTCCACTTGAATGCCCTTCCTTTCTTTTGCAATGAGGTAATAGGGTAGGCTATTCTTGAAAAGCCTTCCACAAATCTCCTGTAATAGCCAGCTAACCCCATGAAGGACCTGATGTCCGCAACATCCTTGGGTATAGGCCATTCCATAATAGATTTTATCTTCTCGGGGTCAACCGCAATTCCCTCATTTGTAATCACATGACCCAAATACTGAATTTCCTCTTTAAAGAAATCGCATTTGCTAAATTTAGCATATAGCTGATGCTCTCGAAGAGTTTGCAACACCAATCTAAGGTGCTCCTCATGTTCCTGCTGGGAACGAGAATATATCAATATGTCATCGATGAATATCAGTACAAACTTGTCCAAAAACTGGTGAAACACGCTATTCATCATGCACATAAAAGTAGCAGGTGCATTGGTTAAACCAAAAGGTAGCACTACAAATTCGTAGTGCCCATAGCGTGTTCGGAAAGCAGTTTTGGCAATGTCCTCATCCTTGATCCTGATCTGATGATAACCAGATCGCAGATCAATTTTGGAGAACACCTTTGCTCCTTTCACCTGATCAAAAAGTTCATCTATTCTGGGTAGAGGGTACTTGTTTTTTACCGTGAGCTTATTCAGCTGTCGGTAATCTATGCACATGCGAAGGGTCCCATCCTTCTTCTTCACGAACAATACTGGAGCTCCCCAGGGTGACACACTGGGTCGAATGTACTGTTTATCCAGCAGTTCCTGGAGCTGCATCTTCAATTCCGTTAACTCTGGTATGCTCATCCGGTATGGTGCCCTCGATACTGGGGCTGCCCCTGGTATTAACTCTATAGTGAAATCTATGTCTCTTCTTGGAGGCAGACCCGGTATCTCTTCAGGAAAGACATCTGTAAATTCCTGCACCACTGGTATGTCGTTTAATGCAGACATCTTATCTTTCTGATTCGCATAACCAACCTGTATGGCGTAAATCTGGCATTTTTTCCTTATACATTTGGCTAACTGAGTTGCAGTGATAGGCCGAATCTGAACAGGATGTTTAATTCCCTGTAATTCCTGCTGCTGTCCCAAATCATCTTTGTAGTATATGGTCTTGGTTTTGCAGTTCACCAATGACCAGTGTTTTTCCAGCCAATCCATGCCAATAAGAATGTCATAGGAGCCCAATGGAAGTACATTCAGGTCTGCTGTTACAGGCTGTCCAGCTATACTGAAAGAACAGTTATTAACTTTCGCTAGAACCCGCCTTTTGGCTCCCGTAGCTAACTGGACTAGCCATGGGTTTTTGAACTTTTCTGATGGTAACTTACAGTGTTCCACTACTTTTGGACTAACATAACTTAAAGTAGCTCCTGGATCAATAAGTACAGCTACAGCAAGGTTTGAAATCTTACCTTCGAACTCCACCATGGAAGGTTGATATTCTGCCTGTCGGTCCTCTAATGCTGCATTGATCCTTGGTACGCTGCGCGCCACATCCCCTACAGTTGAAGCTTCATGGACTTGAGATATTTGATCAGTTCTTTTACGCTGTGGACAGTTCCTAGCATAGTGCGGTCCTTCACATACCCAGCATTGAACTGGAGGTCTGGTTCCTTCAACCTCCGATTTAGCAGGGAGTTCACTAATCCTGCTCTCGTTTGGCTTAGGCCGGAAAGTACCCTTGTTTGTGCTTCTGTTAAACTGCCCTTTTCCAGCTCCTTTACCACCATTTCCGCGGCTGCCTTTGTTGTTTCCAGCATTTCTGCTACCTTTTCTTTCATTCCATTTCCTGCTTGGAATTTCTCCCTTTTGTTTGTTCTGCTGGTAGCAAATTCTAGCCTTCCGAATTGCCTCATCCATAGTTCGGGGGTTGTCAAACTCAATTCGTTCCCTTATATAAGCTGGTAAACTACTCACAAACCTCTGCACCTTGGCCTTCTCCTCTTTTATGTAGGGCACATAACGCAGTAGAGAAGTAAAACGATTTATGAATTCGTCCATGGATTGCTGTCCTAGTCGTAAATCGTGAAATTCTCGCGCCTTCTCATCATAAAAGCGCTCAGTTAAATACCTCTCCTTAAAATATTTCTGAAACTTTTCCCAGGTTATGCTTTGCTCACTTACTCCCTTCACAATTTTAATCTCTTCCCACCACAAGGTGGCTTTGCCCTGCAACTGGAAAATAGCCAACCGTGCCTTCAGATTTTGATCATATTCATACAGTTGAAAATATTTATTAATATTAATCAGCCAGGCTTCTGCTGCTTCCTCCTGCTCTCCATCGAAAAGTGGGGGTTTGATTTTTCGAAATTCTCCCTGTAATTCTGTTTTCTGTCTCTTGGAAGTCTGCTGCTCTTGCACATTGTCAGAATGGTCTTCTTGCTCTTCTGAATTTGAAAAACACAGCCATAATATTTTAAGTGAAAAGGAAAATCAACACATGTGCATTATGTTGTGAATGCAATTTGACTTGTAACAATGACATTATATTTGTGGTTTATTTAGAGGCTTGAAAGATTTTGAGTCACTAAATTATTTCTCCTGTGCATAATATTGATAGTGCCATCGTATGTTTTCTTCGCTCGAAACACTCTGGCCCTATTTCCTGTTTCCTTGTCGTTCTGTCATTTCATTTCCTATATCTCCTATCCAGTAGCACGAATGTCCTAGCTCTAGCTTCTTGAGCGTATCGAAGGTAAGTACCTAAACCATGGAAAAGGTAAGACCTTACCTGCGTAAAAAGGTCTTACCTTGCCTATGCAAAGATTCCATTACTCATCTAACTAAGCTCTACTCAAGCAAGGCATTTCAATTTATTATAGAACATTTTAAATAAATAAAACAATTCCCACTATGCACTGACTGAAATAAGTGATATGAAATACAATGTCAGATGCAATTTGGTGCAACTTCAACCCATCTTTGTTGGGTAATTATCGAGCATTTTTTATGGTTATTAGCTTTATTCATTGTAATTGAAAGCTAGAGCATACATTATTTGCAAACTATGTTGAGCTTGTGAGCATAAATCAACCCAAGACTGTCATTGAAAACTTCAATCATATCGATTGTTATCACCTCTTCCTGTTTTGATGGCAGATCTTGTGCCTCCAATCGCCTAACTTGATCCATGAATTTGGTTAGTTTTATCAAATTTAAGTCATATAGAAATGCCAATATAATTGAAAAAAGAAATTCCCTGAATATCTAAATTATACAAAAAAATAGATACACAACCTACTGGAATTGTTCTGTAGATTTAAAATAAAGCTTTCGATGAATAATTGTCGACTTTCCTAACCCAGGTGAACCCAAAAAAAGTTTCATTTTCCATTAATTTCAACATGAGACTTAATATTTTTTGACATCAGCCATCCTTTATGTTAATTTTCATACAAACTACAAATATGAAAGAAACCATGGATTCTTATTTAGTGTCAATATTCCAATATGTTATTCTTGTGCATGAACTCGACTCTCACATGCAAATGCAATAGGTTAAGAAAAGTTAAAAGTTCAGAAGATGGGAGCATACTTGCTATAACAATTGGAGTTTTGTTGCTTTCGACAATTTTTCCTACAAAAGACACCTGCAATTCATGTAGACATGTCATATACAAAAAATCATAATCATTGATTGATAATTGCATTAAACATAAAGTACAACTTGTGGGAAACAAATAATGATATTTTTAATTACTTTACTTAAATATCAATGACATGACAAGGAATTTGAAAACTAAATATGCAGGTCCTTATCTTGGCCCCTTGCCCATAATGTGACAAGGGCGACATGCATGTAACGGATGATAAATACATAATTTTCTAAGATTTGTCTCTCTAAACAGGTGGCTATGTGACTCAATCAATTTCTTCATTGATGGAATTAACAGAGTAATGTTGGGTAACATGTGTTATGCTCTTAACCTACAAGATGATACAAGAATACCAAATATGCACAGAGATATACCCAGAACATAGAACAGTGAGAAATAACAGCAGGTATTTTATTATTCAGAAAGTAATGTTCACCTGCCTCTTCGAGGGGGCAACCTCCAATAGAGCAGAGCTCGATTACAAAATAACACATGATGCTCCTCGCAGGGAGTCTCTATCTTTTATATATGACTCATACATGTAATACCATGGAGCAATAGCATGTTTCTTATTAATACCATGGCCTATTTGCAACTAACTGTGGTCCTGTCATTAGATGTGGGTTAACCACTTACAATTATTAATATGGGCTTTATTGACTCTTTACTTAACTATAACTATGACTCGATCCTATTACATAAATAAGGGGGTTAGGGTGGGACCCTAACATGCCCTCCCCCTTAAGAATAGCCTTGTCCTCAAGGCTGAAGCTGCGAAAACTGCTGAAGAATAGTGGCTGGTTCCCAAGTTGCATCTTTCGGAGAGGTGTCTTTCCACTTGATGAGGACTTCCTTGATCATGCGGCCACGCAAGTGTCGTTCTCGTGTGTTGAGGACCTATTCAATTTGGAGCCAGATTGACCCTTCATCATCCAATTCAGGTAGATTGGTTTGAATTCTGCAATTGTTCCCAATCACTTTCTTGAGGCATGAGACATGGAAAACTAGATGGATTTTTGCAGTGGGTGGCAAAGCTAGCTTGTAGGCCACTTCTCCAATGTGCTGAAGTACTCGATATGGTCCGTAGAATTTTGGAGATAGTTTCTGACAACCCTTGTCTTTGAGTGATGTTTGCTTATATGGTTGCAGCCTCAAAAATACCTAATCCCCTTCTTGAAATTGGCATTCTGAGCGATGCTGATCTACCTATTGCTTCATGCGGTTTTGAGCTTGATGAAGATTCTCTCTAAGATGGGCAAGCATGGTTGTGTGGTTCTATAGGAGTTGATCCACTGCTTGTACCTTTGAGCACCCCTTGATATAAGAAGTAGGGGAAGGAGGGAGTTGACCATAAACTGCTTCATAGGGAGTCACTTTGGTGGTGGCATGATAGTTGGTGTTATACCACCATTCAACTAGAGGTAACCACTGTACCTAAAGATTTTTCTTTTTTGAAGTGAAACACCTAAGGTAGGTTTCCAGACATTTGTTGACTGCTTCAGTTTGACCATTCGTTTGTGGATGATAGGAAGTACTAAGTTTTAGTTGGGTACCTTGTAGCCTGAAGGGTTCCTGCCAAAAATTACTGGTGAAGATCGGGTCACGATCAAACACAATAGAAGTGGGCATGCCACGTAATTTGAAGATTTGATCCATGAAAGATTGAGCAACCAAAGTCAGTGTAAAAGGGTGGGTTAGGGCGTAAAAATGAGCATACTTAGAAAGTCGATCCACGACCACCATGATGACTGACTTGTTCCCTGACTTTCGAAGACCTGTAATGAAATCCATAGAAACCTCCATCCATATTGATGTCGGGATGGGCAATGGTTGTAATGTGCCTGGTGCTTTGACTGTCTCCCCTTTGTGGCGGTGACAGACATCACATTCCACTGCAAAAGTAAGAATGTCCTTTTTCATGCCTGTCCAAAAAAATGATCTTCTAGTGTGAGCATACGTCTTCTGAAAGCTTGAATGTCCTGTAGTGGGGGATGAGTGCAACTCCGCCAAAATGCAGCTTTTGAGGGTGGATGTTGGTGATATTACGACTCTGTCCTTGTAGCGAAGAATCTCATTCTGCCACGAGTAGCCCTTGGTGGAATTTGGATCCGCCTCCAATTGAGTAATGAGTTGGGAGAGCCAGGGATGTGAAAACCATTCCCTGCAAGCCTCTTCAATCCATTCCGGAATGGGAAGGGAAATTGTGAGCAGGGTACTTTCCTCCTCAAATTGGCGAGATAATGCATCTGCTACAATATTTTTGCGCCCTTTCTTGTAAATGATCTCATAATCATATCCCATCATTTTGGCGAGCCATTTATTTTGTTGTGGTGAGGATAGGCGTTGCTCCAAAAAATATTTAAGACTATGATGGTCTGTGTGGATTTGGAAACGTCGCCCCAATAAGTAAGGTCACCAGGTATCTACTGCATGTAATATGGCCATCATTTCCTTCTCATAGGTAGATTGTCCCAGATTCTTCCCACTTAGTTGTTGGCTTGTGAAGGCCAAGGGTTGACCTTCCTGCATTAAGACCGCCCCAATACCCGTACCCGAAGCATCACATTCAATGACAAAAGATTTGGTGAAGTTGGGTAGTGCTAAGACTGGAGTGGAACACATGGCATTTTTGAGAGCTATAAAGGCTTGTTGTGCTTCATCATTCCAGAGGAATGAATTTTTCTTGAGGAGTTGAGTGAGGGGTTTCGCAATGCGACCATAATTGCGGAAAAATTTGCAATAGTAGCCCGTGAGACCCAAAAATCCTCTCAGGCTCTTCAAGGTCTTAGGTTGAGGCCAATCCTGCATTGCCTGGATCTTTTTGGGGTCCACCCTGACACCTTTACGCCCCACAATGTGGCCCAAATACTCAACTTCTTCCATGACAAAAGAACACTTGGACATCTTAACAAATAATTTATGCTTGCGGAGAAATTGCAAGAGCAGATCTACATGTTGAAGATGTGCAGCCCAAGTGCAACTGTAGATGAGGATGTCATCGAAGAAAACAAGGACAAATTTTCTGAGATATGGTTTGAGGAGGTGGTTCATAAGGCTCTGAAAAGTAGATGAGGCATTACAAAGACCGAATGGCATGACTAGGAACTCATAATGGCCTTCATGAGTTCTGAATGCAGTCTTTGGAATGTCGAATTCTTTCATGCGAATTTGGTGGTAGCCTGAGCGAAGATCTAGCTTAGTGAAGAATTGAGCCCCATTTAGTTCATCCAGCAAATCATCAACAACCAGGATGGGAAATTTATCTTTGACGGTCAACTTATTGAGGGCCCTGAATTCTGGACACATACGCCATTCCCCATCTTTCTTGAGCACCATGACCACCGGTGATGAATAAGGACTAATGTTGGGACGAATGACTCCTGCTTCCAAAAGTTCCTTGATTATTTTTTCTATTTCATTCTTTTGGGCGAATGGATATCGATATGGGTGCACATTTGGTGGTTGGTCCCCTGGGACCAAAGTGATGCTATGATCATGTTCCCCTCTCGAGGGTGGAAGCTCATGAGGCTTGTCAAAGACTGGCAGATGGTTATTTAAAATCTGTTGCATCTCAGGATGAATTGGAAGCGAATTGGGTTCGACGGTCTGGATGGCATTAAATTGAGCTATAACTCCATGATGGCCCTTTTTTAACAATTTTTCCATCCTATGTGAGCTAATGATAGAGGGAGCTCCCGCTTGGAGTCCGTAGAGGGTATGTTTGGAGTTGTTCTGCTTAAAGCTCATATATAACTCCTGGAAATCCATTGTGATTGGCCCAAGTGTGCAAAGCCATTCAGCACTGAGGACAATGTCGCACCCTCCCATGTGTATGGCAAACATGTGGGTCTTCAACTGATAATCCCCCATTTGAAGTTTGACATTTTCACAGCAACCTTCACATTTCATTGTTCCCCCATCCGCAATTTGGACTTGGAAGTTAGAAACGACTCGTACAAAACAATGCACTACTTCCGCGACTCTTTGATGGATAAAATTATGTGTTCTTCCACTATCAATCAAGACTACTACTGGGCGGTTCTTAATAAAACCTCTGATTTTAAGAGTTTGAGGTGAAGAAATCCCTGCCAAAGCATGCAGCGAAATAACTGGTTCGTCAGGGATATTGTCCTTCTAGTTGTCTTCTTCGTCCTCCTCAGGTTCCTCAAGTGGTGGGGCTTCCTCCGATGAGCTGTAATCAGTAGCATCAATTTGAAAAAATTTGGGCTCCTTGCATTTATGACCTGGGGAGTATTTTTCATCACAGTAGTAACATAATCCCTGCTTTCGTCTTTCTGCCATTTTTGTAGGTTACACATTTTGAAGCTTAAGTGTTTGAGTAGTTTTGTGAACCTGTGGGGGGCGACCCTTAGCGGTGAAATTTGGGCGATTGGATTGGGCTGCTAACGCACGTTCAACTTCACGAGCTACCCTGCAAGCCTCCAACCATGTGGGAGGGTGGTGCAGTCGGACGTGAGCTTGTATGGCCTCTTTAAGACCACTGATAAAACATTCCGTGTAGAACGCATCTTGGAGACCCGTAGTGTGGAAAGCTAAGGCTTCAAAGGCTGAAATATATTCATCCACTGTGCCAGTCTATCGGAGCTTAGTGAGACAACCCAAAAAAGCAGAGTCATGATCAAAGCGCTCTATAAGAGCTTTTTTGAAGGTGTCCCAAGTCAAGAACCTTCCATTGCAACGTTGATGCCATTGCCACCATTGCCATCTTTCATTGTCCAAGTACATGCTCCCCACCATAAGCTGAGTCTCATTATCTAAGATGTAATTCAGATTGAAATACTGCTCCATGTGTGCTACCCATGCTGCCGGGTGAGAACCATCAAATTTATGCATATCCAACTTGAGTGGTCATAGACGGGATTGTTGGTGGGTTCCCCAGAGGTGAAGAGAGTGGCTAGACTCACCCTCACTGTGTTCATTGCCAATATACGCCTCCTCGCGAGCTTCTGCCTTGCCCTTTGAGAGTGTGTTAGTTAGTGTCGTCAGCTAATCTTGGAGTTCTTTCAAGGATTGTTCAAGTTTGTCAATCTTCTCATTGGCCATAGCTTGAGCTCTAGTTTCTACCATGCACCGATCCGATGTACTTGAAATTTGGGACCGCCCAAAAATTTTTTTCACTAACAATTGAATGGTACCACCTTGCTCAGCTCATCGTCCTGATTTTTATGGGCTAGATCACCAATAAGCACCCCGGGGGGTCTTAGACTTTTTTTTTTCTTCTTCTCTAAAAACTCCTAACGGAGTTTACTCCTTGCTTAGGAATACTACAGTAGCCGAATCCCCAAAATGTCAATGCTGCCAAAAGTCTTGCGAAAATCACGCCCTGGTACAGGAACCTACACAACTACTCAAATCTGGATGGCGGCTCTGGTGGATCTGAGAGATCTGAATGGCTGATCGGATAAATCTGAGTGGCGGAACAGATTGCTGCTATGGATCTGATGGATCTGAGCTGCGGGACTAATTTCTACTGTTGCTACAAATGCCACTTACGAGATCTGATCTGGGAGAGATTATGCATGCTCCAGAGATAGAAAAGGGAACTATGGCCTCGAGGAGTGTCAGGTGCTACAGATCGCAATATACATAACGGTCTGACAGTAGTACTCGGCCCAATTTTTTAGGGCACTAACCAAGGAGGATCAACTGTACCCTTAGCCATACAACCCAACTAACCTATCGTACGGGCGAGTAATCTCTCCGAGTACTGTTCTTGGTGTACTGTAGCAGCCAGACGGCTGACGTTTTATCTATGGCAAGGTTTCAAGGGAGCTAGGGGGCTTCCGATATACCAGAGGGTACTTGGAAGACATTCCGTGCACGGTTCTGTCTAATGCGCTACTACTCGAAGGGGTACCCACAGGGGTTACAAGGGAGTCCAACAAGCGTGACCACCTCTTCTATTTCCTGTGTGCATGCCTCCCCAAATCCCCAGGTTTATGCGCTCAACGACAGATCCCGTGGTTTAAATACACCGGAACACGTCTCTAGCCAAAAAAGAAAATTATAAAAAATGAAAATCCCACCTGCCCTGGAAAGCGCTCTGATACTACTTGTTATGCTATTAACCTGCAAGATGATACAAGAATACCAAATATGCACAGAGATATACCCAGAACATAGAACAGTGAGAAATAACAGCAGGTATTTTATTATTCAGAAAGTAATGTTCACTTGCCTCTTCGAGGGGGCAACCTCCAATAGAGCAGAGCTCGATTAGAAAATAACACACGATGCTCCTCGCAGGGAGTCTCTATCCTTTATATATGACTCATACATGTAATACCATGGAGCAATACCATGGTTCTTATTAATACCATCTATCTAATACCATGGCCCATTTGCAACTAACTGTGGTCTCGTCATTAAATGTGGGTTAACCACTTACAATTATCAATATGGGCTTTATTGACTCTTTACTTAACTATAACTATGATTCGATCCTATTACATAAATAAGGGGGTTAGGGTGGGACCCTAACAACATGGTAGGGATCTCAGTCTCAATCTCAAAAATATGCAAAAATAGGATTGGCACCTCGACGTTTCATTCTTTCTAGTTAGTCATCTAATTGGAGAATCACAAAGGGAGGCACAACTTTGGAGCTATTGTAGGGTGCAGATGAATGAGGGGAATCATGAAAGGACACCAAAGATGTTGTAGTTTTATGCAAAGGTAGTAACACAGAGGTAGTGACAAGTGGTCAACATGCAGATAGCCACTAGCCATGTGGTGTGGCAAGTAAAAACATATATTTTGAAACCAAACATACATTTAATGTCAATGAAGTAATGCTAGCGTTAGTTCATTAGCATCACTTTGTAACAAAAAACAAATGATTTAAATCCTTTGAACTAGGAAATTATATGAAAAATATGGAGCGCTACCTTGGGAAGAGGCCAAATCAAATGACCAAAAATTCTATTGTTTAGAAAAATCATTGCATCTATTTGATAGGTTGAGTGACATTGTTTTATGAAATATGACTTAAAATTATAGTTTAATTTAAGGAAGAAGTAATATCAATGCTAAAAATCGATTACTAATAGTCCATGTTGTCACACAGCAGGGACTAACACGGAAATTGAAGAGACCACATTGCTCGAAAAATATTTTTTATTAAGCTTATTGGCTTAACACATGAATGACTTATGTTTGGGGTTGGTTTAATGGTTTTCACTTTTTTTAGCCACCGTCATAAGTGGATTAACTGTAGTTAATTTTTATTAACTCTACATTGAGGATATGTCGTAAATGGCTAGTCCTCGGCAGTGTTGTGGTAATTCATGTGATTACTGGCAAACATAACTCAAGTTCGAGTAGCCGCTAGGTGAATATGAGGGATGGCTCGCCATAACTCGAGTTCAAATAGACACAAGGTGAAGATTAGGGATAGATGATTGATGTGACACTTCATTGTGCTGAGAGGCACTCTACAACCCAACATGGGGTAGATGTGAAGTGTAAATGTTTAACATTCAACATTTAACAAATTTAATCTAATGTCAATTTTGTCCCAATATAGGGGTAGATGTGTAGGCGTAAATGTTTAACATTTAACATAAATATTTAACATTTATATGTCGGATCAATTAAAAATAAATAAAACATTAAAAGTAATAAATACAAATTTTAAAGTAATAAATAAAAAGTTTAAAGTAATATAAAGCCCGATGTTTGTAAACATTTAAATGGTGGCTCAATTAATACTAAAAAGTTAAAGTAAAGTCAATTTGTTATTAACTTGTGAATGGGATGTGCCCAAAAACCATAACTTATTTCACAATCAAATTATTTTATAACAATATGACATGATTCTTAACCTTGGATATTCACCCCCACTTTACCGTGTAGATAGGCTTTGTTACAATACCATGGTTTATCAATACCACATGCTTAAAAAGCATAACTTATTTCACAATCAAAATATTTTATAAATATGTTATTTTAATTTAATTTTATAACATTTTTTTAATTAAATCTAAAAGGAAAAAAGGTTATAATTACTTTTGAGATATATCTAAACCCTCTATCCTCATGACTACTAAAAATATTATCATAGAAATTAAATCAAAGTTGTAATAAAATTAAAAATGAGAAATTTATATAATATAAATAATATTATTAAGAACCCACATAGATCCATCTTAACTAAGGATCCAAGTGATGAGAGCAAGAAAATTGGCTAACAATAATAAAGGAAAGATAGTGTGTGATTGTTTAAGTTTTTCATTTTTGTATTTTCTTTGGCATGATTGATCTAAAATATAGGTTTAATATCTTACAACCAATTGATTTTTTTTTTAATTTATATACTTTCTTAAACCCAATATCATGGAATCAAATTTAAGAGAGAGGGGGGAGAGGGAGGAAGGGAGAGAGGGAGGTAAATAGTGACAAATCTAGAGGGAGAAGAGAGAGAGAGAGTGGTTGATGGAAAATTCTCTTCTATGGACAGAAGTGAATCCCCTAGATCTAGTGGTTTGATATATAAACAACGAAAAAAAAAACTCTTGTGATTTCCTTAGAGAGATAAGAATACGGAGGAAGAAATTACCTTGTGTCCAATGCTAGTTCCCCTCTTCTACGTGCTTGTGAACTTTAGCTCCAACTCCAAACGCTATAAATGGAACCTGCAAAATACTTATAACAAACATGAGAACTACAAGATACACATAGAATAGAATAATATATCTAATCAATGAGTCAAGAGGGAATTGAAATATATATGCACCAAATAGACACAAGTATAGGAAAGCAAAGCCCTTTGTATTAATGAAATGTAGGAGAAGATTACAACCCTTTTATAACTCTTGACCATGTAGATGTATCCCACCTAACTTGTCCTTCCTTATCCACAAATAAAGCCTTCAATCACAACTCAAGGATGGTAATGGATCCTTAGGTAAAAAGCAGCAACGTTAGGGCATAACTAAGAGTCTCCAAAAGCAACCCTAGACTCGATGGCAGGCAATGAATTTATAGGGTAAATAGGGTAGTTTAGGATTTACTAATCTAGGAATTAGACCCACTTATGAGGGAGGATAATCTCTAGGGATAAGAGATAATACCTATAGAGTAGGAATTCAAGATCTAAATCAATAGTAAATGGTTAAAACCACCTTAGAAGCTTCTGGAAAGAGAAGATACGTAATTAATTTTTATTTTTCCCAAAATTCTAGAACCATCGCACTTGCAAAGAAGGCAACATGTGCTGGTCAGTGCAGTTGCTTAGTTATGCAACATGAAATTAGTACAGGTTGCTAGAAGGCAGGGTGCGTTGGGGCCCAAACTATGTTTTTAAGCTATCAAACCCAAAAATTTTGGACTTTTTGGAGAGATAATGCTCAAGGATTTGTAAAGGGATAATTGCAAGGTGTCATGGAAGTTGATTGATCTAGTTTGCAAACCATTTGATCAGATGTGACAAAATTACATGTAACATATTTCTCCCTAAAGTAAAAAGTCAGAAGCAGTGGCTGATGACTCAAGTGCTTTAATTTATGACAAGTCCGAATCAAGAAAAGGTTGGCTGAAATTATCATTTGTTACAATACGTAATCATTGTGATATCATTGTTGAGGTAAGCATACCCATACAAAAATTATAAGCCAATATTACATGTACAATGATGAAATTCTCATCCGCTAATGACAAAAGGTGGACCCATGTTTGGATGAGTTTTTGAATGATCATAGCCACCATACACTGTGATCTGGTATGAATCCTCAAAGCGCAGCCCATATGGATGAAACTAGATTCGGGGTATTCTACCTCGTCACTCAATAGTACGAGTCTAACCATGCAAATAAATGATATTGGAGTCGAACATGGTAGACACCATCTCATTACCAGTTAATGATGTAACCAGACGTGAGAGGAACCACCAATAATGGTAATGGCCCTCAAGGTACTACAATACAATCTATGTGATATGAATGAATGAGATGAAGTCAAACACCACATAGAATCTCTCGTTCGAAGGCTAATGATGAAAACATGTCGCCTAAAGTCAGGAAACTTGTCATTGAGATATGCAATCTCCAAGACACTGAAGGGAGCTTTTAAGTCAACATCTTGGATACTGAGCTGATTTTGATAGGAAGCGACCCACTGCTGGAGGGCCTTAATGTATCCCCCATCAATGACATAAAATGGGTATCAAGATTTGAGATAAAATTTAAATATGTAAAATTGGTTCAGGAGAGGCAGACATGAGGTAAGGCTTAAGGTATTGTAGCAGATGTCAACTGAGGGTGGAATTTCTCTTGAACATATCAACGACACTGAATGGAGTTGGCAACATTGAATCAAAGACCCATGATGAAGGTGTGATCAACATTGAGGCAAGTGGATTACCCAACCCAAAATAGTCACGAAGATGAAGTGAAAGAGTGTCATGTTCAAGAGTGACTCGATGCCATTAATAGGAAAAATGCCCTATTTTACCAATTTCCCAACCATTTCTAGCCAATACCTCTTTATTTTTGACAAGCTTGAGGAGGATAATGTATGCTTGATCTATATGTTCATCCTTCAAATGAATCCTTCTAAGTATTTTTAACGAACCTTGAGAAGGAGTGGTTCAGTCTTGTCATGTCCAATGAGTCCAACGTTGTTAAATAGTTTTACAAGTCCAGTGAGGGTGTAACTTGACTTTTTTTTCATGTTTAGAGAGTTTGAAAAAGAGGCGAAAAAGAAAACTCCAAAAGGTTCCTTTTCATAAATTTAGCCTCTTGGGCCCGAAAAGGAATAAAAAAATACCCAACAGAAACTTTTAGTCATGTTTGACTAAAGTATTCATTTTTCGTAAACAGTCTATCCCAGACCGGAAAAGGGTAGAACTTATACTAGGCATATGTCTTTTCATTTACTTTAATGAGTTCTGAAAGACAAGTGCTTGATAATCTTTTCATACTTTTGGAGTCTAAAAAGAGCTCAAAGAGAACTCTAGGGGGTTCCTTTTTTGTATGTTTATCGAGCCCAAAAAAGTGATAAAAGTACACTCATTCATCAAAATGACTCGAATTCAACTTATAATCTACATTACATCCTTCAATTACTATTTAACCTGATCAGAGCACCATCAAAGGATTTAAAAATACATGATTCATGGTAAAATTAGGTCAAAACATTAAAAAATATTAAAATAATGACTAATTTGACCATAAAAAGTGAAAAAGTAATTCTATTTCTTACCATTTTCATTTTTATGATTGAAAGTGAGCTCTGAGTGGTTTTTTACCTCTGATATTCATCAATTGATTGCATCCAATCTGGTGGACCATTTCAAGTGCTATCAGTTCCAGGTAGGTGGTCTACCCTTTCTCATCAATTTCATGGTTTCCATTTTCTATTTCATGAAGTTTTTAGGTATATTTTTTATGTTTTAGGGTTTTAGAATGCACCATAGGCCCATCACACATTTCTTATGTCAGGATGTGCGATGGGTCAGTGAGGTTTACATTATCCAATGTAAAGCGACGCATTTGCCAAGCTAGGCATGTGTGATGGGTCACTATGCCTAGTGAGAGATAGTGCGATGGGCACAATCATGGTCCAAGAAAATTATTTTTTAGCTCAATTTCTCCCAAATTTCTTCATGTGACTAATTATAAGTGTTTTTCATTCCATTTGCAGGTGTTTCATTGGAGCAAAAATGGTTCTAATATGGCAAGAAAGAGAGCATGAGGCTTAGGATATGGTTGCTTCCAATGACCCAACAACGATTCAGGCTTTGAGAAACTGTGGGCTTCTCAAGTTCTTCATGATTTCGAGCATGAGGGCCCAACTAGAGTTACTGGATTAATTGGTCAAAGCTTGGGACACACAGGGTAGTTCTTCAGGATTGGAGAACATATTGTCACGATAGGTGTCGAGGACATATACTTCTTGACATGGATTTCTTGTAGATGGGCTCTTATCTCATTATCTGGTATGAGGAGAGGCGACGAGACAGTGAAATACTAAATAATTGATCATTGTAGACCGCACTCTCAACCAACTAAATATGGGAAAATAGAAATAAATGATGTCATACAACTTCCCCTCAGGACAATCTTGTTCCCCAAATGCATTATGCCTTGGAGTGCTTGGATCCTATAGTATTCAACTGGTTTGAAGGAGTTTTGGTAAACTTGAAAGAACAACTTAATTGGACAAAGACAGGATGACTAAAGAAATCCATATATGGTTCTATCATTATATCCTTTGCCTTAGATAGAATACCATTACTTCATCCTCAATGAATATCCTGTGAGTTTCCAAGACCTAGAGTGCCTCGTATGAGGCAATGGGTAGATCTGATGTCTCGTCTCGAGGGAGAACCTATGATGAGTTTTACCCCTGTTTTCTTCAAATGGCTATGAAAGCTACTGATTTTGATCGAGGACTACCCATATGCTAGAGTTGACCTCCGCAGAGACTTAGAGCTTCTCTTACTCGAAGGCGAGCAATGGGGGGATGCGTAAAAACAATGTCATTTTGGGTTTTTGGTTTTTTGATTTTACATTTTTTTTAGTTTTTTATATTTATGAGACTAACTATCAATTTCACATGTAGAAATAGGTCCTATGCGACCAATAGGTATGTCGCCTCTTTAACGGTGGGCACAACCGCAACTGGTACATGGTTGAGTTGTTGTAGGGGTAGAAGAAGAGATGGTCAATCCTAGCATAACTGAGACTCTTGCTAAGTTTGAGCATCATGTCGATGGTTTGACCCGTGTTTTTCCAGACATAGGGATTAATGAAGTCCCTGTCCATCTACAATGATACACAAAAGGAGTTCCAGATCAAATTAGTCGACTATTGTGTAAAGTTTTTTGCACAGTCGTGTGTTATCATGAGCATGATTGGGATTAATTTCCTAGGAGGCTTTTGAGCCATTTTTGTTTGCATGTATTTTTTATATTATAGGTCATGTGGCCATATGTGTCTCAGACACAATTTTTGCAAAACCAAATACTATATACAATTTTCTATCTGTGGATGTATTCTAGTTTTATTCTACTTTTCTTGCACAATGTATGATGATTGTTTGTGTGCTTACATATGTTGCAAATGTCTATCTAATACATAATTAGCTAATGTGTCTATTAATGTATTAAGACTCATAGGAACATGCTTATATTAGATGTAATCAAAATGTTGCTCTAAGAGGCGAACCCTTAAAAAAATACGTAATAAAGTTGGACTTCTAACTGATTAGACATTGTTTAAATGTTGTACCACAAGATGTGAATCAATCCTCACAACTAAATGGTGAATGACATGTGAAATAACATCAGATAATAATTCGATCACTGCAATATACTCAACAATGTTATTAGTTGAGCGACTGATACAAATTCCTTGTAGACTTACTAACCCGTGATCGGGAGCATAGATTTGCCACGCTGCGTAGGAAAGGTTTTCAGTACTATGACTAGCGTCGTCAGCATAACCAACATATAATTTATGGAACACCGACATCTGCAAATCAAATGAAACTCAAGATGAGAAAAGACGGTAGAAAACTACAGAAAACCACACTGTAAATACACTAGCAAACCCATACAGTATGTACACAGTGACTATGCAGAATAAATCTTAAGCATAGTATTTTTTCAGGTACAACCCATTTCGAGGTTGCGCCAAAGGAATTCCATCAAAGTCAACCAATTCATAGGCCCTTTTTGCTAGTACACGTTTCACTATATATGGACCTAACCATAATGGTTCAAGCTTCCCAGCTCCAAATTTTTCAGCTTATTGGTCGTATAAAAGGACTAGGTCACCTTATGAGAAGGCACGAGGTTTAACATTCTCGTCAAATTGTGCTCTGACACGTCTTTTGTGAGCCTCGTTGGCCATTGCGGAATCACATCAGGTCTCATCTAGGCGAGCTAGATGCAAAAAATGTTCTTCTTCTGTGGAAGTTATGGGAAGAATTTCAATGGCTAGCTTTAAGGATGGAATTTCACACTAAATTAGGGGAATCAATTCTAGACCATACACCAACTGAAAGGATGTGAATCCAGTCACAGTTCAGACAGATGTTCAATATGCCCACAAAGCAGAAAAAAGAATGATATGTAAATTCATCTTATGAATCCATACCATGCATTGGAGCATCATTTTCAAAACCTTATTGATCACTTCTACTTTCCTGTTAACTTGTGGGTGATAGGGATTTGAGCTATCATGTTGAAGGCCCAACTCAGCATTAATTTCAAACATCATGTAGTTTCGAAAATGTGTACCATAGTCTGTAACGATGGCTTGAGGCACACCAAATATGGAAATAACATGGTTTAAAAGGAACAATGCAAAAAAAAATTCCGTTGTTGTCGAACATAGCCATCGGTTCAACCTATTTTGTGACGTAGTCTACAACAATGATAATGTAGCCATGCCCCCGACCGAACGAGGGTTACAGGTCATGAAGTCAATGCCCCACTTGGAAAAATTTCCAACGACAATAACTGGATGCATGGAGCAGGTGGAACATGGGATTTCCTAATATAAATGAGACATGTGTGACATTTATGGATTTCCATAACACAATATCGAAACATGGTTAGCCAGAAATAACTAGCATGTAAAATCTTTTGGGTAGTCACACAGCTAGACATGTGTCTGTCGCATGCTCTAGCATGACAATATTCAAATATTTCTTGACGTTCACATGAGTATGACATCATCGAAAGATCGAATAAACACCACGATGGTAAACAATCTCACCAATTATGATGTATTGACAAGCCTGGTATCAGATTCAACGTTGATCAAAACAAATAGTATCAGGCTGGAATGTTTGGGTCTAGAGATAAATTATGATATCTCCATACCATGGATTAGAAGAGTCAATCATAACTAATGTTTCATATGGAATATAATCATCAGTGGTCTATTTTGAGTTAGAGGAGGGAAGGTCACAAATCACTTCAGCGAAGATTAAAGATTTCTTGGATTTGGATTTGATGAATTCCAAATCAAAATTTTGGAGGATAACTCCATTTTGAGTATTTCCCCCTTAGCAATTCACGTGACAACATGTAAGTCATCGGGTTGCAATCAGAAACTACAGTAGTATTCAGAAGAAGGATACAATGGTGAAATCTCCGGACAGTTTGCACAACTGCCAAAGCTAACTTTTCAATGTGTGAGTACTTGGCTTCAGTCCTAGTCAAGTTTTGGTTCAAGTAATATACAAGGTGTTCGTCTCCTAAGTCATCTTCTTGTACCATCAACATAGAGATGGTGGAAACTTCCATAACTAAATAAGAGGAATTAGTCTCACTGATAGTCAGGGGGGTATAATAAAGACGCTCGAGCTAACACATTTTCAAAAGCATCGAAAGTTTTTTGGCAGTGTTATCCCATTAGAAGGGAACCCTATATTTCAGTAAGCGAGTAAATCCTTTTGTAATTTCTGCATAATTAGGGACAAATCTTCGTAGAAAGTTAGCCTTCCCTTGAAATTTTTGTAACTAAACGAGTGAAGAGGGAGTAGGAAAATTAATGATAGCCTAGACTTTCGTAGGATCAATGTGGATCCCATTCTTGGACACTGCAAATCCTAGAATTCGAACAGATTGACATCAAATACACATTTGTGTGGATTTAAGTTGATGTTATAATGTCGACAGTGCTCTAAGAAGCATTGGGTGATCTTCACAATGTTTAAACTGGGCAGGAAAATCATCCAAATAAGGTTGCACTATATGCTTTATGTCATGGAAGGAATAATTCATTTCCATTTGGAAAGTTATGCCAGCATTCTTCAGACCGAAAGGAAGTTTAAGGTAGGAAAATATACCCCATAGACAAATAAACATAGTTTTATGCTAGTCTGAGGGTAGGATGTTGATATGATTGTAACCAGAGAAGCCATCCATAAATGAAAAAAAATTCAGTCCCAGCACAATCATCAACAATTTGGTCGAAGAAAGGGGTTGGGTAGTTTTCCTTGGGACAAGCACAATCAATATCCCTATAATCGATGCAAACTCGGATCGTACCTTGATTCTTCATAACGAGAACGATATTTGAAACCTAATCAGTTAAAGGAACATGCTAGATAAAACCAACATGCAAATTTTTTTCAACTTATTCTTTTATTATTGAATTGAGGCTTCTGTGATCCATAATAGTTGTAAGAAGAACTTCGGCGTAAATCACATGAGGAAATACCTTTGTCGACGTATTTCGAACCGACTAGTGTGGTTCATCATCAGGGCAAGTTGAAGAAACAGAGCCAGCTAAGCAAGTTAAATAGTCTGAGCAGAGCCCCCAATGGCTATCTTGACCAACGGCTAATTTTGACTTTGGGACCAGAGTTAAAAAGTCATTTTCATAGTATAGTTATATTCGATGACCATTCCTTTAAAATATATAAAGATTTTATATAAATAAAATAATTTAATAGGTGCTAATGTTAATAGTTAGTTAAAAGGTTTAATAATTAAAATTATAAGTTATAAGAAATATTATAATAACAATATACATAGGGTATAGGATAATAGTTAGTTAGAATTAGAAACGAGAAATATAAATAAAAATAGGAAAAAAAAGGAAATGAACATAGCTAGTAAAGATAAAAGTTAGTTGAAAAGACAAAATTAATAATAAATCAAAATAAAAGAGGAAAAACAAATAAATAAAAATAAAATAAAAAATAAAAATATATAAAACTATAATAAAGAACATAGCTAATAAAGGTAAAAGTTAGTTTAAAAATTAAAAATAAAAGTAAAAATAAAGTAAATGAATAATTAGATTAAAAAAATAATAAAATAAATAAATAAATAAATAAAAATATATAACACTGAAACTAGGAAATATAATTAAGAATGTGGCTAGTAAAGGTAAAAGTTAGTAAAAAAATAAAAAAATAAAAAAATAAATAAAAAAATAAATAATAAATAATAATAATAATAATAATAAAAGAATAAAAAATACAAAAAAAATAAAAAATAAAAAAATGTAATAGAGAACAAAGCTAATTAAGGTAAAAGATAGTTGAAAAAATAAATAAAATAAATGAATAAAAATAATAAATAGATAAAAATAAAAAATAAAATAAAATAAATAAATAAGGAAAATAAATAAAAATAAAATAGAGAGAACGACACAAAAAATAAAAAGGAGAGGGACAGGAAAAAGACCAATAAAAACCACAGAGCAAAACGGATAAACCCTAGGAGGAAGGAAGGCTCCAGGGGGAACACAGAAAGCTAGCACAAAGATAATAGGGGGGGGGAGGAGAAAGACTAAGACGACAGGGCAGGGATCCAACAGCTACTGATTTTCCAGCCGTCATCTCTATTGAGATTGTTAGGCCTTCTTTCAATCTCAATAGCTTCCCTGAATTTACGATGATGGAATTGAGCAACTTTAGCAACAACCTTGGCCTCCTCTATACAAACCTTATGCTTGGTCTTTTCCACATGCTCTGCTAACGCTGAAGACTTGCTTCTCCCATGTCTTAGGTTAGCTACATGTTCGTTGATCCTCTGATGGATGGAGCGTCATGTTTCCCCGATATAGGGGGTTCCACAAGAACAAGGGATCAAGTAGACACCCTTCATGTCCTTAGGGTCAACAGGATCTTTCACTGATCGGAGGGATTTATTTCCCATCATTTCCCTGCTCAAAAGATGGGTGTTCTTAACACCCTTGCTACTCGTTCCCTGAGGATTTCTGATAATAAGAGCTTTGATAAGGAGAGATCACATCTCCTTAATTTCTTTGTGGAGAATGGCTACAGTAGGCGCCTAGGTCAGAAGGCTTTCCTTAAAGCCTCTAAAAATGCGTTAATTAATAAAGAACCGAAGGAGCGTCGACTAGGTGTCCATCTTCCCTATGTTCAAGGAACCACAGACAAAATTGCTTGGATCCTTAAGAGGTATGATATCCCCTCAACCTTTAGGCCCCTCAACACCATTCGTAAATCCCTCCGATCGGTGAAAGATCCTGTTGACCCTAAGGACATGAAGGGTGTCTACTTGATCCCTTGTTCTTGTGGAACCCCCTATATCGGGGAAACAGGACGCTCCATCCATCAGAGGATCAGCAAACATGCAGCTGACCTAAGACATGGGAGAACCAAGTCTTCAGTGTTAGCAGAGCATGTGGAAAAGACCAAGCATCAGGTTTGTATAGAGGAGGCCAAGGTTGTTGCTAAAGTTGCTCAATTCCATCATCGTAAATTCAGGGAAGCTATTGAGATTGAAAGAAGGCCTAACAATCTCAATAGAGATGACGGCTGGAAAATCAGTAGCTGTTGGATCCCTGCCCTGTCGTCTTAGTCGTTCTCCCCCCCCCTCCTATTATCTTTGTGCTAGCTTTCTGTGTTCCCCCTGGAGCCTTCCTTCCTCCTAAGGTTTATTGGTCTTTATTGGTCTTTTTCCTATCCCTCACCTTTTTATTTTTTGTGTCGTTCTCTCTATTTTATTTTTATTTATTTTCCATGTATATATATATATATTCCAGGGATAATTATCTATTTATTATTTTTATTCATTTATTTTATTTAATTTTTCAACTATCTTTTACCTTAATTAGCTTTGTTCTCTATTATATATATATATATATATATATATATATAGAGATATATATATATTTTTTTTTTTTTTTTGTATTTTTTTATTCTTTTATTTTTATTATTATTATGATTATTATTATTATTATTATTTATTTATTTTTTATTTATTTTTTTATTTTTTACTAACTTTTACCTTTACCAGCCACATTCTTAATTATATTTCCTAGTTTCAGTTTTATATATTTTTATTTATTTATTTTATTATTTATTTATTTTTATTTATTTTTTTATTATTTTTTTTTTAATCTAATTATTCATTTACTTTATTTTTACTTTTATTTTTAATTTTGAAACTAACTTTTACCTTTATTAGCTATGTTCTTGATTATAGTTTTATATATATATATATATATATATTTTTTATTTTTTTTATTTTTTTTCCTCTTTTATTTTGATTTATTATTAATTTTGTCTTTTCAACTAACTTTTACCTTTACTAGCTATGTTCATTTCCTTTTCTTTCCTACTTTTATTTATATTTCTCGTTTCTAATTCTAACTAACTATTATCCTATACCCTATGTACATTGTTATTATAATATTTCTTATAACTGATAGTTTTAATTATTAAACCTTTTAACTAACTATTAACATTAGCACCTATTAAATTATTTTATTTATATAAAATCTTTACATATTTTAAAGGAATGGTCATCGAATATAACTATATTATGAAAATGACTTTTTAACTCTGGTCCCAAAGTCAAAATTAGTCGTTGGTCAAGATAGTCGTTGGGGGCTCTGCTCAGAGTATTTAACTTGCTTAGCTGGATCTGTTTCTTCAACTTGTCCTGACGATGAACCACACTAGTTGGTTCGAAACGCGTCGAAAAAGGTATTTCCTCATGTGATTTACGCCGAAGTTCTTCTTACAATTATTCTTTTATCGCAACAGTTTTCTTCAAGTGAACCAGATATAAACATTGTCGAACATGTTAGCATCCAGATAGGTTTTAATCTCATACAGCACAATGTTTGGATTGATGTATGAAATCTCTTCATATGTCCAAGCAAAGACATCATGGAATTCTTGAAAAATGTCTTTATAAATCTTAATCTCGTCGAGAGAAAATGATGCGCAAATATGGACGTTTTCAATAATTCTAGGTTTGATAGAAATATCAAGGGGTATGGTTTCCTAAATATTTGCTAAATTCCTCTTGGAATTCACCTCATGGATAGAGATAGAACCCCGAAGTGTCTCACTAATGTTGGGTGAATAAAACTCTTCAAGATTGTTCTCCACAATTTCAGGTAAATAGGATCGATGATGACTATTGTCCCATGGTGTTTTTTCTAACATCATGATCTGCATGATGCCTTCATTAGTGAAAAATGTGTTTTCATAAGGGTTAGAATTCGAACCTGAATCTTGGGAATGATCAACCCAATTTATTAAGATATCAGTTTCATAATTTGTTGAACAAGCTGAGTAAATAGCTTCATACTCTTGCTCGACGGGACTGAGCGACACACAGTCGCCAAATGAGTCAATGTTAGAGCTATCAGGTACTATTCAGGGATCGGTTGGAATAGTACTAGATGAAATCATGTTGATTGGGGGAACCGGATTGGGAATGTCAGGAGGAGGGAGAATAAAAGTTCCCATTAAGGATGAATCTTTGAGTATGCCTATCCCAACATGTTGATAAGGATGTGGGGATTCACCCACAAATGGAATACTTCCAGTAGTTTGGGAATCAATGGAAAAAAGGCAAGTTGATCTATGGACACAATGCTCCCTTGGTGAGGGAAAGAAATAATCCTAAAATAGGCTAAGACCATGGCTTCCATGGCATAAATCCATGTTTGTCCTAGTAAGAGGTTGTAATCTAAAGGTCTGTCAATGACTTTGACATATACCATATTGTTTTACCAGCTAATTCTACTTGCAATGAATTCAGGATCCCATAGGGTTTAAATCCACTCCCATCAAAGGCCTTAAGAGTTGTTGGTGATTGATTAAGTTGTGGAGAACCAATGGATTTCCAACATAAAAGTGACATGATGCAAGTCGAAGCAACTTCATCTACAATCGTGTGGTGGATAGTTTTACTTCGAACAATTACTTGAATCATGAATGCCAGTTGGGGAATAAGACTGTTTAGGAGTATGGTTCTCATGATTAAATACAACAAGTTTCAAATCTAAAGGGTCTACTCCTCCAATTTATGCTAGTAAATATTTCTTTTGAGTAGGAAAACTCTACAACACCTCATGAGATGACATAGTAGAAGGAGTCTGAGCTAAATTTTAAATTATGTTATAATTATGTGTAGCTCTCGCACGAGATATAAATTTTGACTTATGGATCATTCATTTAGGAGGTTGTATAGTCAATTAGGCAGGTGATTTCTCTATATGGAGAGGACCAGAAGCAAGTTGAGTAGAGATGGAAGGTTTATCATTAGCCTTGCGAGTCGAAGGATTCAGGTTTCCATAGTCCAAACTCCTTGTTGCTACTAGCAATTTCAAGCTCAAGTCTAAGTTCAAAGCTGATTGGAAGTAAAAGGAAATCCCAACTTTAAAGGAAATGGGTTAGAAAACTGTAGGACTAAACAACCAAGAAGAAATGTGAGGTTCACCACTCCTGCAAGGGGTGAGTCTCAAGAGAGATACACTACTGCTAGTCAAGGCTGGCTCTCCAAGCTTACAAGAGAGGAAACCAGAGGGGCCCAGGAGAAAACCCATAAAGTGTTGGGAATGTGGGGAACACCACTTACAATGGGATTTCCCTCAGCTACAGAGGAACCATCCAATACTTTACAATGTGCATGAAGTGGAGATAGTAAATGATGTGGCTCGAAGCATATTTTGCATCTATGTAGCGTTGGACAATAGGTAGGTCGATAACCAAGCCTCAGTGATAGAAATGGAAGGCATGATCAATAAATAGTTTGTTTTAATTTTGATTGACCTTGATTCCAATTTTAGTTACGTAAGCAAAAGAGTGTGCATTGCAGAGCATGGCCCATGACAAGTCATGGTTCAGTTGGCCACAGGGACTAAGAAACAAACTGAACGTGTGGAAAATTCATGCTCAATCGTGCTAAATGGCATGCCCACAACTGTAGATCTAAACCCATTACTGTTGGGTTCATATGACATGTTGATTGTAATGGACTGGTTAGCAGCCCATAAAACTGAGTTTGAATTCTACAACAAGTCGATAGTGTCTCAATGAGGAAGGGGAAAGACAACATTGCAAGGAAAAAGGAAACCCGTGACAATTTGGCAAATCAATGCACTACAATTGAATAGGTGTAGTAGGAAGGGTGTGAATTGCATGTCGTTCAAGTGATCAACAAATCAAAGGTGAAGAGAAGTAGACTTGAAGAACACACAATAATAAAGCAATTCAATAATGTGTTCCCTGAAGAGATCTTAGGATTTCCACCAAGGAGGGAAATTAACTTTTCAATTTAATCACTGTTAGGATTAATGCCAGTGTCGAAGGCTTCATAGTGAATGAGCACATTGAAACTAGTAGAACTAAAATTATAATTGAAATAAATTTTAGACAGGGGATACATTAGACCCAACAAAAAACCCTATGGAGTTATTTTATTATTCTTGAAGAAGAAGGATGACATATTGAGGTTGTGCATTGACTATAGGAAGCTCAATAAGGCCACAGTCAAGAACCTATATCTTCTATTAAGGATTTATGATTTGTTTGACCAACTAAGAGGAGCTATGATGTTCTCAAAGATCAATTTGAGATCTGGGTACCATCATGTGCGCATTAAATATGAAGGCATTCATAATACCACATTTATTACTAGGTATGGGAACTATGAATTTGTGGTTGTGCTGTTTGGTCTCACAAATGCCCCAACAACGTTTATGTCTTTAATGACTAATGTTCTCTGTCCATATTTGGACAAGTCTTTAATAGTTTTTGTTGATGAAATTTGATTTATTCAAAAACCAAGGAAGAGAATGAAGAACATTTGGTAGTAGTATTGCAATAGGTGAGGAGCACAATTTTTATGCCAAACTCAACAAGTGTGAATTTTCCAATCACAAGTTCAATATTTGGGACATTGTTTCCAAAGGAGTAAAAGTATATCCAGAGAAGATCAAAGCCATTATGGACTAGCCTACTCTTCAAAATGTGACAGAAGTTATATCCTTCATGGGATTATATGGTTGTTACCAAAGGTTCATTCACATTTTCTCAAATAGTAGGTATCGAATCACAGTGTTGAAAAGAAAAGGAATTAAATTACAATGGACATTGGAATGTGGGCCATCTTCAAGTAATTGAAATATTTTCTTGCATGCACCGATATTGAGGATAGAAGACCCATAAAAGGATTTTGTGGTGTGCATGGATGCTTGTAATAAAGGTATTGGCAGAGTCCTAATACAAGAAGGACAGGTGGTCTGTTATGAATTGAGAAAGTTAAATGAACATGAGTGAAATTATGTCACTCATGACTTGGAGTTGATAGTGATAGTGCATGTACTAAAAATTTGGAGGCATTATCTCCTTGGGAGGAAATGTATCTTAATTTTATATCATGGAGGGCCAATGTATCTATTTGATAAGCCCAAGTTGAATGTAAGACAAGTAATATGGCTAGCATTGATTAGTGAATTTGATTTTGAAATCAAATATATCAATGGAAAACAAACAAAAGTGGCAGATGCACTTAGCAAAAGGTTGCAAATAGCTAATGCAGTAGCCATAAATACTTGTGAAATCGAAATTAAGGAAAATATTAAAGAGGCAATGCAACTGGATGAACACTACCAGCAAATAAAAGAACACTTGCAACAAGATCCAGAAGGGTCATTGAGAAAGAACTATCTCATGAAGGATGGACTGTTAAAGTTCAAAGCAAAGTGATATATACCTCGTATGGGCAACTTGAAGAAGCTCATTTCTAATGAGTTTCATAAAATACCATATTATGGTCATCCAAGTTATCAGAAAATGATAACAACCATGAAAAATATGTACTATTAGCCAAACATGAAAAAGGATGTGATTGAATAGATTACCAAATTCATGGAGAGTCATCAAGTGAAGGTGGAGTGTAGACATCCAAAGAGATTTTCGTAGTCAATACCCATTCCTGAGTGGAAGTGGGAAGTCATTTCAATGGACTTCATTACTAGGACGATAAGGATTTCTAGGCAAAATCATACCATAATGGTGGAGGTCGATAAGCTAAGGTAGCTCATTTTATAATTTTCAAATCCACCCACCAAGAAGGTGACATTGCCCATATTTTAATAAAACAATATTTGTAATGCATGGTGTACCCAAGAATATCATCTTAGATTGTGATGCCAAATTTACTTCTAAATTTTAAAAAGCGTTGTTTGTTGGTTTTGGTATGGAATTGACATTTATCACAACGCATCATCCTCAAACATATGGGGATGTTGAAGTAATTAATAGGGTGTTGAAAAACATGTTAAGAATGTATTTCATGCATCAGCCAAAGAGGTGAAAATGGTTTCTATCTTAGGCAGAGTTTTCTTACAACAATGGTTACCAAGAATTGTTGAAAATGAGTCCTTTCAATGCTTTGTATGGTAGAAAATACAATACACACATTAGTTGGAATGATCCAATGAATAGTATACTTCTTGGGCTTGATATGCAAAAGGAGATGGAGCAGGAAATAGTTGTTATCTTGAATAATTAAAAAATATCTCAGGATAGGAAAAATAGCTATGTAGACCAACAAATAATGAACAAGGAGTTCCAAGTGGGGGAACATGTTTATCTCTATATCAGACCAATGAAGAGTTCACTGAAAATTGGATCTTGTGCAAAGCTAGTAACTAGATTTTGTGGATCATTTCAAAATATCAAAAAAGTGGGGCTGGTGGCCTATAGATTGCCTTGCCATCCATAATTAAGGTTGATGATGTCTTCCATATTTCCTTGCTTAAAAAGTATGCACATGATTCTAATCATGTTGTTGATTGGTCTATAATATAGGTGGAATCTGAGGGAAAAGTTCTAACCAGAGCCATTGTGCATTCTAGATCGAAGGAAAATCACGCTCTGAAATAGAATAATCGAGTAGGTAAAGGTGAAGTAGAAGCACTTTGGACCATATGAAGCCACTTGGGAAATGGCTAGACCAATTAGAGTATCACACCCATTTTTGTTTGTTGGGTAATAAAATGTAAATGTAAAAATAGCTAGGTATATAAAGCTCTTGTAAACTGAGTATAGAACATCGACAACGATGTTCCTCTAAGGGGGTGGGGTTTGTGACAATCATTTTTGTTATCCCCCTTGTAAATATTGATATGAATTGTAATTCATGTAAATAATTTGGAAATGTAACACATTGATTAGCTGAGGGAAGTGGACAAGGATTCAGAGGATTTAGGAGGATGAGTTGCATGTAAACCCAAGCTACTATATTTTTTCACCACCTATCTCCCTTATGCATTTATGGCATTGTTTGTGCATGCATTAAATTCAAGAATGGGTTTCTTGAGTAAAGGATGAGCCATGTAGTCTCGGTTCTCATGAAAAGCATGGGCATGGTCAAGATGCATGGAAAAGGTACAAGAAGGAAAGCCCAATGGGAGACAAGGGTGGGAAAGAGAGACGCAAGACACAGAGACAAATGAGAAGACATACTTTGTAAGTGTTTCAATCAAGATAGAGTTCATTGAGGAAAATAAGAGAGTTCACAAATAAAAAAAGAGAGCAGCAAACACGCATCGAAACAAAAAAGAGAAGGAAAAGATTGAAATTGATAGTGTACATGGATTTTCCAATGGGAGATAAAAATTTTCTAGCTTATGTTATTTGTATTAGGATGTCATTCCTTATGCTTTCTAAGGCTAGTGTGTGTGTGTCTATTAATTTGTTGGCCAAGGAGAGTCAGTGGAGTTTAGACACCCGGGTATTCGCTGAAAGGATTGATCAATTGCGAAGTGTTAGCCTTGGGGTTGATAAACCACTTAATACTTGCTCAGTAAGTTGATAAACCACCTACATAGTGGCTATCCTTGGGATTGGTAAAGCATTGGGATGTTAGTTGGGTATGATAATCTGCTTGACAGACTGAGACACCTAGGAACTAGCTAAAAGGAATGATAAACCGCTAAGTGGATAGCCTTAGGGCTGATAAACCACTGATATACTTGCTTAGTAAGTTGACAAACCTCTTAGTAGTGGACTCTTTATTCCTACAATAATAGCTTAGAGAAGCCAATTGATAAATCTCCTAGATAGTATATTATTTCTCCTAGAACTGAGTTGTAACTCACTGAGCCTTGGATAAACCTACGTGATTGGTTTTCTATTGCTCAAATAGTCACTTTAGTGTTATTATTGGGGGCATTTGATAAATCATCTAGAAAGTGGATTATTATTCTTACCATTTTTTGACTAGTTATTGGTGAGAATACTCTTGAGCAATTACCTCCTTAGACTCTAAATCCGACTTGTGGATGGTTAGTTGCAAGAAATATTGCAATGTAGATGGCCTATGGTTGGGTGGAGAGTTGAAGTACCTCCCTTAGTTTCCGGTCATTAAACTATACAAATAAGCGTATCTACTTGTATTTTTTGTGGCATTATGAAGGTTGAATGATGTTGTTATGGGTTATAATGATGATTGTATCAATATTTCTTATGGAGGAATGGTGTTATTCTTGGTTGCCTTTAATGAGATGCATATGTGATTGTTATCATGGTTGAGAGGGATTTGCAGATCCCTGTGATTACTGATACTTTCTTGAGTTGTAGAGTTAATGATATGCTTATATCTAGTTATTTTACATGAACAATTGGTTGTTAACGCTTGTGGTTTCATTATATGATGTGCAAGAATACCTTGAATAATTGTTACTTAAAGGTTGTTGAAAGCTTATGATTAATATTGTGTATGAATTTTTTATAGACCCAGTAAGCTATTGTGGATTGTATAATGCCATGGTTTTATACCATAACTACCAAGGAATCTCTATGACTCAGGGTTGGTGAGTTTTTATTGAAGTGTTGTGGATGTCTTGTTAGAGGTTTAACATGAAACTTTGTTTCATGTACCTCCTTATTGACTCCTTAATCGTGCCTCAATGGAGGAGAGAATGTATTGTATGTATGTATATGTGTATCAGAGATTTAATGGTACCTGATGAAATCATTAGGAAAATAATGGGATATGTGTATCTATGTTTACCATGAAGTCTAGGTTATGATATTATCGAGTTATGTGCTTGTTCAAGGCATGTTGGCAGTGTTAATTCCCTTATTAAGGTTGTGTTCAATGCCTGGAATGATTGTGTCGTCGTGGAAGCTTAAGACCTATTGTTGTAATGGGCCTGCATCTCGCTCAGGACTTATACAGGTCTCGTAAGTCCATTGAACTCTTTAAGACTTCCAAATCTAAGTCAAAGGGTGTTGAGTTTATATTCAGGTTAGTTGAGCCTTGATAATTTATAAAAGAGTTTGGAAAATGCGAAGGAAATCGTGGATTCCCTTAATTGATGATTAATCATCATTAGCTGCTTAATTAAATGGTTTAATGGGAAAATTAAGAGTTAATTGGGGATTAGCATTTAATCTCGCGCCATACCCCATTGTCGAGTAATAATCTTATTGGATGGGTACTATAAAAAAAAAAAAAAAATCACGTGACAAAGATTATTTCATCAATGAACATAACTTATGCTCTCCATCTAGTGCTTAGTTTAGTTTTGGACTCAATGGAATTGGTGCACTAACAAGGATAGATGCACACTTCTGTGGTGCGCAATGTAGCAATGCTACTCATGCGACTTGACGAGTCACATGGAGGGTTCGCTGATGTGGCAAGGGAGTATAAAGTGAATCTTTAAAAGACCACAACTTTCGATCTAGGCATTAGTTCGAGGATAAAATTTATATCACTAGAAAGATCTCAACAAGTGCAATCCAATAATGGTATTATAATTTAATTCTGAAAACTTTTGAAATTGAAGATTTTTATAACCCGTCTTTATAATAAGACCATAAAAATCAAATTAATTAAAAGTAATACTTCTCGTTCAACCTGAATTATACAAAGAGGTGAGAAAGAACTTTACAATGCATTTAAAAACTAACATTAATGTAGTGACCAACAACATGCTAAAATTCATTGAGAGGAGTTCTTCAAATTGGAATTGCATTTTGATCTTTTATATAAATTATGATACATTGGATACAAACCATTCACGTTCAATTTTTTTCCTAAATTTCAGTGTTGAAAAAATGTATATATTTAGTTGTACGTTTATCGTTCCTCTTCGACATTTTCTTAATCTTGTACGTAATAATTATTAGCTATTCTGAGCACAATACACCTCTGGGATTTTCATATCAACTAAGAAATATTACGACTGTATCTTCTGAAAATGATAAGCTTTTGGTGGCTTCGTATAAAGTTAAGAAATATTTGCACGGAATTTTCGTGTTTTGTATGCAAGTTAAAATTATCAACATCACATAGCATATTTGATGCAATTGTGAATTAGTTTGTATGGGAGCCGTCTAACGAGGTGGAGGAATTGTTCGATGTAAAAAAAAATTTAATAGTTTTGTAGAGTCCGTGTTTGAATCTTATTTTTGATGGTGGAAATGGATTCAGCGCCATCAAAAAAGTCTAGGACAACTAAAATTTTGAAGTTTAACAACTATAACTTGGATTTACAAAAATCTTTGCCGGATTTTCTCTAAATATGACCGGAATTTCCATAACTTTCCGGACAATTCCTCCACCTCGTTAGACTACGCGGTTTGTATTACAATGAAAATATAAAAAGTGCAATTTAGTGTATTTGCTATTAAAATATTTATTTGTCTTCACTTATATACACTACATATATTTTATGGTGAGCAATATTTATAAAGCTATATTTTATTACGAGCAATATTTATAAAGTTATAACCTATTTAATACATAACAGTGTATGGTCTTGTCTGTTATCAAATTATCATATAGAAATTAATGGAGGTCATACATGACCATGGATTTATGAACCGTGATACAATTCTCCATTATGGCAACTCCACAACGTCCCTGGTATCCAACATCTCACCAACTCTGCCTCTAGAAGCCAATGTAAGTGGTGGATAAGACATGAATTTGATGCATTCAATGCTTGGCTCAGGACCAAGGATTTCAAATTTCTTTGCGCTTGTGATTTTAAATTGAAAAAATGCTCAAAATTTCTGCAATAGCTTTTTGAATAAGGTTGCCATGGCTTTCTATTCATTTTTATGCCTTGGGATGATAAGCTCAAACTTTTTCACACTAGGGTCGACACCGTCTCCCATTGCAGCAAGACTTAAGATGAGCAAAGTTATATTTCTGCATATCATGGAGATTGATATCTCAATTCTTTCAAAGAAACTGTTAACTCTACTATAACATTGATCCTCAAAGGCTAAAGGCAATATAGGTCCGCGGTCGTGCTTAGAGAAAGATTTATGGTGGCTACCTTTCCCCCCTATTCTATCTCCCTTGCTCTCCTCTGATCTTGATTTCTCATGCTTCTTGGTTTAAAAACCATAGTAAAGTGCCCTCGCTCTTAAGCCCCAAGCGCTAAAGTTAAAGCCACATATAACTTGCGCTCATATGCTCGCGCGCCTTCATAAACCCTCTGTCGTAATCCCAGCCATTGGTTGCCACACCCCAATCCAACGGTTCCCGCCACTCATAACTTGCCCATTGGTTTTCCCACTGTCCAATCATTTGTCGCGCGATCGGATGACATTCGCTCCTCCTGCTATCGCAAACTACCTGCACATTAACTCGCGATCACGGCAGTTTTCCTCCTGTCACATCTGCCACGTGTCACGCAATCACTGTGATTGTTGGCCGTTGTACCTTTACCGCTCACCCACCAAAAGCGGTGCAGGGAATACCGCTTATCACCCATTTGCCCGTCCCCTCACGTTATCGCCCATGTAGCTTATTCCCCAGGTGGTCGTCGAATATGTCCATTGGAGATCTGACGGCTCACGTTCATCCATTCCCATTTCCGCCCGATACCTCCTGTAAACCGATCTCCTGTGTCCATCTGCGAGATCCGACAACTCATAATCACTCTGCCCTGCTTCCTCCCAATGCCTCCCGCTGAGAGATCCCCGCCGTTCATTTGTTTAATCCAACGACCGATTTTCTTCCTCTGCCTGTCCCGACTATCCACGTCCATAACCATTTTGTGCTAAGGTGGCCAACTACCTGTACCTGGCGCAGTTACTCCTCAACAACTGCATTCAACAAAGTATGGCCGAGAAGAAAAGGGTGTGCCTCGAGCAGTTACAAGCATTTATCAATCATGGAATGTCTCCTATACTACACTCCACCTGTTCGAGAAGGACAGCAGAGTAGCTGAAAAGATCAATTTTTTTCTTTAAAGCATGCAGACTATAGCAGATACTCTTTCAGAGAGTTAAGGTGGTTGGTGGTCTATTATGACCCCTCCACGCATAGCACAGCAGCATATCTTTGTAAACAAACTCTATATGTACCAAGAAAACAGATGTAGTCAGGGTGGATAGTTGTAGTTTTGATGTAAGGTTCAACTTCTAGAGACTATGACTACTTTGATACTTGCAGCGTCTGGTCTTCATTTTCAGCTAATACAAGCTTCTTTTGTTGTTAATTGCTCACTTTCCATTTCTACTCTGTTCTAGGCTGTGCCTGTTATGCATTTTTCATGTGCTCTTGATGTTTAGCATTAGAGGGGCTGTTACCCCACCTCTATGTTAGAATCTAGTATGTATCATTGAATGTGTTATGCAAGTTTATGTTTACTTAGTGCCAGAGAGATGTCATCCTGTCTGTGCATTAAGAAATAGATTTGCAGACCGCTTTACTGGTTGCAGCCGGCCATCACAAGGTCTTGTGCATCTGCTGGTGTGGTCAGTATTCTCCATGTTCATCTAATCCTCAAACTGTGAGTAATTGGTGGTCTAAAGCCTTGTAGTCTGGGGGTGTTCACCCATGTCTGGGGTTAAGCATAGTAGAAGTGGTTATCTGGCTTGAACAAGCATCATTCCTTCCATTCATCCACCCATTTCCAACATTTTTGTTGAGTTTGTAATGTTCCCGAGCATCTCCGAGATACAACCTAGGAGAGTTTCTTAGGGTGATAACATTAATTGGCGCCATTGCTGGGGAGAGGAGATTGAAGCTCAGCTTCCATGGGAGATGAAACAGTTCCAGATTTTGATGATAGACAAAGTCTGGGCACATTTCTGGTTGTAATCATCTATCTGGTGGCTCCACTGGAGGAAGACCATCCTTTGGAAACTCCACATCACAGTCCTGGCTCAGTTTGTGAGACATGCTCGAAGAAATCCTCAGAAATCACTAGCTGAACCAATGCCTGACCCTGAGAAGATCATTAAGCAGAAGAAAACATTGCAGAAAGGAGCATCAGGATTAGGTAAGCCCAAAAAATCCCATGTATCTCTGCTAGTGAAGAAGTCACCTTCAGAGATGCATAAAGCTCCTGTTCATTCATTTCCCTTTCGGATTTCAGCCCAAAGAAAGCATCCCATGCTGTCCATCATGTTCCTCTATCTCTGCTATCCATTTCATTGATCCATACCACTCAGTCTACCAGTATCAGCAAGCCCTCACAAAGATAGAAAGAATCGTTGATGCTAGGTACGGACCTCTGGTCTTGCCTGTCCCTTTAAATGCCATGCCCGCAGGAGATTATCAGGAATATATGCCTAAGTTTACTAGTACAGAAGGAGTAACATCTGAAGAGCACCTTGAGTCTTTTTATAGTTATGTTGATAACCTGGATATCAATGAAGCTGATGTGTGGATGAGGGTTTTTGTCCACAGCCTAGATGGGGAAGCTAGAAAATGGTTCAGAGAATTACCCCCTAGGTCTATTGCAGACATTGAGGCTTTAGATGATGTGTTTCTAAAGCATTGGGGGGATAAGAAAGATCTGCTCTACTATCATACCGAATTTGGAAACTTGCAGAGGGAGAATGGTGAGCTGTTGTCTGATTTCAACAAGAGATTCAACCATATGTACAACAGAATACCATATGAAGTGAAACCCTCCCCTACTTCTGCTATGATCACTTATGCTAATGCCTTCGATTCTCAATTATGCCTGCTATTAAGAGAAAGAAGATGTGCTTCTTTGGCTGATATGCAAGATGCAGCCTTTGAAGTAGAATCAAACATTATGGCTGCAGAAAGACTCGAAGGTGATGCTGAAAGGAGAATACAGGGAGGAGAGCTCTCATCATCCTCAGATCTTAAGATCGATAAATTAGCCAGGATGATAGAGTTATTGGCCTCTGAAGTTTCCAGATTGGAGGCTGAGCAGTATTCTCAAGGAGCAGGAGCTCCTTGTTCCTTTACTCTTCCGAAGCCAAATCTATATCGAGGAGCAAAGGAGCAGCTGCAGATTTTGCAGAGAAGCAAGGATGCAAACGAAAATCAAAGGGTGAAGACCCTTTCTCAGGATATAGTCATGGAAGAAGAGTTGTTCAAAGAGGAGGATGAGGTCCATGGTTTGGAAGATAAGGGCAGTGCCCCTTTCTTAACCCAAGCTGCCTATGAAAATTCATTATCCAGAGGCACTGCTCATGAGTTTGTTGTACCTACAGAACAACAAGCTTATCAGCAAAAGCAACCAATAGCAGACCCCACCATCCTTGAAGAGTCTGAGCCTAAAGCCAGCTTAGCTTCCAATGACTATGTAGATCCGCGAATCGACCAGCCTGCTGTTATCCCCAGCCCAGTGATCAAAAAGGAAGAAGAAAGCTCCTCATCATCTTGTGCTTCTTCGTTTGTTCCAAAGACAAGCCCTCATGATTGCCCATTAGGCACTGGAGCAAGCCATAATTCAATGCCCAAGGCTGATACTGATCATCTCAGTCTTGATATTCGGATGCCTGCCCAGGTGGTTTCCACACAGCTTGAAAGGGAAGTTTGCCAGATGACAGAGAAAGAAGGTTTACAGTTGTGGGACTCCTCCTTGGACGAGAACTGTTCTAAAAAAGATGCGGGAGCAGGTGATGTCTGTGTGTCCCCCACACAAGAATACATTGGTTTCCCATTTATATTAATTGTGTAGGCCACAAATGACAAAGACAAGTACACAACAACCGTGGTTATTTAGCAAGTGTACAGAAGCTCCCATGAAGAACATCCAAGGAGGAGAGCATACAGAGAGGGGATGAAATATAGATCATCTCTACCTGACAAGGCCAAATGTCCTAAATTGTTCGAGGTAGATGATCAAATAAACCTAATTTTGCAGATCTATGATGAACCGACCGAGAGGAGAAGAAATAGTTTTGATGAACCAGCAGATGGCCAGCTTTTGAAGATTTATGTTGTTTAAGGTTCTCAGGCCTTAATGATTGTAAGCATTTTCTTTTACAGGTTTTAGCATAGACTTAATTAGACTCCATGCCCAATGGAATACTAGGCAATGTTTTAAGCTTGTTTCGTATGAAGGCATTGGTCTGCAGTTCTTGAGACCTCACAGGGAGGATCTCATTCCTAGAAGGAGCCAGTGTTAGGTCTGCTATAACATTCATCCTCAAAGGCTGAAGGCAAGATAGGTCCACGGTCGTGCTCAGAGAAAGATTTATGGTGGCTACCTCTCCCCACTCTTCTATCTCCCTTGCCCTCCTCTGATCTTCATTTCTCATGCTTCTTGGTTTAAAAACCATAGTAAAGTGCCCTCGCTCTTAAGCCCCAAGCACTAAAGTTAAAGCCACATATAACCTGTGCTCATATGCTCGCGCGCCTTCATAAACCCTCCGCCATAATCCCAGCTGTTGGTTGCCACACCCCAATCTGATGGTTCCCGCCACTCATAACTTGCCCGTTGGTTTTCCCGCCGTCCGATCATCTGCCGCGCGATCGGACGACATTCACTCCTCCCGCTATCGCAAACTGCCCGCGCGTTAACTCGCAATCACGGCGGTTTTCCTCCCGTCACATCCGCCATGTGTCGTGCAATGACTGTGATCGCTGGCCATTGTACCTTTACCGCTCACCCACCAAAAGCGGTGCGGGGAATACCGCTTATCACCCATTTGCCCATCCCCGCGCATTATCGCCCGTGTAGCTTATTCCCCCGATGGCCGTCGGATATGTACATTGGAGATCTGACGGATCACATTCATCCATTCCTGTTTCCGCCCGATACCTCCTGTAAACCGATCTCCGCCATCCATCTGTGAGATCCGACAGCTCATAATCACTCTGCCCCGCTTCCTCCCGATGCCTCCCGCTGAGAGATCCCCGCCGTTCATTCGTTTAATCCAACGGCCGATTTTCTTCCTCTGCCTGTCCCGACTATCCACGTCCATAACCATTCTGTGCTCCCGAAGGACGAAGGTGGCCAGCTACCTGTACCCGGCATAGTTACTCCTCAACAACTGCATTCAACAAAGTATGGCTGAGAAGAAAAGGACGTGCCTCGAGCAGTTACAAGCATTTATCAGTCATGGAATGTCTCCTATACTACACTCCACCTATTCGAGAAGGACAACAGAGTAGCTGAAAAGATCAATTTTGTTCATTAAAGCATGCAGACTGTAGTAGATACTCTTTCAGAGAGTTAAGGTGGTTGGTGGTCTATTATGACCCCTCCACGCATAGCACAACAGCATATCTTTGTAAACAAACTCTATATGTACCGAGAAAATAGATGTAGTCAGGGTGGATGGTTGTAGTTTTGATGTAAGGTTCAACTTCTGGAGACTGTGACTTCTTTGATACTTGCAGCGTCAGGTCTTCATTTTCAGCTAATACAAGTTTATTTTGTTGTTAATTGCTCACTTTACATTTCTACTCTGTTCTAGGTTGTGCCTGTTATGCATTTTTCATGTGCTCTTGATGTTTAGCATTAAAGGGGCTGTCATCCCACCTCTGTTTTAGAATCTAGTATGTATCATTGAATGTGTTATGCAGGTTTTTGTTTAATTAGTGCCAGAGAGCTGTCATACTGTCTATGCATTAGGAAATAGATTTGCAGACCTCTTTACCGGTTGCAGCCGACCATCACATGGTCTTGTGCATCTGCTGGTGTGGTCAGTATTCTCCATGTTCACCTAATCCTCAAACTGTGAGTAATTGGTGGTCTAAAGCCTTGTAGTCTGGGGGTGTTCACCCATGTCTGGGGTTAAGCATAGTAGAAGTGGCTATCTGGCTTGAACAAGCATCATTCCTTCCATTCATCCACCCATTTCCAACATTTTTGTTAAGTTTGTAATATTCCCGAGCATCTCCAAGATACAACCTAGGAGAGTTTCTTGAGGTGATAACAGAAACATCTGCGAAAACAAAAGAATTTCCAAGAATACCAAAAATAACTAAAATCCAAGAAAAAAAAATTAAAGAATAACCCTTTTCTCAACCATCCCTCTGCTAGTTTTTTTGTTTTGTTTGTTTGTTTGTTTGTTTTGTATTGTTTTGTTTTGTTTTTTTGTTGAAAAAGATCACTATCTAAACACATTCGGAAACCCTATGAAAAACATCACTATCTAAACACATTTGGCAACCCTTATCTATTGCAGATTCTTTAAATCAGCTTGCGTGGCTGCTTGAGCCCACTTTTTCATTTTCGTTTACATAGATGGACGTTGTCTTTGATTACTGAGTCGGACAACTATTGTAGCCGGAAATATAGCCTGTCCTTTTTATCCTGGTCATTGTGTCACGTCTTGTGTCAGTGAATCGTACTCGCGCCGTCTAACGAAAAGCTCAAGGCAGGGGTTAAATTTGACGGGTGACCCTACCCGTCAAGGAATTTTTTTATGACGTTTTTATTTTTAAACTGCCCATCATATGAATTTTAAAATTTATTTGTACAAGTTTCATCTAATTTCAAATTGTACTCATAATTGTTCAAATTTTCCATTCTTTGTTGTACCATTAGGCTCAAGTCTCATTGCTACACTTTGTTTTGAGACTTGCTGATCAAATTTTTCTGCAAATTTTTCAGATTTTTCAAATGTTCTGAGTTTTTTTTGTTTAAAATGGAAATAGTGATAAAATAGATGGGAAATATATATAGAAACAACAAAAAATAATATTATGAAGTGAAAAATATATATTCACAATTACTTTCACATGAAAATAATGAATGTTAATATTGTTGCAACAAATTTGACAAAAATAATTCACTCACACATACCATGCTTTCCATTTGAGTCACTACCATGTTAATCCCATTAAAAGAACAATAGTTGTGAAATAATTTTCAAACCAAAAACATAGACGAGGTTCGAACAAAAGACCTACGATTAAGCCGGGTTTCGTTTCAAATTGGGAAATCTCCAAACATTTGCATGTTAAAAGGCAGACATAAACTATAAAATTGAACCATTAATGAGATGCAGTAATCAGAAATACATACCAAACAAGCATACACAAACAATAAAAAATAAATTGAACGATTGATGAGTTGTTATGTTTGATAAAACAAAAATTAAAAGAGAGAGAATTGTGCGTTCCATAAAACCCTAATTAGATTCGTCAAATTTAAACAGAATAATTTTAGTTTTTCCCTCCTATTTCCGTAGTCGTCAATTTAGTTTTTCTCTGCTATTCCTGCCATCATTTATTAAGGTTCGATAAATTAGTTAGCAGTGTTCCTATAAAAGATTTTTTGAATGTAATGAAATTAAAAAATAAACATAACAAACTATATTATATTTGACAAAACATAGTATATTTAGATATGATTTACAAACCACCATCTGGACGATGCACATAATGAGTTTAATGCCGCTCAATTCCTAAAAATAACTGAAATAATAATTTCAGCAAGCAGAGGAGGAATAGCCGAGGCCCGGATGGACAACAGTAGAACTCTCTAGAAACCATCCATTAAGCAAACGACATACCTGTAGAAAGTTCCCGAAGCATAATTTCTTGATTCCTCTTTGGTGTCTGTACATCCATGAAATGAAAGAAGTTCAGCCCTCCCACAGCAAATTGTGTAGCCGATTCATCAATCCCTCTTCACGCGGACAAATTCATTCCTTCGCCGTATAGCTGATTATGGTTTGGGAATCACCAGTATGTAGAAAGCGGAACCCAAGAAGGTGAACCTCACGAACTAGACTGTAGTGCAGGGACAAACACTTCATTGTGGAATTTAGAATACAACGGCTCTCACCGGAGTTAAGTTGCCTATTGTATTAACAAAAGATGTACAATTTATATACTAAAAGCACATGAAAACTAGAAACTAATTGTTGATGAATTTCATAGACACTGCAATAATTTTTTTTTACTGTTCGAAGGTTGTGTATACCTCAGGTTAAACACATACCCAATAGAAACCTGACCAGTGACGCCCCACTGTTACGTAGAAAATCGAACTGAAGGCGTTGAACCGCACGAACATTGTAATTGGCGTGAGAAGATGCTACCGGTGTCTAGAAAGCCAACGCCAAGTCACTGCTATGCAGAAAGCCGAACCCAAGACACTCAACCTGGCCGACAACACAACACAAACAAAATTGCAAAAAACGGCCTGAAATCAAGACACATGAAGGATCATTGTAGTGGAGGCCCGAGGGACGAGGGCTCAATAAACACAAAGGAAATTGAATGCGGAAGTCTGGCGAACACCAAGGCAATTGAACGAGAAAGATAGCGAATCATTAGCGATTAGAAATTTATCTGGTAACTGTCCTTTCTCTCTAAATGCTCAAGTACTAAACCCGAAGGCAATTGAATGCGAATTGAATGCAAAAGTCTCGCGAACAGCAAGGCAATTGAATGCGAAAATCCGCAGATCTGATAGCCATCCGAAATTTATCTGGTCACTGTCCTTTGTCCCTAAATGCTAAACTTGCAAGTTGCCGGAGATTATACGGTATAAAAAATATATAACGTAAGGTTATATATATATATATATATATATATATATATATATATATAATATTTTAAAACTTTTAATTTTTAAACACGCTCGTCATATTGACGTTTTTAAAAATTGATAGCAAGTTACACATGACGTGGAGATTTGAAACTAAAATGTATTTTACGAGTAAAAAAGCTAAATACGGGTATACAGGCATCAAATTTAACCCCTGACTCGAGGCATGTAATGTCGTTTCACCCACCCAACACATATTTTGTAATCCGTTCTTTATGTTTATTCCAATTATTTTATTTTCTATTTTCTATTGTTTTTATTTATTTGAATTTTTGAAAATTCTTACATGGTTATAAATTAATTTTAATAAAATTATATTTTGTGAACTAAATATGTAATTTAATTTAGATTGTAACACAAGAAAATAGGTAAATAATTAATGTTTAATGTTTAATTAATTGGTTGAATAATATTAATTATTTAAATATGGGTTGAACAATATATTTTTTAACTATTCAAATTTCTTGTTTGTTATTTTTTAACTATTCAAATGTCTTGTTTGCCTGCGTTGTTTTAAATTTTAAGAAATTGAAATTTCTATAGCAATATAATGGAAAGAGGGAAGCTTATATTATAGGATATTTTGGAACTATACCCATTATATATCTCAAAGAATTTTTTTCACAACTTAATTGGCATGATCATAATTTTATTGTGATGTAAATTTTATAAAAAAAATTAAATATAACTCAACCAAATTTTAAGTGAATTCAAAATTTAAATTCACAAAATGGCATAACCTATTAGCATATTGTTTTTGTCCATACACATACACATATAAGGTATTTTTTATAGTTTAAAAAATATATATATTTTTCTTTTTCTTATATTTTTGACTTAATTTTTTATTGATTTATTGAAATGTTTATTATAAATATCAAAATTTTTTTATTGATTTATTAAAATGTTTATTATAAATAAATTACTATATTTTCAGTGGAAACATACAAACTAAAAAATATGAAAATATATATATATATATATATATATATATATATTTGTTTTAATATAAATGTACTTATATAACCATTTTTTGATATAAAAAATAATTATTCATCAAATAATTTTTTAAATTTAAATATAAATTTAAATTTAAATTTTAAAATATAATTAAATTGTTTTTTATAAAAATGTTTAGATCTCAACTTTAGCGGGAAATGATTATCCAACACATTAAAAGTATCGTATAAACAATTATTTTAAAAATATAATTAAATTGTCTTTTATAAAAATGTTTAGATCTCAACTTTAGTTAGAAATGATTATCCAACACGTTAAAAGTATCGTATGAACAATTATTTTAAAAATATAATTAAATTGTTTTTATAAAAATGTTTAGATCTCAACTTTAGTTAGAAATGATATTCTAACACATTAAAAGTATCTTATGAACAACTATTTTAAAAATGATGGTGAGAAAGCGTCCTCACTAAAATAACTATTCATATTTATAATTTATATTTTTCAAATAATTTATTTATTAATAAAAAATAAATTATATTATATTGTTGATTATTTATATTCATATATTACCAGTTTGAAAATAAAGTTATTTATTATATATTTCATTAAATTAACTATTCATATTTATAATTTATACTTTTCAAATAATTTATTTATTAATAAAAAATAAATTATATTATATTGTTGATTATTTATATTCATAGATTACCAGTTTGAAAATAAAGTTATTTATTATATATTTCATTAAATTAACCATTTATATTTATAATTTATACTTTTCAAATAATTTATTTATTAATAAAAAAAAAATTACATTATATTGTTGATTATTTATATTCATATATTACCATATGATTATTTATATTCATATATTACCAGTTTGAAAATAGAGCTATTTATTATATATTTCATTAATTTTATGTATTTTTTTCTTAATATTTTTCTAATATATAATAATTTTATTAATGTTTTGATTTAATTGTGTATATATCAAATAATTTTAATTATTTAATGTATTGTTATATCATTATTTAATATCAAGGTATTAGGATTTAGAGTTTTGATAGCTTATTAAACAATTTTGAATAGTTATCCACGATATTTCTTGTTGTGTAAGCCTTGTTTTTAATGTATATTGATTAGCATTTGTTCCTAATTCAAAAAGTTATAATAAATTTAGCATGGTCAATAAGGAAGAATATTTGATCTTCTTCTTTGAGTCTTCAAATGCTTATTGTTGTGGCTTCCTTTAATGAAATCTCTTTCCTTTGGTGGTTGAGTTGTGCTACTATTGAGAAGTTTATAATAGACTTTCACAAATATTGTGCTATACCCATGAAACTCATGACCTCTATCACACTAGTGAGAATAGGCCATTGGGTGATTGGTTACAATATTTTCTAGATCTACCCTTAGCACTCCTCCATCAATCATGTGTCCAAGATATATTGACAATGTCTTCCCAAATATACATTTCTACAAATTAGAAATCAACTAATTCTTCCTTAAGGTATTTAGTACTTGTGTCAAACGTGAGAAGTGATTTTTCCATGTATCATTGAAAACTAGTATGTTAATTGGATATACTATTACAAATAAGTTAATGAAAGGGTGTACCACATTATTCATTAATCTCATGAAAATTGCAAGTGTATCAGATAAACCCAAAGGAATTACTAACCACTCGCACAAACCTTGTCTTGAACATTGTCTTCCACATGTCTTCAACTTTGATTCTCACTTAATGGTAACCTTATTTAAGGACCACCGCACAAAAGAATCTAATGTATTGTAGCATATCGAAGAGGTTATCAATCCTTAGTAGAGGAAATCAATTTTTTACGGAAATTTTGTTCAAGGCATGGTAGTTAATGAACATTATCAAACTTTCATCCTTCTTTGTCACCACGATGATGGTTGTACCACATGGTGATGTACTGGGCTAATGACTTTGTACTCCAACCATTGTTGTAACTACTTCTTTGACTTCCTTTACTTCAATGGTGGACTTCTTATACAATCAAAATGTTAGGAAGTGGCGAATTTAACAACAATTGAATCATGTGTGCAACCCCTCCTTTGGGTGGCAATCCCTAAGGTTCTTAAACACTTCCTTGTAGGTTACACCCAATTGTTATAATTTTCTAATTCTACTTGCCATTACCTCCTTCCAAAAATGCTTTCATCTCTAACTTGCATCCTTTTCTTAAACTTGCACAGATCCTTATTTATTTATATGAAATTGTGCTTTTTTTAAATAACATATTTTATTTTTTTAATTATAAGAGAATTCCATCCCTATCTATCTATCTATCTATATATATATATATATATAATTTACAAAATATAATTATAATTATAATTTATTTTCTAAATATACATAAAATGAGATAAAATAATTTATAAATATTTAAATATAATTTAATGTTAAAAATGTTAAATAATTTTTATTTGGTTTGATTTTATTTTATTTTTTTTTTTAATTATTACTATATAGGATATAGTTTATTATGCACTTTTGAATTTTCGAAAAGAATATGTTTTGTTATTAGAATTAAAAATTTCATAATCATATGAAGTTTTAATTCTTCATGTGGGAGCATTATTTAGGACCATTTTTTTTTGTAAGCAAACAAACTTTGATTATATTTTCAAAATTTTACATAGAATATATGCATGGATAAACATGAGTAGACTAAGTCTCAAATGTGTTTTCTTTGTGTGCAAAAAAATTTCTGACGTAAATCATGTTTAGGAAGAACCATCTTCCCTTAAGTGGAAAACCAGATGGTCTCCCTGGGAGGCCAGAGACCAATGTTTGACATAATAGGACTAAAGCAAAAATAGATGTACAACAACAAAAAAAGTTGACTGAAGCAATAAAATACCACAAGAAAAACAATAAAGTAGAGATTGAGAGAGCCTTTCTTGGAGATGGTTAACGAGCCTAGTCACAATGAGAGAGATACTAAAAGGGAGCATCATAGCCTTCAAGTAACCAAGGAGGTAATTCCCCTTCAATAAACACACCACCTATGCTAGTGTTGGCCTCCTACTGAGAAGTATAACCCTTCAGATGGACAACATCTGCAATCTTGTTGGCAGAAGTGAATTCCTTCTCCCCATGGCTAGAAGAGTCAGGATTCTCTAGTTGCTAGTACTTCTTTTGGGGCCCTAGATGTTTAGGGTTGGGAGGCTTGGTACCTTAATGAATTGAGTCTGCATTGTCCAAGTTAGCAATCAAGTTACATGAAGGCGACAATGAGGGAGGAGGAGGGAATTGAATTCCCATAGTACCTTACGGGGCCATCAAAGTCAACCAAGTCTGGACTAGATAGAGATCTATGTCCACAATTCTATTTTCCACAACACGTAGGACTTCCTCTTAATCTTAGATGATGACCAAACAAGTTCTTTACGATTTAGTGACCATTATTAGTGTTTTTGAGCTCCTGCACTTCCATTGTTCTGACTAAGTGTTTGATGTGTAGTGGAAAATCCTCATCAAATTATTCCATGCCTTGTATGTGCTAGGGAGGAGGGGTTGATGACCTCTTCAACACCCTCTTCTTCTGGAATTCCCTTGTTCATGGACCACAATTTTGAGGAAGGAAAATTATTTTCCTTTAGCGTCGAGCTACCTCATCATCATTGCTCTGCAAATGCAATGGAGGCCAACCACTTGCAAATCCATTTGAATGTGAGAATGAATGTCCCTTGGTGGAATAGTTCCTTAGTTCATATCTCGAGTAGGGTATGAGTGCCCTGTCCTCATATGTTCACCACCTTCCCCTCTGCATTGAATGTTATCTGCAGGGCTGACAGCGGAGAGTCTCCACCCATCCTTATGCATTAATGTTCTAGATCACACTAGCATGACAAGCACGATGGGAACCAAAGCTCGGGGGGACAACCATATTTGGGGTACTGAAGTTATACAACATAGTTTCATATTTCTAATAAATGAAACTTTTGACAATGAGCATACTAATCTTAAAAATTGACATCAAAATCTCATTAATATCCCAATTAGTTCCTTGATATGTTCCTGACTATATAGGAACTATTTCAAGGCATATTAGACCCACTTTTGACCTCAAGCTTGTTCTTGGGCTAGAGGGGGCTTCCTCAACTATTGATAATAAATAAATTCTTATTATTAATAAGAAGTGGTCTAGTCTTTAAGCTCATAACATCATATTCAAAATAGAATGAGATGATAAATAGGGTTAAGAATAAATGACAGTAGGCACAAATAAAACATTGTAAACCTTTTAGATCAAAATCTTATCCATTAGACATAAAATCTCAAAGTGCAGAGCACAATAACTAAAAGTGAAAGATGGAATAAGCTTAAAGAAAATAATAAACCTCAGGTGTGGTAGTGAGTAATGAAGTTATAAGAAACCTAAGATGAATAAAAATGAACTGTTGGGTATTAAAACTAATCCAACTGATAAACATTTGTTTGATGATTTTAATGATCATCTTAAATGCATATATACAATGGCATGGAAAATAATGAAAACAAATCTAAATTCTTAATCCATGTTTTGTTTATTGTATAAACATTTCATACAAACCATAAATATAAATAAATATGAAAATCAAATTGTCTTTGTAAATGTTGAATATATGAGGAACCCAGCCTGAAAGATGTGATAATTACATTCATAATAGAAAAGAATAGAGATGAAAAGTGAGAATCTTAAACCCAAAAACTAACATAGGAACAAGGCTCTACTATCCTTGAGACATGAATCCAATAAACAATTCATTTAGATCTAAGAAGTTTACAATTAACCTTAAGAGTTGAATTATAGAGAAAACTCCCCTCTCTCATTGCTTCCAAAATTATATCTCCCTTGTTTTTTAATAAAAGTTATTATAGATTAAGCCCTTAATTTTAAAAATTCATTTTAAATAATAACAATAATTTTTATTTTTTGGTTTTTTAACTTGGATCTAAGGGTAGGTTTTAACCAAGATATAATCTTTAATAAATAGGATAAATTGGTTTAGGGGGCAAGGGAGATATCAATGAATAAGCCAAACTTGTGTGAACTCAAGAATTTTGGTGGAGTCATTTTATGTTACATTATTGACTCCAACTGGGTTATTGGCTCCAACTAGGGATAGTATCACTTTGTGAGGCACAAAGAACATGTAAACCACATTCCTTCGCCTTTTGTCTATAAATTTGTCCTTGTACCTACTCATTTATGATCAATTGAAATCATTTCTCTGTTTCTCTCTATCAACTTATTCAACATTGAAACAATTGTATGTGCAAATTAAAAATAAAAAGTAGTTAACAAATTGAAAAACAAATGCTCATTTGGAAATATTATTTATGCACAACCAACTCCTCCTCATTAGGGGACTTTTGAGGTCTAAAATGGGCCTCCTAAGGAAATTATAAAATAATAATGGAAATAATAATATAAGACTAGATTACATCATCAAATTTTAGAGGGAAAAATGAAAAAACTACTTTTTTCAACTCGTATTTTCAACTTACCTCCCTATGGGTTTAAACAAATTTCGAGTGGGAACACTCATTGGGTGCATAATTGGATTCCTCATCCAAGGAGTACCCATGTTGCATACTTTCGATGGAACCTGCTACTCAAAAAATGAGAAATACATGAAAAATGTCATTGCAATAACATTTTTCATGTATTTCTAATTTTTTGTGTAGCAGGGTCCATCGAAAGTATGCAACATGGGTACTCCTTGGATGAGGAATTAAATTTTGCATCCAACGAGTACTTCTGCTCGAAATTTGAGTAAAACCTTAGGGAGATAAGTTGAAAAAGTAGGTTTAGTATTTTATTATTTTATTATTTTTTTACTTTTTCACCCCAAAAATGGTGAATCATCCCCCATGGTTGACATCATCATGTTGAATCCTATTGGCTATAAAGTTTATTTTGGTTGTACATTTTCTTAGGAGGCCCACTTTAGACCTCAAAAGTTCTCTAATGTATACTAATCTGGTCAATATTTTTGGTCAAATAAAAGTCAATTTTCAGTGTAATTATGAAAATATTTGATTGAGTGAGTGAACCTTACTTTCATTCTTTTTCAAGAATAGGATAGAAAACACTAAATTGTGTAATAAATATATCGTAGACATTGATTGCAGCAATAATCATTGTAGGACTTCCTCCATTAATGGTAGAATGGCAGAATTCGAGCCATAATATCATGAGAAAATCCCATAATCTAGAAACTCTCTTGATGCGCCATTTTCACCATCTTTGTGGCATTTCCAAGAAATAGCTTATACGAAGGGCCTCCTATGGCTTGTGATTCAAAATGCTTCTGTATTTTCAGAAGCTTCCACCACACAAATCTTATAGCTTTTATGATTATTGTAACAACAAGTACAATTGAAGCCACAAAAGTAGAAATCTACGAATTTCGTTGTATTTTATTCAAATCACCAGGAATAAATCTGCATTATACTCTCTCTTCAAAATGTAGCAACCACCCGAAATTTATTTGTATGAAATGTACTTCAAATATCTTAGCAAGCCACCACACCTTGACCTCGACTAGTCTGAAGCCAGGGCTCCGAGATTTATTGACTGTGTTTGCGTGAGGATGTAAGACCCCTACCCCTACTAGTTGGAGGTTGGGCCTCGAGTTTTTTTGACATCGTTAGGAGGGAATTAACCCCAACTCCTGACTCATTACATAAAATCAATGGTGGATCAATTAATTAGCCTAAACTTTAAAACAAACCATTGAGATGTTATGAGCAAACAATTATTACGTAAATTATATTGAATTAAAATAAATTTATTGATGTAGTGAGTACCTGCATTGTGCGAATGCCAACAATTTCAACAATGGGTCCACTCTTGAGATCAATGTTTTGTCTGAAATTTTGGTTTCGACGAAGGGATTCTACTTTGAAAACTGGCCACTGCAAAAACGTCTATGTAAGGTTTTGCGGACTACCTTTTCCCTGAACTATTCATGCATGAGTAGAACGAGGTAGGGTGCCCCTTTAAGGACAGAACCCAAAGAGTCAAAGGAGGTCTGTGGACTGCCTGTTTGTTAGTGTAATACTGATTCTTCCTTCGTTTCATCCCTTCCTTATTTAGCTAGCTCAGTTTAGGTTTTCTCCTACCTTTTCTTGGCCTTCGCTCATCAACAAGGGGAGACTTGTCGTCTTTACATGAAGCCCCTGCATCTGAGTGCTTTGATTCAGCCATACAATGTCGAAATGACACAATACTATGAGTAGTCCCAAAAAATTCCATTTTGGATTGTTGTGGTTGATGTTGATTTTCTTTGATTTTATTCTCCTCTTTGCTCCACTTAAAATTATTATGATGAACATGCTAACTACCAATATCATTATTAGGAATCACAACACCATTAGCTTTCTTTTGTTGATGATAATCATGACGACTGTTATATACATCCCCCTCCTTTACTGCTACAAACTTGGTTCAAAGTTATAGATTGAAACCCCTTTTTATTGCTCCCATAAAATATTTTATCGCCATTCAGATAATACTCGTGCTAGTGTTCATTAGGTGCTTTCAAAACTGGATGGAGAAATCGACTCTCCATTTTTTATGAGAGAAATTTATCATCAACTAGAGTTATTGGATTGAAATAATTACCTACAAGATCTGCAAATCATGTGTTATAGTGCATAATTGTATTGAATCCTCGATTTGAACATTAGAAATCAAGGCATTCCTTGCATTTGTAGGTCAGGAACCATTTCGTTGTATTCTATTCAAATCAACAAGAGTAAATCTACATTATACTCTCTCTCTTCAACATGTAGCAACCACCCAAAATTTATTTGTATGAAATGTACTTCAAATATCCTAGTAGGCCACCGGACCCTGACCTCGACTAGTCTAAAGTCGAGACTCTAGGCTTTGTTGACTATGTTTGCGTGAGGATGTAAGACCCCGACCCCGACTAGTTGGAGGTCGGGCCCCGAGTTCTTTTGACAACGTTAGGAGGGAATTAACCTCAACTCCCGACTCATTACATAAAATCAATATTGGATCAATTAATTAGCCTAAACTTTAAAACAAACCATTGAGATGTTTTGAGCAAACAATTCTTAGGTAAAATGTATTGAATTAAAAGAAATTTATTTATGCAGTGAGTACTTGTGTTGCGCTTATCCCTGCAATTTCAACAATGGATCCATTGTTCCCCTGAAATAGATACGCTCTCTGTTCCCTGTATGAGCAAGAACCAGTGTGAAAAAGGCCTGACAAGATGTATTGAACTACTGCGAATACAATGACAATATCAAAAATTTCAGGTGGGTAAAAACGAAACGAATTGCTTAGTATTTTTCCCTTTTCAAGTCACATCAGGCTTTGTAAATGCAACATTAACTAAGCACAATACACAATGAATAAAACAACTCGTTGCTATATGGTGATGGCGTCCACCCTCGAAACCTTTACCCAAAAATATGGCGATGGGGTGATGTCACCAAAAAAATTATAATAAAAATATAATATTAACTATATAAATTACAAGATTTTCAGTAATACATGTTAACCAATACAACTCCAATAATCATAAATATCACTAAGCAAGAAATAACCAATAAAACATAAATTTTAAAAATTTAACCAAGAGATAAAAAATATATATATATTAAAAATAATTTTAATAATTACATAAATATATTTTTAATTCATATGTGTTTATTTTAAAGAAGATAATTTGCCATAAAATTCCTAAATACTAAATAGTTCACATTTTCAAATCGTACCAAATCGCTAAAGAATCCCACGACGTATTTTACTATTGCGTCACCTGAATATTTATACCGCCTTTATATGAAGTTCTAGACAAAAGTTTTACAGATACAGATATTGGTGAACGCCTTAAATATTCGCGTGGCAGCGGAGAACTCCCATATTTTTATTTTTTATTTTTTTCATATTTAAATCACAATAGTTGTGGGATTTTTTTAACAAAAGGGTGTGTTTATTTGTTTCTTTTGTTTTTCTTTGGTTTTTTTATGACCATAGCGGTGGGGAACTTAGGGTATGCATGAAACTGTTGTGGGATATGAAAACATTAAAGGTTATCATACATAAAAGAGAATGCATTTATTAGTTTTTATTTGTTTAATTAATAATTAATGTATTTATTTGATATAGAGTTAGTCTGTTCAACAATTATTATAATTATTAAACGTACAAGATATTTTATTAATATAAATTTGGGCGGCACAGGATTTAATAATATTTTGTATAATATATTTATATACTTCATGAAATAAATTACTCAAAATATTATATTTATCAAACTTAATTATCAATGAAATTTTTTATTTTAAAAGTCGGTGAAGAGTGTAATTTTTTTTAATGTGATTTTATTAGTGTTATATCGTAATATTCTTTTGAATTTAAAATTTATACGGTGAGAAGGGATTTTTATTTTTTTAGTTTTAATTATGTTTAAAAGATATTTTAATTAAAGATTATTATTATTATATTGTAAATATTTTGAAGTCAAAATTATATATAGTGAAGTGAAGATATATTTTTATTTTTCTATTATTATTATTATTTGTTTGTTAGGTAATGTGAGTTATGATTTAGGGGTATTCAAGTGGTCAAAATCAGTCAAGATTATATTGGGTCACACCAATCTTTAGTATGGGGAGTTTGAGTAATCATGATCCAGGGGTATTCAAGTCATCAAAATCACCCAAAATTATATTAGACCTCTTGGGCCACACCTACCCTTAACATGTTTAGATTTTTACCCGCAAGTTTTGAACTAATTATCATTACGTTACTACTACATTACTCAGTAACAGAATGTGAATATTTATACCAATGTAAAATTAGAGACAAAACTTTTACATATTAATTTTTTTTAATGTAATTTTCACATATTAGGAAAAGTTACCAAGGGGAAACCTTTTTAAAGTATATAAAATTCAGTAGAAAGGGTTTGAGTAGGTTAGACTATAGTTATTTTTTAGACTATAGTTACAAGTAACGATGAGAACCCACCGTCAATAAAAACAAAATATATACAATTTTGGGATCCAGAAAAGTTCAAAGTATTGCAGAAATAGCATAAAACTCTAAACCTGGAAGTATTCATGGCAGATTCTATTTTAAACGAATAAAGCTGAGTCATTTCATCACGCCAAGTTTAACCTTACGAAACATCTATTTCATTGAAAATAAGGGGTGAAAATAACGTGTTCATGTGACATAAACTTTTCCTAAAATAGAAAAAGCTAACTATCAATTTAAAACAAATGACTTACCTTGTGAAAGTGTATTGAATAGCAATGCTAATTAGTTGATGTCTTTGAAATGGAAAAAGTCGTTTACCAACTTTGAAAACAGACTTATCTGGTATAAAAAAGCATAGAATTTTCGAATTATTGTAAAGTTGTTGAAATTATGGGATATACTAATGTGTATTCTTTTTTATTTATATATATTAAAAATTTATTTTATAAAAAATTAAAATTAGGTTAAAATATAACTATGAAAATTTTAATAATAAGATTATTAAAAAAATCATATATTATTTAATAATATAATTAATTAAAAATTAATATATTATATATAAAAATTATATATATATATAAATATAATAATTTTTAATTATTCAAATTAAATTAAAGTAATATAAATATATTAAAATATTTTTTACTTATCATATGATAATAATTTATAATTAAAAATATATTTTTCAAATTACCAACAAAATTTACATTTATAAGTTATCATGTATTTTATACCAAAATCACAAAGTCAATATTGACATCTTACCAATACTAATATGAATCCATTCCAATATTAAATTGAATTGTTTATATATGTAAATTTAATCACTGAATTTATAATAAATTATTAACGTTGAAGTTGGGTTATGGCTATAAATTTAATTTTTATTATAGTTATAGTTATATTTTTGGGTAGGTGAATTGTGTTACTTTGGAAAAATGAAATTTACATAATGAGATATATAAGTGAGTCTCTCACTAGGGAGATCTTACCATGTTCAAAAATAAACTTTCCTTAAAGAAGAGAGGGATAACTGAGTTCTAACATAGTTAAAAATAAACCAGCCTAGATCCATCTTAACTTCGGATCTACCAAGTACCGAAAGGGATCACATTTCTTTGCATCTTAAGATATTTCAATCTCAAGAGATTTGATCCCTCTCGACCCTTGGTAGATCCAAAGTTAAGATGGATTTAGGTTAGTTTAATTCCCCCTTTAAATAGGTTATATTCGACAAGAATACAATGGGTAATACCCATGTGTTCTCATAAACCTAGAACTCAAAAATTAGGCTAATTTAATTCCCCCTTTAAATAGGCTATATTCGACAAGAATACAATGGGTAATACCCATGGGTTCTCATAAACCTAGAGCTCAAAAACACCAGTAACTTGACCAAGTCAAGTTCACCTTAACTACTCAACAAAAAAAAACAAAAATTATTAATAACGTAGAATTTTTATTTTAACATAGGGTTATTTTTGTTTTATTTTGAGAGAGTTAAAATGTTTACATTAAATTACATTACATTACATTAATCTTTTTATTTATTTTTATTTTTATGTATTCTGACCAAGTCAAAATGTTTATAGGATACGACAAGACATTACAACATCCCTTGCATACTGGGCTAAAGAGCGCCTTTCAACTTAACTAAATGAGACTAATAAAGTGGCCTAAATGGCATTGCGCATAGATATGTGAAAACAAAAACATTGAGTCTGTTGTCACTCCTAGAGACAACCCCTGGTTTGAGGAGAGGTCAGTGCCTAGGACATCTTATTGTCTCTCGAAGATAATTCAGTGCAGCTCGAGAAACGAATGTAAAATGATTTCGATGTTGGTTTAATTTCCTTTCTTAGAGGCAGATTCAGTATACACATGAACAAGGTATCATTCAAAAGAATAAATGTTTCAGGTCTGTTGGCCAACACACAGAGAATGTAGCTTAATTTTGTCGTTGCAGTAACATGGGAAGGAGAAAAATAAGGAAGGAACTCAGTGCAGAGGGTTGGATAAACACAGAATCCTATGCAAAAAATACCAGTAGAATCATGAAAGGATAAAAGGAATGAAGTGAATAAATTATGGAGTGCATTTTAAGGCTTTCAACTCTATATCTCATAGGTACTATTAGCTATTTCATAACACAGGTAAATCTACAATTTCATAGGTATCATCTGCTAATACATAACATAGATAAATCTACAATCTCACAGGTACCATCAGTTATCACATAACATAAGTAAATCTATGACTTAAAAGTGAATCCAGCAACTATAATTACACAATTTCTGGAAAATAATAAAATACACATGAAATGACATATAGAGAAGGAACACACACTACACATCCCGAATTCTTGGAATCACCAAAACTTTTTCATTAATATTAGAATTAAATAAATTTCCTAGCCCAGAGTAGTGGGATATTCAAAATGATAACAACCTCTTGGAACCGAGAAAATTGAACCCTCCTAATGAGTTTTTCCTCTCTCTTTATAGGGAGAGAGTCCAAAGAATAGTTACAAAATATCATGAATGCTCCAGTTGTCTGAGCTGCGAGTGGCCTAGTTGTCCTAACATATTTTGATTCCTCTTTGAAACGAAGTCTTTACAAAACATAAACGAAGCATGAGGTGTCATGATTGACAAAGTAAAATTTCTCCCTTGTCAATTCCTTTGATTGCCTCTAATCTGGCCACACCTCTGCCATAATATTCATCCATGGTTACCTACCAATACTTCTGTCGCTTTCTCCCTTTAACTGCTTGAATTTCCTCTTTTTGGAGCGGTACGAGAGTGGTGGCGTTAAGGAACTGATCACATTTATGCATCATTAACCACTGGGAATGTGCCTTTGAGTGATCTCCATACTGAGAATTAATTCTCAGTCATACTGCACAAATATCAAAATGTATGGTAGCATGGATTCTTTGAACTGATGGTGTTGTTCTTTATTTAATACCCTGCAACACACATGCGATATCAGGGATGGCTTACTTCTCAGCATAATACAAGACCAAACTTCCCTCTATAAATCGTGGTCCTTCTAGCCTTGACCCAACGATATTTGCAGTGGCAATTACTCCTGCGACACCAACCTTCTACATGCATTTACTAAGTTGTTGACCCATTCGTCTTCCATACTCCTTTGTTGCAGTATCAAGCCTTAATATATCGTAACTCTTATCTAAAGAAAGTTACGAAATCACAACCTCCCTATCCCCTAGCTCCTCTTCGTTTAGCTCCTTATTGTTATTCTTTATAAAATCATTGCCTGTGACCGGAGGCTTTCATACAATACAACATTCGAGATTTCAAAGCCCCCGTGCATCCCAACTTTATTTAAGAGAACATTACAAATTATGAAGTCCCAAATGGATTTCAGCTCCTTGATTCCCCTAGCCCCATTCTTGTTTTTCCTCCATGAGACCTTTGCTTGTGACCACCAGTGTAGTGCTTAGGTGATGCAATATCGGAGCCTCTGTCCATTGTAACTCTATTAAAATAGAAGTTACGAAATCATATTATCCCGATGCTCTTAGCCCCTTTTCCATTATCCTCCTTATCCCAAGTCTACCATAGAACCAGGTGCCATGAGAAGTGGCTTGGCGCTTGGGCTCTAAAGCCTTCAGGATCTTGTCGGGGGCCTATTTACCTTCGTAATTGTGCTCTTCCCTTGGTTCTTTTGAATGCTTGTGACCAAGTGCCTCTCCCTATCGTAGCTCCTCTCATCAAAAGTTCTCCAATTTGGAATTAAAAATAGAGTTTTGATGCCACCTACCTTTGATATTCTCTATAGAACTTAGGAGCTCAACCCACTCTATGCCCTTGGTCCTTTGGGTCCTCATGACCAAACGACATTCAACATCGGAGCCCCTCCATTTGATCAGAATGTTTTATAAACTAATTTAAACAGGGGTTACAAAATCTCTTTCCTCCTAAATGTCGACCTTCGAAATGATGCCACACTAACGTCATCATCTCCACATGGCACCTCCCTAGTGGTGACACGTGTCACCTAGATTTACCCCATTAGGCCCTCAAAAATGCCAAAATATAATGCCACAAGTCTATTGTACGACCTTGTCATACTGAGGTTATCATCCATGTCTGCTTCTCAGGGCCAATCACCAGCTGCCATGTGTCTTCTTTGAGGAGAGAGAAAGGGGCCTTCAGGTCCTTAGGTTTTCAACGATTTCCTTTATATTTTTATTCTCGGCAACCTTTGGGCTTTTCAAAGAATTTCAATTGTTAATGAGGTACGAAACTCCTAGGTTCTGATATCACTTTTCTTCGAGGCCCAACCTTCCGATATCAGGTTCCGATATTCCTAGTCATCTCTAAAATCCATCATTCTGACTGTCTCCTCCAATATTCCATTTAGGGTACACTTTTAAATAGTCTGCTGAGGTCTCTTATGTTCTGACCTTTGAAATCCTAAAGTCCTGATATGCCTTTATATCAATCCTTCTGATATCTCCCCCTAATATTTTGAGTCTGTCTCTGATATCCATCATTCTGAAAATCAACTCCCGATATTTTGGCTCTCATTTTTTTGCTCCCTTCTAGATCTCAACCTCCAAACTTCGACTCTCCCTTTTGGCTTCACCCTCTGAATTTCGTCTCTTTCTCTATTGGTTTCGGCCTCTGATTTTCGACTTTCCCTTTTTTGGCTCCCTTCTAAATTTCGGCTCCCAAAATTTTAGTTCTCCCTTTGATTTCGGCCTCTGACTTTTGACTCTCCTTTTTCACTTTCCTTTTATTCAACCAAGAATTCACCTGTCCTTCTCTGCACCAAGGATGAAAAATAGGACCATTTAACACAAATATAAGATGGTATGACAGGTGACAACATTGGCTCCAATTAGGGACAGTGCCTTACTCGCAAGGTACTGAGAACATGTAGACTAGTAGCCTTCACCATTAGGCATGGAGTCAAAAATATATTGAACCTGTAAAAACAAAAAATATCCATGGAAATTTATTTGTTGGGAGTCCTCTCCTCATAATACTTGAAATGCAGAACTACAACTTCTAAAAACTATAAATTAAACACTCACATAATGAGCTTATTTATGTACAACTCCTACTTATGTCCAAGGCTCAATCCACCCAAGTGAAGTCAACCTTCCAATGATACCAGCTCAACATCTCAGTATTGGACCTTATGCCATTATTCTCTAGAAAGTTACCAATTAAAACAAACATGCACCATTTCAAATTTTCAGGTAAAACATTTAATACATACCCCATAATTGGAACCTGTTACTGACCAAAGGAAGATGCCATATAGTTAGTTACTGGATCATAGAACTGATGAGAAAAATTTACAACCACCTCTCTTTCTTGAATAGTTTCTAGGGAGGAATGTTTCTGCAAAAAGAAGCCACATACATTGCTTAGCTCTTCAACTTTGGGCTCTTCTTGAAAAATTTATTGTTGGTAATCTTCTCCCCACTTGCCGGTAAGAAAATCCATTTAAAAATCTGTAACAATCGCATCCTCCTCTGAATCATATGACTCATAAATCGGAGAGTCTTCATCAACTTTATTACTAGCTTCTTGAACTTCAAGAATAGAGGTATGTATAAACATGGGCCAATAAAACTGATCGGCAACTGCTAATATATACTCAGAAGAATAGGTCGTCTTTATTTGTTAGTAATCATTTTATTCGTGTGGTTGTATTAGCATATACCTTCTTCTCCATCTGAAGGATGTAAATCATAAACTGAAGCCTCTTTGTTAACCCCATTGTCATCTTCCTCTTTTTGTCTAGCTTCCCATGACTGGGACTGTCGTGGTTTTGCAGCAACCAACTCTCCATTTGAGTCATACAAATCATATAAAGGGGAACCATCAAGTTCAACAAAATACGATATCTGAGGGTTTATTTGCTGCTTAACAATATCTCCTTCTTTCTTTTTTTGATTGTTGGGCAGTGCCTCTTGATGCAAGTATATGTTTTCTTGGAGTTGAGATTTACAAATATCTTCAACAACATCATTAGTCTTGGAAAGATCCTCAACATTAAAATATTCACAATAATCTTTAAACAAAGAAGCCGGAGGATACAATATTTTGTAAAAATCATTATATGATATGTGAAAGCTCTTCGGAGAGGATATGCTGCCATGAGGTAGTTTTTTGTACCAAACCCTAGCATCCATATCCAAAGAATACATGAATAATTTCATTTTCACATCTTTATGAACAATACCCTGTTGCTCCATGCATTCATGAAAGTCCTTAAGGTGTTGGTTTGGGCTTCCATCTATGCTTCCATTGAATCTAGGAAAATAGGCAAACCATTCTTGAAATGGAGGAACGTGATGGGGCTAACCAACGATGGAAGAAAAATATAATGGGGCAAATTTCTTGGCTAAGAATGTAGGAAGAGCCATTTTGAAAACCCCTTTAGGTGAAAGATCTCATGGTCAAATTCGAGGGGATTTTTTTTGTCAAAAGTGTCAGAGCAAGTATGGGGCCTTTTGAAAGCCAGGATGATCAAACGAAGATTTAAATAGTGGAGTCGCCAAGGTGAGAGATATTCAACCCACACCCCCTCTTTCCCACCTAAACGAGGGGTGTACAAGTGTCATACCCAGGGAGAAATATTCTGATTTGTTCCCTGAAAACGACACCAGAAGATGTTGTTGCTCCTAGAGACAACCCCCAGGTTGAGGAGAGGTCAGTGCCTAGGACATCTTGGTGTCTCTTGAAGATAACTAAGTGCGGATAAAGAGATTAATGTAAAATGATTTAGATGTTGGTTTAATTTCCTTTCTTAGAGGAAGATTCAATATACACATGAACAAGGCATTTACAAGAGTAAATGTTTCAGGTCTGTTGGCCGACACACGAAGAATGCAACTTTTTTTTGTTGATGTGAAGGAGAAAAATAAGGAAGGAACTCAATGCAGAGGGTTGGATAAACACAAAATATTATGAAACAAATCTGAGTAGAATCATGAAAGGATAAAAGGAATGAAGTGCAGAAATTATGGAGCGCATTTTAAGGCTTCCAACTCTATCTCTCACATGTACTATCAGCTATTTCGTAACACAGGTAAATCTATAATTTCATATGTATCATATGATAATACATAACATAGATAAATATACAATCTCACAGGTACCATCTGTTATCACATAACATAAGTAAATCTATGACTTAAGAGTGAATCCAACAACTACAATTACACAATTTCTAGAGAAGAAGAAAATACACATATGAAATGACATACAGAGAGGAACACATACTACATATCCCAAATGCTTGGAATCACCAAAACTTTTTCATTAATCTTCTAGAATGAAATACATGTCCTAGCCCAGCCTAGTGGGATTTTCAAGACAATAACAACCTCTTAGAACTAGGAAAATTGAACCCTCCTAATGATTTTTTCCTCTCTCTTTATGGGGAGAGAGTCCAAATAATATTTACAAAATATGTCGAATGCTCCAGTTGTCTGAGCATGTGAGTGGCCTAGCTATCCTAAATAGTTTGATTCCTCTTTGAAATGAAGTCTTTACAAAAAATAAATGAAACATGAGGTGTCATGATTGACACAGTAAAATATCTCCCTTGCCAATTCCTTTGTTTGCCTCTGATCTGGCCACACCTATAACATAATATTCATCCACGATTACTTGCCAATACGCCTATCACTTTCTCCCTTTAACTACTTAAATTTCCTCTTTCTGGAGTGGGACAAGAGTGGTGGAATTAAGGAACTAATCACATTTATGCATCATTAACCACTGGGAATGGGCCATTGAGCGATATCCACACTAAGAATTAATTCTCAGTCATACTGCACAAATATCAAAATATATAGAAGCATGGCTTCTCTAAATTGATGGTGTTGTTATTTATTTGATCCCCTGTAATGCACACATGATATTAGGGATGGCTTACTTCTTAGCATAAGACAGGGCCAAACTTCCCTCTGCAGATTGTAGTCCTTCTAGCCTTGACCCAACAATCTCTGCAATGGAAATTACTCTTGCGAAACCAACTTTCTACATGCATTTACTAAGTTGTTGACCCATTCATCTTCCATACTCCTTTTCTGCAGTATCGGGCCTTAATATATCGTAACTATTGTCTAAATAAAGTTATGAAATCACAACATCTCGATGCCCCTAGCTCCTCTTCATTTAGCTCCTTATTGTTTATTCGTCATAGAATCACTACCTATGACCGGGGACTTTCATACAATACAACATTTGATATTTCATAGCCCCTGTGCATCACAAATTTATTTAAGAAAACGTTATGAATTATGAAGTCCCAATTGGATTTCGACTCCTTAATGCCCCTAACCCCCTTATTGTTTTTCCTCCATGGGACCTTTGCTTATGACCACCGTTTTAATGCATAGGTGTTGCGGTATCGGATCCTCCATCCATCGTAACTATATTAAAATAGAAGTTATGAAATCATATTATGTCGATGCTCTTAGCCCCTTTTCCATTAGCCTCATTATCACAAGTCCACTATAGAACTGGGTGCCATGACCAACGCCCTAGCGCTTGGGAAGTAAATCCTTTGGGCTCTTGTCAGGGGCCTATTTCCTTTTTTAATCATGCTCTTCCCTTGGTTCTTTTGAATTCTTGCAACAAAGTGCATCTCCCCATAAGAGCTCCTCTCATCAAAATTTCTTGAATTTGGAATTAAAAAAAGAGTTTCGATGCCACCTCCCTTCGATATTCTCTATAACACTTTGGTGCTCAGCCCACTCTATGCCCTTGGTCCTTTAGGTCCTCATGACAAAACGTCTTTCAACATCAGAGCCCCTCCATCGGATCATAAAGGTTTATAAAATAATTTAAAAAGGTTATGAAATCTCTTTCCTCCAAAATGCAAACCTCCAAAATGATGCCACACTGACGTCATCATATCCACGTGGCACCTCCCTAGTGGTGGCACTTGTCACCCTAATTTACCCCTTTAAGCCCTCAAAAATGCCAAAGCTTAATTCCACGTGTCTACTATACGGCCACATCATACTAACGTTATCATCCATTACTTCTTGGGGCCAATCACCAATTGCCATGTGTCTGCTTCGTTGGAGAGAGAAAGGGGCCCTAGGGTCCTTGGGTTTTCAATGATTTCCTTTGTATTTCTATTCTCGGAAACCTCGAGGATTTTCAAATAATTTCAATTGTTAAGGAGTTATGAAACTTCGAGGTTCCGATGTCACTTTTCTTTGAGGCCCAACCTTCTGATATCAGGTTTCGATATTCCAAGGTGTCTTTGAAATCCATCATTCCGACTGCCTGCTCTGATATTCCATTTTGGGTCCACTTTAAAATAGTCCATCGAGGTCTCTTATGTTCCGACCTCCGAAATCTGAAGTCCCGATATGCCTTTTTGCCGATCCTTCTAATATCAGCCCCCGATATATTGAGTCTGTCTCCGACATCCATAGTTTCGAATATCAGATCCCGATATTTCGGATCTCATTTTTTGGCTCCCTTCTAGATCTCGGCCTCCAAAATTCAACTCTCCCTTTTGGCTTTGGCCTCCGAATTTCAGCTCTCTCTCTATCGGTTTCGGCCTCCGATTTTCAGCTTACCCTTTTCAGCTCCCTTCTTAATTTCAACTTTTGAAATTTTGGTTCTCCCTTTGATTTCAACCTTTGACTTTCGTCTCTCCTTTTTGTATTTCCTTTTAGTCAAACAAGAATGCACCTGCCCTTCTATGCACCAGGGATGAAAAATAAGACCTTTTGATACAAATATAAGATGGTATGACAGGTGACAACAAATTCTATGACCAATATCATAACCTATCTAGCTGAAGGATATGTATCTGATACTGCAATCTGGATGGGTACTTTTGGGTCTTGTATGGTACCATATACCGCTAGAGGAATGTCAAGGTGTCGTTCAATCCTCTCCATTATCTAGTATAGAATTCCCAAACGGTTCTCGTTCCAGTCCAAGATATTCTATCCTAGTAAAAACATTGTATTCTAGTAAAGGTCTAGAGTTTACATGTATTGGTTGAACCGTCCCATTATTTGCCCTGTATCTGGGATCTAGTAAGCCTTTGTAATTAGAATCTCAGTGTCTTAGAGATTAGTCCTACAAGTGGATGCTTCTCCCTTAGATTAGGAGAGTTATTCCTAAACATTGGTTGGTGTAATCTCCCAGTAGTGAGATGAAAATCCTTCTAGCCTATGGTGCATACGAGTATGGCCTCTATGGGCTCGCTCTTAGTAATAATAAACTCCCCTTTTGACTTGAGCCCATTAGCGTGGCATGGGGATCAGACCCACAGGTAGATTGAATTCTTAAATAGTCCAAGATTGGCCTAGGATATGAGAGGTGCAGTGGTGTTGTGCCAAGAAATCACTTCCTAGAAAAGAATCTCCAGACAACCCTGGATGAGGAGAAGCAATAGTTAAATCCACTAACCATGAATTCCATGCCCAACATAAACCCCCAGTGGTGATAATAAACCACTATAATAACCACCATTTCAGAAAAGGAAATCCTATAGGAAACTAAGGAACCAACATAATTTGCAAGATCAGAGTGTCAAGAGTGGAGAATCCATAAAATAGCCAAGACAGGGAGCTGGAAACACCACCCACAAAATTTCCCAAAGATAGAAATAGAAATCTAGAGAAGGAAAGGCAACAAAATAGAATATCGACCATGATTTCCCCACCCAATGCAACCCAAAAATAAGACCAATAAACCATCGGGTTCACACTCCTCTTAGATTAGGATAACCTTCATGTGAAAAAATAAACAACACTACTTAGAGAGAGTGGAAGGCAAGAGCATAAAGCTTGAAATGAAACTGAGGAGAATGGATTAACATATAACACAGAGTTTTACCAATATGTGGAATTCGAAAGCCACACCTAGAATAACAAGGAAATACGAGTGAAAAGGGAAAAAGAAATGACCACCACCCTCACCTGGTCACCACACAGAGCACCCGAAAAAGATTTAAAATGAAATAAAACAATAGAAAATGGAGGATATACACATTAATTGGATAACTCTGAAAGCCAAAACATTTAGAGGAGAGAACTAGTTATAGTTTGATGAAGACCCAGTTGGAGAGTTGGAACCTATACATTACAATAACCTTCATAATTGCTACATATTCCCAACTCAATTTCCCTTGTCACCAGTGATACTGACTCATCCTCCACACTTTGCTTCCCTCTGTTTGCAACCAGGGATCCAACATTCCTTCTCTAAGGATTTAACAACCTAGGCAGAGTGATAACCACCTCTACCATAACATGAATAAAATGACCTCTCTCTCCATCCACAGTCAGTCGTCGTCTCCTTCTCATTAGAATGAATAGATTTCACACCACATCCATCATGATATTACGTTGGTTTCATTTAACTTCATCTGAGGTAGGTTGCCACATCCCGCCCCCCCAGCCTCATTAGTCAACCCATCTAGGGAACTTGATTATAATTATATTTATTTAAATTTATATATTGTTTAATTATTGTATATTAATATGATTGACTTAAGATAGATAATAATAATAATAATATATCATCATTTTTATTAAAATAAATAAAGTATTTCATTTATGTATTTTTTTTTTAAAAGTGCAATTGTTAATTCAACACTATTGATATATTTATCATTATCAATTGTTTTTCATTATGTGATGAATAAAATAACATTGTATCCCCATTTCAGTCTAAAGATTAAAAACATGGGCAGGTTTGGAATCAAGGATTTGACTATGATGAATGTGGCTTTGGGAGCTAAGCTACTTTTGAGATTGATAACTAAAAAGCATGACTAGTGGGAAAAAGTTTATTTTATAAAATAAGTTAAAGGATAAAATGTATTGATAGTTTTTGAAAGAAAATAAAGGTTCCACCATATTAAAACTTCTGAAATCATCCATACCTCTTATCAAATAGAAACTCACTTAGATCCTTATAAATGGTAAATTGATAAAAAAAATTATGATGGAAATTTTCTTGAGAAGGAGAACATTGGTTTCGGTGGATGGAAGACATATCGAGATGCTCTATGATATATCTAAATGGAATGAGAACATTAGTCAATAGTTGACACAAACATTGGCTCCCATACATTCCCTCTATAAAAATTGATTAATATTCTAACTCAAGACCTCTCTATATGTCACTCGAGAGAAAATAAAAAAAGGATATCAAGGATGGGGATATTCTTACTACTCAATAAGCACTAGATATCATACTCAGTTGGATGCAACTTGCCCCTATGCGCATTTAACAATTTGGAAGGTAATATGGAATTTTGAAAATCTTCCCAAAATCAATATATCTTTTTGGATCCTTACTCATGGGAAAACTCTTACAGCTAAAAACTTAAGAAAGAGTGGAGTATTTAGCCCATTGCAATGCATGTTGTGCGAAATAGAAAACTAAATGATCCTAAGTGTGTTCTTAGAATATGGTAAAACTAAATAGGTTTGGTTCAATGTGTAACACACCCTGCCATATTTACCTGCTTTTACAAGATCTCCAGGGTAAACATGAGCTCAATGCTACTATGACATGACATGACCTCCAAGTTCCAGTTATGGAAGTTGGGCCTACAATTCGAAAACTTATTGATACCTCTCAAGAGCACTAAATCACCCAAAATCCAGCCCACAAACTCTGATGATTAGTTCTTGATATGGAACTGCTTTTCCACAAGCCTAACACCCCAACCACACCCATAAGACATCATGCATGCGATTATGAGGCTCCACCCACACCCATAAGCCTATCTCCATGCGGTTATGACCCAAATATTCGAGTTCTGTGCATGCGGTTCCCGGATTTGTGCCATACTTTTAGGCTAGCCTCCATACCACTACCTAGAACTATCTGTAACTCTCCGGAATCAATATTAAGATGAAAGCAATGCCAAACATTCAAACTTCAACAAGATATTAATGTAGAAATTCCTAGTACACAATAGACATGCCTTCAAACATATGGTAAACTTGTAAGTTACAGGTCATGAATGTATATCTGATCATAAACCTTTGAACTTCGTCTGAGAAACACCAAGAAGATCTAATTCCCTCTCAAGTAGCTGCAACAACACTTGTTAGGCCATGCATTCATCAACCATTCAAATACTTATAAAATCATGGACAAGATCCATAACTATAGCACATCATAGAACCATGCTTATAACCAACATATAACAAGAATATCAACCATGACAAATCTGCCATAAAATCACGATAATAACAAGTACATGTGCTCATTAATTACAATAGAAGAATAATTCATATTAACTTATGCAAATGCCAACCAAGTCAGGGACTTCCACATACCACCCGACCATAGATTGGACTGAACCAAATCTTTCTTTCAACCAAACACCCTCGTGCCATATTCCAAGCATGAATGTGGGATCTCATGGGATAAACCAATACATAATCAACTAGGGACTCCAAAGGTTAAACCACCTCCACCCTCAAGCTACTGTTATCTCACCTAAACTAGTCATGAGATCACAAAATCATACCAAGCTTAGATGCCTCAGAATTTCAGAATGCCTCATAGAGGGAAGCATTAATTTCATCACTTTGAGGAATCTGAATTGACTCTTTTTCATTGACATAAAACCCCAACTGCACCCTTGACACACCGTGCATGCGATTATGAGGCTCCAATAGCATGCACAAGATTTCCTACCAATGGCTGTGACCAAAAATATCTTGTTTTGTGCACAGAGTCGTGAAATTTATGCCACTGTTTCAGACTAGCCTCCAGACCATTGCCCAGAACTGCCTGTAAATTTCTAGAATCACGACAATGATGATAACAATGCTAGCCATTTGAAATGTGAAAAATATTTGAACCAGTACCTGCCTAGTACATGATATGCATTTCATCAAACATATGGTAAACATATAAGTTACAGGTCATGAATGCATATACAATCATAAACTTCTAAACTTCCTCTGAGAATCACCAAGAAGATCTAACACCCTCTCAAGTAGTTGCGACAACACTTGTTAGCCCATTCATTCATAAACCATTCAAATACTTATTAAACCATGAACAAGAGCCATAGCTAGAGCACATCATGGAGCCATGGATATAACCAACACATTAACACAATAGAAACCATGACAAATAAACCATAAGATCATTTAATAACTAGTACATGTGCTCAAAAATCATAATGAAGAAAATAAATTATATTAACATATGCAAAAGCCAACCAAGCCAGGGACTTCCACGTACCACCTAACCATATATTGGGCTGAACCAAATATTTCTTTCATCCAATCACCCCCATGCCATATTCTAAGCATGAATATGGGATCTCATGGGATGAACGAAAACATAACCAAACAGGGAATCTAGAGGTTAAACCACTTCCATGTTAGTTTTTGTAGCATCAAATGTGTTCTAGACTTGAGATTTGGCAGAGAGGTTAGAATACATGCATTCTCCAAAAACCAGAATTTTTTTATGGAAATTCCACCTAAAGACGACTTAATTAAAATAATTAATCAATTTTTAATATTTCCTAAGTCTAAACTTAGGAAATATGATTAATTAAAAGGTATTAATTAAGTCATGTTGAGAATCTTCTAGAAAAAGACTTGGATCGAGTTCTAGTTAATCTTAGCGATCGATTAAGTTTTAATTGTGGCCATTGATGTCTCAATGAGAGATTATAAGAAGAAACTCGATGGGGCTTGGAGAAAACACTTCAGTAGTTCGATTTCAATGGCAGATCGATTTCCAGGGTAGCATTGCTGAGTTGCCAGAGAGAGAGATAGTGATCTCGAAGCAGTGAAAGAGGGGCAGGGATAGTATGTTTGGAGGGAGATTTTTCCAGTTCCGGTGAGTGCATTGCAGAGAGGCGGTGAGTGCCACAGAGAGGCAGCGTAGTGCTTTAGAGGGGATTCCGTATTTTGTTGGGGAGAAGCAATGATTCAATGCCAGAGGTTGGAGAGAGTTTCCAGAGGCCAAGAGGATCTATATTCCATATAGTAGTTGATCAGATAACAAGAGGGAAAGAAGTTCCAAGTTGTGGGACGCAGTACTGCGTGGGTTGATGCAGTGACTATGTAGAGGCAGCAAAGAGCAGCTCAACTTGAGCCATGGTCAATGTCGGATCGCCTAGGGGAGTGAGATTTTTCTCACTAAACTTATTGTCATTCATTTCTCTATATGGATTGCTATATTTATGCATCCATAGTCTTTTACTCAAATTAACTAATGTATAATAATCAAACCCTCAGCTACTGCACCAGTTTTCCCAAGTTGGGTTTTTCCAGGAACTTAGTCCAAAAATAACTGTGTATTTGTGTGTGTGTGCATCTATTCTTTCAGCGTTATTTTTATTCATAGTATTTTATTTGTGAAGGCTATAGTGTATTAGTTTCAATATTTATCATGGAACATAGTAAATAATTTGTTCAATTCATTTAACAAATAGAAGAAACTAAATTATTTGTTGCAGTAGGATTCAGGGTTTCCGAATTTTCACATGGTATCAGAGCACATATTGTAAGCCGGAGAGATCAATAGCAAAAGGGAAGAGGAGATCTGTATCCTTGCGTAAGTAGCAGTTCAAAGCCCTCAAAGGTAGCAAAGTTTCTTGGCCCAGAGGGTCAATTTCTTAAGGAAAAATTGATTTCTCTAAGAGAGCGATAAAGAAGTCGGATTTCTCCAGTTCGATGATTACTAGAGGCAGAGGGAGTATCCAAGTATTTTCCTTGCAGAGAAGATATCTAGCTGGACATAGTATTTTTGCAACGGTCGTTGGTGCAAAATAACGCCAGGAGGAAGGAAGAGCACACACTGAGGGAATTCTTTCCTCAGGGAACTTCTAGTCCATAAGTTTTATTTCTCACTGCAGAGCAACAATAGTTGTGAGAAAATTTTCCCACTCCAATGGGGAGTGCATAGAGCGAGTCAACAGCTACGCAGAGGATAAGAGGAGGAGTTTGAATTTTTGCAGATATGGCATCAGCAAGTCTGAGAGATCAAGACTGGTTGGATGGAGCCTCCAACTATGTGATCTGGAAGGAAATGATTTCCTATATTTTAGATGAATACAATCTAAAAGCCTTCATCGATAACTTGGTTCTTGTACCCATGGATCGAGATCAACAAAAATATTACAAGAAGGAGATGGAAAAAGTGAAGAGGATGATTCTCGATGGGGTTTGAGATCATGTGGTGTCTCACATAGCTGGCAAAGATACTGAGAAGAAGATGTGGGAATCTCTTGCTACACTATACCATGGATCTTCTGAGCAGAAAAAGATGTTCCTTGAGGAGAAGATGAGATGTACCAGGATGCAGAAAGGGGAGCACATAGACTCCTTCCTCACTAGGTTTCAGGATGTTCGAGACCAACTGTATGTAGTAGGGTCAGTGCCCCAACCTACATAATTGGTGCAGTTAGCTCTGAACAATGTTTCTGAAGGTTGGCAGGTCTTCGTCCAGAGTATTATGGGCAGAGACAAGTTGCCAGAGTGGGTTGATCTGTAGGAGGAGGAGATGAGGTGAGATTTGGTGAAGAGAACCATCAATGGCAACAACAGCAGTAGTGGAATGAAGTAAGTGAAGGAAGAGGAGAATGTGGCCCTTGCATCAAAGGGGCAACAGGAGCAACGCATGAGGAAGAAGGACCTTTCCAAGGTCAAATGCTTTAGATGTGGTGAACTTGGTCATTACAACACTCAATGTCCTCTCAGAAAGAAGGAAAAAGAGGAGAAGAAGGATCAACATGATGCATCAGCGAAGATCGAGATGTTGTCCTCCAGATTGGAGGAAGAGTTTGCCATGATCATCGATATACCTCCAGGAGTGAGGTGGGGTTATTTGGCTTTGTAGCCCCATCGAGCTACAAGATGGGAAATATTATTGAGGAGGTCCACCTCATGAATCAATACCTTATTATGGGATCCCATAGCACGCAGTAGCAGGATGGTGTTATAGACATTTTTGTGCCTTACATCTCTAAGCATGAAATGTCCATAATCCAAGGGATCCAAAGTCCCTAAAAGTGTTGTTCCTGCCCCTAAAGGAACAAGGTCAACCAATGACAGCTTCTCCCAGAAGTTCTCCACCAAAAGCTACTCAGAACTAGTCAAATCAGGATCAATTTAGATGCTCCACTAGCTGCCTGCGTTGTAAAGCACCCAAATACATTGTCTAGGTGCATTGCAACGCACTTGAATGCACTACCCAGGTGCGTTGAGCGGGAAATGACAAGTGGCAGAGTCATTCAACGAGGTGGAGAGACAATGGAAGCTTCCAGAATCTTCTCCAATGACACTTGCCTCACTGAATTCGACCAGTGATGAGTAAGAGGCTCTCAGTCTCCAAGTGGAAGCAAGAACTGACAGAGAGAAGCCACAAGTCAAAAAATAAGCTGACTCATCCTCTCTGCTTACATCTATATATGGATCCCTCATCCCAGAGATCCAGAGGCGAGAATTTGGTACTTTGCAGAGAATTGCTGTTGGTTTTGAGATTGAGATTAGTTCATTGAGTGATTTATGCTTTGTTGGAGGTGAGGAAGGGATTCCTTTGCTGGGAGGTAGATGCTGGATCGGGACTCACTTGGTTGTATCTCCTCCTGGACCTTTTTATTATATCAATAAAACTATTTGAGTTTCTCCTACATGCTTGTGTATCAGTGATGTTTTGTTATATTTGCATGTTTAGCTTAATCTGATCCTAAGCTTTTTATGAATGTAAATCTATATCTTTGTGTAGTTTCTCTCTTCTGTGATCTTGCAGGAACTTGGTGAAGCTGGGCCAGTAAGGGAGCAGGTAGCTGGAAGCTGATGAAGAGGAGAGCGATTGGACCAACAAACTAGCGCAAGACACAGGTTAGTTCATCCTTCCTCTCTGTTTACATTTCATAAAGAAGAATACTCAAGTAGTTTTCCTTGTTTGTTGCTAAGGCACTGTCACACCTTAGAGTGGGATAGGGGCGTTCTGAATAGATACTTTTCCCAACAACAAAATGGCGACTCCACTGGGGATCATGTCTAGTTAGTTTGTTTGTGTTTCTTTTGTTGTTTGCTTCATAAACACAGAAGTAGCAATCGAACTGCATTTTCCATTATCAAATGCAAAGTAGCTGCTACTTCAATCCACTCACTGGATTTTTTTATGATTTGAACAACTGATCCACAAATGCTCTAATTGCCCTTTGTGATAGTTCTTAGTCCTCCTTTAAATCATCCCTCTAATTGTACCTTACTGATAGCTTTTACTCGGCCAAAATCCATAGATTAAACTGCAAACCGTGACCCAGAACCTGGATAGAAGTCTCGTTTCTGCCCCAGCGCAGGCTCTATGAAGAGGTTCTGCATTTCAACGTAGGTCCCGAGAGGGCTACCTGCACTGCAATTCAGTTTCTCTGTGCAACAGGTGCGCTGATCAGCCCTTGCCCTGTGCAGCTGAGGTTCTTTGCATCCTTGTGTTCAGTTTTATCTCTGATTTTTGCAGCCTGTTATCAGTGTGTGTACCTATCTGAAAACCCCTTTTCTCTGCCTTAATTCTGCCTCCTTTGTACAAAAAGACTGTAGGTGTTCTTTGTGTATTTGTTACATCATTTACAGTTTTACATTGAAAAGTGAGATAGTCATACTGTCGTCCTTAGATTTAGATCTGTCGTAAGTGTCGATTTTGATCTTAGGAGAAAGTTCCTTTGCTGTGGACAGTTGATTATACTTTTTACTTTTGCTTTGGTTTGAATTTGTCTCTTTCTAGTGTCGAAACGAGTGTTTACTTCAAAATCATAAAGTGTCGTAATCTTCTCTACCTTTTTGATTTCGAAAAAGAAGCTTGCTTGTGTTTCTTCACTTGAAAGCAAATTCAAATTTGTACATCAACTTTCTTTTTAGGCATCAATATTAAGAAAGTGAAAACAAATACATGCATTTGTGCATTTGCATATTGATATTTTGTATGGTTTGATTTAGGAAACGTGCATTTACAGTGTGCTCTTTGCACTTTGAGAAAAGATTGTGTCTTTCTTTTCCCCTTGTAGCTAGGATTTTCATTGTTGAAAAGAGATAAATGCTTGCTTATCATCTTTAGATTGCATTTAGGAATTACATCTACATCTCGTGGTGATCCCAAAAGGCAAACTTCTAAGAAAGATCAACTTAAAATAAATTGAATGAATCTAACAACGCATTGGAACTTAACGCACAACATAGAGGTCTAGGCTAGAGACGTGTTCCGGCGTCGTAAAGCCTGGTAACTGTTGTCCTCACTGATGGTTGGGTGATTCCTCCACTGTGAGACGATAAGTGCCAGTACGGATTGTGCTCCCACGTACTGTCGAGTATATATTGGGAGACCCCTATAGGCTTAAAACCTTTTATCCATAGGAAGCCGTGTCGGCCGCCCTACTGATCGCAATGCACCGAACACAACATTCAGGAAGATTGACTGCCATACCGTAAAACGTATTCTGCAGTTTTGTGATTGGTTTGGCACACCCTCTACCTAGATCTCCAGAGAAATCCCTTTCGTTCCTTTTCAGACTCCTTAACGGAAAAGGTCCATCTGAGCACTTGTCACTTCAGGCTCATTAAAAATCGAAGGAGACTAGAGTCATCTTTTGTTTTTTCTCGACTCTTTAAAATTGAAAAAACAAGTTGTGTCCAAGCGTCGTAAAATTTATTTTAAACAGAACATTCACACCCTTTTCCTACGTTGATCTTAGGTTGAGAAAATGGAGTCTACCAACCAAGGAATTCCCCTTGGTGGAAATCTTAGTCCCTTCTCCTCTTGGGGAGATGTTGGTGCACCCCATATGGCCACATTGTCGCTTCCAGGACTGACAATTGGCTTGCCAGTCTGGCTCTTCTCAACCAATGTCGTTCAGAATACCACTATTCCTGAACAATCGAATTAGCAGTTAGACCAGTCCAGAGTTACCCACCAACCTTCTACTTCCTCTAATTCTTCCTCTCCTCCTTCCTCTTCGCTTGATGGGGCTGGCAAAGCCAAAAGTCAAGTTCCTAAGGAGAAGAAGGAAAAGAAGAAGAAAGAGAAGAAGAAGAAGGAGCCAAAAGCGACTGGGGGCAAACGAGTGTCGTCTAACAAAAATCCACACACTGCACTGACCAAGCCTAAATCGCCATGTGTCATTTGCAAGGGAGACCACTTTCACAGAGATTGTCCATGCATCCCTCGGATATTAAGGAACTGGTCTCCCCGTTTGCACAATCCGCTGGCGTCAACCTCTAATAGCCATGTTGAAAGCACACCGTCAACTAGCGGAAGTGAAGTCCCAGGACAAAAAGGGAGAGCTGGATCTCCCTGTAAACTGTGCGAAGGCGATCACGCCATCCACCGTTGTCCCTTCTTAGACGAAGCTAAAAGAGTTTTGGATGATCGTCCGGTTTCACCGTTACGACTTCCTCTTGGATATAAAAAACTCTTGCCGAGTCCTTCGTTAGTTGAAAATCCAGCTAGCCCGCTCAATTGGTCAGCTGAAGCGCCTGTCATTGAAGATGAACCGGCTGAATCCATACCCGACGAAAGTCAAAAGGTCGAGGCGGCAGTTGACCCGGTCTTGCCTTCAGAGGTTGTATCTCCGAATGACACAGTCACTGGAGAGAACAAGGATGACACCATCCAAATTCTCTTCATCAACACAGACTCCGACGAACACGGGGGCAACCCACCCATTCCTTTATCGCAGGAAGGAAGTTCGTCAGAGCCGTACCCGACCGTCTACTCGGTCCCACCTCCAAGTAACCTAGTTGTCTCCTTCGACTAGAATCAACTAGGCAGACCCCGTTTACCAGCAAGCATACCATTCAGAATTATCGTCCAAATATATAGAATGGTCATGGCTGGTACCATCATAGATGAAGGGGTTTCTGTGAGTATCCTTTCCTCTACTGCTTGGAAAGCGCTTGGTTCACCATCGCTTCTGCCTGAGATGAGAAATCTGACAGGCTTCGATAAAGGAACTAGTCGACCTTTAGGGATCCTCCCCAATGTGCCCATAACATTGAAAGGGAAGACCGTTCAAATGAACGTAATGGTCGTTCAAGGACCCTTGGATTATAACCTACTCCTTGGACGAGACTATATTTATTGCATGGGAGCCATCGTCTCCTCACTCTTTAGAGTAATGTGTTTTCCGCACGAAGGAAGAGTGGTCAAGCTCGTGGACCAGCTTTCATTTCCTGGATCACGCATCGCAAATAGTCATATACCATCCCTAAATGGTCTCTTCACGCAAGAAATGTCTCAACCCACGGTCCGTCCTCCCGATGAGCGCGAGTAATTCGGAGGGATATGACTGGAACCCAGGGGGCATGCGTCCCGGTCTGCTTCAGCAGGAAAACTTCGGGTATAGAATAGGTTTCCGCGAGAGAATATGACTAGTCTGTACCCCGTCCGTGATTGAGATAGGGGTTATTCTAGAATAAGATTCTCTTGTCAAAGTTATGTGAGTTGACAGAACTGAGTCAATCACCTTTGTTTATCTCGGTAGACATCGCCGAAGAAGTGTTTTGTTTGAAAGATTAATAGAACAATCTTTGGGTGACCTGTAAGAGGTAGGCCTCTCTCGATAAAACAATTGTTTTAGCAAACAAAAGTAGAGGGAACCTTGAAACTCTGTTTTATACTTGGGGGAATGCAAACCTTTTGGAGTGCAAGCAAGGGGCGGCTATTTATTTTTTAAAATTTTTAGGTCCTCCCTTTAAACCTGTAGGCTAACCCTTTAAACTCGTAGGATTAGTCGTTTCCGAACTTGCATATCGAAAGGATGTGGGGCATAGCTTTGTAAGGCGCAAGCTCCATAAAAAATGGCATCTTATATGAGACATTCTTATCATATGACTGGATTATCGAGCAGTTTTAGCACATAGTTCATGCTCGTTAAAAAATAAACATAAGACCGAGCAAGTGTTTCAATCCGCGTTTAAGCTCGTTAAAAAATGAACTATCTTCCGGTAAATAACCACCGTGAATGTAACCTTATCAGCCATTAAAGCCTTGGTCGTGTTTGCACCGTCACCTCCACTTTTCCATTGGCCGATCATTCACCTCCATTTGATTGTTTACCCATTTTGAGGAACAGCTGCGAAGAGTGATTTCACTAGCCATCCTTGTGACACTGCCGTGCTTGGAAAATTCCAACACTTACCTGGAATCAGCTGCTACCCATTTTATCACTCGTTCCTCAAAAGACGAGTCTTCTTTAAGCTCTTTTCATCTGACTCGTAAAATATGAAAAGATTGCCGAGTTTTGGCCTTCCAGCTCGTTAAAGCGACAGGAAGAGCTATCCCTCCTCTAGATTTTAATCTTTTTGGACCTGAGGGATTATTGCACAAAAAGATTGAGCGCTTGTTTTGTTCGGCTCGTTAAAACTATCGAAAATTCATCCCTTCTGTATTATTTTATACTTTTTCGGACTTAAGGGATTAGATGACGAAAAAGGAATTTCAGAGTTAACTTTACGTACCTTTTTAGACTCTCTAAATATGAAAAGGACCGAGTTATCTTTGTCGTTAGACTCGTTAAAAACATTAATAGCGACAAACTTGTCTTTAGACGAGAACGAGTTTCACTATCGCTAGGCTCGTTAAAACATAGCGATGGGTTTGCCCGAAGGGAAAATTATAGAACAAGCATATGTTATCCTCCTCAAGCTTGACAAAAATAAAGAGGTACTGGTCAGCAATGACTGGGGAAAATTGGGAAGAAACTCAAAGAATCTTTGTTGGTAGCAAGTCGCTCTTGAACATGACACTTCCACTCCATGCCTGAGTCGGGTTGGGTTGTTTGATTCACCAGTCACATCACCATGGTCTCGCCATACCATCCACATTTGGGGTAAATGCTACCGATCCATCACATAAGTGTCGCCGACATGTTCAAGAGAAGTCATCCAGAGAAGTCAACCGTGTCCCATCCACTGCCATACATTATACTTCATTCTTTCATGACCGCCACCCTGAACCATATATCATCAGTTCGTTTTCACCTCCATCAAAATCATTTGCTCCATTCCGTGTCATTGATGTGGGATTCATCAAGGCCCTCCTTTGACGGATCGCTTCTTGTCGACATCAGCTCATTATCCAAGAAGTTGATCTAGGAACACCCCATTCAGTACTTTGAAGCTTGCATGCCTCAATGGCAAGTTTCTCACTTCCGGCGACAGGTATACATCAATGACCTTCGACCGAAAGATTTTGCGTGGTGTTCGACGCCAAGTCCTTTATTCACACCACGTGAATTGTACTGCAGTACCTTGAGGGTCATCATCCTTATCGGTGATTCCTCTTGTGCTTGTTAACAATTTACATCATTGACTGGTAATCAAGCGATGTCTTTCCATGTTCAACTTCAAAACATTTCTCACATGGATCGACTTGTACTTCGAGTAAAGATCGGACGAGATTGAAGACCCCGGATCTAGTTTCATCAATCCGGGTTGCGATATATATTCAGGAAAAATAAAGACATTGACATGTACAGCATTGCAGCACAGATAATCATCCTACCAAAAGGATGATGACTTCATCAAAATCATCAGTCTACCATCAGACGATTGTCTGTCCTGTGTACATAAAAAATGAATTTATAAAGCTGAGCATGGGAATGCCCGCCTCAGCGAGATCATGAAAACAGTGTGAAGATAATGTATTGTATTGTATCTTATTACAGGTCTCCTCCCAGCATTGAAAGAACTTCGGATCCTCCTAATAAAGCATTTCACCCGATAAACGGCCTCATACTTTAGGGGGCAACTGTTATAGACATTTTTGTGCCTTACAGCTCTAAGCATGAAATGTCCATAATCCAAGGGATCCAAAGTCCCTAAAAGTGTTGTTCCTGCCCCTAAAGGAACAAGTTCAACCAATGACAACTTCTCCCAGAAGTTCTCCACCAAAAGCTACTCAGAACTAGTCAAATCAGGATCAATTCAGATGCTCCACTAGCTGCTTGCGTTGCAAAGCACCCAAATACACTGTCTAGGTGCGTTGCAACGCACTTGAATGCACTACCCAGGTGCGTTGAGCGGGAAATGACAAGTGGCAGAGTCATTCAATGAGGTGGAGAGACAATGGAAGCTTCCAGAATCTTCTCCAATGACACTTGCCTCACTGAATTCGACCAGTGATGAGTAAGAGGCTCTCAGTCTCCAAGTGGAAGCAAGAACTGACAGAGAGAAGCCACAAGTCAAAACATAAGCTGACTCATCCTCTCTGCTTACATCTATATATGGATCCCTCATCCCAGAGATCCAGAGGCGAGAATTTGGTACTTTGCAGAGAATTGTTGTTGGTTTTGAGATTGAGATTAGTTCATTGGGTGATTTATGCTTTGTTGGAGGGGAGGAAGGGATTCCTTTGCTGGGAGGTAGATGCTGGATCGGGACTCACTTGGTTGTATCTCCTCCTGGACCTTTTTATTATATCAATAAAACTATTTGAGTTTCTCCTACATGCTTGTGTATCAGTGATGTTTTGTTATATTTGCATGTTTAGCTTAATATGATCCTAAGCTTTTTATGAATGTAAATCTATATCTTTGTGTAGTTTCTCTCTTATGTGATCTTGCAGGAACTTGGTGAAGCTGGGCCAGTAAGGGAGCAGGTAGCTGGAAGCTGACGAAGAGGAGAGAGATTGGACCAACAAACTAGCGCAAGACACAGGTTAGTTCATCCTTCCTCTCTGTTTACATTTCATAAAGAAGAATACTCAAGTAGTTTTCCTTGTTTGTTGCTAAGGCACTGTCACACCTTAGAGTGGGATAGGGGCGTTTTGAATAGATACTTTTCCGAACAACAGATGGACCAGTGGCAGTTGGTGCAGTTAAGTGCTAGAGTGACAGATGCAGTAGCTAGTGCCAGTATAAGACTGAGAAACACAGAGTAGAGTTGGCAGAAGTGTAGTTGCAACAGTGCAGAGTCAACAACAATGTAGAGGCTTCATTGACAGCACAGAGTCTAGTAGTAGTCAGGACTCAGGTGACAAATGCATCACACTCACCACATTTGGTTTAACGTGTTTGATATTTCTCAGTTGTAGTTGTTAGTTGCAACATCATGTGATGAGAAGGAGTTGTACAACAAATGCAATAGTTGGTGGTAGTTCAGCAGGGTCAACAGCAGCATAGATGCAACATTGCATCTGTGCCATACACGCCTAATGTTCCTCAGTACTAGCAAGGTTATAATCCACCCTATCCACCACAACAATAACTTGTGTTACCATTACCACCCCCACCCCAACAACCACTACCACTACCTCAAAGTACCAATCAACCTTCACAGTAGATGCAACAATCATTTAACTCAAATCCTCCAAGGTCAACATAGCTGCTTGCACAACCCATATATAATCCTAATAACAGACCTCCTCATCCTGTGAAAAACTTAAGACTACAACATTTTCCCACCTATGTCATCACTTATTTTCCTATAAATGAAATTCAACTTAGGTATGGGAAAATATTAATTAAGAATAAATCTGTAGTGGTCATACAAGAGGAGGATCCCCAAATAGAATCTAAAAACAAATATGATGAAAATAAACAAATGGAGACTGAAAATAATGATGTAATAAGAGAACCACATGAATCATTGGAACCTAAAGAACCTCCTTTTCCAGAAAGACTACTTGTAAATAAAACTGAAGTACTTGTGGAATATGATCTAGAATCTGAAGTATGAAACATTTGTATAATGATACCTTTATTACAAGTCATTAAAGACATACCTATATACACTAATTTTTTTTGGGATATTTGTATCAAGAAACCTAGAAGGAAGAAAAATAACACCCAAACCATTAAGGTAGTTAGCCAAATTTCTAAAATGATATCAGGGTTGCCACCAAAATATAATGATCCAAGGAATCCAGTGGTAACTATAGAAATCAATGGGACTTTTCTTCCTAACACTCTAGTAGGTTTGGGAGCATCCATTAATGAAATGATCATTGATACCATGACTTTGCCGCAACTTAACCAGGTAATACCCACACCTATTGTGTTAGAATTGGCATAAAGCCTATTGTCAAGCCCATTGGAGTCCCGGAAGATGTGATTGTAACTGTGGTCTCCTAGAAATATCTGATAGATTTTATAATGATCTCTCCCAAAACGACTAAACCTAGGACCCAATAGTTTAAGCCCAACCATGGCTAGCTACTGTTGATACTGTTATTGGTTGCAGGATTTGGGAAATGACAATCTCTAATGGATCCCAGATCCAAAAGTTGATGATTTTTCCACCTGTTTAATTAGAAAACGAAGTTCCTATTTGGTTAGAGAACCCTTATGGATAGAAAAAATGTATGCTCCCTCTTTTAACCTTAGAACAATCAAGGGGATTTTAAGTGCAAACAAAAGAACATGACCTGCAATAATTTCTATCTGACATAAAATGTATTTAATACCCTGTTTCTTTTAGTGGTTATAATCATGGTTTTAGCCTTGAATTTCAAGAAACCTGCTATCATGCTATCTTTCCATATTTTACTATTGCAACCATAGGTGAAAACAAAAAAATGGGTGCTCAACCTATTGAAATCAGTCTAGGAAAAACATTGTACATAGGTATCGACTTAAGTATAGAACAACAGGAGAAGGTAGTCAAAATGTTTCAAAAGAAATCTGGGGCATTTGCTTGGGACTATTTAGACATGAAAGGAATTCATCCTGACATGTGCATCCACCACATATACACCAATGAAGAAATCAGACCTGTAAGACAACCACAAAGAAGAATGAATCCAGCCCTTAAGGATATTGTTAAAGACGAACTTCAAAAATTGTTGAGTGCAAATTTTATATATCCCATTTTTTATAGAAAATGTATATCTCCCCTGGTAGTTGTTCCAAAGAAAAATGGAAAATGGAGGATCCATGTTCACTACAAGGAGTTGAATAAATCCACCTTGGGATATTATTTTCCTTTTCCTTTTATTGACCAAGTATTAAATACCTTGTCTTGAAAAAATAAATAAATAAATAATCTCCTTTTTAGATGGGTACAATGGCTATAATCAGATTCAAATAGCCTCGGAAGACCAAGAGAAAAACATCTTCACCTGTCCTTTGGGCACTTATGCCTACAAAGTTTTTCCTTTCAGCTTGTATAATGCTCCAACCACTTTTCAATGGGTTGTTTTAGGCATTTTTGTTTACCTTATACCTGAATGTGTGGAGGTCTATATGGATGACTTTACAATATATGGCAATAATTTTCAGGAGGCTTTGGAAAATCTAGAAAAGGCTTTGGTTCACTGTCAAGAAACTCATCTAACTCTTAGTAATGAAAAATGTAAAATGATGTAAACTAAAGGAATGATACTTGGCCATCATGTTTCACAAATAGGCATAAAGGCTGACCCTGCAAAAATTTAAGTAATTTCACAAATCCCAGCTCCAGCTTCACAGAAAGAGGTAAGACACTTTCTATCGAACGTGGGGTATTAAGAAGATTCATTGAAAATTTTACTAGAATTTTTGCTCCTATGTTCAAGTTATTGGCTGAAGATGTTTATTTTTCATGGGACACTAACTGTCAAAATGTTTTTCGGGTACTAATGGATAGGCTATCAACTACACCAATATTGAGGGGACCTATTTGGTCCCTCCCTTTTTATATCTAGGCTAATGCATCAGACACAACACTTGGAGCTGTGTTGTTAGAGGGAGAATCAAATTCCTTATGCTATTTATTTTGTTAGCAAAAATATCTCACTTGCATAATTGAATTACACTGTCATTGAAAAGGAATTGTTAGCAGTAGTCCATGCTATTAACAAGTTCATGCATTATATTACGAGTCATGAAACTTTTTTCCATACTCATCATTTAGCTATTAGATTTCTCATGAACAAACCTATTACAAAAGGTAGAATCACAAGATGGTTACTTTTACTTCAGGAATTTAACATTACTGTGATTCATAGGCTTGGACAAGACAATTCAGTTGCAGACATTTGTCCAGAATGAACATTTCACAAGATGTTTGACCAGTCCCAGATGATTTTCCTGATGAGAATCTATTTTTCATTTCCACTCATACTCCTTGGTTCGTTAATGTGGCTAATTAATTAGTGTTGGGAAAGTTGCCACAAAACCTATCTTCCAGGGAAAAACATAAGATTGTTCAATTGAGTGCTAATTATTCATGGATAGAAGGAGATATGTTCTGCACTAGACCAAATATAATTATGAGGATTTGTGTGTGGGAAGATGAGATGTATGATGTCTTGAAAGCTTGCCATAGTGAACCATGTGGTGGGAATTTTGCGGATAAAAGGATAGCTTACAAAGTGTTACATGCGGGCTATTATTGGCCCACCTTTTTTAAATATGCTAAGAAGTTTGTTGCCAACTGTGATGCTTTCCAGAGGATGGGAAAACCAGTTTCAAGTGATGAGATGCCTCTTCAAACCCAAGTATCAATTGAACCTTTTGAAAAGTGGGCATTAAATTTCATAGGGCCTATTTCTCCTATGTTTAGGAAGAAGAGATATATTCTAGTTTGCATTGATTACATGACAAAATGGGTAGAAGACAAAGCTTTATATTATGCTAGTGAAAATTTTGTTATCTATTTTCTCTTTGAAGACATATTTACTCATTTTGGAGTACCTAGGGAGATTGTCACTAATTAGGGGACACAATTTACTTCCAATCTAGTAAAAGCCATCACAAAACAATACAAAATTAAGCATCGAAAGCCTACACCATACCATCCTTAGGCTAATGGTCAGGTAGAATATACCAATAAAGTCTTGGAGTCTATTCTTAGTAAAACCATTCAGCTGCATCATGGAGACTAGGTTGACAGGTTACCAGAAACACTATGGACCTAAAAATTAAAATGGAGGAATGTGATTAGGTATACTACCTATGAAATGGTGTATGGGAAGCAGGTGTTGCTAGCCATTGAATTTTAGGTGAAAACCTTTCAAATCGTTATTCAATTAGGGATGGATTTGAATGAAGCTCAGAAACAGAGAGTGTTGCAGCTAAACAAACTTGATGAGATTAGGGAGGATGCTCCCCAAAAGGATATGTTGGTACAGGATCAAAGGGGTCATTGGCATGATAGGTATATCAAAAATAAAAATTTCGAACTAGGAGACTGGGCAATATTTTTTGACAATAAGTTCAAACAATTTAAAAGGAAGTTTTCAATTAGATGACTAGGGCCCTATGAAGTGGAGGAAGTTTTTGACAATGGATCAATCAAAATCAAGACCATTTATGATGATCAGACTCCTTTTGTGGTAAATGGACACAGGTTGAATGTTTACCACCAACAACTTTCCAAACAAGAATTTTTACAATTTTTCTTGCAAAACCCATAGATGGAGCTAATTAATAAGGAGAATCTAGATCCCGTTGGTTCTTCAAACTAAATTTTTTATTATTAGTATAATCTATATATGTATATATATGTACATAGTATAAATAAAAGGAGGCTTAATTTTTCTTTCCTCTATAGGCCCACATAGAATAAAGGGGAAAATTTTCAATTGTAATTTTATTCCTTTACCCAAACTTGATAGATTATTTATGGAAAAGGACACCTTGGAAGAATGCTTTGAGCATAAGATAACCCAGACTCATTAAAACTAATGGGATGGTAGTAGTAAGGTATCTACCAAGTATAGAGTTATTCTTTTCCAGGCTTGACATAATACTTACGAAAAGGAATCCCCCTGGAGTCTAGTTTGAGCATCTTCAGACTCTCTAAAAATGAAGACTCTAAGCAGAGGCTGACCTAGGCTCATTAAAATTGAATGGGACAGTGGTAGTTAGGGATCTACCAAGTAGAGAGTTGTTCTTTTCTGGGCTTGGTAGAATATTTATGGAAAGGAAACTTGTGGAGTCTTCTTTGGCGCATTTTAGACTCTCTAAAATTGAAATGCCACTAGGAAGTAACTATTCCAGGCCTAACCCAAAATCCATGGAATAGTGGTTCCAACATTTGGTTTGAAGCAACAATCTTCATGACAGTCAGATTCTAGTTTAGATCTTCTTCTTATAGTTGACTTTTCTAACTAGTTCCAAGCTAATTTGAAAGTAATTTAATAAGTTGTGCTCCATAGTTGTTGTTCCAACATAGTTTCAGTGGTTTGGTACCTATGTTGTTATTGAACTTCTTCTATAGTACTTAGATAATTCTAGTATTTAAGTACTTAATTCAGTACTTAAACACTGTCTACAAGTTTTTGAGTACTGAACCAATTCAGTACTCTAGGTTCCATTGGTCATGATCAAGACAACATCAAATTCCAAAGTATCAATTTAGGAACACCAAAATTCCATAATTAAGAAGCAGTAGTCTGTCTACATCAAATTTAATAATTGCAAAGCATTAATATTATTTTTTTATAATGCCAAGAGTATTTTATCACTCATTGCTTTTGAATCTCTAGCCATCATTACACAGTCAAAGAAAAGGTATGAATGAACTTTCATTTATTTGGATTGATGCAAAGAATGTGAATGATAGAGTCTGATTAGTGGTCTTGTCCTCCATTTGTTTAAATTATATGTTATTATGACTTCATATGTTATATTCCTCATGCCATTGGAATGTGCTACTATGATTAATCTGATTTTTCTTATCCAACAATTAAGAATGATTACCATACTCTTGTCATTATACATGCATTGGTACTTCCACTCATCATTGTTAATAGATTGGATTCTCATCATAATTCAAAAACGTGGCCACCCCTTCCTAATCGATCCCAATTGTCTATTATGAATTTATAAAATACTGAAATGAGAAACATTCTACTCCCAATCTTATAGCCTCTCTGAACTCAACACATTGTCTTCTTAATTCCTCGATTAGCCTTGAAATAAATTTTAGTGCTAGCATGGGAACTGATAGGCACGAGCCTACCTTCACTCAGTTTCGCGCTAGCGTTGAATATGCTGCATGAAAATCTAATTTTGAAGAAAGAGAGTGGATGGATTTTCTACAAAAGTTTCAAGGGCATAATGACAGGGTCGCCATGGAGTTTGCACAAAATTTCGATGGGAAGACAACGAAAGTTGGAGATCTTAATATTGAGATAAAAGATGATTTAATGAGCAAGGTAATTGTGTTACTTCTGACCAATTAAAATTATCTCAAGGGATTCCAGGTCGATTGGGAAGAATACTCAAAGTTTCTTAAGTTGACATATAAATCTATCAATTGGACCAAAGGAGTCCTTAGGAGCTGCATTGCAAAGGAATGGTGGCCACTTCTCACAACATTGCAGAGGTTTATGACTTGCGAAGGAAGGTATGTCACTATATTCCTTTACCATGTAAGGCTTCTTCTCCATTTTACAGATGGTCGTGATGTCAATTTCCCTTTCTTCCTTTGCTAAAGTCTGCACAAAGTTGCTAGAAATGTTCAGTCCTCTAAAAGAGTCGAAACTAGTCTATGCCATTATAACCTCATTAAGATGATTATTGTTTATGAGTTGGAATAGCGGAAAAATGGGAAAAAAATTTGGCTAGAAATTTTCCTAGGGAACAAAACCAAACAAAATTCAAATAAAGAGTAATTAGTCCCAAATCAAAGAAGTCGAGAAAAGAGTCTGAAACCCTTGTTAAATCACCTACTAAGCATGGTAAAAATTTTGTAAAGAAACCAAAGTCACAGGGAGATGAAAGGAGTGCAACGAAATCCCCAAATGAAGTTTTCTTGAGAAACCCTAGCCCCACTTTAGAGAAAGAAACTCCTAATACAACAAAGATTATGACCTTGTAGCAAGGAAAAAGATTCATACGTAGTATGGCACATCAACAGTGCCCTCCAAAAAACACTCAATCTCTCGGGTTAGTGTTTGTTTCATCACCTCCAAAGAAAGAGCCACATGTTAGCATGGAAAACCCCTCTCGGTCACTGATTTGAACAAACAAGAGACGCAAATCATTATCTGAGGAAGAAGGGTCTGTTAATAACTTTGATGATCTTCAAAGTAATTCTCCATGCAATAATGTATCTGAACATGGGCCTACAACAGGAAAAGGAGTGGCTGAAACAATTGCAAGTTAGATCGAAAAAAAATTAGTTCATGAGGAGAGTGGTTCAAGGAAACATAGTCTCCCTCCTAAATATGTGCCTAATTCTGTTGAGAAATATCTACAGTATCGAGTTGATAAGTTACAGAGGAATAACCTTAGACTAAAGGACAAGGCTCATAACTACAAGGCTTTGTACAAACATGTTACAAAAGAGAATGTGTTGTATAAGGGCCAGAACTTGACTTTGAGATCAGAAAATGAGAAATTGACTGTGAAAAACAAAAAAATGCTTCGCTGGAAGGTAGATAGTTGAGACTTACCCAAATATACACTTCCTATGACAACATTAAAAGACTTCAACAACAGAAAGCAGTGAATGATCGCGGCCTATAAATTATGGTTAGTGTAATAGGGATCTGAAAGCAAGGATGGCCCCAATTTTGATGTCTGAATAAATTTTGTAAGAAGACAATTGTATGAGGACATGCATCCTCTTTAGCACGGTTGGATGTTGAGGCCTACTTTTGTCTCTTTTTGGACACCCTATCTTATTATCTTTTATGATACCGTGTTCCATTTTGACCCTTTTTGACACCTCAAAAGCTACCTTATCCTTTTCAAATGGTCCTAGTTAGTGGATGGAGGTAAAGTCACACATTAGGCCTATTTTCACATGTCTTCAATTAATCTAGATAGATGTTAAGTGAGTTTATATTCTTTTGTCTAAACTTGGTTGTAACTTTACTAGGATTCCTAAGCATGAGGATAGGAACTTGATGGCATTGGAAGATTACACTGGTAGATCAACGTTTAAGTTCGTTTTGCACCTGGTAACTGTTCGGTACTTAGTTCTGCACTTGATTTAGTACCATGTTCCAGAATTTGGTACCAGTCAACTGGATGATGATTCCCAAGCAATAGTGTTATCTTCTCTTGTTTCTCTTGACAACAACGACAATGTTATCTCTCAAGAATAGTACTATGATAGATCTCCATGGATATTTTAGACTGTATGAGTGATTTTCGAGATCTGAATTGTATTAATTAAGTCTAGATAATATCTTGTACTATTTTCCTTGTTCATTCAGTTAAATTTATCTTTAGGCCATGATATCTTTAAAAGAGATCATTAGTAGTACTACAGGTTAGAGAAGAGAAGAGAGAACAGTGACTGTGATACATTTTCAAAACTCTGTTTTTATTTCAGATTGGAACTGCTTACATATGTATTCTTGAAGACTGTTAATATAGAAATTTCAGCTTCCCTTTCCTGAATTGATGTGTTATTAATTTCTAAGTTACTGTTGTAGTTTAACTTGTCTAAGTTTATGGTCAGGGCCCACCACTGATTTCAATCAAGCTATAATTGATTCCAGTTCGAATAGAAATATATATATTAGTTTATAATACCTGCAGTATGGTTGTTGTTTTCATTTCCTTGGAAATTTAATATTTTGAGTGTGATTACCATCTGAAGCTAGAGAATTTGAATTTTTCAGTTTTCGAACATTTGGGATTTTTAGTTGCTCAGATTTGTATTCCCAGTATCGTAAAATTTCCCATATAAGATCGAATATTTAAATTTGTTCCTTAGATTTATGATTTGAAGTTGAAGTATTGAATTATGAGTTCTTGAGGTTGAAGCATTTGAAAGAACAATCTTTAGATTCGAGTTGAAGCATTTTGACTTATAGACTCTGAGATATGGAATGGAATACTCAAACTATCTATGAATTAAAACTTCTATTTGGATATTTGATATGAACAAGGGACTCTGTAATAAAAAACTTAATAGCTAAAGCACAATGAGACTTTTAGAATAGATGCTCATCATTAAACATAGAAATGGACTATGAATTCCTACATCCTTATGATAGCTTTCTTCTAGTTAATTTTCAAATTAGAAATACAAGATGTGTGATTAGTATTGTAGATTTTGTTTGAATGATCACTTTTTGTTCTCGATTTGAATGGTGTTTCTAGTCTTATGCATTATTTCTAGAATCATAATTTGTTTTATTTTTACAGGTTGGAGTTGAGTGAGATTTTGTTTGATTGAAAACCCCGGGGTTGGGGATTCCAAGCGAGTGAGTTCTTTTGAGTTAATCCATTGTTAGAGTTATTTGATTATGATTAGGGTTAAGTTGAGATATATTATTATTATATTTGTTTCGAATAAGATATACAACTTGGATTGATGCAGATCTATGCAATTAGATTAGATATAAATCTCATATAAGCATAGCAATTTGAGTTATGATATTTTGTTTTGATAGGTTTCTTCACTTCAACAAGATTGACTAAAGTAGCGGAATAATTTTTGAACTAGGAGTTAAGACAGAGACTTGAGTTTGAGTATTTGGTACTTTGTTTTATACTAGGTTGACCTTAGGATTAAATACACTGTGTTGGTAAAATTGGATTAGATAGTTGGATTTGCACTTATAACCATGATATTTTGCAGCTCTAAGATTACAAACCTTAGTTGACATTTTAAGTGAAGGGAGATTAATATAAACATATAAAACCCCTAACAATTTTTTTGGAAATTAATAATTTCTTTGATATATTTGTTTCATGTGCAAATGAAGGTTTGGAAGATGAGAGAACTTCTTTCATGGAGCAATTATGGAGGAGGCAACAAAATACCTTAACCAACCTTAATGAAATGTTAGGTGAAGTGGCAATGGATGCCATACTAATTTTAAATATCGAAGTGATCCAGGTGGATATTGGTGGCCACCCACCTATTCCACCTAGGCCTCCAGTCGGTTTCATTTGTTTCCTAGTTTATTACAACATTTACTATTTGTAGCAGTTTTTCAGGTCCTGAACTTCCAGAGCAATTTTGACCCCGTAAATGAAGTTTTTTTATGTCCATAACAAGCCTTGCCACAAATCGTGTAGTACTCGGAGAGATATTTCCAACAAGGTATCATATCGACCGAACGAAGATAATATAGCCAAGTTACAACCCTGGGAAGTTGGATGCCCAACTAACCCTAATGGGGCCCAAAAACTCTTGGCGTTCCATCTTCTCGGGTTAGGGTTTTTGTTGTTTTATGGTTTTCCCTTGTTTTTCAATAATAAATATGCCCTTGAGCCTTATTGTAACATAGTTCAGAGGCATGTAGCTACCACATCTCTTCTCAAAGATAAGCTACCATCGCTTGAGCTAGTTTTATTTCCATTCTGTTTGTAAGCATATTTCAGTATCCGATATTAATGAAATGAAGCATTATTTCTACTGCATCTCTGTATTTACGGATATATATGTAATTTTTTGTGTTCTTGTTTAAGTTTATATCAGTGGTCTCAAAGCAGTCTACTCTTTCTATGTTTTTCTTTGTATGTCCCCAACGAGGTCAGGATATAAGGAGTTAGGGCTTGAACTGGTCAAACCTTTGTAAAACCAACCTCACAAATACTGATGGCCTCCCATGTTAGAGGAGAAGAAATATGAGGGGGTAGGAGATCCTTTCAAAATATTCCTTGAAGAATCCCTCAAGTGATAGAGGAATGCGATGATGGGCAACTTTGCCCAGATCCTTCAGCGACTACCCAAAGGTGACACATCTCCTTCCAGCAACTACTTTGGAAGTGCCACACCCTTTAAGGTAAAATTTAACTTTGACATCCCCATATTTGAAGGTTAGATAGATGCAGACGTCATAGATAGATGGTTAAGTCTGCTAGAAAAACAATTTTATGTTCATGATTTTTCCAACTGGCAAAATATCACTTTTTCACTTTCAAAGTCTCCCCCCACGTCAAGGACTAGTGGGAAACCTACTGTGAGAAGAAGGACAAAATTACACTATCACTACTTTTAGCCGCACCCACTTGGAATTAATTTCGAGACGCCATCAAGGAGCAATACTACCCTGTTGGGAGCTATGAGGATAAATACACAAAGTGGACCACGTTGCAGCACGGAAGAGACCAAGACGTGTCAGAGTTTACCAATGTTTTTCATACCCTTCGCACAAAGTTAGGTATCAAGGATTCTGAAATACGTTTGGTACTCAAGTACCGTGATTGCCTACATAGGTACATCCACGACAAGATGGAGTTCCTGGACATATCCTCGCCTGACACAGTGTATCGATATATTGTCAAGATTGAGCAGAAGTTTAAACAAAAGAAGCGATACTTTGGATCTGCGAATCCAAAGTAAGGGAAAGACGCCCCCAAACTATAGAGCAAAAGACAAAGCTAAGGTGGGGCGACCCAAGACAACCTGCCGAAGCCACAAGCAATGAAAAACACCACGAAGGCAAAGAAGGACACAAGAAAATGGTGTGAGTTCCATATGAGCTCCACTCACAACACGAGTGACTGTCAGGCCAAGTAGTCACTAATGGCCGAGCTGAAGGATTTCGAATTAGACGCACGCTCTGACTTTGAGTCAAAATCTGACAAGGGGAAAGACAAAGGGAAGAAGATCATTGATACAAAGCCCAATGCCACCGTGGCCACCACCAAGATCCAGAAGAAAGAGCCTGAAGATCCAGAGGAGGGGGAATGCCTCTTTCACTCACAAATGTGGGTGAAGGGTTCTCCGCTACAGTTCATTGTCGACAGCGGGAGACAAAAGAACCTCATTTCAACAGATATCATGAAGCATCTAGGCCTACCGACTACAAGACATCCACAAGCGTACACCATCAGGTGGCTTCACCAAGGACGAGATCTCTGCATCATCCAACAATGTTGCCTTCCCTACAACATCAAGCCCTTCATTAATCAGTTACTATGTGATGTTGCCCCTCTTGAAGTTTGTGATGTATTATTTGGACAACCATATTTGTGGAAGAGACATGCTTTATATGAGTCTAGGCCTCGCTCTGTGATTAATACTTTGGGAAATAAGTTGTACAGGATACCGGAGGTAGCCCCTCCTATCACCATCTCTTTGATCACTACAAAGCAATGTAGTAAGATCATTTCATAAACTAGGAAATTTGTTTTCCTTATGATTCACTCTCATGACAAGAATAATATTCTAGCCATAGCTTCCAAAAAGAGCTCCTTCGTACAACAAAAATAGATGGATAAGGTCGTGGAGTAATATAGGGACATTTTCTCCTCACCTACGGGGGTGCCTCTATAGTGAGAGGTTAAGCACTCCATCGATATGACTCTAGGTGTGCCAATACCCAATGGACCGATCTATCGATGCTCTGTTCTAGAGAACGATGAGATCAAGAGGAAAATTCAAGAGTTGTTGCAGAAAGAGCATGTCAGGCCAAGCTCATCACCCTATGGGATCCTGATTGTATTGGTACAGCATAAGGATGGGACTTGGAGACTCTGTATTGACTATCAGGCGTTGAAAAGGATCACTGTATGGAATAGGTACCCAATCTCATGGATTGATGACCTTCTGGACCAGCTCAAAGGGGCCAAATATTTCAACAAGATTGATTTGAAGTTCAGTTATCACTAGGTGCCTATCAAACCCTCCGATGCATGGAAGACTGCCTTCAAATCCAATTTTCAAATGGTTGGTCATGCCTTTCAGGTTGAAGAATGCCCCTACAACCTTCATGAGATTGATGAACAACATCTTGTGACCCTTCACCAATGCATTCGTGGTGGTGTATTTAGATAACATCCTGATTTTCAACCAGAGTTGGAAAGAGAACATCCACCATATTCGGTAGGGCCTCCAAACCCTGCGATAACACAAGTTGTGTTCCAATTTGGAGAAATGCACTTTTGGCATGACCCAGGTTCAATATCTAGGGTACATCATTGATGAGCAGGGTGTGCATGTAGACCCAACCAAGATACAAGTCATTCAGGATTGGAAACCACTCTAACAAAGCTCCCCAGCTTTCTGGGTCTTGCCAATTTCTACTACAGGTTCATGTTGGGGTTCTCTCGTATCACTTGGACTTTAAGTAAAGTCACCAAGGGAGGAGTGAAAGCAATGTTATTTTGGTCTGAGACCCAACATAAGGCATTTGATGAGTTGAAGCATCACCTCTACTCTGCACCAATTCTCACATTACCAAACCTGCAAAAACCATTTAAGATTGAGACAAATGCCTCCAACCATGTTATTGGTACAGTTCTTACTCAGAAAGGCATCCAGTGGCTCACCACAGCGAGATACTTTCAAACACAGTCCAAAAGTATCCCACATATAAAAATAAATGTATTCCATTGTGCAGGCTTGATGTCAATGGAAGCATTACATTCTGGGGAAGGAAACAATCATCCACATAGGCCATCGACCCATGTAGTTCATATAGACATAAGGGAAGTTGCAGAACAATTGCCACAAAAATGGTCCACATACTTGCAACAGTTCCATTTGAAAATTAAGTACAAGAAAGGCAACACTAGTAATGTTGTAGATTGCCTCAGTCGACCACTAGTCATGGCACTGATCGCTATGCTCGACTCCTATGGCCATGAGACTTCAGGTTGGCCGCATCTTTACAAGAGCGATCAAGAATTCGGTAGCACATACCAGACACTCTTGGAAGGTAAGAAAGTTCCAAATTTTCACCTCTAGGGTGCACCGTTATGCCACTTGGGACACATCTTTGTTCCTTCAAGCGAGCGTTCCAAGATAATTTGGGAGGTGCACTATAGTCGGGTTGCTGGACATTTTAGAGAAAAGAAAACATTGGAAATATTGCAGAAGTATTTTAATTGGTCGAACCTTCGTCGAGATGTTGGGAAGTACATTCGATCCTGCACTACCTGCACTATTGCCAAACCAACCATCAAGAAGAAAGGCCTATATACTCCTTTGTATACTCCTATTCGACCTTGGGAATCCATCTCCATGGATTACATATCGGGCCTTCCTTTTACTAAGCACGAAAATGACTCCATTTTTCTGGTCGTCGACAAATTCTCTAAGGCGACCATTATGGCAGGTAACAAGAAGAGTATCACAATAGAGGCCATTGCTAAGCTCTTATTTGAGAGACTGTAGGTACACTTTGGGATTCCATAGTCCATTGTCTTAGATCAGGACAATAGATTCCTAAGTGCATTTTGGTCAAGTCTCTAGTTGATGTTGCATACCAAACTTACTAAGTCAATGAATTTGCGCCACTGAACTGATGGCCAAACAGAGGTCATCAACATGATGATTGTACAAATTCTATGCATGGGATGAAAGCCTCCCTTATGTCCATCACAACTACAACAAATATCTCCATAGCTCAACAAGACATAACCCCTTTCAGGTAGGGCTGGGATTTCAACCATGATGTCCCATTAATGTGGCCATACCATTTGCAACCAATTAGGCACATTCAACTTACATCCAGTTCGAAGTCGATAGGGCTAAAAACTTTATTAAACACATTCAAAACATCTTCTAGTAGGTTCATGATATACTGGACAGATCCAATGCTAAGTACAAGAAACACCATGATCAACATCGGGTGTGACACACGTTCCAGGTGGGCGACAAAGTTTGGCTACATTTGCAGAAGGAGCGCCTTGTTGTACCCCACCGCAAGATTTTCCCACTCCAATATGGGCCATACACCATCACCAAGGATGTAGGGGACAATGCCTTCGAGCTCAACATTCCACCGTTCCTTGGTCTATGCCCAATGTTCAATGTATACTGCCTTCAACCATACCTTCGACCATTGCTAGACACATCCGACATTGTAGAACAACTCACGCCACCAGAGCTGAACCCAGACTACATGTAACAGGCCACAACTGATCGGATTGTGGATACGCAGATCAAGAACACTCACCAACAAAGGATCCAACTATATTGAGTTGTCAAAGTAGGCTAACTCTTTCACCAGGGAAAGTGGTTCACCAAGGACCAGGTTCAACAAAAATTTCCTCACCTCGTGGAGGCTTTCCACGCAATGGGGGCCATTTCTTCCTAAGGAGGGAGGAATGATCCGGGTGGATATTGGTGGCCACCCACCTATTCCACCTAGACCTCCAGTTGGTGTCATCTGTTTCCTTGTTTATTATAGCATTTACTATTTTTAGCAGTTTTTCGTGTCCTAAACTTCTAGAGCATTTTTGGCCCCCTAAACGACAGTTTTTTGAGGTTTGCAAGAGGCATTGCCACAAATCCTATAGTACTCGAAGAGATATTTCCAACAAGGTATCGTATGTGCCAAATGAAGATAATATGACCAACTGATGACCCTGGGAAGTTGACTGCCTATCTAACCCCAACGAGGCCCACAAATTCTTGGCATTCCATCTCACGGGGTTAGGGTTTTGGTTGCTTTAGGGTTTTCCCTTGTTGTTCAATAATAAATAGGCCATTGAGCCTCATTGTAACACAATTCAAAGGCATGTAGCCACCACATCTCTTCTAAGAGATAAGCTACCATCGTCTGACCTAGTTTTATTTCCATTACGTTTGTAAACATATTTCAGTATATGATATTAATGAAATGAAATGTTATTTCTGCTGCATCTATGTATTTATGGTTATACCTGTAATTTGTTGCGTTGTTGTTTAAGTTCAAATCATGAAGCCAGGCTACAATAGGGCAGTGATGACATCACGAGTTAGTGAAAGAGCATGCCACATACTGAAATTAGGGATACATGTTGATAAAGAGAATGCCCGAGGAGAGGAATGTTAAGATTATGATTGAAAACAACAAAAAAATATGGTTGGTTGTACGAGTTTACATCAACGAGAACTGTGAAATGTGCAACAAATTGTGGAAGCTTGAATAACCGAAGACAACAACTACAACGCATGGAGGAGACCAAGTCAAAGGGGATGTTCATCCTTGGAAATAAGTCGGTTGAATATGTCCACATTAATGCATGTGGACAACATCAAACCAAAATTTGGGATCTTGGAAGATGGCAACGAGTAGTAGAAAGAATATTAAGCGACCAAGTAAGTAAAAAATGATAGAACCAAGTTTGGGATCCTAGAGGATTCAGTGAACAAAGGTAGATGATTAGGAGGTCATGAACATTTTCAACTTAGGGAGTCTGGTGTAGAAGCATAAAGCCCCAAGTCTTCATTTTTGTTTAGGCCCAAGGGATCTTGAAATTTCCAAAAGGGAGTGAGGTCCCTTAATCATAATTTTGTATAAATTAGGAATTTATCTGTAAGGGAAACAGTTCTAGAAGGAATTTAGGTTTTTAGGGAGTTTTGGTGAGTTGGGTGTCTTAGCTATATGGAACATTGTAAAAGAGCTAGCCAATTTGGCTAAGATATTTTGTGAAGAGGTATAGTTGTAGAATAAACCCATAATGTAAATATATTTTGATTTGTTAAGTTGTAGGTAGAAGTCAGAATAGAATAAAGAAGATAGGGAATAAGATACAGTGAGATATAAGAAATATAAACAACTGAGGGGAGAAAAGGACGAGAGAGGTCTGAGAGAACAAGAAGGTTGGCTTTTGTGAAATTTCGTTGATTATACAGATCTATATCTTAATGAAACTATGTGAATTATCCTCCATTGTGGTATACAAGAAATATTTGTGCATGTGTGTACAAACCCTTGTGGCCATTATATCTGTGTAATATTTTTTAGAGTGAAGCCCATTAAGGTTTATCGAATGGTAGATAAAATGTGTGGAAATTCGGTTGGGATGAGTGTATCACTATGAGTGTAGGCAGTTAAGCCTCACCAAGTCACAAGTGTGTGTGAAATTCCCCTGAACCTATGTATATGTGTATGCACACTAAGTGAGTGGGGTAGGTCCAAAGTAGCTAAGGACTAGAGCCACAAAAATAGGGAGTTAAGTCATGGGTATATGGATAGGTTGGAGGTTAGATTTTGATAAAATGTGAGCACTCCACTAAGAGTCATCAACTTGAGTGAAAGGGCCTTCAGATCTTGAGAATGAGTTAACAAGGGCATGAAAAACCCTTACCTCCACCGCCCACCTAAGAATGTTGAAGGTTAAATTCTACTGATGAGCAACCCCATCGAAAGAAGAAAAAGAAAGAAATTAGTTTAACATCCACGAGGCTAAATATAACCTATGGGACAAATTGCTTCTTCATCTAGTTTTCGACCCTTTTCCTATGAAGCCTCACAATAAAACGCTCTTAACTTCTTGGAAAACCCCTCATTGAATAGAATATCCCAAGAGCTAGCGACCATGGTATCTACATAACCTTCCTTGTTGTCTTTGAAGGTCTCACATTCTAAAATGAAATGTTTTTATGTTTCCACTTTTTTGGAAGAACAAAAAATACATACTCTTTCCTCCCACGCTTCTTTTGGCCTTTTCCAGCACCTTGTTTCACAACAGAGTTGATGAGAATTATTCCTTAACTTAGCAAGAAGAATTTTGGCTCTCCAAGAAATATTTCCCTCTATGTACGATTTTTTTTATGATTATGAGTTGGATTAAAAACTTCAATATGTACCTTTTATTTCTCCCTGACTCCTTATCCCAGGTACGCTTGTGGAACTTATCCTTAACAAAATATTCTATCTCTTTACTGTTTATGGGACACATGTTCAAGCAAATACCCCATTTACTAAACTGTTTGTTATTTTTCTACATCCAAGTCTTCTTTCTTTTGCACAATATGTCATTAAAGGAAACCTTAGGCCATCTGCCCTCTTCCATTTACTCAATTTTTTTTAAATACCTTATGACTCGCACCATAGCAATTGCTTCAATAGGAACAACCCCTGCTTCACTTAACAAGATAGCATAAGGAATTACACTTTTAATTTTGAATTTTTTTGTACTCAAACGCTTTTGAATTTTCTCAATTTGTTTCCATTGCATGTTGGATGTACTGTTGGCCCACATTTCACAACCAGAGAGAATCATCAGAATCACTAGAAGCCAAAAAATATTTTGAGTGGTTTTACAGTCCCATAACTCTGCCTCTCTACACCTGTTTTGAAAATCATAAACTAATTTCCAACCCTCCAAGGTTATTTTCTTTTTATTGCCATCCAAGCTTAGATTTATGTTGAAGTCAATTCTGAGGTATTTGTAATCCGCAACTTCTTCCAAAATGTTGCCTTCAAAGTAGAACTTATGCTAGTTATGTTTTTTTGTTTTAGAGAAAATCATTACTTTCATTTTGCTAATATTGACTTGCATCTCCACCCTGCTACAAAAATGTTCAAGGGATAATAAGTTCTCTTGCAAACCAAGAGAAAAATTAGCAATCAGAATAAGGTCAACTGCATACAAAAGAAGCCTTATAACAAACTTGCCCAAATGGATACCACCACCCCCTTCTGAATTTAGCCACTCCTCAAGCTTGTCGATATATAAACCAAAAAGGGTAGGAGACAATGGGAAACCTTGCTTGGCCCCGATATTGCTTCTAAAACTTTCAGAAATTCCTTCTAAAGTTCTAATTTTGACTTTCACCTCTTCTTACAGCCTATGCATAGTTGCTCTCAAATGTTTAGGAACCCTAAGTTCCTCCATTTTGTGCCAAATCTTATCCCTACAAACCATGTCAAACAATTTTCTAAAATCAACAAAGAACAAAAGGCTTCTTCCTTTTTCTTGATATATAGCCCCAACGGACGAAATAAATCTCCGACAATTACAATTTTTGCCACCACTATCGACATAATATTAAGGATTGAGATCAGAGGTAGAGGAATGAACGCTAGGCACTCTCGTTAGTTAATAAGCCTGAGAAGATGGGAATATTCCCATCAAGTGTTTTCCATCCTAGATAGTGGGACCACGAGGTGTTTGGAATAATGGCATTGGGACCAAGTGGAGACGCTGAACTGAACATGACGTCAATGAAATGAGATTTTAACATCCACGAGACTAGATATAGTCTATGGGACCACTAGCTTCCCTGCCTTTTGCCTTTTGCAATTCAATCCTCTTATTATTCAAATTAATGATGAGCTAACCCAACCTTCTAACAGTCCCCTCACTGGAAAGACAATGCCAAGGAACTGATGTTAACATACTGTGGTAACTATCTCTGATGTCTCTGAAAGCATCACATTCCAAAACGAAATGTTTTTCCGATTCCACTGCCCCAAAGGTGCAAAAAGTACACAACCATTCTTCCCAAGCTTCTTTAGGTCACCTGTTTTGCACCGTAGTTGATGCGAGTTAGTTCTTAATTCAGCAATAATAATCTTTTATCTCCATGGAATGCTAGCTCCAATGTACTCTTTTTGTTGGAGATCACAAGTGGGGTTGAATTCTTGAACATACTACTTCTTTCTACCCAACTCTTTTCCCCATATACGCTTACAGAACTTCTCCATAACAAAACTCTTTAAATCCTTGCTATTTGTGGGACATGCATTGAGGTAAATATTCCAGTTTTGCATCCATTTGTTGTTTTGTCTCATCCATGATTTCTTTCTTTCACTCATTCCTTCATTGAAGATAACTTTAGGCCATCTACCTTCTCCCATTTTCTCAATTCTTTGTAGATACCTTATGAGATGCACCATAGCAATTGCTTTGATGGAATTTGCTCCTGTTTCACTCAACATTACCTCATAAGAAACTAAACTTTTTATTTTAAACTTGCTCATGATCAAGTGTTTTTGGATTTTCTCAACTTGCTTCCATTTTGAGATAGTGATGCTACCAGCCCACACTTCACACCCATATAATATCACTGGACAAACTAGGAGCCCAAAAATCACTTTAATTGTTTTCCAATCCCATAACTCTACCTCTCTACTTCTGTTTTGAAGGGCATATAGTGATGAGGCATGATGTTTGTTCAATTGCTGTGAAATTATTAGTTGTGGTGGATTTAGGGTCTAGTGGTGAGGTGGATGACTAAGACCCATTATTTGGCATCATACGGTGAGATTATAGTTGAGGTAGAAAATGTCAGGTCCATCTAGAGGTTCGAGACCTGAGATACCACACAACCTGATTGGATTTAAATTGAAGCATTGTGTGACATTTTTTTTAGAATGGGGTGCAACTACAAGTGGGAGGTTGTAGCGTAAGGAGGAAGTTGTTGCTAAAGCAAATGATGTACGAGAGTTGAGCATCGAGAAGAAGGACCAGGTCATAGGTCAAACATTATATAGATATGTGAGGCAAGCAACCAATGGCATTGCAGGGAGAAGGAAAACCTAACCCATAGTCTTAAATTATATAAAGAAGAACAAGCATGGGCCATGACTAGTGTTGTTGATACACTGTGAAGAAAAGAGTAGGCGAAAGTTGAAGCCCGTATAAGGAAAATATGAAGGCAATTATTAGAGGTGTTGGAAGCTTTTGCGATAGTGGTAGAGGAGATTAAATAAAATGAAGATATTTTTGATCTTACACATGTTGAGAAACAAGTTCAATTAATAGTCGAGGTACAATAAGACCTAGAAAAAAATCCAAATGAAAAAGACAATAAAGATGATAAATATTTAAGAAGAAAACCAAAATAAAATTGAAACTAAAAACAATAAAAAATAGGTAAAATACAAAATTTGAAATAAAAAGAGTTTCTTATGTAAAATAAAGTTAAGAAAACTTATACCAACAAAAAAAATAAAAAAACTAAAACAAAATTCTGAAGAGCTACATCAATTTTTTATTTATTTATTATTATTATTATTATTATTATTGACTATTTGCTTCTCATTCCATATAGATGGTTGTAGTAATATAGGAAAAGTCTAAACTTAAGAAAATATTAGATATGCATATAAAAACTAATATTAATTATGTTGTTGGCGTGCGTTGTATTAGAATTGGGTTGGGGAATTTTGGTTTTTACATAAACCGGGTGACCAGATTTAATTGATTTTTAAAAATATCATTTATTAGATGAAATAAAAAAAAATAAAAAAAAATAATTTCAAACCCATAAATAATAAATTAACTTTCATAGACATTAAAATATTTTTTCCCTTTCTTTTCAACATAAAACCATTACTACGGGACACGATAAACTTTTGGTCTCTTCATGTAAAGTTAGATATATTTGACGGATTGATAAATTTTTGGTCTTTTCATGTAAAGTTAGATATATTTGACGGATTGTTGGTGCTTCCTGTACAAAGTTGAACCTATCAGCGTCACGTAACACGTTTGATGCACTGGTGAATTGGTTCGTATTACTATCAGAACGCGGGAAGTGCAATGCCGTCAGTTTTCTATTAAAATATTCCTCCTCTCTCACTTATGGGCATGTACACTTCACATATTTTATAGTAATTTGCACGAAGATTATACCACCTCATGTGGTGGTTCTGATACCGTCATAACGTATTAATTATGATAGTTGGCACACTTTGACTTCGTGTATCCATCTCAACTTCAATGAGGTTCGCCTTCACATTTAGCTTCCTAAGTTCCTGAATGTCTGATATCCATAATCCACTGTATACCCCCCTTTTGAATTCTTTTAGTACGCCTTCCCATGTAAATTGCTATGGACAAATGTGCAAGGCAGATTTTGTTTGCCAATTCTATTCAAATTATAATGTTGTTTGTTTAAGGGGCAGTTAGCGCTTGAATGTGCAAAGAAATTATAATGCTGTTTGTTTAAGTGCAAGGCAGATTTTGTTTGCCAATTCTATTCAAATTATAATGTTGTTTGTTTAAGGGGCAGTTAGCGCTTGAATGCGCAAAGAAATTATAATGTTGTTTGTTTAAGGGGAAGTTATAGTTTGAATGTGTAAAGAATGTTGGAAAGGTAGAGAGGAAAAACACACACACAAACTATAGGAGGTATTGTTTTTTTCTGTTGATCATATAACTTTGATTTTACCATTAGTCTGGTGAGGGTATGTATACTTTTTGGACTACTTGCTCACTCAAAATAACTCAAAATGCACACACTCTAAATTTCACTTTTCCCAAAATATAACTTAATATGAACTCACTCACTTGACTCAGTTAACTAAATTTCCTAAATTTAGCCAACTCTGGCATGCACGAGTAATTACAATTTCTAACACTCCCCCTTAATTATAACCGTATGACTCAACATAACTCAAACATGACTTAACTTGACTCAACATGACTTAATCTCCTAAATTTAGCCAACTCTGGCATGCACGAGTAATTACAATTTCTAATACTCCCCTTTAATTACGATGGTATGACTCAAACATGACTTAACATGACTTAACTATGCCTACTAGGCTTACAATAGAAATTGACTCAATTATCACTTAAACATGCATTCTTGTCTATGTATAGACTTACAATGACTCAAAACTTTTACATTTGCATTTTCTTTTCCTCTTCTTCCAAATTCTATATCCATGAAATTGCTTCATTCTCTATTGTGCATTCTTGTTCTAGGCTCCATATTTCTTTACTTGTTGTTGCTGCAACGTTTCTTTGACTTGTCTTGAATTTGATCTAAGTCGGTCTTCTACAACTTCCTCTTGAAATATTCGTTTAACCATGGATTGTTGCCACAACATTGCATCTTTAAAATGACTTCTTTGCTCTTCTTCTTGCACTTCATATTTTTGACTTTCTTTTTGTGATATTTCTTGATCGCAAAATCTTATCTCTTCTTGACTCCATTGTTGAAAAACAATTTTAATTCATTCTTCTTTGTTTTCAGAAACTTCCATATGATTTGCTTCAATTTCATCATTAGGTACTGCTTTTTTTTTTCCTATAATCTGCACACTCAAGATCATTATTCACCATTTCATTCAATTCTTTTATTCCAGTTGCTTCTTTAAGACTCACATCAATTTCTTCAATTGGTTTTTAAATCCATTCTTCAATGAGTTTCAAATTTGCATAAAACTTATTAACAACCTTGTTTTCAACTTCTGCTCCCATACTATTTTGAACACTTGCATATTCAAGAACAATGTTAAAAAAATCTTTATTATGCTTTTCAGTGAGATCTTCTACCTCTTCCTTCTCTGCCTTGTTTTCCACTGCATGGAAGTTATCTTCCACTGTTATGTTGTTGGTGGATATTCTAATAAAAAAACTCTTATATCTCTTTATTCTCTTCTTGATCATCCGCTGATGCTGGATCATGTAGTGCTTCATGAGCAATTCCAATGTTTCATATCTTGCTGCAACAATGGAAACTTCAACCTTCATTTCTTCATCAACACATGTCGTTTACCATATTGCCACCTTCAATTCCTATTTCAAAAAGGAAACCACACGTAACATCAAGCCAACACAACATAACTGCGTAAATTGTCGCATTTTTGCACGCAGTTGTCTATAATACTACTTTTTGGAAGTTTTTTTTGTGGGTTTTTTTGGTCAAAATCTGGCAGTAATTTATTGGAATTGCAAGTTTGATCGCTAGTTTCTGCACAATCAAAGCATCCCAAGGATTTTCCAAGGTGTTGAATCCAAATATGCAGTTAAAAAACCATTTTAACTGCAACAAATCAAGATATAACCTCAATTTCTTCCAGCGGATTCCATCACCGGAATCTCCAAAAAATCGCATTATAGACAACTCCTTTTTACACTAACAAAGTGTGAATTTGGCGACTCCATTGCGTATTTTTATCTTTTAAATGTCGTGACAATTTTGCAACGCAATTTTTTATTTTTGAAAAAATGACAATTTTGCAACGCAATTTTTTATTTTTGAAAAAATTGTCTGCGTAGAAATTTACAATCAGTAGTCTTGTTGTGGCTTTTACCTTAAGGTAAAAGAGCATGTGACTACGTCATGCTCCATGCGATAAGTTTTTCTTTATCCATAGTAATTATATATAGCGCCAGGGAAAAGTTTTGCAAGCACGGACCTCGGACGAATCTCGGGACAAAGGTTCGAAACCCGGGAATAGAGAAAGTAGCCGAAAGTCCCAGACAAAAAGCAATACTACAAACAACATTGCTGATCAGAGCAGAGTTGATCTTCAAGTTGTGCCACTAAAAGGAGGAGCAGTGGCAGTCCATGACAATCAAGATGATGAGGCACCTGCAACATCGCCTGCAAATAATCAGTTTCCTCGAACATCGCTAACTTGCAATTGTCAGCGCGGGTGTGTTGCTACTTGCAATTCCGCATGTTTTCCAGGCATCTTGTCGAATTCATCTACTACTGATTATAGGGGAAGTAAACAAAATTATTTTGCTCCCTTAACACCTTGCACATGCTTTAGTAGTTCGGAACATCTAACAGAGATAGGTCATTCCGATCTCGACCAATATTTGATGAACAATACTGTTACGAGCAGCAATGATATGATAACGTCCACTGTAAGATTAAGCTCCGGTTTAATCACTGCACCTTTAGCCGGACAGTTCGACTCAAGTCATGATTTTATATCTGGCAATACAATATTTAATAAAAAAATTCAGATGTCCCTCCAGAACTTGCAAGTCATGGAATGAATTCCCGCCATTCATTTATAGTACATTCTTGTGAAGAAGAGGCCTCTAATAATTAAAGTCATATAAGATTGGGCTGCATTACTATGGATCTGGGGACACTTCCACTCCCTGGATAGGGTATTTTTTATTTTGCTATCGTCTTATGTGGATGAGGGTTTCATGGACTGTTTTATTTTTGGTTTCTTTGTTATTTTGGATATGATGAGGGTTTCATGGACTGTTTTGTTTTTTTTGATACCACTATCATATAGGCCCATTGTCTCTAATGGCTGATGTTGTATATAATTAATGATACTTTCTTATACTTATTTCCCTGTTTTATGATGATGTCATAGAGTAAGCAACATTTTACGTGGACAAGATCTATACTGAGGTTACTGAGTCGATAGTTTTATTATAGGAAGGAAATGTCATGATGTATATGATATATAATAGTTTTATTATATAAAAGAAATGTCATGATGTATATGATATATGGAAAGATGTACTGGTTTATACATATCAATATAAATACACTATTTTTTTCTTGCTGAAATTTTTTTATACAATCCCTTATCAAATTACAGCTACAGGTAACTATCGATATCCTATTATTTTGGTTGTTATGGGTCCAACTCTTGGAAATTTTAATTCATAAATATTCCCTTCCCTTCTGCAATCATGTGGAGATGATACTTGGATTAATGGAGAAATCTAGTATTTTCTTATTTTGGGCTCTCTTTTAAATGTGGGCATTACTCTTTATGACACATGGTGACATAGGACCTATTCTCCCAGCGGGATGCATGGTACCTCAATTATGTTAAACATTTTTTTTTGTTTTAATCATATTGTTGCGGATTATGCATGGTACCTTAATTTTGTTAAACATTTTTCTTTTTAAATCATAATGTCACGGATTTTTCTTGTTTATGTCCACCAACCAATTTAGCGTTTGTAATACATTTACAAAAGTTTTGGGCTATGATGTTTTAAGCAACCACATAACCAAAACAGGCAAAGAAGCTAAAGAAAAGCTCATTAGAGAGTATTGATTGTCTTAATAGGCTTCCGAGGGAGCAATGACTTGCAAAGAAGCGAAATCAAAACTCAATTAAAATGGAGGGACTTCCTCTTATGTCTTAAGAGGTTTTTCAAGTTGAATATTTGTCTTCAAAATGTTTTTCTAGATTTTCGGAAATTTAGTTAACTATTAGAAAAGGAAATAAATATTTTCCCATGTTGCCAGGTGTCATAAATATATTAGACGTCTTAGTCTTAATTTGGGTTTTCATGTTGGACAAGCATCTTTAGCAACTTAATTTGGGTTTTCATGTTGGACAACATGTAAAATTTGAGCAATCCACAATTTCTTAATGCATCCAATGTCCCTGGATCTCCTAAAATCTCATTGTCAACTTCACTATGCTCTCTCTCCTTACAAACAATTGACATCCTACAATTTCAAGAATTTTCATCCATTAGAATTTGAGTTTTTCAAATCTTCCTGCACGAACGCGACTTTTCTAAATGACAATAGCGTCTACACGCGACTTTGCCTTTGAAAACTCGTGTGTAGTCTTTCAAAGGGTTGACCAATGTACACACAGAAGAAAAATTTAAATTAAAAATTCCTATGGTTAAGAATCATTTGAATCCATTCGAAATGCATGAAAAGCATGCTAATATGAGTTTAGAATTACTTGAAAGCCTTTGGTTGATGAATCAGTTGAGGAAATCGTGGAATGTGGTTGCCTAATTTTTTTCCCAAACTCTCAAACTCTCAACACTTGCAAGCCAAAATGAATTGTGGTGAGTTTACATGTATTTTTATAATGAAATTTTAAAAAAGCCACTTTTTATAAAGTTCATATTTTTTTTATTTTTGTTATTTCATGAGATTTTAATTTTTGGCTTGAAATGTTTGGGAAGGTTGTTTTCAGGGTAAGTGAAGAATTTGAGACATTTTTCAACACTTCAACTCCATGATGGTAGACCTATCATGGCACGTATCGTTTTCATTACTCGCATATAGGTTAGGATATATCATTTTTTCCGCTGCAATATCCACTTTAATCTCATACTGTGATATTTTGCCATAGGGTCGACCCCATTATGTTGCGGTTTTCAACCACTTTCACTTGCTGTCTTATAAAATCGTAACATAATGGTACAACCATTCCTTACATGGAATTCTTAGTTAGATTCTCGTTATCATATGTTGCTCATGCTGCAAGAAGTGCTTAGGCTCGAGAGTTCTCTTTAGTCCCGCCATGAATTTGCGATGAAGCCTCATTTCTCTTCTTCTTCACTATTATTTTGGTTTATACCCTAGAGGCTCCCATGTGTTAGGTTGCATTGCTACATTGCATATTGACTACTTGTACCCTTTTGGTCTTAAGCCAACTTCATTTGGACTTATGTATAAGTCACTTTTGACCACGACCTCTCTGTAAATTCAAAACCATGCATTCATTAGCCTCTGTGACTTGACACCTTTTATCCGTGAAAAGAACATTCCTTTGAGTGTTGAAAACCAGATTCACCACCTTGCATTGAGCATAGGAATGTTCCAACCACAGGAACTAGAGCATCTATTTTTGGACACTCGTTCTTTCCACTGTACTATAGGCATTATTTTATTCTTTTTTCAGGCTTTAAATATGAAAAAGACAAAAAAAATTATAAATTCCAAAAAGAGAGGGAACGGGACATTTACTTCCATATTTTATGGCAATAAGAGTGAGTTATGTTGCCCTTAAACAAAGCACTCAAAATAAGTATTTCCTCCATTTGGGATGAGACTTAGTTCTACTTTAGGAGAGCCATAACCTTGTTATTGAGTTAGTCCTCCCCTGATTGGTTATCTCTTCCAATCATATGGAGCGTTTGTTAATGCCTCCTGCATTTCAAACTTATACAAAGTTATTTTATGCTGCCATATAGTCACATATGAGTCGTGCTTTTGTTTAAGGGAAGTAAACCTATGTTGGCCATTCTGTGGTGTCTCTTGACTCATTTTCAGTCAGCCATCCCTGGTCAGTCAAAGTCATCTTCAGTATGACATCAATTATTTGGTCCTTTGCTGGTGCTGGTTAAGAAGGTCTCCATTGACTTCTTGCTAGTAGGTCTACTCTTATCAACTCCGACAAATTTCTCTGAGAGTAGGCCTAGAGCCACACCCTGGCTCTATTTACATCATTGATAGGTGACCTTATGCTCAACATCGATCAATATCACATGTATTTGACTGAGTGGTTTCCATTGTATTCGACGCCAGATTAATTGATCACACATTGGGATTCGTGTAATACCTTGGTTTCCATTTGACCCAATTGGTGGATTCCTCGCCTTTGTGTCAACTTCCATTATTGGTTGTTTCCAAAGGGTTTTTGTCGTGCACTAGCCACATCTTGTGTATGCCATAAACGTACTTCAGAATGGTTACTTCATCTCTTTTCCTCAAATTCTTCTAAATTATTGGCCTACAGTTTATACTCGCGCCGGTTGATGTGGGATATCTTAATGTATTCCTTCCAGAGGATCTTTTCCCATCTACTCCAACTCATTTCTCTAGGAATAAGATCTAGAGTCCCTTTTTCAGTACCTTAGGGTTTGCAGTCATCAATGGTAAACTCCTTCGCTATTGACAGTGAGAATACATCAATGTCTGTTGATTGATAGATTCTCTCAAGTCTTCAACTTCAACACATTCATTCACACTTGTTAGATTGTATTGGCATACCTTGACTCTCATCATCATTATCGGTGACTTGTCTCACATTTTTTAATGATATAAATCAATGACTGATAATCAAACGATTTCTCACATAGTTGACTTTAGCTCATTTATTCCCATGGTGTAGAAATGTACTATCTGCGGTCGGTGAAGACCTCGAGTTGTGTCAACATCTTGGTTCGCTTGTCAGTCCCTTCATCTTTCTGCCAATGATACCAACCACTCTTATATGTTGCAGTTCATCTCAGCATCATTTTATATGTTGACACCCGAGTTTTATGCAATACCACTATTCCACCTATATGACATGGTACTATTATGAGGATCAGTTCTACAACAACAGTGATAAGACATTCTTCGAGCATCATTGATCAGTTCTTATATATGTGATATTTAGACATAGCTCTGTTGTGTTCCTTTGCAGCTATGATCAGATGATCCACTTTGTATTCTCTAGTCTTCGTTGTACACTTATGTATATGTGATGGATCCACTTTGTACTTGATTAGCAGGTATGCTTTACTATCTTTGAGCATGGGTATGGCCACCTCAGACATGAGTCTTCTTTCTGATTCCTTCTACAGGTATTCAACAGGCTGGAATCTGGTGATATCTTCTCAGGTTCTCAAATGATCTCTAGTTGTACTTAATACATTTCAGCCCAAACGATGGAAGATGATGATGTAAGAACCAACCAATGAGAGCACAACATGTGGCAGTCATATTTAGCATTTTCAAGTACCCAAAAGGCCCATTTCTTGGTGACACGTGTCACTAATCATTGGTCGACACGTGGTGCAAGTGACAGAATGATGTCATCCCACTGGTCAGAGCCCAGAAGGTTAAAGAGTAGTGCACTAGGGATGTGCCAGGAAAGAAGCGTTGGGATGATGAGGCGACTGACTCAACCCGAAGAGATTTTCTATTAGCTCTTGCTGCAGGAGGAGGACCCCATTGGGACAAATCATCCTGCAGCATAGACACTGGCGGGTTTTGTTAACAGAACATAACAAAAGTGTTAGGAAGCGGGCACTGTGAAATGGATGATGGAAAACAAAGGCAGAAGACACTAATCAAAGAATAGGAGGCGGTCCCCACAAGACACATCGACCCGGCAGATAAACCCAGATAGTTTATGTAGAGGCGCAAATGAATAACGTTGAGCTTGAGAGCATCGAACTTAGCGCGAGGACCTGGCCTTTGGTTGTTTCGCATAGAAACAAGACCAATTGCGTGGAGCCATTAACAAGGGGAATTAAACTTGCGTAGGGCATAAAGCGACTTAGAGCTAGTGGCCATGACGACCTGGTCTTATGGTGGAAAATAAGTAAAGGAGTAGAGTGAAAGGGACTTAAGCTCAAAATGGTGGAACTATTAGTTTTGACAGCAGATTCGGCAGTTAATTCAAAGTTAACTACATATAAAAACATAAGAAGCACTGCTAAAACTTGTAAAATGCGAGAATTGTTAAAATTAGTCAAATAACTTAGTTTAACTTGTAAAAAAAAGTTTTTTGAAGGTTTGTAACTTGGTGAACACAGTCAGAGGACTAAAATAAACAGGAAAAAGGCAAAAAATAATAATGCATGCAATAATCAAATGAAAAAGAAGCCAAAAAATATCAAGCCAAAAAAAAAAAATCTTTATAAGCATGCTTGAACAAACTGTTTAAAAGAGACAGGTAGAGAAGAGATATGAGATGTGGTGTGATCGAATTGGATTGTTGTTGGCGATTTTCAATGATCGGAGATTGATGAAGGTGTTGGTGATTGAGGAATTTTTTAATTTTTTTAATTTTTAATTTTATTTTTTAGATAGAGAAGACATTCATTGTTTCTAATATGGAAATGTATGAAAGATGAACCAATGAGTGTCAAGCAAGTTGTAGCTTGCAAAATCAAGGGCTGGTTCTCCTTCTAGTGGGTGCTGGAAAATAGTTGGGGTTGTAGCTCCATTCAGTTGTAGCTGATAAATTAGGGAGTTGTAACTAGAAAATTGTAACAACAAGTTGTAGTTTGCCTTCTGCATGAATGAAGGTAGTTTGGAAAATATACTTGTTCTGTGTGTGTTCCATTGATATAGTTGAATCATATTATGTTGATTAATTACTGAAGTATTTAATGATGTTTCAATATTTTTACACAAAGTTAAATAAAGTTGTTAATTGTTAAAATTCCTACAATGGTGATTCAACCCCCCTTAATATTGTCCTGGTTTCAGACATACCTCACTTTTCTTTCTTTATCAGTGGTTTTCCTTTGTATGACTGCTTTCCCTTACACATCAAAGCTTAATGTGAGTTTTGAAATGTGTTATTGAAAATCGTCCTTCTTTCCTTGTTTAGATAATAATCCCTATTAAGTAATTAAACTAGGGTGCCTTATCTCTTTTTATAAGATTGGTGATAAATTAGTTATATCATATATCATTTAATATTAAGGAACAAGATCACTAATTGATAGTCTCTCATCAATATTGTCCAACTCATTTTTAAATTGTTAATTCTATAAAAAAAATAAATATTTTTTCTTTTTCTTTTTTCCATTTCAATTGAAGTAAGCTTTCTCCTTAAAAATATCGCTCTATTTGTATTATTTGTTTTATACAAACCTTTTAATGCCTCCCATGTCTTATTGTTTAGTACAAAGCTTTTAATACCTCCAGTTTCTCACTTGATTTCTTTCATAATTTTATATGAGAAATGATAATGTCTTTCATGAACTTTTATTGGATCATTTTCCTAAGTTTCTCTTTTATTCCAACCTTGAGCTAAGGAAAATCTAGTTTAACTTAAACTCCACTCACAATTTCCCATGCATTATATCCCTTCAACAAAATTGCATCTTAAATTTCTAATTTATGTAATTTATTCCATCTGACTTATTTGTTTCATGTAACATATCATCATTTAACAAAATGAATACACAATATGTCCCAAATCATTCTATAGCAACCTTTTGTTACATTTACTTCTATCATTTTTAACATTATTGTGTACTCTTCTAAGGTAACACTTGCCTAAAAATCTCACACAAAAATTTGATATTAAAAAAAAATATTTGTATCTCACACACACACATATATATAATTATTAAACATGAAAATCACTGGACACATATTTATTTAACTTCCTTTTAAACTACATCAATTATCTTTTTACACTTTTATCAATTATCTATTTGACTTTATTAATTATGAAAATGAGCCAACAACATTATAATAATCCAGCACCCTGTTTCACAACAGAGTTGATGAGAATTATTCCTTAACTTAGCAAGAAGAATTTTGGCTCTCCAAGAAATATTTCCCTCTATGTACGATTTTTGTTGATGATTATGAGTTGGATTAAAAACTTCAATATAGTACTTTTTATTTCTCCCTAACTCCTTATCCCAGGTACGCTTGTGGAACTTATCCTTAACAAAATCTAATATCTCTTTATTGTTTATGGGACACATGTTCAAGCAAATACCCCATTTACTAAACCATTTGTTATTTTTCTACATCCAAGTCTTCTTTCTTTTGCACAATATGTCATTAAAGGAAACCTTAGGCCATCTGCCCTCTTCCATTTACTCAATTTATTTTAAATACCTTATGACTCGCACCATAGCAATTGCTTCAATAGGAACAACCCCTGATTCACTTAACAAGATAGCATAAGGAATTACACTTTTAATTTTGAATTTTTTTGTAATCAAACGCTTCTGATTTTTCTCAATTTGTTTCCACTGCATGTTGGATGTACTGCTGGTCCACATTTCACAACCATAGAGAATCATCTGAATCACTAGAAGCCCAAAAATATTTTGAGTGGTTTTCCAGTCCCATAACTCTGCCTCTATACACCTGTTTTTAAAATCATAAACTAATTTCCAACCCCCAAAGTTATTCTCTTTTTATAGCCATCCTAGCTTAGATTTATGTTGAAGTCAATTCCGAAGTATTTGTAATCCGCAACTTCTTCCAAAATGTTGCCTTCAAAGTAGAACTTATGCTAGTTATGTTTTTTTGTTTTAGAGAAAACCATTACTTTCATTTTGCTAATATTGACTTGCATCCCCACCCTTCTACAAAAATGTTCAAGGGATAGTAAGTTCTCTTGCAAACCAAGAGAAAAATTAGCAATTAGAATAAGGTCAACTGCATACAAAAGAAGCCTTATAACAAACTTGCCCAAATAGATATCATCACCCCCTTCTGAATTTAGCCACTCCTCAAGCTTGTTGATATATAAACCAAAAAGGGTAGGAGACAATGGGAAACCTTTCTTGGCCCCGATATCACTTCTAAAACTTTCAGAAATTCCTTCTAAAGTTCTAATTTTGACTTTTACCTCTGCATACAGCCTATGCATAGTTGCTCTCAAATGTTTAGGAACCCTAAGTTCCTCCATTTTGTGCCAAATCTTATCCCTAGGAACTGTGTCAAACAATTTTCTAAAATCAACATAGAAACAAAAGGCTTCTTCCTTTTTGTCGATATATAGCCCCAACGGACGAAATAAATCTCCGACAATTACAATTTTTGCCACCACTATCGACATAATATTAAGGATTGAGATCAGAGGTAGAGGAATGAGCGCTAGGCACTCTCTTAAGTTAATAAGCCTGAGAAGATGGGAATATTCCCATCAAGTGTTTTCCATCCTAAATAGTGGGACCACGAGGTGTTTGGAATAATGGCATTGGGACCAAGTGGAGAGGCTGAACTCAACATGACGTCAATGAAATGAAATTTTAACGTCCACGAGACTAGATATAGTCTATGGGACCACTAGCTTCCCTGCCTTTTGCCTTTTGCAATTCAATCCTCTTATTATTAAAATTAATGATGAGCTAACCCAACCTTCGAATAGTCCCCTCACTAGAAAGACAATGCCAAGGAACTGATGTTAACATACTGTGGTAATTATCACTGATGTCTCTTAAAGCATCACATTCCAAAATGAAATGTTTTTCCGTTTCCACTGCCCCAAATGTGCAAAAAGTACACAACCATTCTTCCCAAGCTTCTTTAGGTCTTTTCCACCAACCTGTTTTGCATCGTAGTTGATGCGAGTTAGTTCTTAATTGAGCAATAATAATCTTTTATCTCCATGGAATGTTAGCTCCAATGTACTCTTTTTGTTGGAGATCACAAGTGGGGTTGAATTCTTGAACATACTACTTACTCTTTCTACCCAACTCTTTTCCCCATATACACTTACAGAACTTCTCCATAACAAAAATCTTTAAATCCTTGCTATTTGTGGGACATGCATTGAGGTAAATATTCCAGTTTTGCATCCATTTGTTGTTTTGTCTCATCCATGATTTCTTTCTTTCACTCATTCCTTCATTGAAGATAACTTTAGGCCATCTACCTTCTCCCATTTTCTCAATTCTTTGTAGATACCTTATGAGACGCACCATAGCAATTGCTTCGATGGAAGTTGCTCCTGTTTCACTCAACATTACCTCAAAAGAAACTGAATTTTTTATTTTAAACTTGCTCATGATCAAGTGCTTTTGGATTTTCTCAACTTGCTTCCATTTTGAGACAGTGATGCTACTAGTCCACACTTCACACCCATATAATATCACTGGACAAACTAGGAGCCCCAAAAATCACTTTAATTGTTTTCCAATCCCATAACTCTACCTCTCTACATCTGTTTTGAAGGGCATACAGTGGTGAGGCATGATGTTTGTTCAATCGCTATGAAATTATTAGTTGTGGTGGATTTAGGGTCTAGTGGTGAGGTGGATGACTAAGACCCATTATTTGGCATCATACGGTGAGATTATAGTTGAGGTAGAAAATTTTAGGTCCATATAGAGGTTCGAGACCTGAGATACCACACAACTTGATTAGATTTAAATTGAAGCGTTGTGTGACATTTTTTTTAGAATGGGGCGCAATACAAGTGGGAGGTTGTAGCGTAAGGAGGAAGTTGTTGCTAAAGGAAATGATGTACGAGAGTTGAGCATCGGGAAGAAGGACCAGGTCATAGGCCAGACATTATATAGATATGTGAGGCAAGCAACCAATGGCATTGCGGGGAGAAGGAAAACCTAACCAATAGTCTTAAATTATATAAATAAGAACAAGCATGGGCCATGACTAGTGTTGTTGATACAACTGTGAACAAAAGAGTAGGTGAAAGTTCAAGCCCATCTGTCGACATCATAAGGAAAATATGAAGACAATTATTAGAGGTGTTGGAAGCTTTTGCGATAGTGGTAGAGGAGATTAAATAAAATGAAGATATTTTTGATCTTACACATGTTGAGAAACAAGTTCAATTAATAGTCGAGGTACAATAAGACGTAGAAAAAAATCCAAATGACAATAAAGATGATAAATATTTAAGAAGAAAACCAAAATAAAGTTGAAACTAAAAACAATAAAAGATATGTAAAACACAAAATTTGAAATAAAAAGAGTTTCTTATATAAAATAGAGTTGAGACAACTTGTACCAACAAGAAAAAGTAAAAAAAATAAAACAAAACTTTGAAAAGCTACATCAATTTTTGTTTGTTTGTTTGTTTGTTTGTTGACTATTTGCTTTTTTTTGGTTTTCCTATTTGCTTCCTCACTCCATGGTTGTAGTAGTATAGGAAAAGTCTAAATTTAAGAAAATATTAGATATGCATATAAAAACTAATATTAATTATGTCGTTGGCGTGATTTGCATTAGAATTAGGTAGTGGAATTTTTTTTTTTTTTATATATGAATAAAGACTAATTCTATTAGGAGAGGAAAAAATATAGTACAATCAAGCCTGGACACAGGCAGAGCAGAGAAGCAAGGGAGCCGGAGGTGATAGGGAATCAACCTTGCTCCATAGAGACAAACAAGGGAAGGACCATAGAAAGCATAGGAATACAAAGGAAAGTACTGAGCAAAAAAAGCTACCCCGAAGGGTTATTTCCTGCAAAACGACATTTTTTGCCTTTTTTCTTGCTCACTTTTATCCATCCAGTGGAGCTTGGCTGCGTCATGACAAGTTGTAGATGATTTTGTTCTGACGGCTGAGCGTCCTTATCAGAGTCTGAGGACAAAGAGAAATGAGAGTTTCTGAGAAATCTGAGGGTTAGAGGGAACCTTCGGATCAGCCGAAGGAGCGTCCATCAGAATTTCCTCATTCTGTAAATCAGATTCAATTTCCTCATCAACCTGCACATCTGCCTCAGATTCCTCCTCCTCCGAAGTCGAGAAGCCTAAATCGTCCAACGGACGGGGAGGCTCAAAAGGATTCCATCTCTTGGATTTGGGCTTATGATTCAGGTTCTTCTTTTTATCTTTGAACTGGGAACATGTACTCTGAAGGTGCCCTGTTTAATGACAATGGCGACAGCGAAAGGTTGTATTCTCGTAATCCAGTGGCATGGAAATCTCCAAAATTGAGATTAATCTGATCCGACAATCCTTTGCTGATATCTATTTCTGCACACAGTCTGCCGTAAGTGTAGAGACCATTTTCCCTTCTTGAGGTATCTGTAGCCAGGTATCATCCTAAAGTGTTTCCAATGGTTAAGAAGACAGAGAAATCCCAAAAATGAGCTGGAAGATTCGAGAGCCTGACCCAAATGGGAAGCTTGGAGATGACTACTGTAGAAGGGTCGAAGTCAGGAAACCAAGGGGTAAGAAAAAGCCCAGCCGAACCCTAGAACCAAGGGCCTCCCGTTAAGGCTTTCTAGTAGTCTTTGCTTGAGTCAAAAACCACTAGGAAGAAACCTTTTTAACATAAGAAGATTTTGCATTTTTTAGTCCAAAAGGAGTGGACCCATTGGTAAAGATCTGCTGTCCAAGGCCATAGTCCATTAAATCTGCATATGAGTGCTGATTCTACAAAAATCTGGTAGCGGTTTTCAATCCCAGGATTAGAGAAGCTAATGGAGGGAATTTCCTCTAATTTGTCTACCAGAAACGGCTTTGGAGTGCTATTTGGCTAGGCTGCCTTTGAAGAGAACTGAGGTTGGGCAGCGTTTTTGCGTGTTGCATCTTTATAAGAGAAAGATGGGGCAGAGGAGGTTTGCCCAAAGGAACCACCTCTTAATACGGAAAGAAGCCCCAATAGAAGCGTCCTTTTGAATGTTGTAAAAGGAGAGAGGAAGGGGATGCATAAGTTGCTTACCCTTATATAGCAGTCGAAGGCAAGAGGAGGGAATCCCCAGCCGACATTCAAGTTTTTGTAGAAGATCCTGCACAAGATCTGTTGCGCGAACCCATAACATTGTCGTTTTCCCTGAAAGATTGACTTGGATCTGGAATGCATGTGATTCTTCAGGCAGATCTGGCTGGTTCAAGAGAGAAAGCTGCTTCAGAGTTGAGCTCGTCTGAACTTGCTGCCTGATAGTTGCTTGCCCATAGATCTGGGTTTTTTTAAGGCCCCAAGATCTTCTGGGCTTCTGATCTGATGGTTTAACTGCAGATCTGAGCATCTGACTGCCATCCATGGTCAGGATGTCCGATTCAGAATTGAACCATGACCCTGCTAACACAACTTGGACTAGATTGGGTGAAAAGGAAGGATATGGAAAAAACACTATTGACCTTGCCGCAGAGTCGGTATCTTAACGTCGGATCTTGAGGATTCGATGAATGCAGATCTGTGACCCCATTATGCAAATCTGTGGCATTGAGCTCCCCTGCTTGGATACCGCTGAAATATTTCTTCAAGAAATGTTCCCCTTCCTTTACGCGTTCAGTGTCTCGAACGCCAGAATCGAGTTTGAAGCCTTCAATTCCTTCTGCCTAAGGCTGATGCCAACGGCCTCTGTAGAGGCGCCTTCCTTCTTCGAGACTAAGAGTTTTGCTGGCATGGAGGCCAAGAAACAACAGATATCTATGAACCCCTCTGCATGCAATAAAACTTCAAGATTATTCCAGGATTTGGGTTCCATGAAAATAACCGGAAGCCATTTTACGCCTCCTGGGATCGACAGGTCGTTTGCGACAGAGAAATCCTTTAGCGCGGTGGGCAGCAGAGAGCCACAAACCAATGAAACCCTCGTCTTCATCGCTCCCTCTCTAACCAAAAAAAACTTAGCACATGAATTGAGTTTAATTGATTTTTACATAAACCGGTTGACAAGATTTGATTGATTTAAAAAAAATATTCTTCTTATCATTTATTAGATGAAATAAAAAAAGATTAAAAAAAAACAATTTCAAACCAATAAATAATAATAAATTAACTTTAAATATCATATATTTTACCGTGAATCGGATCCATTAAACCCATTGGAATTGAACCGTTTTCTTTTGTTTGCAGAAATCAATAACCATGGCTAATATTTCACTTGAAACTTCGATGGGATGAGGGCTATGGGTTTGGTCGATGAACCTTTTTTTTGGTTTGGTCGATGAACGTTACCATCTTGTTTATGGTTTTCAAAGGCTCTGCAAAGGAATTCCTCTGAAAAGCTTTCTGGTCAGAGGTCCAATCTCGTTAAAATCCTACTTACGGAGAATGTAGGCAGTTACTGGAAGACATGAAAAACTCTTTTATTAGCGAGCAGAAAGTTTTAAAAAGATAAGTAGATAATTTGTTGTTTTATAAAAATATTTTTATTATTGTTTTATATATATATTTTTAAGGGGATTTGTTATTTAATAAAAATAATTTAGAATGTTTCTAAAAGTAATTAAGGAGGAAAGTGGTTGTAAATCAATATTCTAATGTTAATTTGAATGGTTCGAGTTTTTGGTAATAACATGTATGGGAGGGAAGTTGGTAATAACAGTTAATTTTTTAAAATTTGAGAAATTTTGCATTTTGAGTATATTTTATAAATTTGTGAGTGTAAATTTTATTTATATATATTTTTAATTTATTCTAAATTGTTATAGAAGTATTTTTAACAATTTAATTAAGATAACTTTGTTGCATAATTTAAAAAAAAAAAAATGGTTATTATTTTTCTTTGTAAATTATAGGTTTATTTTTTTACATTAAGATATATTATTACATGTTTAATTAGCTAAAAACATGATAGATTATTTTTTGAATGGGTGAATATTGTAATATATTTTTCATTTACAATACTTTTATAGTTAATCACCATATTTTATCCAAATACTTATAGTTACAAGTCTATAGCTTATATCAATCACATTTATTGATACCATTATTATTTATTAACAATTTACTAAGATTTTTTAATCAAGGTTTTAAAATTCATTTTGGTCTTTTATATAAATTATAATAGATTGGATACAGCCCATTCACTTTCAAATTTAGTTTCAATGTCAAACAAATTTATATATTCACATATATAATTGATTGTACATTTATTGTTCTTCTTTCACATTTTCGTAATATTCTAAAGAGTATTTGTTAGCTCTTTCGAGCACAATATACCTTTAGACTTTTCATATCAATATACCTTAGACTATCTTTAACTTCATAAATATTAAAATAATTTTTTCCTTCTCTCAGCATAAAACCTAAAACCATTACTACGGGAAACGATAAACTTTTGGTCTCTTCATGTGAAGTTAGATATATTTGACGGGTTGTTGGTGCTTCCTGTACAAAGTTAAACCTATCAGCGTCACGTAACACATTTGATGCACTGGTGAATTGGTTCGTATTACTGTCAGAACACGGGAAGTGCAATGCCGTCAGTTTTCTATTAAAATATTCCTCCTCTCTCACTTATGGGCATGTACACTTCACATATTTTATAGTAATTTGTACGAAGATTATACCACCTCATGTGGTGGTTCTGATACTGTCATAATGTATTAATTATGATAGTTGGCACACTTTGACTTGGTGTATCCATTTGAACTTCAATGAGATTCGCCTTCACATTTAGCTTCCTAAGTTCTTGAATGTATTGTTAGATCAGAACATACATCACACACAGTGGATTTATACTCAGAGATAGACAAATGGAGAAACAACAAGATTACTCAATCAGAAACAACAAAATAGATGAAACAATCACTGGAGAACAGAAATCACTTTGCATTACATAACAATCTTGAGCCTTGGCTTGCTTGCTTTCCTTGTCCAGAGAAATTACAAATTTATAGAGGCAGAAGAAGGATCTAGAACCCTGTGTGTGATTGAGATGGAGATCTGGAATGATCTAGAAACTAATGGTGGTGTAAAAAGATCTAGAATCCTGGAGATCTAGAAACTAATGGCGGTGTGGAGATCTAGAAAGATTTGATCTAGAAGGATCTAGAATCCTGCGTGAATTTGTCTTCACACGTAACATTCTCCCACTTGAAGCTAAATAAGAGTCGTCAAGTCACACCGAGTCCTACCATGCCTCTACATAACTCATGTTTACTTCGTGGTAGAATCTTAGTGAGCATATCAGCAGTGTTCCTATCTGTTTGGATCTTTTCCAAGGATAACTGTTCTTCCTCCAACACATGCCGGATCCAATGGTACCTTAAGTCAATGTGCTTGGTTTTTGAATGAAATGCTGGGTTTTTTGCCAAGTGAATGGCACTCTGACTATCACAATATAACACATACTTGTCCTGCTTTATTCCTATCTCTCCTAGGAATCGTTGCATCCACAACATCTCTTTACAAGCTTTTGTTGCAGCTATGTACTCTGCTTCTGTTGTAGAGAGGGCTACTATTCTTTGTAGCCTTGACACCCAAGATACTGCTGCACCTGCAAATGTATACAAATAACTTGTAGTGGACTTTCTGGTATCCATATCTCCAACCATATTCGCATCTGTAAATCCTTCAAGCACAGTCTCATCATGACCAAAACATAAACAATAATGACTAGTACACTTGAGATACCTCAAAATCCATTTTATTGCTTGCCAATGTTGTTTGCCTGGATTGGCAAGGAACCTACTCACTACTCCCACTGAATATGCAATGTTTGGTTGTGTGCATACCATGGCATACATCAAACTGCCAACTGCTAAAGCATAAGGAATCTTGCTCATCTCTTCTTTCTCCTTGTCATTACTAGGACATCATTCAGTACTCAGCTTGAAGTGGGCTGCAAGGGGTGTACCAACTCGCTTGACATCCTTCATATTAACCCTGTCAAGCACCTTCTTGATATATTTTTCTTGTGATAGCCACAACCTTTTTTTTTTCCTGTCACGCATAATCCGCATGCCCAATATTTGTTGTGCTGGTCCCAAATCCTTCATTGCAAATTTGCTACCCAAATCTTTCTTCAACCTATTGATCTTATTCTTATCATGCCCAACAATCAACATGTCATCCACATATAACAATAATATGATATACTTTCCTTGATCATACCTCTTGATATAGACACAATGGTCAGCTTCCAACCTCTGAAAACCATGTTCCAACATGAATGAATCAAATTTCTTGTACCATTGTCGAGGTGCTTGTTTCAAACCATAGAGACTCTTCTTCAACCTACAAACAAGGCCTTCTTTGCCTTTTTCTATGAAGCCTTCTGGCTGCTCCACATAAATTTCTTCCTCCAATTCACCATGAAGGAATGCGGTTTTTACATCTAACTGTTCACATTCTAGGTCTAAAGCAGCAACTAGACCAAGAATGACTCTAATAGATGACATTTTAACAACAGGTGAGAAAATTTCAATGATGTCATTACCTTCTTTTTGGGCAAAACCTTTCACCACTAGCCTTGCTTTATACCTTTTCTTCTTTTCATCACCTTCATGCTTAATCCTGTACACCCATTTGTTTTGTAGAGCCTTTCTACCTTTTGGGAGGTTTACCAACTCCCAAGTTTTATTTTCCTGCAAAGAGTTCATTTCTTCTTCCATTGTTTTCTTCCATTCTTTACTGTGCTCGACTTTACAAGCTTCTTGAAAACAATAGGTTCACCTTCATTAGTCAGCAAAATATAGTTTGAAGGAGGATACCTTTGTGAAGGCTTATGAAGCCTAGAAGATCTGTGAACCAACTGTGGTGGTGCATTATCAGGTTGAATCTCCTGTAAAGGTTCCTGCAAGATTCCTTCTTCTTGTTGTTCATCATTTTCCACTTGTTGTTCTTCATGCTCCTGAATTTGCTGTTCATTTTCTTGTATTGGTGGTATGTTTTCTTGCTTCTCTTTAAACCCGTCAATAACCTTCTTGACCTCCAACTCACCTATAGTCCTCTTGAACATTTCTGACTCATTAAATATAACATCCTTGCTTCTAATAATTTTATGTTTGACTGGATCCCATAGACGATAACCAAAATCTTCATCCTCATATCCCAAAAAAATGCATTTCATAGATTTATCATCTAGCTTAGTTCTATTTTCTTTGGGAATATGTACGAATGCTTCACATCCAAAGATTTTCAAGTGAGAATAGTTCAAATTCTTACCAGTCCAAACTTCTTTAGGGATACCGCCATCCAAGGCTGTAGTTGGAGATCTATTTATGAGGTAGCAAGCGGTCTTAACTGCTTCAGCCCAAAAATTCTTCTCCAAACCGGAATTGGATAACATACTTCGCACCTTTTCCATAATGATGTGATTCATCCTTTTTGTGACACCATTTTGTTGAGGAGTACCAGGCATAGTATTCTCATGCTTTATGCCAAACCTGTTAAAATATTCCTTAAATGCATTTGACCAATATTCTCCACCATTATCTGTTCTTAAACACTTCAGTAATTTGTTAGTCTCTCTTTCAACAACATGGAATTTTTGAAATATTCCAAACACTTCACTTTTATTTTCCGTAGGATATGTCCGAACCTTCTTGGATGCATCATCTATAAATGTTACAAAATATGATGCTCCTCCTAATGATTTGATGTTAACATGCCCAAACACATCCGAGTGTACCAATTTTAACACATTTTTCTTTCTGTCATGGCCACCTCTAAGGAATGAAACCCTTCTTTGTCTACCATATATACAATGCTCACAAAGATCAAGATTGTAGGATTTCAAACCTGGCAATAAATTTTTACCAACAAGGATTTTTAAGCTCTTCTAGCTCATGTGAACCAAACGCTTATGCCACAGATCTGTTGAATTTCCTTCTTTTGTGACAGTAGCCAAATCTGATTTTCCTATTAGTGTCTTCAATGTGTATAATGTTCCTGTCTTGGGTCCTTTTTCCATGACCAATGCACCTTTGCTAATTTTCCAACCTCCTTTTCCAAGGCTTGTCAAATAGCCTTCATCATCCAGTCGTCCCATAGAGATTAATCATGTGCATTTTTGGTACATGCCTTACCTTTTTCAACAATATATATTGTCCATCTTTCATCTTGATCTGGACATCTCCCACTCCAAAAATACTGCAAAAATGATTATTCCCCAAATGCACTCTACCATAATCACCAGGATTATATGAAACAAAACTATCTTTGCATGGGGTTACATGGTGAGATGCCCCAGAGTCAAGGATCCAATCAAAGCTACTGCTAGATGTATATACACATGCATCCTCTACTGAAACAGTAAACAACACATCACCATCTGTGGCTACAGCAGTAGTCTCACCTTCATTTGTGCTAGATGACTTGTGATTTGTACTGGATGGTCTCTGATCCTTTTGTCCTTTCTTCCAGAATCAACATTCTTTCTTCATGTGCTCGGGTTTGCCACAATGAAAGCAGATGATTCTGCCTCTCCTTGATTTTGATCGGCCTCTTGATCTTGATCGCCCTTGCCGGCCTCGATCCATTCTCCTACCACGATTAGCTAGAGCTAGAGCCTCTCCTCGGTTTTATGCAATTGACTTGTGTCGCAACTCCTCATCCATTAAACTGCTGTTGACATCATCAAACTTGAGGGTCCCTGTAGTTGCTGAAGTGCTCATAGCTACAATTAAATTTTCCCAACTGTCTGGCATAGAACACATCAACAATATGGCTCTAATTTCATCATCTAAAGTGATTTTAACAGAGGCAAGTTGATTAGTAATAATATTAAATGCATTCAAGTGCTCAACAATTGAAGCACCCTCCTTCATTTTGAGATTAAAAAGATTCTTCATCAAAAACACTTTGTTTGATGTCATATTCTTCTCATATAGATCATGGAGCTTCTTCCATAATCCTTCTGTCGTCTTTTCTCCATACACATTGAAATAAACATTCTTTGCTAAATATTGGTGGATTGTTGCAATCGCCTTTCTATCTAGCTTATTCCACTCTTCATTTGTCATCGATGAGGGTTTCCTTGTTGTGCCCTCAATCAGCACATACTGATCCTTTAAAATTAGTGTATCCTCCATATGCGATTTCCATAGGGAAAAATTAGCCCCGCTCAACTTCTCCATATCTGTAACTGTTGTTTCCATTTTCAATCAAATTCATGCCCCAAAACACAAAAACTCCACTTAAAAATAAAACTTTAATTATTACTCTTTAAAATTTAGTAATAATGACCTTCCTCCTTTTAGAATACCCTTTTCAGAATTCTTGCTCCTTTTTAAAATATACTTTTCAAAATTCTAATATATAATTATATATGTTTCATAATAAATATAAAATCATATATAATGTTTTAACCTTTTCACATTTCACACATACATATGTTGGTTTGAGAAAAAACTTGATGTATACGTGCAAGATTGATGTGAAAAAAAAAACTTACGAACACCACGTTTCAACTCCAAACTCCACGGATCTCCACGTTTCAAACTCCAGCAACACGTTTCAACATAGATCCACGACCTTGTTTTTCTTGCAGCAACTGTCTTTTAGTTCTAGCGTTCCTCAACTATTTCCTGGACAGATCCTTCAACATCTAGAGGGGTAACAACCAACATTTTAACGAACACTGCCAGGGTAAGGCGATGGCACTAAGTAGCTTGCATAGTGGATATTCTACCCTAGCTTTGATACCAGTTGTTAGATTAGAACATACATCACACACAACGGATTTATACTCAGAGACAGACAAATGGAGAAACAACAATATTACTCAATCAGAAATAGTGGAATAGATAAAACAATCACTCGAGAACATAAATCACTTTGCATTACATAACACGCTTGAGCCTTGGCTTGCTTGCTTTCCTTGGCCAGAGAAATTACAAATTTATAGAGGCAGAAGAAGGATCTAGAATCCTGTATGTGATTGAGATGGAGATCTGGAATGATCTAGAAACTAATGGCGGTGTAGAAAGATCTAGATCCTAGAGATCTAGAAACTAATGGCGGTGTGGAGACTTAGAAAGATCTGATCTAGAAGGATCTAGAATCCTGCGTCGATTTGGCTTCACACTTAACATGTCTGATATCCATAATCCACGTATAGCCCCCTTCTGAATTCTTTTAGTACGCCTTCTAATCTAAAATGCTATGGAAAAATGTGCAAGGCAGATTTTGTTTGCCAATTCTATTCAAATTATAATGTTGTTTGTTTAAGATGCAGTTATCGCTTGAATGTGCAAAGAAATTATAATGTTGTTTGTTTAAGGGGCAGTTATCGTTTGAATGTGTAAATAATGTTGGAAAGGTAGAGAGGAAAAGCACAATAATTAACACACACAGACCATAGGAGGTGTTGTTTTTCTCTATTGACCATACAAAATTGATTTTAACATTAATCTGGTGAGGGGTATTTATACTTTTTGGACTACCTGCTCATTCAAAATAACTCAAAATGCACACACACTCTAAACTTGACTTTTCCCAAAATATAACTTAATTTGAACTCACTGACTTGACTCAGTTAACTGAATTTCCTAAATTTAGCCAACTCTGGCATGCACGAGTAATTACAATTTCTAACACTCCCCTTTAATTATGATCGTATGATTCAAACATGACTTAACATGACTTAACTATGCCTACTAGGCTTACAATAGAAATTGACTCAATTATCACTCAAACATGTATGCTTGTCTATGTATAGGCTTACAATGACTCAAAACTTTTACAATTTTGCATTTTCTTTTCCTCTTCTTCCAAATTCTATATCCATGAAATTGCTTCATTCTCTATTGCGCATTCTTATTCTAGGCTCCATATTTCTTTACTTGTTGTCGCTGCAACGTTTTTTTGGCTTGTCTTGAATTTGATCTGAGTCAGTCTTCTACAACTTCCTCTTGAAATATTCGTTCAACCATGGACTATTACCACAACATTGCATCTTTAAAATGACTTCTCTCTTCTTCTTGCACTTCATATTTTTGACTTTCTTTTTGCGATATTTCTTGATCGCAGAATCTTACCTCTTCTTGACTCCATTGTTGAAAAACAATTTTAATTCATTCTTCCTTGTTTTAAGAAACTTCCATATGATTTGCTTCAATTTTATCATCAGGTATTTTTTTCCTATAATCTACACACTCAAGATCATTATTCACCATTTCATTCAATTCTTTTATTCCAGTTGTTTCTTTAAGACTCACATCAATTTGTTCAATTGGTTTTTGAATCCATTCTTCAATGAGCTTCAAATTTGCATCAAACTTATTAACAACCTTGTTTTCAACTTTTGCTCCCATGCTATTTTGAACACTTGCATATTCAAGAACAATGTTAAAAACATCTTTATTATGCTTTTCAATGAGAGCTTCTACCTCTTCCTTCTCTGCCTTGTTTTCCACTGCATGGAAGTTGTCTTCCACTGTTATGTTGTTGGTGGATATTATGATAAAAAAACTCTTCAATCTCTTTATTCTCTTCTTGATCATCATCTGATGCTGGATCATGTACTGCTTCATGAGCAATTCCAACTGTTTCATATCTTGCTGCAACAATGGAAACTTCAACCTTCATTTCTTCATCAACACGTCTCTTACCATATTGCCACCTTCAATTCCTATTTCAAAAAGGAAACCACACATAACATCAACATAATGTTCATCCACCCTATGGTGGGTTATCTGAGCATGCACGTGCTCGTTGACAATTTCAACTGCATCACAGTTGCAACTGGATGCACCAATTCACATCTCACTTTGCAATCATTATCCACATGTGTTTCGCCACAGTGGGATTCACCATCCTCTGCACCATCCACGTTACAATGGAGTCCTTGAGCATTTATATGCTCTTGCTCTATTTCACACAAAGAGGATTCAACTTCTCTTTCTGCAATCATTGTTGTGTCTTCTTCATCCATATGAATGTTTGTATAATGGGTTTCATTTTTATAGTCTTCATGACCATCATCCACCATTGAGTAGGATTCTCCAAACTCGGTTGTCTTCTCAGAGTCTTGCTCATCCACTCTCAGATCTGTGGCTGACTCAACAAGTTGTGACATATCTTGTTCTTGCATGTCCCTCTTGTACCAAATTCTTCTTTCAAGATCTTCCATGTTTCCTTGGAAGTTGTATTTTTTGCTACCTTGCACATAACCGTTTCATCCATTGCTTGTTGAATGAAATTCAAAGCTAGGACATCTCTAAACATAGGAGGTGGTAGCAGATCCACATTACGTTAATCAACCTCGATTTCGCCTTTGTCTTCTGCTAGACTTCTCTGTTTGTTGGCTGTGGCCTGAACCTCTCTAAACACGACAACAATCTCTGTCTCTTCTTTTCTATTCCTTTTCTTAATCTTACTCAGTCGCTCTTTGCAACCCATGACTGGTGTTTTTCCTCTGTCTTATCGCTGCTTTTCTGATTGCATGAAGTTGTCTTCCATATCGCCCTCGAAAAAAATATGATTTTCAATATACGCCTTGTAAGACACAATCTTCACCCAAAACACTATCATACTTGAGAAAACACCAAATTTTTATTGTAAACCGACACTTTACAAAATCCCAAACTCTTTTATTTGATAAAATCATTTTTTTTTAATTCTCTTTTAATAAAAAAATCGCTTTAAAAGTCTTCCACAAAAATTTCCCACTTTAGAAACTTTTTATAAACCTTTCCTTTATAATTCTTTTCTTGCCCTGCACCCTTTTTAATATAAATATTCAAAAACTCCACAATCTTCAAAGTATCGAATAGCCTTTTTGAAACCTTATAAAACAAATTTCCAAATAAATTTGTTTTTCAAAGCACCTATTGTGTTCTTAAAAAGAGCTTTCTTTCACTAATTAAAAGTAAACTAAAAAACCAAGTGACTTTAAACTTACCCTCAGTCATTTAAATATGCTTTTTGTTTTTGCTCAATGGCCGTTCTTGTGTGTTATTTTTTCTAAACATTTTAGAAAGAAGGAGGAAAATACTTTAATATCCACCAAACTAAAAATAACTTACAGTAAAGATAGCTTAACACAGAGTTTGACTTCTCGATAGGCAAACTCTAACTCGTTGGAGCTTGATAGTTCTTCACGGCAGCGACAGTCCGAGCTAGCCTATATGGCGGCGCGGAACAATGGCTTATGACACTATGGCTGGGACCCTTTGTTAAAATAAAGTCAGCCCTTTTGAAACTAAATTTTCTAGTTTTATTTTCTCACGGGGTTTGCACAAGCCGACACAGGATAACTGCGTAAATTGTCGCAGTTTTTACACTACCAAAGTGTGTATTTTTATCCTATTAAATATTGTGACAATTTTGCAACTCAATTTTTTTGAAAAAATTGTCTGTTTATATTTTCGAGGAATTGCTCAGAAAATCAGAAAAAAATTCAAAAAATCTTGTAAAAACAGTGTTTGAATTGTGTTTTTGATGGTTGAAATGAATTCAGTACCATCAAAAACTTCTAGGACACCTAAATTTTTTGAAATTTAACAACTATAACTTGGATTTACAAAAATTCTCTAAATATGACTGGAATTTCTATAACTTTCCAGACAATTCCTCCGGCTAGTAGTTAGACTACGGATAACTAGTGTTATTTACAATAAGCAGCAATTTTTGCAACGCAATTTTTTTTTTGAAAAAATTGTCTGCGTATAAATTTACAATCAGTAGTCTTGTTGAAGCATGTTTAATCGAGTGGCATTTACCTTAAGGTAAAAGAGCATGTGACTACGTCATGCTGCATGCGATAAGTTTTTCTTTATCCATAGTAATTATATATAGGGCCAGGGAAAAGTTTTGAAGCACGGACCTCGGACGAATATCGGGACAAAGGTTCGAATCCCGGGAATAGAGAAAGTAGCCAAGGTCCCAGACAAAAAACAATACTACAAACAACATTGCTGATCAGAGCAGAGTTGATCTTCAAGTTGTGCCACTAAAAGGAGGAGCAGTCGCAGTCCATTACAATCAAGAAGATGAGGCATCTGCAACATCGCCTGCAAATAACCAGTTTCCTCGAAAATCGCCAACTTGCAATTCTCAACGATTTTAGGTCTCAGATGTCTGTGACATATTCGATGCCTTATGCATTTCAGGGACATACCAATTCCACATGTTTTCCAGGGATCTTGTCGAATTAAGCCACTACTGATTATAGGGGAAGTAAACAAAATTATTTTGCTCCCTTAACACCTTGCACATGGATTAGTAATTCGCAACATCTAACAGAGATAGGTCATTCCGATCTCGACCAATATTTGATGAACAATACTGCTACGAGCAGCAATGGTATGATAACGTCCACTGTAAGATTAAGCTCCGGTTTAATCACTGCACCTTTAGCCGCACAGTTCGACTCAACTCATGATTTTATATCTGGCACTACATTGCTTAATAAAAAATTCAGATGTCCCTCCAGAACTTGCAAGAAAGGGAAATGAATCCCTGCCATTCATTTATAGTACATTCTTCTGAAGAAGAGGCCTCTAATAATTAGAGCCATATAAGATTGGGCTCCATTACTATGGATCTGGGAAACTTCCACTCCCTGGATAGGGGATTTTTTATTTTGCTATCGTCTTATGTGAGGGTTTCATAGAATGTTTTATTTTTGGTCTCTTTGTTATTTTGGATACACTGTTATATAGGCCCATTGTAGTTAATGTATAATGTGCTTTTTGATATGGGATCAATGACACTTTCTTATATTTATTTTCCTGTTTTATGATAGTGTCATAGAGAAGCAAGGAACATTTTATGGAAGATTTACACTGAGGTTACTTTTTTATTATACAAAGGAAATGGCATGATGTACATGATATATGGATAGATGTACTAGTTTATACATATCAATATAAATATAGTATTTTTTTCTTGTTGGAAAAAACTTGTGAGGCCCCTGATCAAATTACAGCTGCATGCAACTATCACCTGCAAACAATTATCGATATCTTATTATTCTGGTTGTTATGGGTCCAACTATTGAGAGCAGCTGTGCATAGGCTATATGAAGAGGTGAAAGTCAAAATTAGAACTTCAACAGGCATTTCTGAAAGTTTTAGAAGCGATATCGGGGTCAAACCAGGTTGCCCACTATCTCCTACCCTTTTTGGTTTATATATCGACAAGCTCGAGGAGTGGTTAAATTCACAAGGGGGTGATGGTATCTATTTGGGCAAGTTTGTTATAAGGCTTCTTTTGTATGTAGATGACCTTATTCTGATTGCTAAATCAGCTCTTGGTTTGCAAGAGCACTTATTATCCCTTGAGCATATTTGTAGAAGTGTGGGGATGCAAGTCAATATCAGCGAAACGAAAGTAGTGGTCTTCTCTAAGAAAAGAAAACATAACCAACATAAGTTTTACTTTGAAGGCAACATTTTGGAAGAAGTTGCGGATTACAAATACCTCAGAATTGACTTCAACAAAAGTCTAAGCTGGAATGGTTGTAGAAAGAAAAGAACTTCAGGGGGTTGGAAAGCATTTTATGCTTTTCAAAATAGGTGTAGAGACACAGAGTTATGGGATTGGAAAACCACTCAAACTATTTTTGGGCTTCTAATGATTTCGGTGATTCTCTATGGTTGTGAACTATGGACCAGTAGTACATCCGACATGCAGTGGAAACAAATTGAGAAAATTTAGAAGCGTTTGATTACAAACAAATTTAAGATTAAAAATGCAGTTCTTTATGATATATTGTTAAATGAAACAGGGACTGCTCCTATTGAAGCAATTGTTGTGGTGCGAGTCATAAGGCATTTAAAAAAAATTGAGCAAATGGAAGAGGGTAGATGACCTAAGGTTGTCTTTAATGATAGATTATGCAAGAGCAAAAAAACTTGGATGCAGCAAAATAACAAATGGTTTAGTAAATGGGGAATTTGCTTGAACGTGTGTCCCATAAACAACAAAGAGATAAAAGCTTTTGTTATGGAAAAGTTCCACAAGCGTACTTGGGATAAGGAGCCAGGAAGAAAGAAAAATTACTATATTGAAGTGTTTAATCCCACTCATAGTCATCAACCAAAAGCATACATAGAGGCCAATATCTCTTGGAGAGCCAAAATTCTTATTGTTCAGTTAAGGGCTACTTCTCATCAATTTCGTTGTGAAATAGGGCGTTGGAAAAGGCCAAAGGAAGTGTGGGAGGAAAGAATATGCATTTTTTGTTCTTCCAGAAAAGTGGAAACAGAAAGACATTTCATTTTAGAATGTGAGGCCTTCAAAGACAAAAGGGAAAGTTATGCAGATATGCTGGCAGCTAGCTCTTGGGATAATCTATTCAGCGAGGGGTTTGTCGAGAAGCTGGGAGCATTTATTTTGAAGCTTCACAAAAAAAGGGCCAAATACATCAAGCAGATGAAGAAACAATCTGTCCCATAGGCTATCTTTAGCCTTGTGGACGTTAAAATAATTCTTTTTTTCTTTATTTCTAAATATTCCCCTCGCTTCTGAAATCACGTGGACATGATACTTGGATTAATGGAGAAATCTAATATTTTCTTATTTTGGGCTCTCTTGGAAATGTGGGCGTTACTCTCTATGACACATAGTGACATAGGACCTATTCTCCCAGCGTGATGCATGGTACCTCGATTATGTAAAACATTTTTTTTGTTTGAATCATATTGTTGCGGATTATGCATGGTACCTCAATTTTGTTAAACATTTTTCTTTTTAAATCATAATGTCATGGATTTTTCTTGTTTTATGTCCACCAACCAATTTAGCGTTTGTAATACATTTACAAAAGTTTTGGGCTATGATGTTTTAAGCAACCACATAACCAAAACATGCAAAGAAGCTAAAGCAAAGATCATTAGAGAGTATTGATTGTCTTAATAGGCTTCCAAGGGAGCAATGACTTGAAAAGAAGCGAAACCAAAACTCAATTAAAAATGGAGGGACTTCCTCTTATGTCTTAAGAGGTTTTTTCAAGTTGAATCTCTGCCTTCAAAATGATTTTCCAGATTTCGGGAAATTTAGTTAACTATTAGAAAAGGAAATAAATATTTTCCCATGTTGCTAGGTGTCATAAATATTAGACCTCCTAGTCGTGACGGATAAGCATTTCTAGCAACTGAGTTTGGGTTTTCATGTTGGATAGCATGTAAAATTTGAGCAATCCACAATTTATTAATGCATCCAATGTCTCTGGATCTCCTAAAACCTCATTGTTAACTTCATTATGCTCCCTCTCCTTACAAACTATTGGCATCCTGCAATTTCAAGAATTTTCATCCATTAGAATTTGAGTTTTTCAAATCTGCTTGCACGCACGCGATTTTTCTAAATGACAGTAGCATCTACATGTGATTTTGCCTTTGAAAACTCGCGTGTAGTCTTTCTACACGCAACTTTCAAAGGGTTGACCAACGTACACGCAGAAGAAAACTTTAAATTAAAAATTCCTACGGTGAATAATCATTTGAATCCATTCGAAATGCATGAAAAGCATGACAATATGAGTTTAGAATTACCTGGAAGCCTTTGGTTGACGAATTAGTTGAGGAAATTGTGGAATGTGGTTGCCTAATTTTTCTCCCAACCTCTCAAACTCTCAACACTTGCAAGCCAAAATGAATTGTGGTGAGTTTAAATGTATTTTTATAATGAAATTTAAAAAAACCCACTTTTATAAAGTTCATATTTTTTAATTTTTGTTATTTCTTGAACTTTTAATTTTTGGCTTGAAATGTTTGGGAAGGTTGTTTTCAAGGTAAGTGAAGAATTTGAGACATTTTTCAACACTTCGACTCCATGATGGTAGACGTATCGTGGCAGGTATTGTTTTCATTACTGACATATAGGTTAGGATATATCATTTTTTTTTTTTTTTTTTTCCGCTGCAATATCCACTTTAATCTCATACTGTGATATTTTGCCATAGGGTCGACCCCATTATGTTGTGGTTTTCAACCACTTTCACTCGTTGTCTTATAAAATCGTAACATATTGGTATAACCATTCCTTACATGGACTTCCTAGTTATATCCTCGCTAGCATATGTTGCTCATGCTGCAAGAAGTGCTTAGGCTCAGGAGTCCTGTTTAGTCCTGCCATGACTTTGCGATGAAACCTCATTTCTCTTCTTCTTCACTATTATTTTGGGTTTATACCCTAGAGGCTCCCATGTGTTAAGTTGCATTGTTGCTTTTCATATTGACTACTTGTACCCTTTTGGTCTTAAGCCAACTTAATTTGGACTCGTGTATAAGCCGCTTTTGACCATGACCTCTTTGTAAGTTCAAAACCATGCATTCATTAGCCTCTGTGACTTGACACCTTTTATGTGTGTAAAGAACATTCCTTTGAGTGTTGATGACCATATTTGCCACCTTGCATTGAGCATAGGAATGTTCCATCCCGAGGAACTAGAGCATCTGTTTTTGGACACTCGTTCATTCCACTGCACTATAGGCATTATTTTATTCTTTTTTCAGGTTTTAAATATGAAAAAGACAAAAAAAGGTATAAATTCCAAAAAGAGCGGGAACAGGGCATTTACTTCCATATTTAATGGCAACAAGAATCAATTATGTCGCCCTTGAACAAAGCACTCAAAATAAGTATTTCCTCCATTTGGGATGGGACTTAGTTCTACTTTAGGAGAGCCATAACCTTGTTATTGAGTTAGTCCTCCTCCGGTTGGTTATCTCTTCCAATCATATGGAGCATTTGTTAATGCCTCTTGCAAACTTATACAAAGTTATGTTATGTTGCCATATAGTGACATATGAGTCATGCTTTTATTTAAGGGAAGTCAACCTGTGTCGGTCATTCTGCGATGTCTCTTGACTCATTTTCAGTCAGCCATACGTGGTCTGTCAAAGTCATTTTCAGTATCACATCAATTATTGGGTCCTTTGCTTGTGTTGGTTAAGAAGGTCTCTATTGACTTCTTGCTAGCGGGTCTGGTCTTATCGACTCCATCAAATTTCTCTGAGAGTAGGACTAGAGCTGCACCTTGGCCCTATTTACATCGTTGATAGGTGACCTTATGCTCAACATCGATCAATATCATGGGTCTTTGACTGAGTGGTTTCCTTTGTATTTGACGTCAGCTTAAATGATCACATATTGGGATTCGTGTAGTACCTTGGTTTCCATTTGACCCTATTGGTAGATTCCTTGCCTTTGTGTCAGCTTCCATTATTGTTTGGTTCAGAGGGTTTTTGTCGTGCACTAGCCACATCTTATGTACGCTAGAAACATACTTCGGAATGGTTACTTCACCTCTTTTCGTCTGAGTTCTTCTAAATTATTGGCCTGCGGTTTACACTCGTGCTAGTTGATGTGGGATACCTTAATGTCTTCCTTCCAGAGGATATTTTCCCATCGACTCCAACTCATTTATTTGGGAATAAGATCTAGAGTCCTTTTTTCAGTACCTTAGGGTTTGCAGCCATCAATGGTAAACTCCTTTGCTATCGATAGTGAGAATACATCAATGTCTCGCGATTGATAGATTCTCTCAAGTTTTCAACTTCAACACATTTATTACACTTGTTAGATTATATTGGCATAGCTTGACTCTCATCATCATTATCGGTGACTTGTCTCATGTTTTTTAATGATATACATAAATGACTGGTAATCAAACGATTTCTCACATAGTTGAATTCAACTCATTTATTCCCATAGTGTAGAAATGTACTATCTGTGGTCGGTGAAGACCTCGAGTTGTGTCAACATCTTGGTTTGCTTGTCAATCCCTTTAACTTTCTGCCAATGATACTAGCCACTCTTATATGTTGCAGTTCATCTCAGCATCATTTTATATGTTGACACCCGAGTTTTATGCAGTACCACTATTCCACCTATATGACATAGTACTGCTATGAGGATTAGTTATGCAGCATCAGTGATAAGACATTCTTTGAGCATCATTGATTAGTTCTATTGAGACATAACTCCGCTGTGTTCCTTTGCAGCTATGATCATACGATCCACTTTTTATTCTCCAGTCTTTGTTGTACACTTATGTATACGTGATGGATCCACTTTGTACTTGATTAGCGGGTATGCTTTACTATCTCTGAGCATGGGTATGACCACCTCAGACATGAGTCTTCTTTCTGATTCCTTCTAAAGGTATTCAACAGGCTTGAATTTGGTGATCTCTTCTTAGGTTCTCAAATGATCTCTCTTTGTACTTAATACATTTCATCCCAGATGATGGAAGATGATGATGTAAGCACCAACCAGTGAGAGCACAACATGTGGCAATCATATTTAGCATTTTCGGGTACCCAAAAGGCCCATTTCTTAGTGACATGTGTCACTAATCATTGGTCGACACATAATGCAAGTGACAGAATGATGTCATCCCATTGGTCAGAGACCAGAAGGTTAAAGAGTAGTGCCTTAGGGATGTGTCGGGAAATAATCATCGGGATGATGAGGCGACTAACTCAACCCGAAGGGATTTTCTATTGGCTCTTCCTGTAGTGGGAGGACCCCATTGGTACAAATCATCCTGCAGCATAGACCCTAGCAGGTTTTGTTAACAGAACATAACAAAAGTGTCAGGAAACAGGCACCGTGACATAGATGATAGACAACAAAGGCAAGCGACACTAATAGAAGAATAGGAGGTGGTCCCCATAAGACACATCGACCCAGCAGATAAACCTAGACAATTTATGTAGAGGTGCAAATGAATAATGTCGAGCTTGGGAGCACCGGCCTTAGCATGAGGACCTGAACTTTGGTTGTTTCACATAGAAACAAGACCAATGGTGTGGAGCCATTAACAAGGGGAATTAAAACTATGTAGGGCATAAAGTGACTTAGCGTCTAAAAGCCTTAGCTAGTGGTTATGGAGACCTAGTTTTATGGCAGAAAACAAGTAAAGGAGTAGAATGAAAGGGACTTAAGCTAAAAATGATAGAACTATTAGTTTTGACAACATATTTGGCAGTTAAGCCAAAGTTAATGACATATAAAAACATAAGAAGCACTGCTAAAACCCGTAAATGGCCAGAATTGCTAAAATTAGTAAAATAACTTAGTTTAACTTGCAAAAAAAGTTTGTTGAAGGTTTGTAACTTGGTGAACACAGTCAGAGGACTAAAATAAATAGGAAAAAGGAAAAAAATAAGAATGTGTGCAATAATCAAAAGAAAAAGAAGCCAAAAAAAATATTTTTTTATAAGCAGGCTTGAACAAATTGTTTAAAAAAGACAGATAGAGAAGAGATACGAGATGTGGTGTGATCAAATTGGATTGTTGCTGGTGTTTTTCAGTGATTGAAGATTGATGAAGGTGTTGGGTGATTGAGGAATTTAATTGTTTTTTAAAACAGAGAAGACATTCATTGTTTCTAGTATGGAAATGTATGAAAGATGAACCGATGAGTGTCAAGCAAGTTGTAGCTTGCAAAATCAGGGGTTGGTGCTCCTTCTAGTGGGTGCTGGAAAAAAATTGGGGTTGTAGCTCCATTCAGTTGTAGTTGATAAATTAGGGAGTTGTAGCTTCCTGCTAGTTGTAGCTAGAAAATTGTAACAACAAGTTGTTATTTTTCCTTGTGCATGAATGAAGAGTAGTTTGGAAAATATACGTGTTCTTTGTGTATTCCATTGATATAGTTGAATCCTATTATGTTGATTAATTACTGAAGTATTTAAGTGTGTTTCAATATTCTTACACAAAGTAAAAGAAAGTTGTTAATTGTTAAAATTCCTACAATTCTGATTCACCCCCCTTAGTATTGTCATGGTTTCAGACATACCTCACTTTTCTTTCTTTATCAGTGGTTTTCCTTTGTATGATTGCTTTCCCTTACACATCAAAGCTTAATGTGAGTTTTGAAATCTGTTGTTGAAAATCATCCTTCTTTCCTTGTTTAGATAATAATCCCTATTAAGTAATTAAACTAGGGTGCCTTATCTCTTTTTTCAAGATTGATAATAAATAAGTTATATCATATACCATTTAATATTAATTTAATATTAAGGAAGATCACTAATTGATAGTCTCTCATCCATATTTTCCAACTTATTTTTAAATTGTTAATTCTATAAAAAATAAATATTTTTTCTTTTTCTTTTTTTCCATTTCAATTGAAGTAAGATTTCTCTTTAAAAATATCACTCTATTTGTATTATTTGTTTTATACAAAACCTTTTAATGCCTCCCATGTCTTATTGTTTAGTACAAATCTTTTAATACCTCCAATTTCTCACTTGATTTCTTTCATACTCTTATATGAGAAATGATAATGTCTTTCATGAACTTTTATTGGATCATTTTCCTAAGTTTCTCTTTTATTCCAATCTTGAGCTAAGAAAAATCTAGTTTAACTTAAACTCCACTCACACTTATATCCCTTCAACAAAGGTTACATCTTAAATTTCTAATTTATATAATTTATTCCATCTAACTTATTTGTTTCATGTAACATATCATCATTTAACAAAATGAATACACAATATGTCTCAAATCACTCTATAGCAGCCTTTTGTTACGTTTACTTCTATCATTTCTAACACTATTGTGTACTCTTCTAGCACAATATGTCTCAAATCACTCTATAACAGCGTTTTGTTACGTTTACTTCTATTGTTTTTAGCACTATTGTGTACTCTTCTAAAGTAGCATTTCTATCTAAAAATCTCACAGAAATTTTGATATTAAAAGAAATATAAAGAAAATATTTATATTTCCTAAAAAAAAAATTAATAATATATATATATATATATATATATAAAACATGAAAATCGTTAAACACATATCTATTTAACTTCCTTTTAAACTATATCAATTATCTTCTTACATTTTATCAATTATCTTTTTGAATTTATTAAGTATGAAAATAAGCCAACAACATTATAATAATCTATGAAAGATTATATTTTATTTCATTTATTTTTATTAGTCAATAAATTTTCTATAATACTTACCATAAAGAAATGTTCAAATTTTCATTTCCTATATCAGTTTATTATTAAATATTTCATAAAGAACTTGCCCTCTTTTCATGTTATTGAATATTAAAATATATAAGCTTTTTAAATATAAAAAATCAAATTTAAATTAATACTTAATATTTTAATACATATTCTTAGGGAAAACCTCTATAAATTATCTACCTCCATTTTTATTATTGTTATCACACCCTATCAATTATATTATCATTTATTTTTACCAAGAACTGAGTTTGCAAAACTCAATATCAACGATCAATATGCAAATACTACACTTCGGTGTGATTTTCTTGTAAAAGCATAAATTTTGCGGTGCATAATATTGTTTCTATATCTTCAACCGGGTACAGACCATTCACGGTCAAACTCTTCTTTTTTGTGTGTGGGGGGGTAAAAGGCAGTTAATACCGATCTACAACAAATGCATATATTTGGGTTTGGCTTCTTCTACAGAGGCGGAGGAATGGCATATATTTGAGTTTGGAGTCTTCTGTTAAAAATGGTTGGAATTTGGATAAAAGAATTTAAATTTTTTTTTACAGGTATTTGAATTCGCCAAATTCATGGAAATGGTCATACGTGAATGACTTACTTAACGCAGTTGAATCCCAAAATGATATCTAATATAATGCACTGCATTCGTAATCATATTTTTATTGACATTGTTAATACGTCAATGTGGGTTTTAGATTTTTTTTTTTTTAATTTGTATATATAAATTCATTTTTGGTTAGATTGTAATTTCTGTTATTTAATTTTTTTTTAAAGTATAAATAAATTAAGCTCTTTACAAAATGTGAAGCAAAAAAATTATAGATGAAACTGATGTTCCAACACATTCTTACTAAATTATAACAAAATTTATGTATGAAAAAACCTCAAAAAAACAAGAAAAATAGAGAGATTTGCGCATGCACAAACAAATAATTTATATTACATTGAATCACTCAATTACATGCTGTATTTATTGTGTTAATGAGATTCAACTCTTTCTAAAATGAGAGATTGCTGTTGTGAAACATCTCAACAGTCCAATCCACTTAACAAACCAATTTTACCTATTTTCTAAAGTGTTATTCTAAATCGCCCCTTAATGCTTACATTATTACATAAGTCACAAATTACATATAAATCATATAAGTCTAATATGGTCTTCATCAACAATTACGTTCACTGTGGGATCTTGCAAACACTGCTCTTTTTCACCACCACACTAGCCACCACTTGATCTCCATGAAAAGCTTTACAGAATTGACATTTATTAATTACCCTGAAGAATAGTTGAGATATTGAATATCTCTATGGACATGTTTCCATCCTGTTAGTATGCACCAAAATACACACTTCCAGTTATATAGGTAACTTGTCTAAATACAAAGTTTGTCCAACAATCAATTATGCAACTAACATTTCTTCACACACACATACACACATTAATAAATACTATAACTGATAGCTCTTTAGAAAAGCATGAGAGCCTTTGTATTAAATTCATTATCATTGTCACAATATGAGAAGTCCTAAAGGTTGGCTTCTTGCAAGTCTTCAATAGTAGCTATGTTGGTCGATTCCCTTAATTTTCCATTTAAAATATTTCTGGCACGAGCTTTACAATTCAAGGTTGTATGTCCATTTTTTTGTCAATAAAAACATACTAGTGAGTGCCTATTTTTATTGACTTTTCTCTTTGAGAATAGTGTCATCTCATCATGTGAGTTATCCTTTGTGTTACCTTATTTCTCTGTTTGCTAAGAGTGTTGCAATCATTTCATCTAATGATCGAGAGGAAAATTGACTTAAAGTGAAAATAGCATTATCTTAATTTGAAAGTAAGCTATTTAACAAAATAGCCTTAGCATCTTCTTCTTCTATTTTTACCTCAATTTCGTCTAGCTGCCTTGTGAGTGATCTTAGACCATTTATGCATTTTGAATTTGAATAACTGCAATTTCAAAGAGAATTTTGCATTCCCGACCTTTTCCCCAAATATCTTGTTTAAGCTTTCTCGTATTTGTGAAGAGGAATTTCCTAAGTCTATAAGGTGAAGTTGCGAATGTGACAAAGATAATCCTATAATAGACTTAACTCTCTCTTCCCTTTTTTGCCATTCAACTAATTGTTTTGGATATTGGAATATTGGTTCTAATCCTTTTACTAAACTCCATAAATTTTTATGGGTCAAATTCATTTAGACTTTCCCCTTATAAATATAAAATTTGACCCATTAATTTTTTTCAACAACTTTGGCCTTCTAATGCTAACCCAGATGAAACACTTTCGCTAGCCCACAAGATAAAAGAACTGCGCTAATAGACAAGTATATAATGGTTACCTACTAATGCTAGCCCAAATGAAACACTTGAATCACTAGCCCACAGTATAAAAGAACTGCGCTAACAGACAAGTATTCTGATGCTAACCCAGATGAAACACTTTCGCTAGCCCACAAGATAAAAGAACTGCGCTAACAGACAAGTATATAATGGTTACCTACTAATGCTAGCCGAAATGAAACACTTGAATCCTAGCCCACAGTATAAAAGAACTGCGCTAACAGACAAGTATTCTGCTAACTATAAGTAATCAAGTGTCATGGCTCTTATGATGGGTCCGACGACTGTTTTGGAGCTACCGGAGGGACGGAAAAGAAATTTCTCACAGCGGCTGTAATGATGGCCCAATCCTGAGCATTAACAACCATCCATAAACCATTAACCATTCTTAAAAATAAAGTCTTTGCACTCCCTATCTGATGAGATGTTGCAACAAACAATCAATTCCTCTCACATTTTCCTGGGCCTCCAGTAAAGAGTTAACCTACTCCGATACTAACAAGAAACACAAAGAGATGTGCACATGCAAAAACAAATAATTTCTATTACAATATTGAATCACTCAATTATTACTTGATATATTTATTGTGTTAATGAGATTATTATTACTGGATATACTTATTGTATTAATGAGATTCAACTATTTCTAAAATGAAATGAAGTTGTGGTTGAGAAAATCTCTACGGTCTAATCTACTCAACAAACTAATCTTACTTATTTTCTAAAGCGAGTATTATTCACATTAAACATACCACAACTAAAATAAAATATATAGGGAAAACCTTCCCAACTTCAGGTAAAGGTAAGCGAGTAGATGACATTTTTATTTGGCGAATGATAATCATAGCTTTAGCAAATGGTCAAATTTCAGATATTCGGCCTTTCCAAATCACAGTTGATACATTGCAGCATGAAACATTAATGTCTGACAATGACTGTTTTTGCAGGATTAAATGCTGATAGTCCTGGGTTAGGTCACCTAGAAGATTAAGCCAATAAAGGTCATTGATAGTAGATAAGCCAACTACATTTTATAGAAACCTCAAATATTTTAGTTAACCATAGGGATGGTAATTTGAGCTTTCAGACAGCATTGACCACAAGTCATAACCATTAAGTTTGTCAGATGTGGGCTGACTCAAAGGGCAGAGTAGCATATTCTGCGCTATAGCATGTTGATTGTCATGGACTGCGACTGCTCCTCCTTTTAGTGGCACAACTTGAAGATCAGCTCTGCTCGGATCAGCAATGCTGCTTGTACTACTACTGTTTTCTCGTTGGGACTTTCGGCTAGTTTCTCTATCCCCGGGATTGGAACCTTTGTTTGAGATCCGGAAAAGTGTTTGTGTGTCCGCGGGTCTATTCCCTGACGAATAAGCTTTTTGCTGAGGTGGGTATTCCAGTAATTCTTGATTTCGTTGTCCGTCCTGCCGGGTATATGCCCAGCGATCAAAGACCACCTGCAGAGCAATTGGATAAGAGAAACCCTAGGCTTTACCTTCGAGGCCTATTTTATGTGTGAGAAACTCTCGAATTTGCTAGAATAAGCGTTGTTATTCCTTGAAGAGATCACCTAAAACCCCTAAGCATGGGAAACGCACTGTATTGAACGGATTAAACATTACATGTTATAAACACTATATGGTTTAGTGGGCCTTTAGGATAGAAACTAGAGAGATCAGAGTGATTCATTGCACACCACAAATCATATTTTCTACTTTTATTGATTACTATATTTATATATTACATAAATTACTATAGTTATATATAGTAAATAAGTTACTAACTTGACACATTATGATTATGATTTATACATTGGAAATAATAATTTTTAGATTGACTATTTCTAATAACAGCTATAAAATATAACTTCCAATACTTTTTGGAACGTAAACTTAAAGTCATAATTTAATAATTATGTTTTTTTGTTAAATTATGGAAATTTTGATCATATTCTGAAAAAATCAGTAGAGATTTTTGTAAATTTAAGTAAAAGTTGTTAAAACGTTGTTATAGAGTGATTTGAGACATATTGTGCTAGAAGAGTACACAATAATGTTAGAAATGATAGAAGTAAACGTAACAAAAGGCCGCTATAGAGTGATTTGAGACATATTGTGTATTCATTTTGTTAAATGATGATATGTTACATGAAACAAATAAGTTAGATGGAATAAATTATATAAATTAGAAATTTAAGATGTAACCTTTGTTGAAGGGATATAAGTGTGAGTGGAGTTTAAGTTAAACTAGATTTTTCTTAGCTCAAGTTAATGGTTAAGGTATTTGTATTCACTAGATTCTCTGGTAGGCCCTTTCTCCCAGGTTGCTGCTACACCGTGTCGTCTTTTTGGTTTAGCCAATACTTAAATTTTTTAAGAAGAATGGGTTCCCTTGATTGAAGCTACTTCTGATAGCTACATTATGGATTGGGCAACCATTTTGTCAAACAATTTGAGCATGCAAATTCGTAATTATAGGAAAAAGTGCAATGTACTAGCAAGGACAACTCCTCCCTTTTACATGAGTGTCTATATTATGGATTCTATATGTTTCTCTTATGATTTTCCGTCTTTAGGATGCAAGTGGACTTATCAGTATGCTAAACCCATTCATATTTACTTTGACATCCTGTGGGAATCTAAGTACCACCCCAACTTTTACAAAATTTACCATGAAGTCACAGTGCCCATTCCCCAATAATGCTTTTGAAGTAAAGCCCCTAGGGTGACTATTGAAGCCAATTGATACCTAAAGCCTATAGGAAAATGGTTCGGGGAAGAGAATTATACTTATATTCGTATTTTTGGTAGCCAAGCCCATCCTCATGTCTTGCCACTCTTTGTTTTGAATAAATTGGTAGCCAAAGAAATTACCTATCAAATAGTTGGTTACGGTCTGACTAAAGTGCTTAAAGATGCCAAGAAAATTGTTTGGCCCCCCTTTCCTATTTCTTGTGGTTCATATGCCCTTGATAGTTTCAAACACTGTTTTCTTTAAATTGAGAAATTAAAACCTTTTGTTTTCCAGTTTTTCCAAACCGACACTATGATCCTAATATAATTGCCAAAGAAGTAACAACTCAGGTGGAACTCAAGCCTTTTTCAAGCGAACCTGATAATTTCGATGACTTTTTTTTTTTTTTTTCACTTACTGGTTCACGGATACCCGGGTCAGTGGGTAGCCGCTACGTCCAGGGTTTTAAACACTGAGTGGACGCCACCCGAAGGGCATAAACACCCCTCGGCCTATTTACTGACCTAACCCCAAGAGCTTTCGGGATTCGACCCTGCGACCTCCCATTGGCGAGGCACTTGATTTGACCGATTGAGCTAACTCTTGGGGCTTAATTTCGATGACTTATTTGAGATGTTTCCAGAATACTTTATAGTCGAGGAGCTAGCCACGGAAGGATTAAATTCTGCATAGGTGCTAAGCTTTAAGCAATATCATTAGAGGAGAAATGCCCATTTACCAGAAATACTGGTAAAACATCTACAATAGGAAATAGGAAAAGCTGAAGCATCAACCTCTTCTTCTCAAATACCAGTTATAGAAATAATAATTGATGTTTTTGAAAAAGAGAAGCAATTCAATAAATTCTGGGAAGAATTCAATTGTGCACTATCTACTAAAGAAATCCCTACCACAAACGGTTCCAGTCAGCAAGCTATAGAACCAATGTTAGTTACTACACAGTTAGCAACAATCACAATTGAGCCAGACACATAGTTATGTATAGGTAATAAATAAGTCTCCAAGGTTTCACGAGATATAGGGGAGACCTCATTCACTGCCAAGGATTCCCAAATTATTATTAATATTGAAAAAAGTGAGAAGAACATCAGTGCAAAAGTAGAGAAATATTCTACTACACCAGAGGATATGGAAATAATCCCTGCATTCCCTACTTTTATCACTCCAATATTTCTCTAGAGTTGTTGGAGAAAGAAATAATTGGAGGTAACCACAAACTAACTTTGGAGATTAGGATCTAGACTTCCTAATTCTCAGAGAGGGCTCTCTCATTACGATTTAATTTTGTTTAGTTATTTGATTTTAGGCTAGTTATGAGCGCGCTTGGGTTTTGATTTAGATTTGGTGGTGGGATCACTTACTTAGATGAATAGTGGGGTGTCTTTTACCATTGGGCTATGGGGTCAAATGTCAGAAAAACAGGACTGGATCAAGTTCTAAAAACAGTGTCTATAGGGAAAGATAGTTGAGTTACTATAAATCTCAAAGGCTGGATGATGAAATGGTTTCCAATCGGATCTAGGGAGCAATTAAGGGTTCCTTAGGCCGGATTATGAAGAAAAGTGAAAGAGGTCAACCGGGATGGGAGAGAAAATAAGAATTCTCAAATCTAGATATCAGAGGAAAACATAGAAATGATCAACTGTTCAAAACAGAGCGTACTTTAAACAAATTTCGAGATAAATTTCTAGTTAATTCATTCAACTTTAGATAAAATTTGAGTTTGTGAAATACATGAGAAAATAACAAAATCTGACAAAGAAAATACTTCACTGTAATAGCTCAACACATGAATCCTGTAATGCAATCTCTTTATTACTTGCTCCAGTCTTCCGACTTAAAAAATGGTACAATAACCCTTAGGTTTGCGATCAAAATAACTCTACAAATGTATAGAAATCCACACTCAATACTTTGAATTATGAAGTATTTATACAAAAATAATTTGCAAAATATCCCAAACTGTCTTGGGAACTAATCTAGGAGAAAGAAATATCTTCATGCAAGAAGATAGAGACAACTATTGAACTGTTGTTTGCTGTCCCTGTTTATTAGGTTGTGCTATCTTTGTTGTTTGCCTTTTAATCTCTGCTTTGCTGTTTGGTCTTCATGCTGGATGTTCTATTCACTCTGACCTTTCAACTGATACACTTTGACCTGGCTGACCTGTCATTATCCTTTTACTGTGCTTTTTCAATGTTACTGTATATTTTTACATTTTGACTGTGTATTTCTACAATAAATCATTTAATTTTTCCCATGTTTCAACATCTAGTAATTGGATATTTATCATCTTCCTCTAAATCTCATCTACCTCCATGTACTTGGTAAAAGTAGGCTTATTCACGAAAAGGTGTTTTACGTCATGCTGGAGGTAAAAAAAAATCTCAAAAGTTTGGTATAAGACCTTGCCAGTTGGAATTCCTTTCATATATGAAGTGTTCATTTGATCTCTGGCCACTTCTCTGATTTTTCTATTGTAGTCCTCCTATGTCATTAACTTGTCATTTATTACCAAGGGATTGGGTAGACCCTTTTGCCTCAAAATTTCAAACTTAACCATGAATCTGTCTATAGCCAGTTGCATGGTTTGGAACTTATCTTCAAGGTTTAACATTAAATTCCAGTTGGTGAGGACCCTTTTCACTTCCAAAATTGTACCTGTCATGTCAGGCACAATTTGAAAGGTCCCAATTTGACCTTGATTATCATCTTATTTATGACTCCATGAGGGTCATACTGCCACATAAAGTTGTTCCTAAATTTCATGTCCTGCAATATCTTGTCAGCCTCAGGTCCAGCTTCTCTGTTATTACATATGAAGGGGCCCAATTGGTTTTTCATTTTAAATTGGGTTTTCTTCGTAGCTGCTAGGAATTTGACTTCATCTGAATTGATGATCCACCTAAAATTTTCCAGTGCAAATATCCTCATGTGGAGGTATTTGGGCAGTTTATAAGGGGAAAGTTGGCATCCATAAACTCTAATTTTTGTGTGGTTCTGGTATAGATACCAGTCTCCCACCTTGTTGTTCTTGGCCAACTGTAACACCCTTTTGATTTCTTGGCTGATTCTAGGCTGAGGGGTACTGGTCAACATGTTCATGACTGGATGGACAAATGAATCGATGAAGTCCTTATAGGTGAATGCAGTGGAGTATTTCTGGATCAAGGGTGTCCAATAAACAACTAATCTCTGGTTTCCCTTAGTATCCAACTTCTGGATGCTGACAGGGAATTTATCTGATTGATAATATAAAAACATATGAAATAGTACTGAAGAGTACTTGAATACTCTCTCAGTTGGGAGTCTTGTGAATTGTTCATGCATCTTGTCTGCAATGAACTAAGCATAGTTTTACATGACAACAGGAGGCTTGCCTGGGTTGAAGATGGAGAGAAAGGCTAGGATAACCTCATCCACATGCTCATTTGAGGTATATCCTAGGATGTAAGAGAGCATGGTAATTATATGTCTGCCTCTTTCTGAAAAATTGGTGGCAGGATAAGGTGGAATACCTATGGAAGTATGGCGGTCATCTATGATGAAGGTCTGGAAAATTTGTGCTATTTTAGCCAGGTCTAGTTTGACATATAGGTCTAGAAAGTCACCAATAGACAATGGGGTCTCATTAGGGCTTGGTTGGACCTGCAACATTTGGTTAATAGACTCTGCAGTGATGGTAAATAATAGCTGCTGGTTAGGGGAAATAATAGCTCTTTGGCTAGGAATATATTAAGCATGATAGAAATGGATGATATCTGGGAAAGGATGCACTTATGGAAACAAATATTTGGGTAAATTAGATTCCTAAAGGTGGATGTCATCATTCTAGTTTAGGAATATTTCCTTACTCCAACAGTGGAGCTTTAGAAGGTAAGCTGGTGAAGCAGTATCTTTTATTTGAAAATCCCTATCTGCTAATGCCAGGTGGTCAATGTCCAGGTGAGGGGTTGATAGAGGTCTCACATCTAGAGAGGTCTGGGAAGCCATATTTAGGAGTAGAGGTATGAATTAGGCTTGTAGTGGTTGTAGAAGTAAGGTTTGGAAGCCCTATAGTGGGTTGGTAGTTATAGTCTGTAAACAAAGGGTTTGGGGTATACAAGTAAATTACTCTTCAATTTAGGCAAATATATTAATTAATTTGAATTAATTAATCTTTCAATTGGATTGTACGCTTTCAATTTAAAGGGTCATTCTGGTTTTCCCAAGAATACTTGGAATTTGGTGGTATGGCTTGCAAACCAAGTTCAATGGTGAATTCAGGGGGTACGGTGGCTTCAGTCGTGAACTGGTTGCTCTAATTGGGTATCCAGAGCTTCTTTGGGTGGCAGACAGTGGTCAATTTTGGTCGCAGAGGTTCAGGGTGTCGTAGAATGGTTTGAGCAACATTCAAAATGAAAACGAGTGAAAAGAGTGAAATGGGGCTTCTCCGGCCTTTTAACCGGTGACTATTACATTTTGGCGCGGAAAGTAAAAATGAACAATGGACGGTTTTTGGTCTGGGTGGGGAGGTGGTTTTCTCGGCCATCAAACCGCTTTTGGAGGGCAGGCAGTATTTTTCATGAGCACGCGATCTAGCCTGGGGTTGCCACGTAGAAAAACAATGCCCAGGAAAAATTGCGAATCTCGCGTGCTCTCAGGCTGCTATCTGTTGGATGGTGAATGTGTGCGATATGGATGCACACCATTGGATTTGGGGGTGGGAGATCGGATGACAGTCGCGTGGTTAAGATGCATGGAGGGAATCGGGATCAAGATTTGTGGGGCCCGAGGTTTAATTACAAATAATTGTAATACATAAAGGCAAGGTTTAATATAAGTTGCGGGTTTATTAAAGTGGGACTAGGGGTTATTGTGGCAGAGTTTTTTAACTGCACCGAGGGTTGGTGGGTTGAAAGGGTTTTTCGGGGAAATATGATTGGGGGGTTAATTAAATAATGCGGGGGGATAAAAATTTAGGATAAGGGGGTTTTTATGGGTTTTGAAGGGAAATAGGGAAATTAACAAGGGGGGAAAGTAATATTTGGAATGGGAAATGGGTTTCACACTATGGAAAGGGGTTGTGGGTAGGGAAATGGCTTTTGAAGGGTAACTACTAGGGAAATGTGTGAAACCAAGGGGTAAGGGCCAAAAAGTGGGAAAAGGGGGATTTATAAATGATAAAGGGATAATGGGGAAATTAGCAAATAAGTATGTGGGAGCATAGTGAAATGAGGGGGAATTAGTTAAAGCAGATTGTGAACATGCTTTTCATTCTCATAAATTCCCCTGCACATGAAACATAGGATTAAGCATGATAAATGTGCTTTTGAATTAGCAAACTTGTACATTTGCACCCTTTCTTCTACCTACCCTTTATTTATCCTAACATTTTTTCTTCATTTTATTGGGTGCATTTGATCTTGCAGACCCTTTATTTCCTTTTCTTTTGACAAGAAAACTATCAAATTCTAACCTTATAACTTCCAATGGCTCAGATTAAACTGATGAGCTCATTGTTATTCTCTACCTAATGATTGATCTGCCAAGGTTAAATAGTTTGGCTAAATATTTAATCTCTATCTTTTTGGCCTTTGATTATTATCTTAGGACATACTCTCTTTACATTTTTTAATTTTTAATATGGAAAACATTTTGCAGAAAGCAAAAGTATGTACAATATTACAAGACTTAACCATAGCCAATTCAAAATTATGAATCCTATTATTGTAGGACCCTAACACCTACCATTGAGATAGTCCTCAAGATTGGTGAAATTCCACCATTGGACATGTTTTACAGTCCAAAGCATAAAGAAGTTATGAGAAGATTGCAGAAGAAAAGGAAATTAGAGCAGTCTCCAGGCTTACTCCCTAGCGATACTCTAATCCAAATACTTTGGGAACGAGCTCAGTTTGCCCCTGAGGAAGAAGTGAATAGACTGTCTCAGTATGCAAGAGCTTATGCCAGTGCCACTATCGACAAAGCCACAAAGATTCAATTATTAATAAAAGAAAAGGATCAAAGAATTTCTCAAATGGAGCAATTTTTCCAACAGGAAAATCAAACCATAGAGAAACGATGGCAATCAAATGTTACTAATTTACAGAGAGATTTTGATAATTTAAGGCTTGAATTTGAAATAGAGAGAAGAGATAAAGATCAGAAGATTCAACAACTGTAGCAAAGGATTGAATAACTACAAGAAAGTCTCGAAATCAACGAAGTCTGAAAGGAGGCATCTGAACTAGACACCCTACTGACAAAAGAACAATTAGTTTTTTGTCATAAATTATCTAAGACTCATGATTTAGCCAAGACTAGTGATTCCCTCGTTACTCAATTGTCCGACCAAAGGACATATTATGAAGGGATTGATGAAAAATGATCAGACTACATAGATTGGCAAGACACAATAGAGGGGAGAGCAACTAATCTCCCTAAAATTGAAGAGTCGATAAAGGACATTGTATTCGGTGATTGGGATATGAAGATGAAAAGCGCTGAAATTGGCACTATCAGAGCTAGAAATCTTGTTTCCAATCTCACCGAATACATTAAGGACACTCAATTTCAAGCTAGTCTGATATAATAATGCCCAAAAGACACTTTTCCAAATGTTAAGATCTTAAAAAAATCATGGCAAGAAGTGTCTGTGAAGAAAGTTCTAGATATTCAAATCCTATCTAGACCTAACATGGACAGTTATTGGCATTTCATAGTAAAACTGCATAGTCAATGGCTTACACTGAGGTGTCTCTCAAATGCTGCTACTTGATGCAGGAGCATTCAGCCCAAGGAAAATCGTTGTAAATTGTAGACATAGGGGGTCATGCATTTTAGGAATTAGTTTCCTAAGTTCCAAGTCAAAGTAATATTTAGGCCTTTAAGTGTGATTTTATTAGAAATGGGAGAATATGTAATTGCTCTCAAAACAAATAAATGAGAACATGAGTAGTTCCATGATCCTAGGAGCAAGGGAGAGCTTTTAGGAATAAAAGGGAGAATAGATGTGGATCATTGAGAAAAACAGGGGGCTTTTCTATTTTAAAACAGAGAAAATATGGAGTGGATAAAGTCTGCCATATGTAGCAAGCTTTAGGGCTTTAGTGAGTGATTTTCAATCTGATCCAATGGTTCCATATAAATATGTAAGCCTACAGGCAGAAAACAGGAGGCCACCAATAGTAGAGTCGGGCCTGTACGTGTGTGTGTGTGTGCGAGACTGAGGAGTCTTGGATGTAATCTGTATTTTACATTAATATATGCAAATATTATTTCCTGCCTATGTCATGATGCTTAAGAAGTAATTTATGTGTGAATTACTTGTGAATTCATAGGCTCTGCTGTAGGTTGCAAACATAATTTTGAAGGACACAGAGGAGCGAAGATGATTCAGAGAAATAATATAGGGATCATTGAATCCAAGTGAAAGGCAGAGTTGCCTTGGAGAGGAGTTGCGAAGCAAGAATTCGCTAAGGAATCCAGTGCAGAGAAAGCTGAACAATGGAAGCAGAAGGAAGAGTTTGAATGACGCTGCAGGGAAGAATATGATTGGAGAAATCATATTGATCCATTTGAGGGGCCAAGAGTTACTTTGAAGTAACAACAATTAGAGGAGAAATCGAAGAGTAGCTCTGAAGGAAGAGTCACACTGGATAATAAGGAGGTAGAACCCTGTGAAAACCCTAAAGAGCCACAAAAATCATTGGAAAGGTGTAAATTCTAAGTAAAGGAATAAGCAGAGAACTAAAGGATTGGCACTCAGCAGCCGTTGGATCTTCAAGATCAATGGCTACGATTGGATCGCTAAATCACAATCAGAATGAGCCTTGGAAGTTTGCAAAGAATGGTAGTGATTAATCGTGGATCGTTGGATTGTGGCCAGATCAACGGTCACGATTAAATCGCATATTGGTGATCGGAGGCACCAAAGGTCAGAAGTTTAGTGCATATGCGATATCAGTGATTGGCGTTGGTTGTATATCAACGATTGGAGGTCAGGCTATTAGAGGTTGCTAAGGCAACGTAGAGGAGGTGGACCCGATGGGGATATGAACGGGAATATATAATATTTGAAATCCATAAGGAGCAGATTTCCTTTATGTTCCCATATGTTTGATATTTCGATAGATTATATAGCACGGCCTTTTATAATGAGAAATTATGTGTTACACGACCCGATAGTCATATCGGAGTCGGAAGAGGGGTAATAGTATATATATATATATATATATATATATATATATATATATATATATATATATATATATATATATATATATATATATGACCATTGAACATGTGATGGCTGATTGCGATGAGGTTTTAGCCTCGAGGTCTGTGCTAAGGCTGTAATAAAGCAGATTTGTGTGGAATTCCTTTGAGAAAGGATTTCATCGGGGGATTAGCGCTGATAGTGTTTTGTGTTAATATATATATGTAACCAAAACATATGAAGGAGTATGGTTATATATATATGGATTGAGGTTGTGAAGGGTTTTGAGTCCCGATAGAGGGTTACAGTGGGGTGATTGAAGTTCCGTTATAAGGAACTGTGATAAAAGGGCCACTTGACCATTTATGGTCTGTAGATTTGACTCCTTCGTCGAGTTAAATATCCTGGGACAGTTGTGGATGCATTATTGTGTTGGAAGAATGCATACTGTGGGTATGTGCAGGTGGTTAACCTGGCATTAGTTTGGCTAAGGATGGTTATATGTTGGGACCCTTTACCATTATTGTGTTAACCTGGCATTAGTTTGGCTAAGGATGGTTATATGCCAGGACCTTGCACCATTAGTGGTATCAGAGCAAAAGTTTGTAACAGAGCAGAATTGAGGTCAAAGCAGAATTACTATTAGAGCAGAAATAAAGCGAGGAAGATTTCTGCTAAAAGAAATTTGCACACAAGAAAAGGTAATGTGCTGAATGATAAAGACTACAATGGGAGATTGTAGTAGTTCCAACAGAGGCTTGGAGTAAGCAGGAATAGAGGATTCCTTGAAGGAAAATAAGATTGCTTAAGGAAAGTTCTAAAGAAAAGAGGACTTGTAAACCAACCAGAGGATAAGCCATTCAAAGTGCAGAAGAATAGGTGAAACAAGATCATGCTGAGATCTTTAAGGGGAGGTAATATATTATGTTCTGTTTTAAATTAAGAATGTGTGTTTTTACAGTAATGCATAGGTGACAGCAAGAGAAGCTATGAGAGAAGAACCAAGTGAGTTCTTGAAGACAAAGTAAGGAGAATACTCTGAAGGAGAAGTGGCAGTAAACCTGAAGAATCCAATAAGAGATTGGACAGAGAGGACAACTGAAGTGTTCTCAAGAGAGAGTGAGAGATTGTAGAAGCCTAGAAGGAGCAAAGGTGTTGCTCAAGAAGAGGTTCTAGACAGAGGACCTATGCTTACCAAAAGACTGAGTGAGGAGAGCTTAGTGAGGTAAGATTGTAGCTAGGAGGACTAGCTGTTGCAGAGGCTTGTTGCAAAGGATCTCATGAAGAAAGAAGAGAAGAAGATGACTACTGATAGTCATAGTAGAGGTTCAGAGAGAAGCCACAGCAGAAGATATGAGAAGAAGGATGCCAAGGCAAATGGCAAGAGAATGAGTCAAGAAGAAATTGACAAAGAGGTTGTTGAATTAAAAGAACAACTAAATGCATTAAGGAGAATTCTTAAGGAAAGCCAGAGACTAGGTTGGGTCTTGAGGAAGAAGCCAATAGAATGGCATGAGATGCAGAGAAGGTTGCATCAAAAGAAAGTGAAGTGGTTGAAGGGAAAACTCAAGGAAGTTGAGTTAGAAATGGAAGAATCCATTTGTGAACCAAAACAACGAGCATTTCTGGGAGATAGTGAAGATGAAGACTTGAAGACTGAAACTTCAAGTAAGGCCGAAAGGTCACATGGTTTTAAATCTGACAATTTTTGTATGTTTGCAGGTGAAGGACAATTTGCTGATATTGTCATGAAGAAGGAAAAATACCAGCATAATCAAAATTCTGTTATGGAAGAAGATGAGGTAGATAGATCTCATATACAACTGGTGGAAGATGTCAAGCAACTAAGTGAAGGGCTTGAAGAGATTGAAGAAGAGACCATCGAAGAATTGTTGAATCATATGAATGATTTAGAACAGCAAGGAGATATGATGGCTGAACCATCAAGTGAGACCATAGGGTATTATATTTTTAAAACTGATAGTTTGTGTATGATGACAGGTATTGCAGGAGAAAAGTAGCCATTTGAGGATATCTTCAGAGAAGATAAACAACAAGGGACTAAAGGAAAACTTGAGGAAGAGACTATGGTAGATGGAAACATAGTAAAGGATCATCAATTCACTATGATGATAGACACAGTAGAGATAGCCATGGAAACTGTTGAGATAGACAGTAGGGAAGCTAGACATCTATTGAAAGATGTTAAGAAGGAAGAAGTCTATGCAAAAGGCTTAGCAAAGGGAGAAAGAACACTAACAAAGAAGTGTTTTGAAGAGGATGGACAATCTTTTGAAGATGTCGAAAGTCTGGAGGAGTACTCTAGGAGAACAGAGTATGATGAAGAAGACCTCTTGAATGAAGGAAGTAGTGATTTGCTACAGCAGAAAGAACTTGAGAGTACAAGGGTCAAAGGAAAACAACATTTTAATACTCTAGCACAGCATGTGAAGGATGAAGCTGGAAGAAGAGAGCATTGTGATGAAGTGCTTGAGAGGAAATTAAACTACTGGAGAAACTGATGAGAGAACCTGATGGTAGAACGGAAGTTGCAGTTACAGTTTTTGAAGAAGAAGATGTGTCTCAAGTAGCCATGGAGACAGGAATATGCAATAATTTGTTTATAGGTTCATTAAAAAACATGAATGAGTATGAGTGTGTGATTAGAGAGATTGAGTAGAGATTGTTTGAAGATGGTAAAGAGGCAGTAGGAATCAGACAATTTCAAAGTGAAGATAACCAGCAGAAGGTTAAAGGAGGAGAAGTTCATTACTGTGAACCCAAGCAGGAAGACATCATTAGAACAGATGGTGTGGAAGAGAGACTAATGGATAGTCTCATGAATTTTGCTGATAATTCGAATTAGCATACTTATGTGCTGACAGAGGAGAAGGAGAAAACAAAGCAACAAACTGAATTGTTGCCAAGGGAAGATAAGGCACAACAACCTTATGTTTAAATCTTAAAAAGTGTTTTGTGAATGCAGGTTTTGTTGCAGATGATGGAGGAGATTTGGCACAAGTAAATAGCCAAACAAAGGTGAAAGAAGAGAATTCTCTGGAAGAAATCCATCCACGGAATGGAGAAATTAATTTGTTGGAAAGAATGCTGGACAGTCATGATGTAATCATGAAAGAGGGTAAGGATGATAGGGAGGCAACAAGTAAAGCAAGAGCAAGTAAACCAAAGAATGAAGAAAGTAAAAGAAAAGTCAACATAGAAGACAACAACAGTAACCTGAAACAAGGAGAAGAAGGCAGAAGTAAGAAGCAGAAGATAGACCAACCCAAAGATATGCTGAACATAGAAATTGAACAAATATGGCAGCAAATGATGAAGCAATTCAAATGGAGGGAAATGGTAACAACGGTAAGAAATATTATTCAGAATTTGAACCTGATTGATAGGAAGAAGAAAATGAAGCAAAGGGCAGCAAAAGTACAACAACAACAAAGGTACAAGGCATCTGGACAGTTACAAAACAAAGTGTGGGATCTAGGAAGACAAAGACCAGAAGACACATTATCAAGAGATCATGAACATTTTCCACTTTGGGAGTCTGATGCAGGAGCATTCAACCCAAGAAGAATCGTTGCAAATAGTAGACATAGGGGGTCATGCATTTTAGGAATTAGTTTCCTAAGTTCCAAGTCAAAGTAATATTTAGGCCTTTAAGTGTGATTTTATTAGAAATGGGAGAATATGTAAATGCTCTCAAAACAAATAAATGAGAACATGAGTAGTTCCATGATCCTAGGAGCAAGGGAGAGCTTTTAGGCATAAAAGGGAGAATAGATGTGGACCATTGAGAAAAATAGGGGGCTTTTCTGTTTTAAAACAGAGAAAAGATGGAGTGGATAAAGTCTGCCATGTGTAGCGAGCTTTAAGTCTTTAGTGAGTGATTTTTGATTTGATCCTATGGTTCCATATAAATATGTAAGCCTATGGGCAGAAAACATGAGGCCACCAATAGTAGAATCGGGCTTGTACATGTGTGTGTGTGCGAGACCGAGGAGTCTTGGATGTAATCTGTCTTTTACATTAATATATGCAAGATTATTTCCTGTCTGTGTCATGATGCTTAAGAAGTAATTTATGTGTGAATTACTTGTGAATTCGTAGGCTCTACTGTAGGTTGCAGATAGAATTCTGAAGGACGCAGAGGAGTGAAGATGATTTAGAGAAATCATAGAGGGATCATTGAATCCAAGTGAAAGGTAGAGTTGCCTTGGAGAGGAGTTGCGAAGCAAGAATTCGCTAAGGAATCCAACGCAGAGAAAGCTAAACAATGGAAGCAGAAGGCAGAGTTTAAATGATGCTATAGGGAAGAATATGATTGGAGAAATCATATTGATCCATTTGAGGGGCCAAGAGTTACTTTGAAGTAATAGAAATTAGAGGAGCAATCGAAGAGAAGCTCTGAAGGAAGAGTCGCAGTGGATAGTGAAGGAGGAAGAACCCTGTGAAAACCCAAAAGAGCCATAGAAATCATTGGAAAGGCGTAAATTCTAAGTAAAGGGACGAGCGGAGAACTAAAGGATTGACGCTCAACAGCCATTGGATCTTCAAGATCAACAGCTATGATTGGATCGCTAAATCACAATCAAAATGAGCCTTGGAAGTTTGCAAAGAATGGCAGCGATTAGTCGTGGACCGTTGGATTGTGGCTAGATCAACGGTCATGATTAAATCGCATATCGGCGATCAGAGGTGCCAAAGGTTAGCAATTTAGTGCATATGCGATAAAGTTGATAGCAATATCGGCTATCGACGTTGGCTGTATATTGGCGATCGGAGGTCAGGCTATCGGAGGGCGCTAAGGAAACGTAGAGGAGGTGGATCCGACGGGGATATGAATGGGAATATATAATATTTGAAATACGTAAGGAGAAAATTTTCTTTGTGTTCCCATACGTTTGATATTTCGATAGTTTATATAGCACAACCTTTTATAATGTGAAAGTATGTGTTACACGACCCGATAGTCATATTGGAGTCGGAAGAGGGGTAATAGTATATATATGACCATTGAACATGCGATGGCTGATTGCGATGAGGTTTTAGCCTCGAGATCTGTGCTAAGGCTGTAATAAAGTGGATTTGTGTGGAATTCCTTTGAGAAAGGATTTCACCGGGGGATTAGCGCCGATAGTGTTTTGTGTTAAATTTTAATATATATATATATATATATATATATATATATATATATATATATATATATATATATATATATATAACCAAAACATATGAAGGAGTATGGTTATATATATATATATATATGGATTGAGGTTGTGAAGGGTTTTGAGTCCTGCTAGAGGGTTACAATGGGGTGATTGACATTCCGTTATAAGGAACTGTGATAAAAGGGCCACTTGACCATTTATGGTCTGTAGATTTGACTCCTTCGTCGAGTTAAATATCCTGGGACAGTTGTGGATGCTGTTAGCACCTAAATCTGCCTCAGGCTAAAAGAAGGCAAAATTAAGGGTAACCACAAACCATGCTCAGTCTGGTACCTATCCCTATCAGAACAGGAGAGGGCTCTCTCCGAGCCACACTCAGTGAATAGATGAACGAAAAGGACTGAGATGAATTTCCAACGAAAAATTTATCTTAGGCTAGTAAGTGAAAATGAACATAAGGAGGGATTTTTATGAATGACTGTGTTTTTGGGATGTTATGGGACCACTGGACCTCAATGAACAGAGAACTTAACATAAAGGCACATATTATTTCGTGAGGTAAGGTAGGTGGAAAGCATAGCAATTTTAGTTTTAAGATATGGTGGAATGGAAAGATTGATTAAGAAGGTGAAAAGGGCATGGACAACATGAATCCTTTTCAAAAGAAGAATGAACACTGTACATGAAATTTTCCCACAGATAGAGCAATAAAATTGAATTCTACCTAATCTCATTCGAAAAATTTCACCAGAAATGAAATATGGAACATAACAAGATACATATGAAACATAAGAGACACACTTGCTACACTCACAACCACAGGAATCTCATGAAACAGAGCCACTGCCTTTCATTAATTCTCTGTAAAAATATACAATGCAGAAACAAAGTTTCTTTCCCACAGTCTCCCAGAAGTTACAAGCCAACCAACCAAAAAAAAATTGCTTTGCAAATGGTTTGCATACAATATATAGAATGTGCCATGAAGAGATAGAACGCCCAAGGGTCACAAAATGAAGGTGGAGAGCCAAGCATTAGCTATAGGTGCAGCACCAAAAACATGACACATGGCTTGGGTGACCCTTTGCCTTCCTTTGCCACTTGTATAACTGACCATATGGAGTGAAAATATTTATAAAACCGCCGCTCCTCCTCCTGTGCGTTGTGCTCTTTTCCAGGTGACTTTTGGAGGCATTCCTGATGTCCAAATTGAGCGCAGGATAGCGTGTTGGAAAGGTATTTGAGTCTACTTTACAACCCAACCAGAATTTTGTGATTTGGAGTTCATTTTCTCTATCAAAAGTCAAATCTCCCAAGACTGGTTGAACTGTGCCAAATGAGGCTGCCTCAAGGTAGAGTGCTGTTGCGGTCAACTTTTGAATGCCTTCCTCAATCTCAAATTAAGCTCGTGATAGTTCATTGGAAATATTGTCCTATATACTTTCCATCCCCACCAAAATTGTTCAATTTGGAGTTCATTTGCGCTATCAAAAGTCACATCTCCCAAGACTGGTCGAACTGTGCCAAATGAGGCTGCCTAAAGGTAGAGTGCTGTTACAGTCAACTTTTGAATGCCTTCCTCAACTCCAAATTGAGCTCATGATATCTCATTGGAAAGCTACTTGTCTCTAGTTAGCATTTGGATCATCATGCATGTCATTTTTCCAACCAAGCTAGGAGAAAAATTGATTTTCCTGAGGTCGCTCCAGAGGTGCATCAATTCTCCCAAGGCAACTGTATTTTTGACATTTCCTCAAAACCATAACACCTGTGTAAAAAGTGAAGGAGGATTTTATTTCTTCGTCTGTTATGGAAAAAAACCTCTCTCAGTTTTCCCAAATTCATCTTTTATTTCTCAAAAACATCATTTGAGGGAAACATATCCCGATGTGTGGGACAAGGGATTTTCTGAAATGAAGCGAAATGAAGGGGATAGGGAGCTTCTAAACTCTTGAGGAAATTTTTGGAAGTATGGAGGGATGTTAGGAAGTAGGGGAAAGTGGAATCTCAGAAATTGAGTGAGGGGAAGACATCCAAAAAGGCAAAACACAGGCCCAACCATAGAAAATTGCCAGGTTGTAGTAAGAAACAAGGGTTTGTGCGAAAATGAGGAATTTGGGGGATATCAGTGATGGGAAGTGTCTGATAAGGTATTTTAAGGATAGGGGAATGTGTATGAACATCAGGATACAATATTTTCCGATGATTTGACCATCCAAGAGAAATTAGCTTCAAAACCCTAGGAGAGGGAAATGAACCTTGCCTAGACGCAACTGAAGCACGAATAAGGTGTGAAATGACCCAATGGAACTCGACATGATGATGAAAACCCTTTGAATGATGGTAGACTCAGCTGAATGGTGACATGGAACATCATTTGGACAACGTTGACAAGGTTAAAATCACACCCTAGACCTAATGCCTAGTGACCAAATTTTACTTGAAGAATCACTGAAATGATAAAATTTGACCTTGGCACCTTAAAATCACTTGTGTAAGAGAATTTTTGATCACTGGAGGAAGGCTTCAAATACTTACACTAACAGATGGATTATTGTGTTGGAAGAATGCATATTGTGGGTATGTGCATATGGTTAACCTGGCATTAGTTTGGCTAAGGATGGTTATGTGCCAGGACCTTGCACCATTAGTGTGTTAACCTGACATTAGTTTGGCTAAGGAAGGTTATATTTCGGGACCCTGCACCACTACTCAATTTCTTTAAGCACTCAATGATGCAGTCTTCACATGACAGATGCGCATGCAGATGATACGTCCCCCCCATCTCGAGCCAATGGTGAATGCATGCAATCTTAAAGCACGAATAGAAAATGAGTCTGACAAACAGTCATGACGACTGTTATAACTAATCACCATTTTTTTTTTTGAGATTTTAGTTTTAAATAGTTTTAAAATAGTATTTAGAAACTTTATTTACAAGTTTTCTATTTTTGTAATATTAATAGCCTATTTAAACCCCTTTCATGTATTTAGAAAGGGGTCTAGAATTTTAAGAAGGTGGCTTTTGAACTTGCACTATTGTTTGAACATAAGTTATCGAATTGAAAGGCTGAGTCTGGAAGCTATCTTTTTTAGATATAAAGCTTTGATGCATCATGTACTATTAACTTTTTGATGTTGTTTTATGTTATTGAATTAGATAGTTAACTTATTTCCTTTTGAATATTTCATTATAGTTTGCTATGAAATGAGATATGTCATTGTCACTATTGATGTGAAATATTGAATGATTTGCGATTACATATGAGATAACAAGATCTTTTGTATGATTGAGTTTTTCATCAACTAAATTAATTAACTATTTAATCAATTTGGTTTCTTACATATGCTTTCTTTTCATTAAAGTATGAGATGATCTATATCGTTACATGCTTTATGAAATCTTTCTATTAGATCATGTGAAAGAGATTTATCCTGGGAGATAGCTAGAATAAGTTTAAATTTTTATCATTATTTATTAAATCATTCCGTTGTGTTGATTTCATTCCTTATGTTATTATTAAATCTTTTTGAAACGGGAAACTGGTCCTTATATCCTCACTTGGACCCACCATCTTCAATGAAAAAGGAGTTTATTTAAGCTCCAGATTGGGTGGAGTTCCCTGATGTTGAGGTAGTCCCCTTCCAACCTTCAACATTTTTGGCACTAGAAGGAGGGCCAACAGACTATGGATGGCATATAAACCCAATCCAAAACCAAGAAGCCACCACAAGAGTCAATCACCCTCCAAAACTCCTACAACTTCGAGATCTCGTTCTAAATCTCCAAGTCATAAATCAGAAGTTGTAGAAAAATCCCCAACATCTCCTAGCACATTTCCCGAAGTACCTCCTTCAGATTACAATCTAGAATCTCTGGAAGTACAATCTTTGATAAAGAAATTAGAGGATATCTCTATTTTTGCAGAAAAATATGTAACATCTGAAGCTTCCGAAGGAAGTGTCACTTCCCTATTTCTCCATACTGGTGTATTAACTCATTCACAGAGTGAAAAACTTGGCATTACACCGTTTGAGTTTCCACTTCCCTCTCATCGAAAAAGAGCTACTACATCAGCATCTCAGTCATTTGCTAGTGAGATCATAAATTCATCTCCGCCGCAAACTCCCTCATTCATTCCTTCACAACCAATTTCCTCATCCATTCCTATTTCTTCTACTCAGACAATTAGTGCTGCCACAAGTAGTACTAGTCCAATGGTTGTTTCTTCTACCACAACATCCACCTCTGGAACTTCTACATCATCTTCTCAACCAACAAGACAAACAATGTCTGCTAGACCATGGACTAACCCTGGAGCTGTTCAGTTAGCAGGAGCACTTCATCCTCTACCAAGTCATCCAGAAAAATGGTTGCCCAAATACAATCCAGATGATGGTCTTCCTGCTGAAGAACATCTCAATAATTTTATGCTAACCATGAATCTTAATGGTGTTGAACATGAATATTGTGTAGTAAGATTGTTTCCTTATACTTTTCAAGGATCTGCAGGATCTTGGTACTTTTCACTACCAGCAGGCACAATTACCAGTTGGGATATTTTGAAGAACAATTCTTAGCTAAATTTGGTGATGACCGAACAATTGCATCTTTAATCAATGATCTTTCTAATTTGAAAGTTAATTTAGGAGAAAAGATCAAAGATTTTAATTCCAGATTTAACAAATTGTTGAATAAAATCCCAACTGCTTCAAAGCCTGGTTTGGATGTACAGATTGAATGGTACATATCCTCTCTTCCTTCAAATATAGCAATTTTTGTAGATAGAGCTAATAAGGCTACATTAGTGGAAAACATGAAAGAAGCCTTGTCTTGTGAGAAAAGAATAATTGCTTTAGAGAAGAAAACAAATCTAGAAGATAGGAAGGCTAAGAAGGTAACATTCAAAGATGATTCCAAGAAGAAAGCCCCAAAAGACCCTTTTGATCTTGAAGGATTGCAAAAAGTTCTCAAAACTATGTCTAATGAAATGGTTGAAATTAAGAAGCAAGTTGCAGAATCTTCTTCCAAAAAACCTTTTAGAACTTTCAAGAGAAATCAATCATCAGCTTCTCAACCTCCCAATATAATATCTAATGTAGAATTTGATTGTGAAGAGGATGAAGAAGAATCAACAATGTCAGTTGAAGAATCACAAGAAGAAGAAGTGGTTGAATTACATGGGTTGTGGGATTTTTTCTTGTCTACCTCCGATGAGGAAAATGAACAAGAAGCCTTACTAGTTAGCACTAGAAGTAGAGGTCTTGCCAATTCTTCACAGATAATTCAAAAGCAGAAAACTTCAACTCCTATTGCTAAAGACAAAGTTGTCAATAAAAAATCTCCTTCTAAACCTTCTCAATCAATTTTGCCTTCATCTAATCCTCAACCTTCATCTAAAACCTTGGTAGTCTCTGACACCATTGAGTATAACATAATTGAAGATATGAAGAAGATCAAGGCCAACATTTCTCTCCATGAACTTAGCAAGCTGAAACAACAACAAAATTTTTTAAAAGAGCTGAATGCAGTTACTACTTCTCCTCTTCCTGCACCTGTTGTAGCCAAAGTTGCTAATGGAATGGGAAAACCCCCTATAGATTCTTTCAATAAAGTTAATGCATCTGATGCAATTTTGATCGGTGATAGATCTAACTCTCATACTCCTCCTTTTCTCTTGACTTATGAAATTTACAATAAAAATGTACATAATTGCTTGATAGATTCTAGGGCATCTTCGAATATAATGCCATACTCAATTTGTGAGAAATTAAATATCGCACCCCAGAAATCAACAGTTCATATTGTGCAATTAGATAGAACAAAGGTCAAGGTTTTAGGAGAGATTAATTCAGTTAGTATTAGACTATCATCCAACCCCAAAGTTTCTCAAATCATTGATATATTGATTGCTGATATTCCAGAATTCTATGGTCTAATTCTTAGCAGAGACTGGTCTGAAAAACTTCATGGTTACTTTGCAACAGACTGGTCCCACATGTGGCTTCCATATAATGGAAAGCCTAATCAAATAAGAGTTGATCGAGAAAAGCATATGAAATATTCAGTAACAGATTTCGAAGAAGAAAATGAGCCGATAGATTTTAATAATAATATTCTTGGAAATTATTCGGTTGAATCATTTTTGGGAAATTTTGATGCACAAAGATCACCTTTTTCAATCAATTATGTTAATTCACAAGTAGAAAATTTCTCTCAGACAAATTCTTTTAGATGTTTGAATTTTGTAGATAAACCATTAGTTAAATCTTTGTTTTGGAAGCTTTATTTTGATGGATCTAGATCCAATGATGGTGCAGGAGCAGGATGCATACTAATTAGTCCAGAAGGTGAAAAGACAATGCTAGCTTGTAGGTTAGAATTTGAATGCACGAATAATATTGTTGAGTATGAGGCATTGGTTCAAGGTCTCTACAAAGCAATTAGTCTTGATATTAAATATATTCAGGTGTTTGGAGATTCAGAGATTGTTATAAGACAAGTCAGGAATACTATTCACTGTCTCTCTGTACATCTGAAACATTATCAATCTTTAGTTCAAGACCTTACTTCTCATTTTTTAGCATTCAATATTTCCCCTATACCTAGACTGCAAAATGAAAGTGCCGATCTTTTGGCCAATGTAGCTTCAAAGCTCATACCATCAGAAGATTATAGTCCAGATAGATTTTCTATTGAGTTGATTTTTCGACCATCCATCCCAGATAACATCACCAATTGGCAAGTATTCAATGATGATCAAGATATCATAAGTTTTTTGACATCTAAAGGATCATATGATGACCAGATTGTAGATGAACATGAACATGATAAACAAACGAAACAAAAAATTGAAAAAAATCCATTACCTAAATCTGTAGTCAAGCTTGAAGATCTATATGATTTGAAGGATAGATTCAAAAAGGTCAACAATTGCAAACTCCAAAGTTCTACTTTAAAGTTTGAATTAGTTAACCTAGGATCTGATGAAAAACCTCAAAATATTAATTTAGGGCTTGGCCTTTCATCTGAGGAAAGAAATGTATTCATTCATTTGTTAAAGAAGTATAAAGATATCTTTGCCTGGAATTATCAAGATCTCAAAATGTACGATGCCTCTATTATCCAACATACTATCCCGATAGTACCAGAAGTCAAACCTATTCAACAAAAGCTTAGGAAAATTCATCCAAATTTGGAAACCCAAATAAAAAATGAATTGAATAAACTTTTAAAAGCCAAGATTATTTTTCCTGTTATACATTCACAATGGGTTTCAAATCTGGTACCAGTTAGGAAAAAGAGTGGTGATATCTGAATTTGCATTGATTTCAGAAATTTGAACAGAGCATGTCAAAAGGATAACTTTCCCTTACCATCAATGGAGCAAGTTTTACAATCAGTAGTAGGTTCCAAATTAATGTCTTTCTTAGACGGATTTTCAGGGTATAATCAGATTTTAGTTCATCCAGAAGACTGGTTGAAAACCACATTCAAAAAAAAGTGGGGAACATATGCCTATCAAAAAATGCCTTTTGGATTAATGAACGTAGGAGCCACTTTCCAGAGAGCTATGGACATTGCTTTCAAGGGGTTAATTAATAAAACTGTAGTGGTATATCTAGATGATATTACCATATATTTGAAAAAGAGAAGTAATCATCTGCATGATTTAAAACAAATTTTTGAAAGATGCAGAAAATATGGAATTTCTCTTAACCCTAAGAAATCATTTTTTTCTCTTAATGAAGGTAAGCTCTTAGGATTCATTGTTTCAAAACATGGAGTTTGTATTGATCAGGATAGAATTAAAACAATTTCAGAAATTCCATTGCCACATAACAAAAAAACCAGGAATTTTTTTAGGGAAAATTAATTTTGTCAAAAGATTTGTTCCAGACTTTTCACACATCGTTTTGCCTCTTCAGAAAATGATCAAGAAAAATTCATTGTTCAAATGGGGAGATGATGAAAAGGAAGCATTTCAAACCATCAAACAAGCTATAATTAATGCTCCTTCTCTATCAACTCCCAATTTTTCCAATCATTTTATTTTATACACTTTTGCTTCTGATCTATCTTATGCAGCAGTTTTGACCCAACCAAATGAACAAAAAATTGAAGCTCCAATTTCTTTTTACAGTTCAAATTTTCAAGGAGTTGAATTAAATTATACAGGAGCAGAAAAACAAGCCTTCGCAGTCTACAAAGTTGTTAAATATTTTAGACCTTTTCTTCTAAAAGCTCATGTTAAGGTAATCGTTCCTTTTTCAATGGTAAGACAATTACTCATTCAAAAGGAGCTAGGAGAAAAAAGGGCTAATTGGGTAACAACAATGCAAGAATATGATCTGGAAATTAAACCCACTAAGATTGTCAAAGGTCAAGGTTTTTGTAGGTTAATCATGGGAATGAATGATACACCACCAGATGAGGTAACATGTAACATTGAACAAGTTACAAAGGTATTCCCTGTCGATTCTCAATCTCAATATGTTGATTTAATTTTTTACTTGAAGAATGGTTATGCTCCACTTGAGCTTGATTTTAAGAAAAAGAGAGCATTAAGGTTGAAATCCAATCAATATCAACTTGTTAATGATGTATTATTCAGGAAAAATTATGATTTTGTGTTGTTGAGATGCTTGGAGAAAACTGAAGTAGAAAATGTTCTCCAAGAACTTCATGACGGGCCAATAGGTGGACATTACAGTGGAGATACTACAGCTCACAAGATTCTACATGCTGGGTACTATTGGCCAACCTTATTCAAGGATGCACATACATACATCAGAAATTGCAAAATCTATCAAACTGCTTCAGGAAGACAAAGGAAACCATCTATGCCACTACAACCAGTCAATATAGACCAACCTTTTGAACAATGGGGACTTGACATAATAGGTGAGATTGTTCCTCATTCTTCCAAACAACATAAATATATTTTGACTACTACAAATTATTTCACGAAATGGGTAGAAGAAATACCATTGAAGTTAGCCAACTCTGAAAATATTATCGAATTTATCGATCAATTCATCATTACCAGGTTTGGAGTTCCTAACGCCCTCATTTTCAATAATGCTTCTTATTTTTCTGGAAATGCAATGACTGAATTTGCTTTAAAAAGAGGATTTAAATTGAAATATTCTGCAAATTATTATCCTCAAGGAAATGGCTTAGCAAAATCAACCAATAAAAACCTTATAAGAATAATCAAACGAACTATTGACCAAAATCAGAAGAACTGACAAAAAACCTTAACATTTTCTTTATGGGCAGATAGGATAACTAAAAAAGCTTCAATAGGAACATCTCCTTTTCATTTGGTATATGGAAAATAAGTCATTTTACCTTTGAATATAACTATCCCTTCAGCAACCCTAGTTCAATTTATCAATGAAAAACCTTCTTCCTCTTTACAATTACGAATGTCTCAAATGATTAAGTTGGAAGAAGAAAGAAATAAGGCTAAGGTAGTTCACGCTCATCATCAACAATTGGTCAAATCTTCATTTGATACAAATTCAGTCAAAGACAAACATTTTGAAATTGGTGACTTAGTTTTGAAATGGGATAAAGTGCATGAGGACAAAGGAAAACATACCAAATTTCAAAAACTCTGGCTTGGTCCTTTTCAAATTGCTGAGAAAATAGGTCCATCAACTTTTATCTTGCAAGATTTACAGGGGAAGAAGGAGACTCTTCCTGTCAATGGACTTATACTCAAAAAATATTTTTCTTAAAAGAACATCAGTTCTTTTGTATAATATGTAAATATTTTAGTTTCAAATAAATTGTGTTGTAGATATTACTCTTTCTGGTAGCACATTGTTAATTCTCTCAATCATGTATATGTTAATTATTTAAGAGATAATAAAGAAAGTAAAACTATAAATTGAAATCTACTTTAATTTACTTTAGAAAATTTTGACTTGGAATAACCATTCGAAATAAAATATCTTTTAGGCTCGTTGCTAGTTTGAAAAATTAAGTTGTTATGAGTTAGATTTGAAAAGTTATTTTTATAAAAAGTAGCAAAATTATTCTGAAGTTTTAGCATCTTTTACTCAAATGGTCATCCGAAGCTCATAAAGAGCAGATGCAACCTCCCCATTCATTTATTTTAAATTTTTTCAAAGTGTAATTCAAAAATATAAAAAACTTTAAAGTTAAGAGGTCTCATCACGAGCCAACTTACCATGATCATAGGAAACTAATAAACTTGACATTATCATTATTGGAAACCACACCAAGATAATGGCTCATAGTCGAAAGACCTTGAGATAGGAGATCTCATTACGAGTCGGCTTGTTCAAATTTATTATAACTTGTGAATGGCATTATCAATTTCTGGCCACCAAACCAGGATGATGACTTTAAAGTAAATAAAAAAAGAAATCATAAAAGAAAACAATATTATTACCTCTGGAAATCTTTATTATAATATGAATAGGATACTGGTTCATTTTTGGTTAAATAGTAACCCTGTCGAGGCTATAGATGCCTGCTGGTAGCAGAGGCTCTACTAATGACTAATAAGTTTATCTAATACGCTAAACTTCAAATAATTCCTACTTATCTTTTCAACCTATTAAAGTCTGATTCATTCAAAAGAAATTTCATCTATAAAAAACCTCGAAGAACCCTTTTTGAGTAAAATAGGTTATCTAATTTCAAAGTTATCTATATCAGTTTAGATTTCAATTATTCATAAACTTTCAAACAAAAAAATCCTTTACAAGAGTTAACATTTTATTTTATAACAGAGATTAACTGGTTCGTCCAGTGTGTCGCCAATTGTTGTAGTATTCAACAACTCCCCCATTTTCCTTAGAAATCATAGGAGGAATAATGGGGACCCTTTAAATTTTTTATAGGATAATATCCTTTTGCATAAAATATCCTAAGTTAGGTTTATTTTCTTTTATTTCTCAAAGATAAACTTAGAAAGTTAAGGAAGGAAATAACTTTTCCTTGAAAAAATAAAACATTGGGAAACAAAGAAAAAAAACACTAAAAAGGATAAACATATGGATATGTCACAAAATGTGCTATAGAAAATGCCGAAGCTCCGAATTCCAAAATGCTGAAAAACCAATTTCTCCGAAATGCCGAAAAATCTGAATTCGCCCAAATGCTGAAAACTATGAATTCACCCAAATGCCGAAACATCTGATATCGCAATCTATCAATTAACATTTGTGTTATTGCATTCTATCAGATGACAGATGTTGATATCACATTCTGTCAGCAATTCTCCAATTTTCCAAATTCACCATTTCGCATTTCGCTAACCTATATGGAAAACTACCCACTATAAAATCACCAACCAATTCGCTACCGATACAATGCCATTTGTTAGCACCATGTGAATAGACGTTTCAAAATTTAATGATCCTTTATGTGTTTTCTAATCTCGAGGTTTTCAATCGATTTGCAATAATTTCGACTTAATACTGAGGGCTTCTCCATTATGAAAGCATTTATTTGATATGACTTTACCAACGTTCGAGTAATTTTTGCTTATCTTCACTTGATTTTTTAATAGTATAAAGACATGTCTCAGTTAATCAAAGAAATAAGATAGTCCGCCACCCAATAGAACCAGTGTTTCTACCTAAGGAAATTCACGAAATGGAACCATTGATTTCAGATACCACATGCACATCAGATGAAGGCTCATCTAGTTGGGAGGCAATGTCCCAACTATTCAAAAATGCAAATCCGAGAATAATTGAAAGAAGAGGAGCTATTATGGATGATTCTCAAATAAATCATGCAGATCTATGGTTGGAAGTAGAGAATTATTTCCTTCACAGAATTGTTGCATGTAGTAAGATCCTCCCATATACTTATATGGTGAGATGGGTTATTGATCATGTAGATATAATAGATAGAAAGTTCACTACTGCTAAGAGAACTGTCTTTGGTTTGTTTAGACCCAATGAATTAAGAGGAATGTATCACTTGCTAGTGCCCCAGAAGAGATATGACGCTCAATTTGTCTATAAATTCATGTAGGAGAATTCAAACCTTCATGAACTTATTAAAGAATGGAGGAAAGATCCTAACAAGCACAAGCGTGAGGATAGGGGTATGTATTCATTGGGTTCTCTTGTAGACCCTTTCTCCCAAGTTGCTGCTATGATGTATCGGCTTTTTGGTTTAGCCAATACTCAAAAGGTTTAAGAAGAATGGGTGCCCTTGATTGAAGCTGCTTCTATAAGCTACATTATGGATTGGGCAACCATTTTTTCAAACAATTTGAGCATGCAAATTCGTAATTATAGGCAAAAGCACAACGTACTAGCAAGGAAAACTCCTCCCTTTTACATGAGCATCTTTATTATGGATTCTATATGTTTCTATTATGACTTTCCATCTTTAGGATGGAATCATATTGATCAGTATGCTACCCCCATTCGTATTTACTTTGACATCCTATGGGAATCTAAGTATCACCCCAATTTTTACAAAATTTTCCATGAAGTCACAGTCCCCATTCACCAAGAAGTCTTTGGAAGTAAAGCTCCTAGGGTTACTGTTGAAGCCAATAGAGACCTAAAGCCTATAGGAAAATGGTTCGGGGAAGAGAATTATACTTATATTCGTATTTTTGGTAGCCAAGTCCATCTGGATGTCTTGTCACTCTTTGTTCCGGATAAATTGCTAGCCAAAGAAATTTCCTATCAAACGGTTGGTTACGGTCTACCTAAAGTGCTTAAAGATGCCAAGAAAACTGTTTGGCCCCCCTTTCCTATTTCTTATGGTTCATATTCCCTTGAGAATTTCAAGCATGCTTTATGTTGTAGCATCCACTGATATTTTAATTTTATTTTCAGTTTTATCGCAAAATGAAAAAAATCAAATATTATGTTATAAGAAAAATAAAAGGAAATGTGGAAATTTGAAAGAAATGACTTATTTTACATTGTTAATGGCTTTTGAATGTGAGAAACCCGTGAGAATATCTGATCCATCCACTTGGAAGGAAATAGATTTGACAGTAATTACGCGGTTAACAAGGGTGAGGTTTACTCCAAAATCAGACGCGAGAAGTTATAAAATCGAGTTAGAACCTCAGTTGATCAGGGCCGTCCGCTTGAAGAATGTAGATCTGACGGTAATTGCGTGGTTAACAAGGGCAAGGTTTAATTCGGAAAATGGATGCAATGGTTTATAGAATGTGGTTTAATCCATTGAAGTCTGGATCAATCACAACCGCTCATCAAGAAGGGACGAGATCCAACGGATATCGTGTCAAAAAGTGCTCGGGTTTTATTATAAATTCTGAACCCAAGAAGTCTTTTAACTGTAGTTTTTTTTCCTATCAGGTCTGTGGGGGAAGGCAAAGGTTTGTGGAAAAGACGGACGCAATAAGATTATGAGCAAGATTCTAAATTATTTTCAGTTCTGTGGTAGCTGAAGGTTTTCCATATTCCACGTAAATCAACCAATTCCATTGTTTTAGCAGAATAACTAGAATTAGAGGCGAAGACTAAAACTCCAAAGGAATGGTAATTGGTCGGGGTTCTTTGTGTTTCCACCAATAAGAACACTTCTGATAGATATGTGGGCCCATAACCACAAGTCCACGCATGGAGTTTTGTAAAGATGCAGTTCACCGTGTTAAAACAATCTAGCTACTATCAGAACACCTATAAAGAAACTTCATCAACAGTCAAGCCACAGATTCGAACAAAGAGCAGCCACCACCTTATAATTTCTATTGCTTCTTGTTATTTTGTTTTCTTAAGAAGAATGAGGTGTCTTTTACCCTCCAATGTAATATTCTGTAATGAATTTTACCTTAAATAGTTAGGAGATATTTAGGCAGTTTAACAGTTTTGGTGATTACCAACAGTCTCATAATGTATAAAAAGAAGGAAAATTATAGAAAAAGGGTTCGAATTTTGAAGAACCTGGAGACTAGGCTACTATATTTTTGATAAACTGTTGATTAATGAAAGAATCAGAAGTTTTTCACACATTGTTGGGTATGATTTTGTAACTTCTCTGTTATGTGTCATCATATATCTTCTTTTCTTTAAGTATAGTAATGAAGTTGTAGGTCTTTGTTTACTTATGTGAATGCAGTTAAAATTCCTTAAAAGAGCGCTCTTATACTTAAAGCCCCTACTTCTACATTTCTTCTAAGTTACAGATAATAGTTTATGTGAAAATAGCATATTGTCTGTAACCCTTTATAGCATTTATATCCAGCATCATATGGCATTCTGAGACTTTCATATCACTTAAGTATTAAGGGTTAAGAACAAAGTCTTTCAAGTCCTTCATTTGAGGATACATCATAAAAATAAGTGCCAATAATAATAAACATTAATGTCTTAAGCACAATTTCTACACATCCAAGAAATTGGTTTCTTAAGGGACAACATTAATTGGTGCTGCTGCCAGGGAACGAAGTCAAGAACACTTTTCCTTGTGTTTTTAATATTTTCCTCTAGTTGTTCAGTGAGGAGGAAATATTTGGCTGTATTGAATAGAAACCAATAACTTTGACTTCAAAGTGACCTCATACGAGGTCAGATACCTCACAACAAAAATTTCAAGCCCTTTCAAACCCCGATAGACTAGTTTCCAAGAGGGTTGGAAGGCCTAAAACTCCATTTACACCAAGTCCTACACTGTCTACACCTGGTAGCAGGTCATCACATATTTCATCCAAACATTCACCTTTTATTGACCAAGAGTCACTTTTTACATCTACTTCATTTCAAGAACCCAACTGTCAAGAAGAGTCTTTAGAGTTTCTTTCTTTCTCAGTATCTACTATAGTTATTCAACCTGAACCTATAACTACCTTGCCACCTTTTCATACTCCATTTACTCCTCAGTCAGGTTCTACATCTGTTGGTACTCAAGGTTCAAAAAGTTCAGGAGCAAACATGGTAGCACCTGCATTCTTGTTGAATAAGTATGCACCTATTCAATTGCCACAACAGTTGAATCAAATGTCTCAAGAATACTTGAAGGTTCTTCCTCATTTCTCAGGAGAGGATGAACAAACAATAGAGAAGCATATAAAAGTGTTGTGTAATTTTACAGAAAATCTCAATGTTGAACACTTGGATGTTGTTTTAAGACTTTTTGTGCAATCCTTGGATGGAGAAGCAAGGAAGTGGGTTAAAGGGCTTCCTAATAACTCTATTCCTACATGGGAAGAGATGGAGCGTCTGTTCACCCAGAGTTGGGGAGAGAAAAGAGACCATGGGTATTCACTCAAAGCGTTTAATGCTATTAAGAAGAAATCTGATGAAAGGGTTGTTGAGTTCATCAGAAGGTTCAATAAACTATACAATAGTCTTCCAGTGGAGATTAAGCCCTCTCCTGCTGGTGAAAAAATAACTTTTGCAAGGGATTTTGAATCATATTTTGGGTTCACATTGAGGGAGATAAGATCCACAACCCTTAATCTAATCTAAACTGATGCCTTAGAAATAGAAGCAAATCTCGGGGCTGCAAGTAAAGCACCAGAGACACAGCCTATCCAAGATAAGGGAAAGGCTAAAGTGGAATCCTCTCAAAGTCAAACATTGGAGGATATGAATAATGTAATTAAATATTTGTTTAATAAATTGATTAAATTAGAATTGGAGAGTAAGGATTCTTAGAGGCAAGAACAATAGAACATAAACTTTAATCCTCAGTATAGAAGACAACCTTTGTAAATTTTGCAGAAGGAGAGAAAAGATCAATACCAGGTTCAAGCACCACTTTACTTGGAGGTAGATCTTGATGAAGTACCAGAGCATTCCAGGGACCATGATGATCATATTTCTACATTTTGTTAGCGCTTGAATTTGGCCTCGGGCTGAAAAAGACAAAATCCAAGGCAACATCAAACCACTTAGCCTCGTAGCTAGCCCTACGGGGCAGGAGAGGGCTCTCTCCGGGTCTATCTCGGCAAAAGGTCTTAAAAGGGAGGAGATGACCAATAAAGAACACTAATTTTAGGCTAGTAAAATGATTGAGAAGGTTTGATTTCAGATTTTTAGGGTTTCGGTGGAAAACAGAGGGAGAGAAATTTCAGGTGCGGGGATGGGACACAGCTTTTGCAGAGGTCTTTTTGGGGCAAGGTAGGAGATTGTCTTGATGCCTTTGATTTAAGTGAATGGATAGGAATGACCGGTGAGGAGCTAAAGAGAGCAAGAAACCATCGAGAGTTCTCTTTAGACAGAGGAAAACATAGATATTAAGCAAACTTAAAGGCAGAGCATATAAATTATGAATTCTACCTTAACACTTCATTTACTTAATATGCAGAAAAGAGAAATAGGAAATTGATACACATAAAAAATCTTACAAGTACATGAGAGAAGCACACCATCAACAAAAATAACCACAGGAATCCCAAATAGTGCTGCAAAACCCTGTTCTTTCCTTTGCCAAAATTGCAGAGATACAAAGTGTAATACAATAGAAGCTTATCCCTCAAGAGTTAAACCATGAAAATGACTAAGAAAATACATAATATAGGCAAGCTAACACCTTTCATTGCCTCTAGGGGTCGAGCTCATCATCCTAGGAGCTGTTTCAACCAATTCTAAACAAAGCACTACAATCTAGGCAGTCAAAACAACTTGCCTTTATAAGCTAGGAAATCAATTCATTCATTAAATGTTTGCTATTTCATGAATGAATCTTCTAGAATAGGTAAATAAGTGTCATGTCAACATGAAAATACATTAATTACATCAAAGAGGGTGAAAAATCCCATCACAAGTCAAAACTGGTCAAAGCTGGGCGAATTCCTGAGCTGTAGATGAAAAACTGAGAAAATGTCCTGATGCGTAGCACCCCAATCCTGAACGCGTAGCGCGCCTTTGAGCCAAATTTTGAGGTAGTTTCCTGCATCCAAATGAGGCAAAAGTAGGCTTTTTGGAAAGGTTGGGATGTCTACTTTCCAACCCAAGTGGAATTTCTCAATTTGGTGGTCATTTGCCCCTCAAAAATTGCAATCTCCCAAGACTGCTTCCTGTGTGTCCAAAAAGTGGCAGAAAGTCATTTTTTGCATGTTTTTTGACCTTCTGAGGGATCAAAACCTGATGAAATGTCTTGTCCATTGCTGAGAAAGTGTAATTTGTCATGAAAAATCCAAAAATGCTGAGTTTTTAAGAAATGGACTTGCCCATCTTCAAGGTAGCGCGCGGCGCGCTACGCGTTCAGAGCAAAAACCTGTGTGTGGCACAAAAAAGTCAAAATTGACCAAAATTGCTCAAAATTTCCTGAAATTTGAGCTGGAAGTGCATCATTGAGCACCATGCTCCTTCAAGGTAGCCTCAGCCAAAATATGAAGTGGATCGGGCCTTTTCCTCCGTTTTAGTGCCTTGGCGAACCGTCCTTTGAGCACCTTCATTCTTGCCTTACACACATGCATTCGAGCCCAGTAGTGATTCTTCATGTGTCGGAGCATGTCATTTTCTGTGTTTTCCTTGGCCAGAAACTTCTCCAAATGAGTATTGACCCAGATGAGCATAACCTCTCGCTCAATGGGTGTCAAATCGTTGGGTCTCTTGCGAGCCAAGTTGCGGTCTTCATGGATCCTCTGCAACTCATCAAGAGAGTGTTCATCCTCTAATTGCTTGTTGCGCTGCTCTAGATAAGTAATTGTCCAGTTTTCCATCTCCAATTTTTGTTGCAACAAGTCATTTTCATCCCTTAGTTGCTAGATGATCTCCTTTGACTCTAGGCTAGGATAAATAATATCAAGGTCAACAACATCTATGCCTGGAACACTTGATGGCCCCTCATCAATCTTGGGCTGCTTGCCTCTCTCTGGTACCTGTGCTGCTGTGGAAAGTGAGGCCCCTTCCACCTGATGTGGAGATAACACTCGTTGTGCTGATGAAGAAGGCGAGACCCCTTCCACCTGATGTGGAGATAATACTCGCTGTGCAGATGCAAATAAGACCCTGTGGCCTCTCTGATATGTAACATAAGGAGGAGTACTGACATGCCTGGGCTCGGGAATATCAAACTGATGTGAAGGCCCTCCCTCATCATGAACAACCTCAGGAGGTGGCTATGGCACTGTGAACAAGTCACGAGAAATAAAATCCTCCCATGGAATACCCTGTTGTGCCAACTGATGCATGACCACAATCTTGATCAGTGCATAATGATAAATGCTCTTGCGTTGCTGTACTGGGCTCTTTCTTTGCACCAAGGGCACCATCCTCTCTATATTTCGGCACATGAAGAATGGAATGTTCATCATTCGTACCCATGTGAAATGCATCAACAAACGGATATGGTACGAATACAAACGTGAAAATTTTCCCTCACAAGTGAAATAGCGAATGATGATCTTCATCATAGGTGCATACTCGTCTCTTAAGAACCTGAAGGGAAAAACACCAGTTAGGTACCTCATACATGCAGGTTTGATATATGGATCATAATGAAATCTGTCCAACTGTTGGCGCTTGCTCCATTCTTCTCCAATATTGGGTATCCCTGTTGCTTGAGCAACAATTTCAGGTGACAATGTGAAGTCCACTCCTGCAAGATTCACATGCCCATTGTGCAAATGTAGGACAAACAAGCGGGCCAATTCCTTGTGGTGTTGAATTTGGGAGATTCTTTCACAATATTCATAGCATGATAGATATCGGAAACATGACACTGCAAGTGGAAAAGCTTGTAGATATGGCAAAGAGGTGGGTTCCTCCCTGACATGATGACCACCCTTACCACCCCTGTGATGCCTCCTTGGCACCTCTACCTCTGGTGTTGATTCACGGTCATCACTTTTCTCATAATATGTTTCGGTTTCTAACATGGTTCTGGAGGCAAGTGACTGAAAAATAATGCTGACTGTGCACCCAATGAATTGCTATTTTGACTTGTTTGAACGCTGTTACCAAGGGGACAAACACACATGGGAAATGTTAGGGAAAAGGGAATTAGGGAAAATGAATGTGGAAGGAAATGTTAGGAAAGGAACATGGAACATATACAACCATAATTTGTAGGATTGTAATGGGAAATAGGGTTTAGGAAATTTACATAGGATTTTAGGAATTAATAGGGTTTAGGAATTTTCATGATTTTTAGGAGGGAAATTATATGATTTGCATGGGAAATGTTAAGGAAAATGGTGGGGAAAATATGGGGAAAGAAGAATGGGAAAATAAGTAACCTTGGGCGGCAAATTTCAGTGAAACCCTAACACATTTGCATTTTTAATATTTGATACAGCAAGGTAGGGTTTTACTCCATATTAGCATGGCATTTTTGCATTTTCATTGCTCATTCATCTTAGCCAAACCAAAAATCACCATGATTATAGGCCTACCTGAAAAGATTTGGAGAGAAAAGCAATTTTGGTGGCTTGCTGGCGATTTCCTGAGCAAGAAATCCAACGCGTAGCGCGCCCAGCCTGATGCGTAGCGCGCTGCTGCAACTGCTCAATTCGCCCAATGACCTTCGAAATCGACTTGACAACTATTCTCTTGGAGTGTTGAGAGGCAAATGAATTACCAATGAGGGATGGCATGCTTTTATAGGCTTCCTTTTAATTTTTCACTTGCCCAAAACCCACTTTGTTATGTTTGAATGTTGACATTTTTTTGCTTTAATTGGCCCTGACCTTTAATTTCATTTCTTTGAAAAATTGGTTGAAATGATGATTTCTTCTGAATTTTTTTCAGGGATAGCTTCTGGGATGCTTTGGCAAAGGAGACCAAGGCTGCACTTCGACATTTGAAGAATTTGAAATTTTGAGAATTTTTACAAAAATGAGATAATGACCTTGTTTTCAAAAACAGAGTTTTTGAGAACAAGGCACAAATCTAGCTATACAATGATAAGAAATGTTTAATGAAGGACATCCCTCTAGCCTACTGGTCCTTGATGACCTCTCAAGACAAAATTAGACTCAAACCCTAAACCTAAAACCTAAGAACTTAAAGCAAAATGAATGACCCTTTGAGGACTTTATTTATTTGAACAAACCTGAACCAGCAGTGCCAAACAAGAGGGGAATGATGACATAAACTCCTTCCACCGAGATTATGGCATGCCTAACGGAATGCAACATGATCACACTGATGAGACACCTAACTATGAAATGCAAAGAGCTTTTGATCTCTGGTGGAGGGCTACTAGACCGCCTCTAACACATTGTATGCAGTAGATGAAGATGAACTAGGTGTTGATGGAGAAGAATATTAATATACTGAAATAGATGCTATTTATGATGAGAATGAAATTGATGAATATTGGAAGTAGTTTTCTAATTTTATGTAGGTAGAATTACATAAGAAATATGACTTGAGATCAAGGAAAAGATCAATATTTCAAGAAAATGAAGGTGAGAAGCAAGTTTTAGCTCCCCTACAAAAGGTGACTCCACAAGAACCACAGCCTACAAAACAATTGAATAAAGGAAAGCAACAACATAATACAATTAGCAAGACTTAAATACTTCAAGGTGAGTCTTCTCAAGATAGAAGTGAAAAAATTCCTTTAGAAAATCTTGTTTCCATTCCATAAGGGATTTCAGTGATGAGGAGAAGTGAAGATGAAAATGAAAGGAATACTAAACAGGTTCATGTGTTTAGTCTCATCAAAGAATTAGAAAAAATTAGAATTCAAGTACCCCTGATAGAGTTGGTCAAAACACCAGTTTATCAAAGAGAAAATGATGAGTTTATCAATCTATATCAGAATGTGAATATAAATGACATTGTGAATCTGCAAGAAGATAAACTAGTAGTGGTTTTTGGTCCACATGTGGAGGAGGTAGATTCTTCAACACCTCCTTTATACATTTCTTTATTGATTCATGATTTTGTTTAGGAGCTTCACATAACCTTATGCCACTATTAGTGATGAGACAACTAAACCTTACAGAGACCTGTATTATTTTGATTCAAATAAAGTCAAGTGTCTAGGGGTCATTAAAGATATGGTGGTGTCACTAGCCCAGATTCCATCTAGAAGGTTGGTAATGGATGTAGTGGTAGAAAATATCCCTGCTAGGTTTGGAATGTTACTATCTAGGTCATGGGGGGCTAAATTAAGTGGTGTTCTGAAATTAGATTTTACTTATGCTGTCATACCAATTTTTGGTGGAGAAGAAAGGATGTTGTACAGAGAAACAATATTTGTAAAAACAATCACGAGAAATGGAGCAAGTAATTCACCTGTATATAACCAAGAGAAAGATGACCTTTCTTGCTTCATTCTGCTTGACGATGCAGAGTTGGATGAAGATAACCAGAGGCAACTTACTTCAGCCAGTGTAAATACAGAGCTACAAACAGAAGGGGTGTGGAAGTGCTTCTTTGATGGAGCCTATTCCAAAGAAGGAACAGGTGTTGGTTTCCTTCTAATTACACCTGGAGGTAATATGATCCCTTTTTATTTTAAATTGAAGTTTGAGGCAACAAATAATGTAGTAGAATATGAATCCTTGATCATGGCTCTGCAAACAACAAAACAAATGGGGGTCTAATCAATTTCTAGTTTTGGAGATTCAGAGTTGATTATAAAGAAAATAAAGAACCATTGTCAAACAAAACACCCTAGGCTTAGGGCATACCAAAATGAAGTGTGGGATTTGGTTGAGAACTTCTTTGAGGCTTTCAACATTCAATTCATTCCAAGAGATGGAAACAAATTAGCAGACTCTTTGGTTGTGGCTGCCAGTACTTTTAGACCTCCTATCAATCCACAACTAAGATATGAGGTTGAAAGGAGGCATAGGCCTTCTGTTCCGGATAATATAAAACATCGGCAGATTTTTAAGGATGATCAATAGATTAAGGAATTCCTGACTATGATTAAAGATTTTCAAGGCACAGAGATTGATCAAGATGAAGATGAAACAATAGAAGGTGCAGAAGTAACTGGTTTTAAAAATTCCATAGTCAATCAAAAAATTATTCAATTGAAAGATAATACTTTGCCAAGGGGGCTTGTTCCTCTTGAAAGACTTTTTAACTCCAATGATGTAGCTATCAGTTCAAAGAAAATTCCACAGGATGAGTAGATTCAAGATCACAATATTAGAACCTAGGAGTAGCCCAGGTTAGTCAAATTTTTAATGGAGTTCCACTTAATTATAAGGAGAGATATATTAAGCTTTTCAGGGACTATATTGATGTTTTTTCTTGGTCCTATGAGGATCTCAAAACATATGATGTAAGTATTATTCAGCACAAAATTCCCTTGAAAGAGGGGATTAAACCATTTAAGTAGAAACTTAGGCAGATAAACCCTCTACTTTTACCATTGATTCAAAAAGAAGTCAAAAAGCTGCTTGATGCCAAGATAATAGTTCCACTCAGGTACTCTGACTAGGTGGCCAATTTAGTGCCCGTGAGGAAGAAAAATGGGGAAATAAGGCTATGTGTGGACTTTAGAAATCTCAATAGAGCTTCCTTAAAAGATAATTATCCGTTATGTAAAATGGATCATGTGTTGCAGAAGGTAACAGGATCATTCAGAATGTCAATGCTAGATGGGTTCTCTGGGTATAACCAGGTTGTTGTTGATAAAGAATATTAGAAAAAGACTACATTCACAACTCCTTGGGGAACCTTTATGTATGCTCGAATGCCTTTTGGGTTGATGAATGCAGGTGCAACATTTCAGAGGGCAATGGACATTGCATTTATGGGAGATAAGTTTGTAGTGATATACTTGGATGACATCACTGTTTTCTCTAAGTCTGATGAGGAGCATCTGGACCATCTTAAAATATTTTTGAGAAATGTAGAAAATTTGGGCTTTCCTTGAATCCTAAGAAGTTTATTTTTGCTCTAGAAGAGGGAAAACTGCTGGGGCACATTATTTCTATAGATGGAGTGAAGATAGATCTAGCAAGGGTGCAAGATGTGCAAAAAATAGCCTTGCCCAGAAGTAAGACAGACATTCAAATTTTTTTGAGAAAAATAATTTTTCTAAGGAGGTTTGTGTCCAATTATGCTGAAATTGTAAAAGAAATTACCAATATGTTGAAGAAGGAGAATGAGGTGCATTGGACCAAGGAAGCCAGAGAGTCATTCTCTAGGATTAAAGAAGCATTACAAGTAGCTCCAATTTTAATTAGCCATGATTATCAAAAGAATTTTCAAGTTTTTTCATTTGCATCACCTAATTCAATAGTTGTTGTTTTTTTAGACAAAAATGATGAAGAAAAGGAGCAGCCAGTTGCTTTTTTTAGCAAGATTCTTAGAGATGATGAACTAAAGTACAATATTCTTGAAAAACCGGTATATGCTTTAGTAAAAGCCCTAAAGGCCTTCAGGAATTATGTGCTATAGTCATAGATCATTGCTTGTGTGCCAAATGTTGCAGTAAAAGATGTCTTAGTCTAGAGTGATGTGGAAGGAAAAAGAGGAAAGTGGATAGCCAAAATTCAAGAGTATGACCTGGACATAAAACCCACAAAGCTGGTGAAAGGGTAGGGATTGGCAAATATGTTGACAAAGTCAAATTTTTAGGCATTGGGAATCAACTTGCTAACACCTGCAAATGAGGAGATATTTGAAGAAGGTGAAGAAAAATCAAATCCAGGTATGAAGATCAGATATAAGTTTTTATGTTCAGAATGGTATAAGCACATAGTCCATTATTTATGTTTTCTCTCTTGTCCTCAATATTTGTATAGAACAAAATATAGAGCATTAAATATTAAAGCACAACCATATGTGATTGTTGAGGGCAGATTGTATTGGAAGGATCCTATGGGAATTCTATTGTTATGTTTAACAGAGGGTGAATTTACAGAGACCATTAAATATTAGCATGAAAAGTTATGTGGTGGAAATTATAGTTGGAAAGCTACTGCACATAAAATCCTCCAGGCAGGGTTTTATTGGCCCACCCTATTTGGTGATACATATAAGTTTGTCAAAAGCTGTCAAAAGTATCAGCTTTTTGCTGAGAAGAAGAGGTTAGCTCCCTTTCCTTTGATCCGAGTCTAATAGAAGAACCATTCAGACAATGGGGACTAGATTTTGTTGGAGAAATTAACCCACCTTCAAGTGGACACCACAAGTGGGTTCTCACAACTACTAATTATTTCACCAAGCGGGTAGAAGCTATACGTACTAAAAGGGAAAATGACCAGGTGGTGATGAGGTTCTTAGAGGAAAATATTTTCAGCAGATTAGGATGCCCTATCAAAATCATAACAGATAATGCTCAAGATTTAAATTCAAGTAAGTTTGTTGTTTTTTGTCAAAAGTATAATGTTATTTTATCTCATTCAACAACTTATCATCCACAAGGAAATGGATTAGCTGAATACACTAACAAAACATTGATGGAGGTCCTTAAGAGAACTATTGCAAAGAATCAGAAAGACTGGAATTCAAAGCTAAAGTTTGCTCTATGGGCTGTTCGAGTCACTACAAGAACATCTACAGGAAAATCACCTTTTGAGTTAGTGTATGGAACTCAAGCTCTGTTCCCAAGTCAGCTTGTGAAGCTTGTAATTGCAATGATTCAGGAGGCAGAAGAAGACCTGGTATTAAGGTGGGATACTAGAAGAGAAGATAAAGGAAAACATGGGAAGTTTGATCCTCTCTGGTATGGCTCATTCAGAATTATAGAAGCAAGGGAAAATAATACATTCTTCTTGGAGATCTTTACAACTGCCTGTCAATGGGCAGTACCTCAAACATTACTTCCAGTTCTGAAGCACAAGAATCCTGTCATTGTAGATACCAGAGTGAATTCATTATACAAATTCCACAGAATTTAAATTGGCTAAGCAATATGTGACTCCATGCCCGAGGTGAAGGCACTGATTTGCAGTTCTTAGTACTTATGTGGCAAAAACACTATCCCTAGGTGGAGCCAGATGTTGTAGCATCCATTGTTATTTTAATTTAATTTTCAGTTTTATCGCAAAATGAAAAAAATAAAATATTATGTTCTAACGAAAATAAAAGGAAATGCAGAAATTTGAAAGAAATGACTTATTTTACATTATTAATGGCTTTTGAATGTGAGAAACCCGCGAGAAGATCTGAGCCGTCTGCTTGGAAGGAAACAGATCCGATGGTAATTGCGCGGTCAACAAGGGTGAGGTTTACTCCAAAATCGGACGCGAGAAGTTATAAAATCGAGTTAGAACCTCAGTTGATCAGGGCCGTCCGCTTGAAGAATGCAGATCTGATGGTAATCACATGGTTAACAAGGGCGAGGTTTAATTCAGAAAACAAGTGCGATGCTTTATAGAATGTTGTTTAATCCGTTGAAGTCCAGATCAATCACAACCGCTCATCAAGAAGGGACGAGATCCGACGGATATCGTGTCAAAAAGTGCTTGGGTTTTATTATAAATTTTGGACCCAAAGTCTAAATTCTTTTCAGTTCCATGGTACCTGAAGGTTTTCCATATTCCACGTAAATCAACCAATTTTGCTATTTTAGCAGAATAACTAGAATTAGAGGCGAATGACTAAAACTTCAAAGGAATGGTAATTGGTTGGGTTTCTTTGTGTTTCCACCAATCAGAACACTTCCAATAGATACATGGGCCCATAACCCCAAGTCCACACATGGAGTTTTTTAAAGATGCAGTTTGTCGTGTTAAAACAATCTAGCTATTATCAGAACACCTATAGAGAAACTTCATCAGTAGTGAAGCCATATATTCGAACAACGAGCAGCCATCACCTTCTAATTTCTGTTACTTCTTGTTATTTTTTTTTCTTAAGAAGAATAAGTGTCTTTTACCCTCCAATGTAATATTTTGTAATGACTTTTACCTTAAACGGTTAGGAGATATTTAGGAAGTTTGACAGTTTTGGTGATTACCAACTATCTCATAATGTATAAAAAGAAGGAAAATTATAGAAAAAGGGTTCGAATATTGAATAACCTAGAGACTAGGCTACTGTATTTTTGATAAATTGTTGATTAATGAAAGAATCAGAAGTTTTCCACACATTGTTGGGTATGATTTTATAACTTCTCTATTATGTGTCATCATATGTCTTCTTTTCTTTAAGTCTAGTAATGAAGCTGCAAGTCTTTGTTTACTTATGTGAATGAAGTTAAAATTCCTTAAAAGAGCGCTCCTATACTTAAAACCCCTACTTCTACATTTCTTCTAAGTTACAGATAATAGTTTATGTGAAAACAACATATTGTCTCTAACTTCTCAAAGTGTTACATATAATATTTTCTGTGAGAAACAACATATTGTCTCTAACCCTTCAAAGCATTCTTCATTCAACATTTATATCCAACATCATATGGAATTCTGAGACTTTCATATCACCTAAGTATTAAGGGTTAATAACTAGGTGATATGATCACCTTCTTGTTTTCTAGTTTTTCCAAACTGACACTGTGATCCTAATGGAATTTCCAAAGAAGTAACAACTTAGGTGAAACTCAAGCCTTTTTCAAGCAAGCCTGATAAGTTTGATGACTTATTTGAGATGCTTCCAGAATACTCTTTGGTCGAGGAGATAGACACAGAAAGATTAAGTTTTTCAGAGGTGCTAAGATTTAAGCAATATCGTTAGAGGAGAAATGCCCATTTACCAGAAATACTACATCTGCAACAGGAAATAGGAAAAGCCGAAGCATCAACCTCTTCTTCCCAAATACCAATTATAGAAACAATAATTGATGTTGTTGAACAAGAGAATAAATTCAATAAAGTCTGGGAAGAATTCAATCGTGCGCTATCTACTAAAGAAATCCCTACCACAAATGGTTCCATTCAACAAGCTACAAAACTAGTGTTAGTTACTACATAGTTAGCAACAACCACTATTGAGTCAGACACAAATTTATGTATAGGTAAGAAAGAAGTATCCAAGGTTTTAGGAGATAAAGGGGAGACCTCATTCATTGCCGAGGATTCCCAAATTATTATACTGAAGAAAGTGAGAAGAACATTAGTGCAAAAGCAGAGAAAGATTCTACTACACCAGAGGGTATGGAAATAATCCCTGCATTCCCTACCAATGAGATTTTCCTCAAGATTGATTAAATTCCACCATTGGACGTGTTTTACAGTCCAAAGAATAAAGAAATTATGAGGAGATCGTGGAAGAAAAGGAAGTTAGAGTAGTCCCTAGACTTACTCCTTAGCGAGACTCCAATCCAAATACTTTGGAAAGGAGCTTAGTTTACCCCTTAGGAAGAACTGAATAGGTTGTCTCAGTATGCATAAGCTTATGCCAATGCCACCATCGACAAAGCCACATAGATTCTGTTATTAATAAAATAAAAGGATAGAAGAATTTCTCAAATGGAGCAACTTTTCCAATAGGAAAAGCAAACCATAGAGAAACAATGGCAATCAAATGTTAATAATTTACAGAGAGATTTTGATAATTTAAGGCTTCAATTTGAAGTAGAGAGCAGAGATAAAGATCAACAGATTCTACAAATGTAGAAAAGGATTGAACAACTATAGGAAAGTCCTGAAATCAATGAAGTCTGAAAGGAGGCATCTGAACTGGACACCTTACTAACAAAACAACAGTTAGTTTTTTGTCATAAATTATCTCAGATTCATGATTTAGCCAAGACTAAGTTACTCAAATATTCGATTTGAGGACATATTATGAAGGGATCGATGAAAAAGTATCAGACTACATAGATTGGCTATACACAGTAGAGGGGATAGCGGTTGATCTCCCTAGAATTGAAGAGTCAATAAAGGACATTGTATTCAGTGATTGGGATATGAAGATGAAAAGAGCTGAAATGGCCATTATCAGAGCTAGAAATATTGCTTCCAATATCACTGAATACATTAAGGACACTCTATTTCAAGCCAGTCTGATACAGGAATGCCCGAAAGACACTTTTCCAGATGTCAAGATCTTAAAAAAATCATGGCAAGAAGTGTCTATGAAGAAAGATCTAGATATTCAAAGCCTATCTAGACCTAACATGGAGAGCTATTGGAATTTCATAGTAAAACTGCATAGTCAATGGCTTACACTGATGTGTCTCTCAAATGCTGCTACTCAACTTCTTCGAGCACTCAATGATGCAGTCTTCACGGGACAAATGCGTATGCAGCTGATACATCCCCCCTAGCTTGAGCCAATGGTGAATGCATGCAATCTCAAAGCACGAATAGAAAAGGAGTCTGACAAGCAGTCATGAGGATTGTTATAACTGATCACCATTTTGTTGTCCGATATGTTAGTTTTAAAATACTATTTAGAAACTTTATTTACAAGTTTTCTATTTTTGTAATATTAATAGCCTATTTAAACCCCTTTCATGCATTTAGAAAGGGGTCTAGAATTTTGGGAAGGTGGAATTTTGAACTCGCACTATTGTTTGAACAGAAGTTATCTAATTGAAAGGTTGAGCCCGGAAACTATATTTTTCATATATAAAGCTTTGATGCATCGGGTACTATTATCTTTGTGTTGTTGTTTTATGTTACTAAATTAGATAGTTAACTTCTTTCTTTCTAAATATTTCATTATAGTTTGCTATGAAATGAGATATATCATTGTCACTATTGGTGTGAGATATTGAATGATTTTCCATTATATATGAGATAACGAGATCTTTTGTGTGATTGAGTTTTTCATCAACTAAATTAATTAAATATTTAATTAATTTAGTTTCTTACGTATGCTTTCTTTTCATTAAAGTATGAGATGATCTATATTGTTACATGCTTTATGAAATCTTTCTATTAGATCACATGAATGAGATTTATCCCGGGAGATAGTTAGAATAAGTATTAAAGTTTTATCATTAGTTATTAAATCATTCCATTGTGTTGATTTTATTCCTTCTGTTATTGTTAAATCTTTTTTAAACGGAAAACTGGTCCATATATCCCCAGTTGGATCCACCATCTTCAATGGAAAAGAAGTTGCTTTAAGCTTCGGAGCGGGTGGAGTTCCTTGATGTTGAGGTAGTCACCTTCCAACCTTCAACACTATGTCTGACAGGGAATTAGTGATCATAACTCTAAGAGGTATCCTTCATGTATGGAAAACCTTCATTACTACTATAAGAAACAACAATTTCCTCCCATCATTTGATGAAATTATTGGAAATCTTACTCAAGAAGAATCAAGGATGATATCAAGAGGAAGGATTAAAAAGCATTAAGAAGGAGAGCCCGATGAATCATCACCCATGGAAATAAAAAGAAGAAAGGGAAAGGAGGTTCATCAAATTCAAGAAAGCCTCCTCCTTGAAATACAAATAGAAGAAAGGAATACATGCACATCAAATGCTACAATTGTCATAAGAAAGCCAACTATGCTTGAGATTTCCCCAAGAAGAACAATGGACCATGCTACAATACTAGAAGCAACAACAACAGGTTCAATGACCAAAGAAGAAGAGATGACCAAAAAATTGACCACAATGGAAGATATGGAAGAAGAGGAGATGCTTCAAGTGACCATGAAGAAGATAGTTGTCCTTAAAAGAAGTCAAGATACTCTAGGTATGAGAGTAATGTTGATAAACACTTAGAATATATTCTTATTTCCGGTCGTACTAGTTCATCTCCTCCAGATTCGTGGGATAGTTGGTTGATAATGGGGTCACTCATCACTTCTCTTGTTATAATGAAGTTCTCTCTAATTTTTTGGAGAGAGAATAAAATTTGAAAATCATTCTTGGAGACAGCTCCACTCATCTCGTTAAAGGTTTTGGGTCCGTTAAATTTCATTTGAATTCAAGAGAATCTATTTTTCTCCATGATGTAATGTATGTACCATCGTTAAATAAGAATTTGGTATCAATATTCACTTCAAAAGATAAAGGGATGAGGGTTTCCTTCATCAGGGAAAATGTTCGTACTTGGCCTGTTGGATAAACTATGAGAGATGCATTCACAATAAGATCATGATATGAAGGACTCTACAAAGTTACTCGAAGACAACTTCTAGCATTGGTACATGATACTAATTTTATGAGCGAGATATGGCACTGAACATTGGCCCATCGACATTATAATGCTCTTCTGAAATTGGACAAATTGGTCTAAGGGAATCGCAAGGTTCAAGCCCAACATGATGGAGTAAGTCCAAGATATGCCAATGGGAAGAAGACAAGGGGACCATTCCCATCCAGTGAGAACAAGTCAAATGGAATTATCCATCTCATTCATTCTGACTTGGGTGGTTCAATGTTTGTACACTCTCTTGGTGTCCATCTCTATTATATCACCTTCATTGATGAGTTTTAAATAAAGACATGGATATATTATTTGAAGCACAGGGATGAAGCCTTCAGAATGTTCAAGGAGTTCAAAGTTTTGTTAGAAAATCAAACAGGGAATAAAATCAAGATATTCAGGTCTAACAATGGTGGAGAGTACACTTCAAATTAATTCATTGATTTTGGCAAGAAGGAAGGTATCAAGAAGGAAATAATTGTGCCCTATAATCCTAAACAAAGTGGAGTAGTTTAAAGGAAGAATAAGTTTATTATAGAAGTCACTCGTGTCATTCTCCATGATCAAAATTTCCGAAGTTCCTTTTCAGAGAAGCAACAAATGTTTTTATAAACAAGGCGCCTCGTCAAGGATTGGACAATAAGACCCATGAAGAAGTGTTCACAGGTGCCAAGCCCAATTTCATCTATCTTCGTATCTTTGGCTACCCCATTTAATTTCATGTTCTGAAGGAAAAAATAAGCAAGTTGGAAGCCACGAGAAGAAAATGTATGTTTGTTGGATATTGTGAAAATTCTAAGCCATTTATAATATATATTCCTATTCAAGGGAAGGTTTAAATTAGCAGGGATGTTACATTCGATGAAGATGTCACCTTTGGAAAAGCAAGGGACCTTCCCCGATCTCCTCCTCTTGAGAATAATTATGATATTGATATTTTAGATGTTCCTTCCATGCCCGAATCCGAGACAAATATTTTTGATGATCCCATCGAGCCCATGGATCTTGTAGATCCTCCTCCATGTGATCCTCTCGCTAGGAAGAGGCCACTTTGGCTTCACGACACATTATGGGATGATGAGATATGAGACATTCAAAGATCATTTAGAGAATGGAAGAAGCCATGCGGGTACTAGGGATATGTTGCATCCATGAAATCTATGATTCAAGTCGAACCTCCCACATTCGAAGAATCAGTAAAGGAACAAGTTTGGAAAGATGTTATAGCTGAAGAGTATGAATCGATTATGAAGAATGACATATGGGATGTAGTGCCAAAACCAAAAGATAAATCCGTGGTGACACCTAAGTGGCTATTCAATATTATGCATGGAATTGATAGTAGCATTGATAAATACAAGGCAAGGTTTATGGATCGAAATTCTCCCAAAAAGAGGGAGAATGTTATGATGATATATTTTCACCTGTGGCTCGATATACAACCATTTATTCGATAGTTTCCTTTGCTGCAATTCAAGGATGGACCCTTCATCTCAATGTGAAGATTGCATTCCTCCATGGAATGTTACAAGAAGAAGTGTACATTGAGAAGCCATAAGGATTTGAAGTAGAGGATCAAAAGATACATGTATTCTAGTTGATGAAGGCATTGTATGGTTTGAAGCAAGCCCCCAGAGCATGGTACACCCGCATGGAAAGTTATTTGGTGAAGCTGAGATTCACAAGAAGCAATGTACTTCAAGGTAATTCAAGGTATGTTGTTGATTTTGGATGTATATGTTTACGATATATTCTTAACATGTAGTAAGCCTTTGATGATCGAGTGTGAGAGGGATCTACCCTTTGAATTCAATATGAAGGACCTTGGAATTATGCACTACTTTCTAGGCCTTGAGAGATTTTCCTTCACAAGGAAAATATGTTGTGAAGCTATTGGAAAGGTTTGGAATGACAGGATGCAAGTCCCTACCCACACTGATGGAAATAAACTGCAAGAAGTTATGTGGAGACATTGCAAGATGCGATTTGGCAAATCCATCTAAGTATAGACAGTTGATTAGGGCTCTAATGTTCCTAGTGAATGCCCATCTAGACATATGCGATGTAGTAAGCACATTGATTCAATCCATGACTGAACCTCTTCATGTACACTAGATTGCTGCCAAACAAATTTTGGGATATTTTCATGGGATGATCACACTTGGTCTGAGATATTTTCCTGGAGATGTTAGACTTCACAGATACACTGATGTTGAATAGGCATGAAACGTTGATGATAGGACGAGTGCATTTGGATGTTGTTTAAGACTCATATCTGCCATGATATCTTGGATAAGAAGGAAGCAGAAGTCCGTAGCATTTAGTACTTCCAAGGCAGAGTATATTTCCGCTATAATGGCTAGCTGCGAAGTAGTTTTGTTGAGGAATCTCTTTGGAGATCTATTTGAGTAGGTCCTAGATACTATAGTTGTATATTGTGACAAAAAAGAGTGGGATTCGTCTGGCATAGAATCTCATATTTCATGACAAGTCCAAGCACATAGAGATTTGATATCACTTCATTCGAGACATGGTGCAGAGAGGAGTCATTCATCTCCATCACGTATCGACAGATGAAAATATTGCAGATATTATCACCAAGGCTTTGTCAAAAGGGAAGTTATTGGTCTTAAGAGATCAGCTTGGATTGATGGATGTGGCCCCTCCTAATAAGGGGCATCCCTAATTGAGGAAACTGAGCCAAATCTTCCCCCCTATTTGAGCACCCAGGGTGTATAATTGAGGTAGAGGTTTCCTAACATTGAGGGATCTCTCGACAATAAGGTATCACCGATATATGTTACCCATAGGGTTGAGTAGTAGCTCCCCTATCTTGGTATTTTCAAAGTATACCCTAGTTGGCATCATACCCACAAGCTGTGCTTGTTGGGATTGTCCATCCCCTTCTAGCTAATGGGTTGAGGAACCTCGGAGGAATGTGATCCTTACCTTTTGGTAAGTTAGGTATATTTCTCAAGCTTAGATTATGATTCAAGTTTTTTTCCACATGAATCTTGAGAGTCATTGTTTAGAACATAGGTAAGCAACATGATGGGTTGAGTAGTAGCACCCTTATATCACCTATTGCTCGATATGGGGTCAAATATATTTAGCTCCCCCATGAGATTTTGGGTTGAGATTTACTCCCCAATGTGGTTTCAAATTGAGATATACTCTCCAACCTTATAGAGGTTGGAAGATAAGGCCCCCTAATTCTTCTTCTTTATATTCGAGAATGTTTCAATAGATAGATTTGATCAGAGTTGGGACACATGATTACAGGATGACATGTTGATCAATGGACAAATATTGACACGTGGAAATATCCCTAGTTGAGAGGGAGTGTTAAAAATATGCAACTGTGGTAAAATTTCACTTTGGACATCTCATTTTATGGAGATTATGATGGCATTGAATTCCTCTTTTAGAGAGGACCAAAATCAACCTAAATATCTCTCAAATCAGATAAGGGAAAGTGTACTTATGAAGGAAAGCCCACATGCACATTTGAAAAAGGTCAGCCTTAAAGAAAATTGGACAACCATGAAGCCTATAAGTACAAGTGACCTCAAACTCATTTGGAAATTACCAAGCATATTCTTCTTCTCTTCTTCATTGGCTCACACAAATCTGAGGAAGGGACAACAACGAAGGTCTGAAATTACAGAGTCTGAGATTTGCATATGTTTTAGGGTTTTGAGCTACAGTCCCTAGCTTGCCACAAGGAAAATTCAACCACATCCACAAGAATCAAAGGCTTAAGGGAGTGATTGGAAACCTTTAGGTGCATGCACAACTCCTCATCCATGTGACCTGGAAGTTTGACTCAGATTTGGCTGAGGACTGAAGTTGACCGTAGACAGGAAAAGTTGTCTTTGACATATTTTGATGTTGGAAATATATTTTTGAATATTGTTGGGTATTTTTGCTAGATCATATTTTATTGGGCTCATTGTACTCTTTTCTGAATATTTTATGACAATCTAATAGAAGAATATTTTTCAAAGGGTTTCCCCCCTTTGTGGGGTTTTTCCCCGGTCTTTGACCAAACCTGATGTCTCTTGTTGATGTGTTTATTGTCTCCTTTGTCATTACATTTATTGTTCTATCTTCAATTACTGTTGATGAATAAAAATACTAATTATATTTTGAAATATTCAGGATTGAAGTATTGAATTGGGCTAAAGTAATTGATACAACATAGAACAATCTAAAAAATTAACAGTTAAGGGTAGGGAGTAAATATAAGTAAAATTTGTGTTTAAAGAAATTTTTTTGGGTATCCATTTATAATCTATATTCTTACAAATAAGAAAAGGAGAAAAAATCATAAATAAATAAACCCTCTAAAAAGAAAAATGTGGTTATTGAAAAGAGCATCAAATCTAGATATGTAGATTTCACAATAATACATTGAATGAAAAGAATAGGAGACCAATCGAGGATGAAATCTCTAATGAGAAGGATGAATAAAAATTTGAAGAGGATATTTGAGAAACCTCAATGAACTTGCTTGAAATTTCAAGTAGAATATATTCCATTTCAGAGAGATAAGAAAGAAAATCACTAACAACCACCACATAAAAGCTTTAAAAAATAGGTTCCACTGAGCAACAAGAACAACGGATTTGAACATAAGTAACCACCATCAACTATCAAATAATAAACAAGGCCAAAAATAATTAAAATATATAAACTGAAAGCATGGAATAAACTCTAAAGAGGGCTAGGTAACCCAAGGTTGTTAATTGCATCAAGGATCCATGTATTTATGATCCTAGTTAGTCCTTAATTTCTACACAGTATCATAGCTACATTCTATCCTATGACTTGAGGTCAGATTTAAAAATATTGGATTCAGTTACCTATCCATCAATGGCTTTATCCCTTCTTGTAGCACAACCAATCATCAATTGGAACTTCAATATTAGCAAAAAAACTTGCTCCACAAATTTGAGACTGTGAAACCACAAGTAAGTCAACAATATAAAATACTCACAAACAATAAATCTAGAAGAAAAAGTGCACAAGGTAACTCTTCAATATAAATAAGGATGGATCTCTACTTTGTTAGCCATATATAAGATCCAAAAATAGACATGATCAAGACAAGATTAAAAAAAGGGGTAATCTTAAAAAATCAAACCAAATAAAAAAAATGTGTGAATAAAAAGAAAAGTTTAAATAACAAAATTCAAGCCTCCATGGGCATAAGAAAATGAGGGAGAAACAAAAACCTGTTAAGAATGATCGATATGAGCTGAAAATGCTCCAACACAGGTAAGAAAAGTAGGAAACACCTACCAGATACCATGTATAAATCTATGACTAACCCACATCATTATTATATATATATATATATATATATATATCAAACATTGAGGTTTGTTAGAAAGGTTAGTGTGCTTTTATTTTGAGCTTTCTTTCTAATATTGGTGTTACTCTTTCTCCCACATTGTGACATGGGACATTCTTCTTACCTAATTTTATTAAATAATAATTAATAAATAGTAATTTTTATTTATTTTTATATCATAGTGGAGCCCATTATTATACCTACCGTTGGAAGGATATAACGTATTCAGTTTTTAATGGGTCCAGCCAACCTTGACAAACCACACACGGTCTTTAATGTGTGAATAAAGAGAAATTAATGATGATCAACAGATTAGGTGTAAGGTGGATTCACCAGCGGTTGATTGTAATTATGTGGATTTGGTCCTTGGAACCCGCACTTGTGATTGGTACTTTTTTGCTTCAGTTGCTGGATAAGTTTCCTCCCTTGGAATTCTCGAGCCCGCCTTGTTATGGGTGATCAACCCTAGCATGTATCATCTGCATACACATACATTCAGTTTGTAAGCTCTGCGTTCTTGGTAGGCTGTGGCGGTTTTTGTGCAAGGTTCTTCTATTAGGTGCTTTGGTTCAGGGTTTTGACCTGAAAGTTTCATTCCTCCGTCCGGTATGAATGCTGTTATCACTGTAATTTCAATATCTTCTTTATCTGCACTTGTTCTAGTATTTTACTATGTGTTTGTGGCTCGCTGGTTAACGTCTTTGTGCCTTCTTAGTATATGGTGTCAATGCTGGTGGTTCTTATTTCATTGAGATTTCCTTCTGGCTGGAACTTTTCCAAGTAACAAACATTGCGTTCCTAGTCGTCTTTCCTCGGGTTCGAGCAGAATGTGGTTGCAGTTCTCTTCGGCTCCTTCAATGTTGCAAGGGTAAGTTTACTGGTTCCATGCTATCAACAGTTACTTTTTTTCCCTCAGTTGACTAATGTCTTTTCTCCTTCGCGAGCAGGGTGACTTTATCGAACTGCCAAGACTGCAGCTCGCCTCTGTCAAGTAAATTCTAGAACCGGTTCCTATTATTCTATGTTCTCTCACCTTATTTCGCTGTTCAGTCCTCACGCAACTTGATGTATGGCTGTTGTTGCAGGTATGATGATCTGGAGGGTTTCAGAACCTGGCTGTTCGAAACTTTGGTTAGACCCAGGTGGTGTCGTTCTTTGTTCCTCTTGTTGTTTACATTCAACGACTTAAGTTTGGGGTCACTATAATCTTTGTTTCAGAATTTTGTTGAGCCATCGACTATATGAAGTCTCAGCTGTAGGCTTGCATGAATGTTTTTGCTATTTGTTAGCTGTAGGGTTTCTAAGCCTGCATTGTATATTGTCCCGAATTTGTAATAAATTTTTGGCACAAAGTGTATAATTGTTTGAACAGGGTTTTGGAACAATGTATGACTGAACAGAGGTTTTTCCCGTACTTTTGTTATAAATGAAAATTATGAATTTTACTCTTCAGGCGTACCTGGGTACTCTGCTTGGTTTCCTGTTTGTCAATGCTTTCACCTTTTTTGTAGATTTGATGCTCGAGGTTTGGCGTTCATATGCTTGTTGATTCAGGTCCGTGGGTCTTGTCTCTGCAACACATTTGGGAATTGTTTTTGCAACTGTCTGGTTTTGTATGCTTGTCTGGACCAACGTAACTCAAAATACATGCATGTAAATATACCTGTAGGATAGAATAAAAACATATCTGTATTGTGAATAAAAATCAATGTAATGTCATATAAATAATTTAAACAACTATAGGATGCTGGAGAGGAATGTCTGTGTGCACAGAAAATATATTTCTTTATTCAATTCTCCAAAAAGTCGAACCCCCAATTGTGTTATGTTCCTCTTTTAAAAATGATCTTCAGGAACTGTTTCTTTGGAGCTATTTTGTTTTTCCAACTGCTGTTGGTTACATCCTATTTAGTTACATCCGTTTAGTTTCATAACTATTATTCTCTTACAATATTATTATGAAAGTAAAACTAGTTGCTTGTAACAATTATCCTAATTAATTCTAATTCTTGACCTTCCTATTTACTGTTCGTTTATTAAATTAGACAACATAAACAAATAAAATTAAAAGAAAAACAACCACATTTTTCACTCCGCAAATTACTCCTCTGTCCTCTTCAGAGACCAAACAACCTTTCCTTTTTGTCTTAACCTGTCAGCCAGATGCTCCTGCATCAGGCTCCCGGGGTAAGAAAAAGTCATGGCTCCGTTCCATGAGTTCCTCCACAGAATAACCAGCCTTCTGTATCTGTGCCACGTCGAGCCACGAACTGTCATGAATTGGACGTTTCTTCCACTTGACAAGGTATCACATATACTCTTTCCTGCGAGTCTTCTTGGCTACCTGTGTGTCGAGAATCTTCTCGATCTCATGGGGTTGAACCAAAGGCATGTGCCTCATCCAAGAACTGTCTCCGACTTGGGTGTCCCATTCTAGACTTACCACATTGTTTTCCTTTGAGTTGGGAGTATATGGGAACAAGTCTGCCACATTGAAAATAGGTGATATGCCTATATCAGGTGGCAGCTGTATTTCGTAAACGTTGGCTGAGAACTTACACAAAATCTTACAGGGACCAATCTTTTTGAATTTTAGCTTGTTATACATGCCCTTTGGAAACCGTTCTTTGTGTAAGTGTGCAAGGACTTCATCACCTATATTAAATTGGACTTCTTGCCACTTTGAATCTACCTGTTGTTTGTATTTCTGCACGCTGTCCTGCAACTTTAGTTTCACCTGTTCGTGTAGTTCACTCATCGCTTCAGCAAAATCTTCCCCATCAGCACTTCTCCTCTCCAACTTTCCCAGATCCCGCAGTTCATGTATTCCACGAGGATGCATGCCGTACAGGATCTGAAATGGACTGTGTCCGGTGCTACGGTTTGGCGAATTGTTATAAGCGAATTCTGCCTGAGTGAGAGCACGATCCCATAACCGTGAATTTTCCCCAGTCAAACTTCGTAACAAGTTTCCCAAACTCCTATTCACTGCTTTTGTTTTCCTATCAGTCTGCGAGTGATATGCAGTACTAAAGTTCAATTGTGCGTCCAACTTCTTCCACAAGGTGCACCAAAAGTGTCTCGTGAATTTTAAATCCCCGTCAGAAACAATAGATCTGGGTAGGTCATGTAATCTAACAATTTTTGTGAAAAACAGGTGAGCTATATGAGTGGCATCACTAGTTTTTCGACAAGGGATGAAATGTGCCATTTTTGAAAACCTGTCTACCACCACCATCACTGAGTCATATCCTCGTTGTGTTCTAGGCAGTCCTAAGACAAAGTCAATGCTGACTGAGTCCCATGGTCTACTTGGAACAGGTAGTGGTGTGTAAAGTCCAGTGTTTTGACTATGTCCCTTCGCTAGTTGGCAGACTTTACACCTATTCACATACCGCTGTACATCCCTGTGCATTCTTGGCCAGTAATAGAAGTGTCCAAGCTGCTCCAAAGTTTTGTCTATGCCGAAGTGGCCGGCTAGACCCCCGCTATGTTTTTCCCGTATAATATTTTCTCTCATCGAACAATCTGGGATACATAACTGTCCCCCTCTAAACAATAGTCCCTCCTGCAAGTTGTAGTCCAACCATGGACTTGTGTTCCTCAGCACAGGATTTTGACAGGCTTCAAAGGCCTCTTTGAAGTCTGTGTCGGTTTGGTACAAATATTTCAAGTGCTCGAAACCCAACACCTGTATTGTACTTTCCTGTAAGAGCAAGGCTCTTCTGCTCAATGCGTCCGCCACCTTATTGGCTTGCCCGTTGATGTGTTTCAGCACAAAGGTGAAACTTCGCAGATACTCCACCCATTTGGCATTCTTGTGGTTCAATTTATGTTGTTGTATTACATATTGCAACGCTGAATTATCAGAAAATAACACAAACTCATTTCCCAGCAGGTAGTGTCTCCAATTCTTTAAGGCTTGGACGAAAACATAAAATTCCTTGTCATATGATTAATATTTCTGCTTGCTTTCGCTCAATTTCTCACTAAAAAATGCAACAGGTTTGTCTTCCTGACTAAGCATAGTGCCAATGGTTGTCCCACTTGCATCGCATCGAACCTGGAAAAGCTTATTAAAATCCGGTAGCCTTAGAATCAGCCTTTCTGTAATATTCTGCTTCAGGAGCTGAAAGCTGTCCTCTGCTGCCTTGGTCTAACAAAAAGGTTGACTAGCCTTTTTGATGGTGTCCAGCATAGGCGTGCAGATTTCACTAAAATTTCTTATAAACTTGCGATAAAAACTCACCAGCCCGTGAAAGATACGTACCTCAAATAAGCTCTTCGGTGACAACCAATTAACGATTGCTGTGATATTTTCTCGATCCATCTTCAATTCATTTTCTGCAATTACAAAGCCCAAGTAAACTAGTTCTTTTTATAGGAAAGTACATTTCTTCAAGCTTATTAGCAGTTTATTCTGTTTTAATTTCTCTAGCACTCTTCGAACATGTTGAAGGTGCTCTTCTTTCATCTTGCTGAAAATCAATATGTCATCAAGATATACTATCACAAACTTACCGATGAACTCTTTCAACATTTCATTCATCAACCTCATAAAAGTACTAGGAGCGTTACTCAAACCGAACGGCATGACTGGCCACTCATACAACCCTTCATTAGTCTTGAAGGCTGTCTTCCACTCATCTCCTTCTCTGATCCTAATATGATGATAGCCACTCTTCAGATCAATCTTCATGAAATATGTTTCCCCACTTAGACAATCCATCATATCGTCCATCCTTGGTAAAGGAAACCTGTATCAAATAGTGATTTTGTTGATAGCCCGCGATTCTTTATACATCCGCCATTCTCCTTCTGTCTTAGGCACGAGAACTATTGGTACCGCACAAGGGATCAAGCTTTCCCTGATCAGTCCTTTATCTAGCAACTCTTACACCTATTTTCTAATCTCTTCATTATCTTTCGGGCTCATCCGATATGCTACTTTATTTGGTAGGCTTGCTCCAGGTATGAAATCGATATGATGAATGATGCTTCTTTTGGGAGGCAATTTGTCCGGTAAATTGTCATCTACAATGTCCCTAAATTCATGTAACATCCCTTGAATTTTTGGAGGCAATTCAGACAGTTCCGTGTGCAACAACACAGTCTTAGTCCTCCTCATGACAGCATAATTCACTTCGCTTTCCTCGATCTGTTTCATAAAGTGTTTTCCACCTACTAACAACGCTTTTCACCCGCTTGCTTCTGCTGTATCCTCTTCTTTGATGGGTACAAGCATATGTTTAACTCCATCTTTAACAAACTTGTAGCAATTCGTCTTCCCATCGTGTACCATCTTCCGATCATACTTCCATGGTATTCCCAGCAGTATGTGACACACGTCCATTGGCATAATATCGCAGACAACCTTGTCCTTGTATCTGCCAATGTGAAATTCAACCTCACATTGTTCATCAACCAATAGCTGGTGGCCTTTCTGCAGCCACGACACCTTGTAAGGGGTGAGGTGCTTAAGTCGCCTCAATCCCAACTTCTCCACCATCTCGGTGGCAACCAAATTATCTGTACTCCCGTTGTCTATGATCAATTTACAACACTTTCAGTGTGATTTGCAAACTGTCTGGAACAATGCTTTCCGTTGGGTCTGCTCAGCAGTTTCCTTGGCTAGCTTCAACAGTACTTTGTTTAGAACCAAGGCCTCCCCCATTTCTGCCACATTTTTTGCTTCTTGGGGGGGTGCCTCAGCTACCTCAGGTTGTGCAACAAATGTTTCCCTCTGGCCAACTTTCTCTGCTTTAGGGCACTCAAAAGATCTGTGCCCCCATTTATGGCACCTGTAGCACTGTAAATTAGCTCCCCTTCCTCGGCCGTTCCCTCTTCCTCGCTGATAGGGCTAACCACCTCTAGTGCTATCTCATTTCTCTTCCGTTCCTGAAACCCTGGAGCTGTTGCCTTCTTCGCTGTTATTAGCAGTTCTCCCTCTTCCGTAGGACTGTCCTCATCCTTTGCCATTTCCCCGTCCTCTCCTATTATTCTGTTTTCTATTAATCTTTTCTTCAGCCTTTACAGCACTCTGATAGGCTTCCTCTATGTTTCCTGGGGAAAGAATACTGATTTCATCCAATATTTCCAACCTCAAATTGTTTACGTATCTTTCTGTCTTCTCTGGAGTATCATCAGTATAACCAGCCCTCAAGTTCACACGGTAGAATTCTTCCGTATATTCTTTTACTATCATGCCTTTCTGTCTTAAGTTCTGTACTTGTCGGTAAAGCGCAACCTGATAATCCTTAGGCAGAAATCTTCCTTTCAGCTTGGCCACCATCCTTGGCCACTTCCTTATCGATAGCTTATTCATTCTCCTTCTGTCTGCTTGGACACTTTCCCACCACAGGGCAGTGTGTCCCTTCAATTTGGTTGCAGCGAACCTGAATCTCTGTCCTCACTGATCTCTTCATTCTCAAAATGCTTATCCAGTCCAGCAGAACTTCTGCAGACAGACTGCCATCATAGTTAGGAATTTCCGGTTTGGGCTTGCTGCTGGCTAGCAACACTGACCTCAACAATTTTATCTCTGGGGCTTCCTCATCTGATCCGTCTGTAGCAGCTATTACCTCCTCCTCGCTGTCATCTCCAAGTTCTGGATCTCTTCTCCTTCCTGTCTCCACTACCTCTAAGCGAGCAGTAAGGGTCCTTATTTCTTCCCTCAATCCTCATCTGCTGCTCTGTGCACACCTCTTCCACATCCTCGTCTTCAAACCTCCATATCCTGGCTCTTTCAACTTCCTGCTCTGATACCACTTGATGGGTCCAGCCCACCTTGACACACCCCACACAGTCTTTAATGCGTGAATAAAGAGAAATTAATGATGATCAACAGATTAGGTGTAAGGTGGATTCACCAGGGGTTGATTGTAATGATGTGGATTTGGTCCTTGGAACCTGCACTTGTGATTGGTACTTTTTTGCTTCAGTTGCTAGACAAGTGTCCTCCCTTGGAATTCTCGAGCCCGCCTTGGTATGGGTGATCAAACCCTAGTATGGATCATCTGCGTACACATTCATTCAGTTTGTAAGCTCTGAGTTCTTGGTAGGCTCTGGCAGTTTTTGTGCGAGGTTCTTCTATTAGGTGCTCTTATTCAGGGTTCTTACCTAAAATTTTCCTTCCTCCGTCCGGTATGAACGCTGTTATCACTGTAATTTCGATCTCTACTTTATCTGCACTTGTTTTGGCATTTTACTATGTGTTTGTGGCTCGCTGGTTAACATCTCTGTGCCTTCTTAGTATACGGTGTCAATGCTGGTGTTTCTTATGGTCATTGAGATTTCCTTTTGGGTGGAACTTTTCCAGGTAACAAACATTGGGTTCCTAGTCATCTTTCCTCGGGTTCGAGCAGAATGTGGTTGTAGTTCTCTTCGACTCCTTCAACGTTGCAAGGGTAATTTTATTGGTTCCATGCTATCAACAATTACCTTTTTTCCCGTAGTCGACTAATGTCTTTTCTCCTTCGCGAGCAGGGTGACTTTATTGAACTGCCAAGACCACAGCTCGCCTTCGTCAGGTAAATTTGGAACCGGTTCTTATTGTTCTATGTTCTCTCGCCTTATTTCACTGTTTAGTCCTCACAAAACTTGATGTATGGCTATTGTTGCAGGTATGGTGACCTGGAGGTTTTCAGAACCTGGCTGTTCGAAACTCTGGCTAGACCTGGGTGGTGTCGTTCTTTGTTCCTCTTATTGTTTACATTCAACGCCTTAAGTTTGGGGTCACTGTAATCTCTGTTTCAGAATTTTGTTGAGCCATCGACTATATGAAGTCTCGGATGTAGGCTTGCATAACTGTTTTTGTTATTTGTTAGTTGTAGGGTTTCTAAGCCTGCACTGTATATTGTCCCGAATTTGTAATAAATTTTTGGCACAAAGTGTATAATTGTTTGAATAGGGTTTTGGAACAATGTATGACTGAACAAAGGTTTTTCCCGTACTTATTTTATAAATGAAAATTATGAATTTTACTCTTCAGGCGTACTTGGGTACTCTGCTTGGTTTCCTATTTGTTAATGCTTGCACCTTGTTTGTAGATTTGCTACTCGAGGTTCAACATTCATATGCTTGTTGATTCGGGTCTGTGGGTCTTGTCTCTGCAACATGTTCGGGAATTGTTTTTGCAATTGTCTGGTTTCGTATGCTTGTCTGGACCAACGCAACTCAAAATACATGCATGTAAATATACCTATAGGATAGAATAAAAACAGACCTGTATTGTGAATAGAAATCAATGTAATGACATGTAAATAATTTAAACAACTATAGGACGCTGGAGAGGAATGTCTGTGTGCACAGAAAATATATTTCTTTATTCACTTCTCCAAAAAGTTGAACCCCCAATTGTGTTATGTTCCTCTTTTAAAAATGATCTTTAAGAACTGTTTCTTTGGAACTATTTTGTTTTTCCAATTGTTGTTGGTTACATCCTATTTAGTTACATCCATTTAGTTCCGAAATTGTTATTGTCTTACAATATTATTACGAAAGTAAAACTAGTTGCTTGTAACAATTATCCTAATTAATTCTAATTCTTGACCTTCCTATTCACTGTTCGTTTATCAAATTAGACAACATAAACAAATCAAAGTAAAAGAAAAACAACCACATTGTTCACCTCAGCAAATTACTCCTCTGTCCTCTTCAGAGACCAAACAACCTTTCCTTTTTGTCTTAACCTGTCAGCCAGATGCTCCTGCATCAATTTTTCATTGACTAAAAGTTTAAAATCTATCCAAATTTTAACATTATGAAATTGAATTTATTATTTTTAGATAAAATTATTTCTATTTATCTCAAATATGATTGATTTAAATGTCTCCCCTCTTTTTTTTTTAAACTGTGGTTCACGATCACTGAGTGGTCGCTACATCCACGGGAAATATCAGGGCAGATCCACCTGAAGGGATCTGCCCGTCAGCCAATCTTAACAGGCCTAACCCCAAGGGCGTCGGGGAGATTTGACCCCTTGACCTCCCAATTGGGAAGGTACTTAGCAACGGGAACTGGACCAATTGAGCTATCCCTTGGGGCTAAATGTATCCCCTCTTATTGTGTAATGATGGCAAGAATTGACTTTTGTGTACTCTATTATTAATTACTATATACTATATCACTAATTAATATGTACAATAAGTATAAATAATTTGAAAAATAACATTATATATTAATTACTATGTACCATAAACACAAATGGTTTGTAATTAAATTCAAAAATTCCATTTTCTCATTGATGTAAATTATTGAATAGACAATTTTTATGGGTTTTATTTTTTAATTTACAAAAAAATAATTTAAAAAATATAAATTTGAAAAAAAATGTAAAAATAACATGTGTACAATTTGTACAACTCTCATTATATCAATCTATACTCTAAAGACATTATGTTTACTATAATATGAACATTATATTAAAAAAATGCCATCATTCAATATTAAATAAATAACATTATTAACTTGAATGTCAATTTATATATATATATTTATATATATATATATATATATATATATATATATATATAACCTTTATCTACCAAAAAAATGTTTAATTATATTAAAAAATTAATAAAAAAAGGTTAAACAAATATTCATATAACTCATTTTACAATTTTATTATTATTTGGAGTACATACAACACATCAAGACATTAAAATATTTTATTAAACTAAGCGGCAAGGAACACTAGCTATGCGGCCTCGTCCATGTTTTATGTTCACCAACCAATATAAAGAGTGTAATAGATATACCAATGTTTTGTACTATAATGTGTTATGCAACCAAAGAAGCCATTACATGCAAATACGCTAAAGCAAACTCCATTAACGAGTATTTATAGTGTTAACAGGCTACCAAGGAAAAAATGAGTTGCAAAGAATCTAAACCAAATCTAAATTAAAATTGGAGGGAGTTCCTCTTATGACATTATAGGGCTTTTGGTTGAATATGTGCCTTCAAAGTGCCTTTCAATATTTTCAAAAATGAAGTTAACTTGATGGAAAAGGAAATTAATATTTTCTTAGGCTGAGAGGTATCCTTATTTTTATTTCAATTACATAATCTGTATATTTTAATGAACATGGAGCAAGATCAAAGACATAGCAAAGTCAACTGTTAATTTTACTCTACGACGTTGGATGTCTGAGATGTCCAAATCACAATCGATATACGCACAGTGCATGCAGAGTAACTGAAGAGGAATGTCAAATTATTCGATTGAGAGATGGCATAGGAAAATGTTAAGACAAACCAATAATCATAGACATGGAGAAGAAAGCTTTTTCATAGCTTTTCACAAGATACTATTTTCTTCCCTCAAACAAGTTTGTTTTGCTTGCTTCTAATCTCGGATTTTTAGAACCTTATCCGATTTAATGAGAAGAAATAAAAGGTTATCATTGATAAAATCAATGTACAAAGTTGAAGGTTGTGATCTTTCTGGTTGTGAGAAGTGAGACATGTTGCAGTTTGAATTTTTATATAAATTTAAATTAATTAAAGTTTTGTTAAAATTAGAAATTTGAATATGAAATTTGTATATAATTAAATTGTTTAAGTAAAGATTTCTTACAATTAGAATTTTGAATATGAAATTTGTATAATAAAGTTTTCTTCATATTTTCTTGTAACTAAATTAATTAACACATTAAAAACACATTTTGAATATAAAAAAACTTATAATTTCACTATTACCAAGTTTCACCAAAAGATAAAAAAAAACACTTTGTTTAAATTACAATTCTTATAGTGTATAGTAGTCCAACCATATAAATTTAATTGCTGATAAACGTCTATTGGCATAAATCATAATAACATCAAAATACGTAATACATAAAAATTAACTAAATTATAATTTTAGTTTAAACAAAGATTGTTGCGATATGAAAATCAATCATGGTCAACCATGGTCTAACATCACATTGTGACAAGGATTGTCTCAATATGGAAATCAACCATGGGTTTATAACTTTTATCCCTTTGGTTTATAATATCAATCCCTCGGGTTTATTAATCTAAAGGTTCATATTCCTAGGGTTTAATATTATTCACTTAGGTTTATAGTCCCTTGGATTTTTAGTATTAATCCCTAGGGTTTATTATTCCCTTGGGTTTATAATATCAACCATGGTCAACCATGTTTTATAAAATCAATCATGCTCAATAATATTTTATAAAATCAATTATGGTCAACCATGGTCCAACATCGCATTGTGACAATGATTATCTAAATATGAAAAACAATCATTGTCTCAACCATGGTCCAATGTCACATTATGACAAACATTGTCTCAATATGATAATCATTGTGAACCATGGTGAACCATGGTCAATCATGGTCAACCTTGGTCAACCATGTTCAACTATGTTTTATAAAATAAAAAATAGTCATCCTTGGTCAATCATCGTCAACCATGGTCGAACGTCGCATTGTGACAAAGATTGTCTTGATATGAAAATCAACCATGGTTAAACATGTTTAACCATGGTCCAATGTTGCATTGTGACAAGGATTGTCTCAATATGAAAATCAACCACAGTCAACCATGGTTAGCCATGGTCAACCATGGTTAGCCATGGTCAACCATGATCAACCATGGTCAACGATGGTTAACCATGATTAACCATGGTTGAATTTCATCAACCATGATCAACCTCGATTAAAATCTCTTTCATCATGATCAACTTTGATGGTAAAACATGGAAAATCATGGTCAACCATGATCAACCATGTTTTATAAAATCAAACATGCTCAACCATGTTCGAATGTCACATTGTGACAAATATTGTATCGATATGAAAATCAACCATGGTTAACCATGGTCAACTATGATCAATTATGGTCAACAATGATCAACCATGATTAACCATGGTTGAATTTCATAAACCATGATCAACCTTGATTAAAATCTCTTTCATCATGATCAACTATGATGGTAAACCATGGAAAATCATGGTCAACCATGGTCAGCGATGGTCAATCATGGTCAACCATGTTTTATAAAATCAAACATGCTCAACCATGGTCAATCATGATCAACCATGGTTGAACATTTCATTGTGACAAATATTGTTTCGATATGAAAATCAACCATCATCAACCATGGTCCAACATCGCATTGTGAGAAATATTTTCTCGATATGAAAATCATTCATGGTCAAGCATGGTTAACCATGTTTATTTTAGGGTTTATAGTATTTATTTTGGGGTTTATATACCTTGGGTTTATTATTTTTATCCCTTGGGTTTATAATATCAATCCCTTGGGTTTATTAATATACGAGTTCATATTCCTAAGGTTTAATATAGCTTTGTAGCACCCAACTTCGTATTATGACAAACATTGTCTCAATATGATAATCATAGTCAACCATGGTCAATCATGGTAAACCTTGATCAACCATGTTGAACTATGTTTTGTAAAATGAAACATGGTCATCCATGGTCAATCACGGTTAACTATGGTTGAATGTATCATTGTCACAAACATTGTCTTGATATGAAAATGAACCATGGTTAAGCATGGTCAACCATGGTCCAACATCGTGTTGTGTCAAGGATCGTCTCAATCTGAAAATCAACCATAGTCAACCATGATCCAACATCGTGTTATGTCAAGGATCGTCTCAATCTGAAAATCAACCATAGTCAACCATGGTTAGCCATGGTCAACCATGATTATCCATGGTCAACGATGGTTAACCATGATTAATCATGGTTGAATTTCATCAACCATGATCAACATTGATTAAAATCTCTTTCATCATGATCAACAATGATGGTAAACCATGGATAATCATGGTCAGCCATGGTCAACCATGAAGGATTTAGGTCATAATTGGATGGATGTAGGCTTGTGATAGTGGTTATGGCCTCATAACCACACTCGTACCTTGTTGTACATGCCCTTGGGGTGCTACATCAGAGAAAAAAGGTTCCAACTCAAAGATTTATTACCTCGGGTGGTTTTTCAACTCCTAAGTGATCTGTACTCCTTGTAAGATGTCCATAAGTGTTTAGTATATAGACCCACTTCCTAAACTAGAACTTGAAGGTTGGCTCATTTCATAGTGACACTCGTCTCATGTTTACCCTAGCAAGCTTGTGAATTTGGGTAAATGTGGGAGGAGTCATTACAAGTTAGTATCAGAGCGAGGTTGTAACATTAGACCTCAGGGTAAAAGCATATCATCATATAGGTTTGTATGTTTGGCATGCAGATATGATGGTTGATGGCTATTATATGCATTACAGCTACATGCATGCATGACATTCTATTTCTATTGTGGTAAGATGATTAATGTGGTCATATGCACGTGCATCAATTAGTCATGTGTGATAATAACTTGTTGTTATATGCATTGTGGTCATGTGCATGATGATTATCATCATTACAATTAAGTTCTTCATATAATTATATGTTATGATAACTTAGATTGGCCCGTGTAGAAGGATATGGTTATGATATTCATGTATGAGTCGATATAATTGCAATGTTGTGTTGTACTAATACGGATTGAGTTTTGTAGATGTGATTTTTATGCATGCATGTCATTTGTTTATGAGTTTTCCATACGAGATAGTCTCCCTAGAAATACACTAAGGTATGAATTTTTATTATGTCTCTATTTGGTTTATATAACATGGTATGTTGCATGAAATACTTACCAGAGCTCGGGAAAATCAAGCAAAAGTTAATGCAACCATGTCTTATAGTCTATTAGATTTGCAAAAGAAGGGAAAACCATGGATCACTCATAGAAAATAGTAAAGGACTAATGGGGCATATGGTAGCAGGTATCAATCAGGATATAGGTTAGATAGGGAGGACACGTTAGTTAGACGATGTAGATGGTTGGATACACCTGACAGGAGAGGTATTTCTTATGGGTTCCATTCTAGTATTGGTTATGAGATACAAAATCATTATTACGGCCAACATCATTACAAGATGAGTGAGAAGCAGCATTTACTAGAGGAGTTCCATTAGCTGAAGATGGGTTCTATGACACATGATGATTACAAGAATCAATTCTTGGAGTTATTGAGGTATGCGCCTTATCTTAAGGATGAGAAAGAAAAGATTAAAAGGTTCATCAATGGGTTGCCAGTAGCATTGAAAGACAAGATTGTCTTTGATGAGCATTGGTCATTGGAGGGAGCCATCAGAAAACTGAAGCATTGTTATGAGTAGTCAAAGTGAAATCTTAATCTCAAGTGTGACTGGAAAGGGAATGAGAATTCTAAAGGAAAATGGCCTGAGAATCAAGGTATATCTTAGGATGTAGGTGACAAGGAAAAGTGTGGCATCTTAAAAGAAGCTAATGCAGTTGAGAGAGGACATGGGTCTCAGTCTATGGAGCAGCATAGTAAAGGAAATGGAAGAGAACCATTTAGGTGTTGAACCTATCATGGAGATCATCGCAAGAAGCATTTCCCTTTTTTTTAGAGTGGCGCAGTGAATGCATGGTAAGCCTCAAAAATACAATGCGCAAGAGGTGTAGATAGTTGGAGATGTATGATAGATCATCCCCCAGATATATGCAATGGTGGATAACATGTAGATAGGTCACTAGGCATCCATCATTGAGGTTGAAGTGGAACTAGGAGGAGAGTTCCAGGAAGAGCTTCAATGCATCTCGCAGTAGAATGATCTCATGCTCCAAGACCAAGTAATAGAGAAAGTAAAGTGCATGGTATAACTTTAGGGTTGAGAAAGCTACATGGTAGATAGTTGATAAGATGCAAACATAATAGTTGGTTTTTAGTTATGGTTGGATCCATCAAGGAAATTGGAGTCCCTTAAGAGATGGTACTCGCATGTGTTTAGTTGTAGGGAAACATGTTCAAGACAAAAAGGTAAGGTAATTGGTATATTATTATATTTATTTATGCACTGATAGTTGTGTGTTATGGCAGTATGATGCAAGGGTTTGCATGAAAGAGAAACTGCCATGAAATCTTGAAGAAGGATCATGTTGAGATTTCCTTTCGAAGCACTGGGAACCATGGGGGTTGAGTCATGGCATCTATTGAAAGTTTTGTGCTTTCAACATTTTGTGATTTGTTTGCGTTTTATTTTCGATTTTGATTGTGTCTGGTGCATGGCCATGTCACTTTGTTTTTGGTGTCATACTGTTATTGGTTTTTCATGGTATTCTTCTTGTTTGCTTCTTATTGTTGACTTTTATGTTTTGAGGGTCTTGGGAATTCGTTGGGGAAAGAGGAAAGTTAATGGATCTAGGGGAGAGTTTAATGAAACCCAATAGGTAATGTAAGATCCAGATGAAGCTCAGTGCATGTATAAGTGTAGCTGAAGGAAAGAATATGACATCTAGTTGGATTGGTTGTGTCCATTAGGGTATGGACAATGGCGAGATAATCATAAGAAGGGTAACCATGAAAGTTGTGGTGAATGGGTTTGAGGCATTAGATTCTTTCGTGGGAATTATTGTTCTCAATGTTATACATGTTGTGCATGGATAAAGGAAGTCCTATTAACCTTGTACTTATGAGCATTGATAATTATGTTGTGATCATGATTATGCTAATGCTATATATATATATATATATATATATATATATATATATATATATATATGCCATTGTTTGAAAGTTTCGTCAGGATCATTCTTGTGGAAGAATGATTGTTTTATGCAGGTGAATGTCATGAAAATTTTCTTGGTTTATGAGGAAACAAGTGGGAAGAGTATCCTTGGAAGACCTATGAGGTTAGTATCATGTGGATATGATTTGATATTATTTTTTATATCTATGCCTATTTTTATGCTATGGCAGGCAATGCTGAGGGATACATCAAGAGAATGAAAGCAGCCTGGTCTATGGCATGTTGTGAGAAGCATGTATGTGGAAAGAGCCATAGACCCAGGATTTGGATTGTGGATGCACATAGTAAGGCATGGAAAAGAAACTAGAGGCAAGGTTGCCTGGTAGAGATGGTATGGTCTCTAGATGTGCAATATTGTTTTTGTGTACATATTGTACATGTTGTGTTGTGTACATGTCGTACTGCGTTATGTTTGTTGTGTAGTCATTATATTGTGATGTGTATTTGTTGTTTTGTACTATGTGTACGTATATGTATGATGTTGTACACTAGATGTAGATGTATGTGTTGTGTTATACACCATATGTGGGTGTATGTATTATGATGTACACTTTGTGTATATTTATGTGTTGGGGATTGGTCCTCTAGTTCCCTAGAGGTTGTGGGTGGAACCTTGTAATAGATTGGGATTCCCTAGAGGTTGTGCGTTTAGTTATTAGTCACTGGAACCAAGGGTTGGTACAAACGCTCTAGAGCCCTAAAACAACTTAGTTTCCCTAGAGTTTTTGGGTTGAATTATTAGTCATTGGATCCCTCGAAAAATTGGGATAAGATCAACCTTGAGTTATTGATATTAAGGGCAAAGGAAGTATAGTATCTAGATTCCCTTGTTGTTGATACTGAAGAGAAGAGAAGGAACTGGGTGCTTTCTCAGTTTGGGTGGTTGAAACTGACTGTGAGAATTAGAAGCAACAGTAAAAGGAATTGGAATATGCAACAATATGTTTGTAAAGCACTTCAAGAGTAGGGCCATTGTGGAACACTGGTACCAAATAATGTCCAATGGTTTCCATGAGCATGCTATAACTGGTATTATACCTCTATGGTGGATAAATCAATTTCTTCTTGAATCTTTAACATCTAACTGATGGATCCCCCTGCAAGAATAAAGACATATCCTGAAGTGGACCTCCTATCTAAATCACTTATAAAATATAAGTCAAATTATCCACATAGATAATATTTACAACCATTAAAGATGATACAATAATCATTGGTGCCTCTAAGATACTGAAGAACCCATTTCACTACAGCCCAATGCTCTTTTCATGGATTTTTCATGAACTTGTTGACAACTCCCACTACATGTGACATATTAGGTCTAGTACAAACCATAACATACATCATACTTACACTGCATTGGTATATGGTACACAAGACATATACTCCTTTTCTACTTCTTTACTAGGACATAAGCTGGAAGAAAGTTTAAAATGGGAAACAAAAGGGATATTAACTGGTTTCACATTATTCATCCCAAACTTCTCATGTATTGTCTCTACATACTTTTGTTATCAAAACCTAAGCCTACCATTTTTTCTACCTCTATGTATTTCAATGCCCAAGATTTGTTTGATAGCTCCTAGATCCTTCATATCAAATGTCCTAAACATATGAGCCTTCAACATATTGATATCTTCCATGTTGTTACTTGGAATGACCATATGATCAGCATACCACACAAAGATAACGAATATTCCATTAAAACTTTTAAAGTACACACAATGATCATACTAACGTCTATTATAATTTCTTTTTTTTGTTCAAGTAAGGGTGGAACCTTCAATTAACCAAAAAAAGGGATTACATATGGTACATGTCTTTACGAGTGTAAAGACCAGCTCAAGACATACCCGTTGCTGGTTAACAGACAATAGGGTCAACAAAACCCAAAATTGTACATCGCATCATGGAGTTACAAACACTCAAAAGCAAATGCACACAATATTCCCAAATTGCGATATGTGAATTCCTTTTTCCACCATTGATCTAATCTGCCAGATCAACGACCGTCACAAGATTGCATTGCAACGCACCACCATGTGATTTCACTGTTCTCGCATGCAAAATGTGAAAACGACTGGACTTCAAATAAATTGAAACCGTGTCGATAATCTTCTCGGGTCTGCTCGCCAAGCCTAAACACTCAATCACCACTGTTGAACCTACCTTCCATCTGACAGTCGATACTTCCTTCAATCAACAGAGTTGCTCAGTGATCCAACGCTGTCGATCAAAACCCATTTGATCTGAGGGTCTACAATGACATCACCTCGGACCACTTACACCACAATTAACATCCTTATGGAGCCGATAAAGATTAAAGCACTTTAATCTATAAATGTTTGGGTCCATCCTTATGGTTAACATTCGGTCCCTTTCCGGCCCTATATCCGTGGATGACAAAGGCCATTAAATCCCATGGTCTGTGGGCCATCATCTAGCAAACAGGTTAACTAGTTCTCGACCCCCGCAGTTGACTAAGACTTAAACATTGACTGCGGGATAGACGGTTAGGATTTATTATGGAATTTAAAATAGGCTCCAGGACTTCCTCTCTCTCATACTCCCACTAGTCTACTGAGCACCGTTGATCCACCTTGTCGATCCGATGGTCAAAATCAGTTCTCATTGTTCAACATCTGCTAGTACTTAGATTGAAACTCCATTGTTCATTTCTAAGCTCCACCTTATGTGACTTAATCCTAGACGCCCATCCTGAACACATCTCATCCATTGATCATATAGGTCCAACGGTTACTGTGCATCCATTTCACTATTTCGCTCTTCTCTTCATTTGAGTTTTTATCATTAGGAGCGACTGCGGCTCAAGGGTCTTCACTCTCTCCTCCTTCGACTAGTCTTCCTCCTGCTCACTACTAATGGTCTAGAAGTTCTCCATATCTTTGGCAGCCTGATATTGACAATCATCACGCAGTTTTCTAGAGGGTATAGACTCCCAATCATGTCAAATATAGCTTTCCTCACATGGATGAAGCTGACAGTTCTCAAGGTTCGCAGGTGGGAATGAATATGCTAAAAGACCCGCGAAAGCCTCCAATTTTTCAACACTTTTCCAGGTGTTGCTCCATTACACATTTTATTGGCCGCATTAATGACCAATTCAAAGTTAGCTTCAATGATGGAATTGTGTAAATTTGACTCCACCAACATTTAGAGGCATTGCTCTAAGGCCATGAGCTCTGCCACGTTATTAGTGGCATTCCCCACATGATTGTGAAAGATATCCTTTATGCGCCCCTGCTCATCTCTAATGACACCACCAAATCCATTCATCCTTGGGTTGCCCTTAGAAGCTCCGTCTATATTGATTTTAAAAAAACCATGAGGAGGAGGCTTCCAAATATCTTTACCAGCAGTTGTTTTGCTCACACCCTTGTCAGTGCCTTGGGGGACCAGAGAATGGAGACCCAACTGTAGCAGTATGCTAGCATCCTGGGGCAATGGAGGGTCCTTAGGAATTTTCCAAATTAAGGCTCCTACTATATCTTTCAGCTGTTGTAAAATTTGGGCAATGATGTTCTGGGTTGAGCTTGTTTTGTTCTTGAAAATCCTGCCATTGCGTTCTTTCCCAAAATCCCAAATAATAAAGGTGGGAACCAGAGTCCAAGGCTTATTAATAATTACATTACTTGAGAAGTCTTTCCTCCAATTCTTCAAAGTGTTGGTGATGTTGAGTATGTCCCTGTCAGTTTTCCTGAAGACTGAGGCTGCCCAATCCCACAAGGTTGAGGTGAAGGGGTAGAGGTTTAGTAAATTTTCCATGATCTCCTCCTATAAGCCACATAGATGGCATTTGGATGGGCCCACAAAACCCCGTTTCAGAAGATTCTCCCATGTGAGAATTTTCTTTTGGTGAACTAGCCACATAAATAACTTGATTTTCATCCATTACAGGTTCTGCCATAGGTCATTCCACACCTGATCAGGTTTTGGATGATCAAAACCTAGGGCCTTATGTTTAGCTTCTCTGAGGTTAAAGGTGCCTTCGGTGTTTTGACCCCATCTCAGTTGGTCAAACGAGGATGACACCAAAATCTTCCTCTGTTCTAGATCAAGAGCTGGGGAATCCGCCTGAGCCTTCAAAGGACTCGCTTCACTATAACCAAGATACTTCCACATTCTCCATTTACCATCATCCCTTACCTAATCCTAGAAGTCACTTACCATTAGTAAACCTTTGTTGTCAGTGTCATTTTTGAGAGTGTTATTTTCTCTAAACAAATTTGGTTCCTGCTGCCAATTATCCTCCCAAAACCGTGCAAGGTTCCTAGCTCGGATCTCCCAGAAACTATGTTGCTGGACAATGGTTCTATTCTCCCAAGCAAGGCTCCAAATATGGGAGCCCTTGATGAGCCTAGACATCTGGATATGATCCCTCTCCTGCCAACTATATGCATATTTATGTTTCCAAAGCTTGACCCAAGGGGTTATCGATTCCTTGAGCCACCTTCACCAAAGTTTTGCTCCTGAAACTCTGCTGATGGTTTCAAGGTCAGGAAGCCCTAAACCACCATGGGCCTTAGGTTTTCAGAGCTTGTCCCAAGCTACCAAAGCCCACTTATTTTTCTCTTCCCCTTTGCCCCAAAGAAAATCTTGTTGAATATCTTGATTTGTTGCATAACTCCTTTAGGAGCAGGAAGAGTTGAAAACATGAAAATGGGAATAGCTTGCAGGACGACCTTTGTAAGCACAAGATGCCCTGCCAAATTCAAATACTTGCAGGTCCATTTCCTGACTTTGTCCTGTAGTTTATTAGTTACCGGCTCCCACACTCCCTTGCTTAGAGGTTTGTCTGTAAGAGGCATTCCAAGGTACTTGGAAGGTAATTGATCCCTTTGAAACCTAAGAATTTCGGTGAGGTTCCTCTAAATAGCAATATCAGTGTTAAAAAAGAAAACCTTTGATTTGTCAAGGCTTACCTCTGTACTAACAGCTAAAATAAAGTCGTTCAAGATTTGTTTTAAAGCTCTGGCTTCCTTAACCGTGGGAATGCCCTGCAGCATTGTGTCATCCACAAATTGTTGATGAGTAGAAGCATCACCCTCTGGGGTAAGTTTCAGACCCTAGATTCTTCCTTTAGCATTTTCCATTTTGATCAATCTTCCTAGCCCTTCCATCATAAGAACAAAGAGGAAGGGGGAGAGTGGATCCCCTTGTCTAAGACCCCTGGAAGGCTTAAAGTTTCTAGAGGGAGAGTCGTTAAGCAGAATGGAGAAGCTAGTCATGGTTACAAGGGCCATAACACATCTTATCTAGTTGTGGTCGAATCCATAAGCTCTTAGCACGCCCCTAATGTAAGACCAGCTTAGTTTATCATAAGCTTTCGCTAGGTCAAGCTGCGTGATCAAACCAACTTTATTATTACTCTTAAGAGAGTGTACCACCTCGTGAGCTTGTATAATGTTGTTGAGAATCTGTCTCCCTTCCACAAATCCAATTTTCTCCTCTGACATGAAAGCAAGAAGAAGGGGCTTGAGTCTATTAGCGATCACTTTGGAAATAATTTTGTACACCACATTACATAAGGCTATGGGTCTGAATCTGTCTGGAGTCATAGATTTTTCTTGCTTCATAATAAAAGCTATGAAAGAGGCAATAAGAGCCTTCAGGATTGTTTTGGATCTTCTAGAGTCCTCCACAACATCTAGGATATCTTGTTTAACTATTTTCCAGCAAGCTTTGAAGAAGTCCAGATTGAAACCATTAGGGCTAGGAGCTTTCCCATTTTTCATCTCATTGATAACTTCGCTGACTTCCTCTTCGGACACTGGCCTGTAAAGATTGTGATTGTCTTCCCTAGTTACAAGCTTAGGAATGAACTTTGTGAATTTGTTAATGAACTAATATCAAGGGGCTCCTCTGCTATGCTAAGGAAGTGTTGAACTAGGACATATTCCATTTCTTTGTGAGAGACGATCTCTTTCCCTTGAGAATTTTTAAGTTTTGAAATTATATTATGTGATCTGTGATCCAAGGTTGATCTATGAAAAAACTTCGTGTTTCCTTCTCCTTCTATAATCCACTGCACCCTCGACTTTTGTCTTCAGAAAATCTCCTCTTACATGCACCGATATTCCCATTCGTTCTGAAGAGAGTCAGCCTCAATTTTCCATTCCTCGGTAAAACATTTTGTGATGATGATCTGATTAATCCCCTAGAGTTTCTACTCAACTTATTTTTTGGCTTTAAAAATATTACCAAACTCTTTTGCATTCCAATCTTTAAGCCTAGATTTGATGTGTTTAAGTCTCTGCTGTAATATGAACATTTTAGTGCCCTGACCATGCGTATCTTACTTCCACCATTTGTCAATATTGCTAGTGAAGTCAGGGTGAGAGAGCAAGAAATTTTCAAACCTAAAAGGTTTGTTCCTCGGTGTACCCATAAAAGTAGCTTCAAGCTGGACAGGCTAGTGGTCCGAGCCTCTTAAGGGAAGGATTATAGTTGACACATCAAGGCCTGTTAGAAGGAGGTCCTATGAGATTATGAATCTATTTAGTTTATAGGTGACTTGAGAAACCCATCCCCTCTTATTGTTCCAAGTAAAAGTGCCATTCACTGTTTCAGTGTCTACTAGCCCCATGTTATTTATGAAGTTGTGGAAGGCGATGGAGTCTCTGCCTAGTTTTCTGGTACCACCTTTTTTCTCTGTAAGAGATTTGATCATATTGAAATTCCCTGCCAGAATCCAGGGCACATCATGATATCTCTCTCTTAGCTCCTCAAGTGAGGTGATAAGCTTAAGTTTGTCTTCTAGTTTTTGAGTACCATATACGTTAGTGATCATGTAGATCTCCTTATCACCCACAGGTTGAATCACCAATGATAGATATTTCCTAGAAGCTTTAGCATCTAGGATTCCAAGTTTCTGAGTATCCCATAACGTAAGAATCCCACCCACTGAGTTGTCAGCTTTAACCTCTAGATACTCATACTTGATTAACCATTTGCTGTGTATCTCTCTGATCTTTCCATCGAACATTTTGTTTCCTGAATAAAAACCATATCAGGTTTTTCATCTTTTATTCTACAGCTAAGATTTCTTTGTTTCCTTTTACTTCCTAGACCCCTAATGTTCTAGGTTGTAAGCTTCATTAATAAAGGTTTTTAAAGGAGTAATTGGTAAGATCCCTCATCTTACCTAAGTTGATCATAATTTTCCCACATTCTGTTAGCAGCTCATTCTTTTTTTTCTTCCTCTTTTCCTACCTGGGTTCGTGGAAGAATACATCGGTGTATCCTCCAGCGTTTTCACCCCTCTGTTCTCCTAGCTATCATGGTTTCTTTTGACTCTAGAACACTTCATTTGTGATCTATAGAGGAAGAGCTGTTAAACTCTGTCTAACTCCTCTTCTGGCAGAGAGTCTACCCCTTTAGTGATTCCCTGCTCCAGAAACTTTTCTAGATCTAAATTCTCCCTCTCTAGAATCTCTTGTAGTTCATGGTATTCCATTCTAGCCTCACTTGGAGTCATCTCATGGTCCCTATTGAGCTCCATCATGCTCGGCATATCATCCTTTTGTTTGATGTTCTTTGGTATGTCCTCCATATTGGCATCCCTTTCCTTCTCAGTGGGGATATTCTTTGATTCCCAGTTTGTCCTGTTGTTTCCAACTTCTTCTTCTAATATCTTGAAACTTATTGGCTTGGTTGTCTGTCTTCATTAATTTTATTTTGGTACCTCTTTCTTCCTTTCCCTTTACCCCCTACCTTAGTAAAACCCTCAGGATCTTTGCTTGTAGTGTCTTTCTTCTTGCTCTCAAGCTTGTTCAATGGGTAGTCCCTATATAGGTGCCCGTGTTCATGGCACTTACGACACCTAAATGGGACATGTTCATAGTCCACCGCCTGCACCCATTCCTCATCATAATCCTCTAAAATTTTTGCTTCTGGAAGTGCCCCAGATAAGTCCATTTCCACACATATCCGGGCGAAGGAGGTATATTTGCCTCTTAGAGTAGCATCAAAGATATTTATAAAATGCCTTGGCTTGTTGCCGATAGCCTTTAGAGACTCTGAGAGACAATAATCTAAAGGAAGGGAGTAGAGCCTTATCCATACTGGTACCAATGTGAAAGTTTCTCATTTTGGGACAAATTTCATCACCCATGGTCGCATGTAAAGGCCCGCAGAAGGGTAAAAATAAGGTCCTCCCTCGAATACTCTGTATTTATCCTCTACTATTGTGAACACCACTATGAAGAAACCCTGGGACCTAAGGTGAAGGTTGATTTCCCCCTTCAGTTTTCAGTGGTTCGTTATCCATGCTTTCAGGGCCTTCTCCGTCAGTCAAATCCCCATAAATTTGCAAATAATTGCATATTCCGCCATGTGATCTCTGTGCACCTGTAGCACTGGATCACTTAAAACAACCTGAGGAATAGTGGTCAACTTGTGTTTACAGACCCCTGTTTTACTCATAGGAGTAACTTTCTGATTATTAACCTCTGTCCTCTTCTCCTTACTAGCTTCCTCATGATTCTCCTCCTGTCCATGAGGTTTGATATTTTCCGCTTTTTCTGTATTTGTAGCCTCTGAGGCCACCTCCATTGGTTTCTTGAAGCTATGCGATCTAGTTCCCTTGCTCCTGTCCGCAACCACTTGTCTGTAGGAGGGAGCTAAAATCCCTCCTCCACACCCCGCCATGGTGACCAGTGACAAAACCCTAACTCAAAACCCTAGTTCAGGTTCTTCCTATCACGCTTCCAATGTAATAAAATCGAAAAGCAACATTCAATGCATCAACGTCTATTATAATTTCAACTCATCATGAAGGCATCAATTTTTTTGTACCATTTTCTAGGTGACTGCTTTAGCCATACAATGATTTCTTGAGATTCCAAACTAATATTCCATTGTGATGTTGCACAAAACCTTCTATATGTTCCATATAAATCTCCTCATCCAAATATCCATGCAGTAATTATTTCTTAACATCTATTGTTCTAAGTCCAAGTCAAGCAAAGGAACTAGTGCTAACACAATGCAAGAAAAAAACACATGTAACAACTAGAGAAAAAAATTCATGGAGATATATATCTTCCATATGTTAGTAACTTTTTGCAACCTCTCTTTCCTTATACCTTTGAATATTACCATAAATGCGTATTTTCAATTTGAAGACCTATTTGTATCCAAAAACCTTTGTATATTTTGGGAGTTCACTAGGTCCAACATATTTCTTTCTCCAAGGAATCCATTTCTTCTTTCATAGTTGCTTTATGTTTTTCATCGTTTATCTCATTTATTGCTTCTTGATAATAAGAATGTTCTTCAAAATGTGATTTGTAAACTGCCGTGGATATTCCACTGGACACTTCGTCACAACATATATGATAATAATTTATTAAAATACTCAAATTTTATACAATCACAATTTTATTTAATTTCTATATATGTAGATTTTATTGTAATTAGGGCATGAATGCAAATGGAAATTTGCAAAAAAGTAGAGAATTAAAAAATAATATCACACACACGTAAGACACAACATATTCTCTCTAGGAAACCCTTTTAGGAGAAAACCCAATTTGGAAGGTGAGGCTACTTCACTCTCTTTCTTTGTCTGGAAATATGGCTACATATATAAAGAAGTAATGTATGTGGGTTGTGGGCTGCTACAGTGAACAAGTCCTATTTGTGTGATCTACCTCCTATCTCTCTTGGCTATCTTTTCTCAATTATGGAACAAAATTCTCTCAAAAGAATGGCATGCCTCTTCCTCCTAGTGGCCTCGTTATAACACAACTGGATAACCTACTAGTGATTAAGTTTGATTACAACAACTCTTGGTTAGAGTTATAATATAGACTCTTCTAGAGTATTTTACATCAAAAACACATGGCTAGCCCATTTTCCGTGAATAATGGGGGTTGGCGCAGAATCCTCCCGAACTATAGGTGTGAAAACCGAAAGGTCAACTTCTTAGTGGCTATTTTTTGCATACAGACTCTAATTTACATGCTTCTTTTCCTGTTGGAAAGGCCTCTATGTGTAGAATAACACGAAAATGTGCTATGCCAAGGTGGTAAATTTTTACCCTAAAAAAATGTCACTCGATGCCTTAAAATTCTCCTGGAAGGTTTTAGACCTTGTTTTGCCAAACTGGGTCCCTCCAGTAAAAAAGGGTCTCGTGAGTTCATTCATCCACTTTTTCCACACGAAATGCATCAAGATGGATTAATAATATAATGATCCACTTCAGATCACACCTCCCCATTTTGGGGGGCTTTTGGTCCGCAAAAGCCTTTACTGAATGAGGCGAGGAAATTTTTCCTCCACCTTCTCTCTGGTGTACCATTTAGCTTTGCATGAAAATTTTCCCTTCAACCCAATCTATCAAAGTTCATGCTACCCATGTCTTGTAGTTTTGGATCTCTTCGGAAAAATTGTATCTTCGGTCAACTCTTCCTAAGAATATGGTGCCAAATCCTCCACAGAAGGTACGACCTACTCCTCTTCCTAATCTAGCATGGAAGGCTCATAGAATTTCAATTCTCTACATTCACAACTGAGTAAATGTACATATATGGTGGTAAACTGAGTTGATAGGCATTATCACCCACCTTCTCCAGTATATCAACAGGACCATACCTTAGACCCTTGATTTTCTTCCCAGGTCCTTGAAACCTCTCCTTGTTCAATTGTAGCCATACTCTATCTCCCACATTGAATGATTTCTTTCTTCTATTTTGATCATGCATGACCTTATACTTCTCCTACGACTTCTGTAGTGTTTCCTATTCCCTCATTCCTTGATTCCCATATGAAATATCCAAATGTGAAGGTGGAAAATATAAAAAACAAGTCTCAAATGGGGAATTTCCTATAAAAGTGTGGACTTCTCTATTATCACTATGTTGTATATATATCAGATTTTCATCCCAAGTTTTCGGATGCTTCTCGTTGTATCCCCTCAGAAGTTTCACCAAAGTCCTGTTCACTACTTCTATCTACCCATCTGTCTATGGATGGACTTTTGTAGATCTATTCAACATTGAGTCCATCTTCTCCCACAATGTAGTCCAAAATGCACTAAAAAATAGTGTGTCCCTGTCTGAAATGATGCTCCTTGGTATCCCAAAGTGCACCCAGATTTGTCCAAAGAACAAATTTTCCACTTCTTTTCCACTTATGGTCTTTTTATAGGGCATTAGAACACACATCTCGTTGAACCTTTCAACTACCATGAACAGGTAGTCATGTCCCTTCCTGGTTGTCAGTAAACCTCACACAGAGTCCATGCAAATGCTTTCCCAAGGATGAGTAGGTACAAATAAGGGATGATACATACCATGTTTCCAGTGGCTAGGCTTACTGTTACAACAAAACACGCATCCTCTTGTGAACCTAGCTAACTTCTCTTGCATCTTGGGCCAATACACATACCTCTGCAAGTTAGCCACGGTCTTCCCTATACCAAAGTGCCCTGCAACCTTGGAGGTGTGAGCCTCTCTAATTAGCTACAAATGCTCACCTTTAGGAACACATAGCTTATCCATCCTATATAGTAACTGATGAGCATGAGTATTGAAGAAAGAATGCTGCAACTCCTAGGGCTACCAATTTTAGTTCATCAACCTAGGGTTCATACAAACTTGGAGGTGACAATGTTGTATACAAAGTAGATGCAATGGCCTACTCTTATCACTCTTCAATTTGGGAGAGAGACCACTAGGGTTTTTCAAGCCAGTCTTTTATTGGCTAGAAGGAGTCTGACTACCAAATGGAAAAGGGAAAATTATTCTTAATGCAAAAAGGGAATGTTGCCTACTCTAGGAAATGAAAGTGCTGAATTGGAAGGTGCTATAAAGTGACATGAAATCCTCTAGCTAAGTTATTAAACACTTTGCTTGCAAAAGAGACCTAACTTAACCTTGTATATAACATCTAGTGATCTACACTCATTGAGCATGGAATTTTATCTAAGAACTATTTTGACTGCTGCATGCATGTGCTAACTTAGAAATTGCAAAAAAAATCCTTTCTAATGTTTAGTTTTATGAAAGCAAATGTTAATTTAACCACTTTGTTCTTTGGCAGGGGAGACAAGTATGGGGGAAAAGGTCTGGAGTAGTTTCAAGGGTATGGAAGCCATGTGGAGGCCTAACCTAAGCTTATATGACCATTTCTTCTCAATTCAGGCTTAAAACCGACTACTACAGGTTTCCTATAGTACTACAGGATGTCCTAGTTCTACTGCAGGATGTTGTGTTTTACTACAGGAAACAGGCTGAAAGCTTATAAGGAGGTAGGAAAGGTAGAATGAAGTGTGGGAAATGTGTCTTATGGGTAAATAAGGGATAGAGGAGGTGCACACTATCCAAGACTCAGTCAAGTGCTTCAAGAGGGTTGGATTTGCTAAAGGAAAATCTCCACTTTTCTTACAAAACAAGAATTCAAATTAGGGTTTGGTAGAATTTGGTAGAGTAGGTGGAGAAAACTTGGATGAGGTGAATGAGATGAGGTCTCCTTGTAGATCAGAAGCTCTTACAACAACATACACTCTTTTATTCAGTTATGCACAATTTCATTTATACAAGGAAAAGATGAGTTGAATAGAGGGAAAAGCAGAGTTATTAATAGCTAATGGCCAATTTTATGAGTGGAAGTGCTTCTAAACCATATAAAACTCAAGAGATCAAAATGAAAATTGCATATACTTCTAAGAAATTTAGAGACAGTGATCTATTCAACAAGAAACCCTAGGTTATGGAGTAATCAAACAATAAATTTGTTTTTTTTTTTTGCTGTGTGAATGGAACCCTCAAATCATGATCCCATAAGGGATATGAGGTAAAGTCCACAATCACAAGATTTTATGAAGTGTTTATTGTCACTATGATACCACTGATCTATCTATCTAGAAATGGAAGCAAACTAAGTAATCATCCAAATACTTGTAAATTAACAAAACCAAAATCACTTCAGCAACTAACTATGGATGTAATCTAAGCATAAATGTATAAAGAGAAACCTTTGTTGCTAGGTTTGGGTCCTAACCCAAGAGTTTCATCCCTATGGGTCAACTTAGTTGCTGGATCATGGGAATGATTTTCATTTTCATTAAAATATCAAAAATACATAAGATTTATCAGTCACAATGTCTTAGCTCAAAAATGCCTGTTGGCTACAACAAAAAAGGTTGAATCCTAATGAGGCTTTAGGCCTTGTTATTTATACAAATGAAGTTACCAACAAGTTCCTTAAATTTAGGGAGGCTTGGATCCCAAATCGAGATCAACTTGTCTTCAACTATCACTGGCTTGGTTGCCAATGACCTTAGTGGCTTGGCTGCTTGTAACTCCGAGCTAATGAGATCTGGTGGAGGAATCTTCGAGTGAGTGAGGAGCTAAGGAGGGAGATCAAATCTCCTAAAATCCATCTTTCTTTACTACTTCAAGTTCCTGCACTTTAATTAGCCAAAATTTCCCCAAATCCTGCAATTAATGCACATTAGGCCATATGACATAACATCTCAACTTTACCCTTCTCACTAAGAAAAATATAACAAAACATGCAAATAAATGTGAGAAAGGTTGATTTTAATAAGCTGAAGAGTGGTATTAATGTCCATATAATGTACCTATTGATGAGCCTCATCCCTAACCCATCTTGGAGATGGTACTCAATGGTGTTGTCGCCATTGCGCACATGACTCTGACTCTGCAACTGCTAATACACCTCCTTGAAATCCTCATCTTTTGAATATGACTCTTTGTATGCATCATGGGTGAATGGATCCGTGTGCATAATAGTCCCCAAAGATGTAATATTTGATGTGGGTGGCCATGAAAACATATCAGCCAAATTGTTTGCGTTGCCCTTCTTCTACTTGATCACCAAATTAAACTGCCGTAAAAACCCCATCTACTTGTAATACATGATTTGTTGTAGTTTACTCTTGGACTGCAAGTTGTAACGACTAGTGATCTGTTTTTATTATTGTCTCTTTTCCCAATAGATAGTGCTTCCACTTCTTCACAACTTTCACCATGGCATAGAGCTCCTTATCATAGGTAGGGTAGTTAATAACTGCCCCATGAAATACTTCAAAATGGTAGCAAGTGAGCCTTCCTCCTTGCATCAAGACAACTCCCATAACATACCCACTCACATCTCTCTCCACTTCAAAGGGCCGCTACAAGTTTGGTATTTCCAGAACTAGTGCTTGACTGGTCTTCTTCTTTAGCTCCTTGAAAGTGTTTTGTGGGCCTTTTCCCCATTGGAAACTCTTGCCACTTGCTGTTATGGTGTGGAGCGGTGTTTCTACCATTGAAAATGAGGCTATGAAATTCCTTAGGTACTCTGCTGCCCCAATGAAACTCTTGACCTCAAAAACATTAGTAGGCATTAGCCATTTCATGATGGCCTCCATTTTGGAAGGATCTATCTTCAACTCTCCTCCACCATTCAAATAACCCAAATACACCAAAGACTTTTGCGCAAACTCACACTTCTTGAGATTTTCTAGCAGTTGGTGCTTCTTTAATTTTCCAACACTTGTGTCAAATGTGAAATATGATCCTCCCATGTAGCATTATATACTGAGTATATAATCCAGATAGAGAATAACAAATGAATCTATAAAAGGGCACAATATATCATGCATTAATCTCACAAATGTAGCTAATGCATTACATAGGCCAAATGGCATAACTAACCACTCATACAAACCTTGCCTAGTTTTGAAGGAGGTGTTCCATGTATCTTCTTCTTTGACTCGAACCTGGTGATATCCAAACTTCAAGTCCTGCTTGGTGAAATAATTTTCTTGCTACTAATGATCTAGAAGATCGTCTATCCTGGGCAAGGGGGTATTTATTATTGAGCGTGATTTTATTCAACACCCTGTAATCTATACACATCCACCAAATCCCATCCTTCTTTGGCACGATCATGATGATTGACCCACATGGTGATGTACTCGGTGAAATGACACCTTGTTCCAGCAGCTCCTGCAACTGTTTCTTCACCTCACTTGCTTCTATAACAAACTACCATTACAACCCAATATTTGGCAATGGGGAGTCTGGCAATAGCTAGATCTTGTGCTCCAATTCTCTCTTAGGTGGTAACACTTTAGGCTCTCGGAACACATCCTCGTATTCCTGTAAAAACTCCTCTAATTGCTTTTTTTTGTTTTTTAGTATGCCCCTCCAGGGATTCCTTGCTTCTTATTGACTCCTCTTCATACTTACTTTCTCTTAAAAACAAGAAAACATACTTCTTCCGGAACTGATCGATTTCTTGGCTTGGTTGGCACTTACTAGTGAAATTTTCGACTTTCCTCTATGTGTGTTGATTATGAACGATTTTCTATCCTTGATGAGCCAGTACTAGTTAGCTCTCCTCATGAATATTTCATCATGCATGTACATGTATGGACTCCCAAACATGACTCCACATACATCAAGGGGAACCACATCCAGATCTACTTCATGAATAAAATCAACACTGATAAAAAATCTAATTTTGCACTGTTTTGTTACCTTAAGATTTGCATCCTTATTTATCCATCCCATTGGATATGGGTTTGGATGATCACAAAATTTCAGCCCCAACTTCTTGACCTACTCTGTTGCAATAAGATTCGCCTGCGATCTTGAGTCAAACAAAGCATCAATCTTTGTATTCTTGACTTGTATCTTTATATGGAAGATTTTGGTAATTTCTTTCTCTTCGTATTACTAAAGGCCACTCAGATTCACCTCCTTCTGTACTGACAGACAAATGTTATTTTCATCCACATCGACGTTTCTTTCAACTTGGTTTCTTGAATAAGTGGCCATGAGATTCTACTTCTTATTGTCTTTCTTCTTTTTCTTCAGGTTTATCTCTAGATGCAACTTCCAACACTTCTCCTCTGTATGGCCATCAATGTTGTAGTGGTTGTAGTGGTTGCTAGGATATTTTCACTAGGGTGCTGTGGATGTCATCTTTTTATCTTTCCCCCTTTTTGGTTCTTCTTCCCTTCCTTAGAATAGTATTGTTGCTCCTTTTGCTTCGATCCACTTGATTATGCTCTTTTCATGCCTATTTTCTCCAGGTATTGTTCATGTACACAAGCCTCGTCCATCGATTTTCGCTTGAACAACATCACTTGCTCACACAGATGGTGGTGCGGACCCCCCAAATACTTGAGGAGTACATCTGGATTATTTGGAGAGATACTTAACATTATAGCCATATTTCTTAATTCCATGGTGTATTCATGCACACTTTGGCCGGTCTTTTGCCTGAAGTAATGCCACCGATCCACCGGTACTCCATGTACCCAATGGGATAAAACTATTGTTGGAAATAATACTGAGAGGGGGGGGGGGGTGAATCAGTATTATCAAATCAGATACTTTTCAATTTCATACCCAGATTCATATACGCGGATTCAGTTCACTATACTAGCGTATATACGCGACTGTGTTAAATGCAACTAGCGTATATGCAGTAATCTTATGATTCAGTTAGCTTATCTTCAGTAAATTCATCAGAACATTATTAACCATAATACCAGTAATCAGGTGCAGTAAAAATAGAACAGATCATCACACATAAGAAGCACACATGAACACAAGATATAAGGTGGAAACCCAATGTGGGTGAAAACCACCTGCTGCAATTCGTCTCTTTCTTCCTTTAATAAGAAACTTCTTTTACAATGTACTGGTGCAGTCCTTTACCAGCACGCAGGCTTCAACGTGCAGAGGGCTACAACCCTCTTAGCTCTTGTACTAGCTAATCTACTAGTACATAGGTGCTGACCTACAGAAGGCTACAACCTTCTTTTCTTCAAGGACCACGTTTCATTAATTTTCAGACTGGATCCATGAGTACAAAACAATCACTGCTGCAATACAATCATCAACTTATACTTGCATCATAAATCTCTAAATCACCTAATTCTGAATCACTGAAACCCTGTCATTAAAAACACAAAACCCAAACCAGAGCCCAGAACTCTGCAACAACCACTGGAATCAACAACAACCTGAAATACCAAATCTCATAATGCATACGCTACTTGACTATATCAAAACCGCATGTATACGCGCTTTCACCAGAGACAACCCGCGTACAAATCTAAAGATATTTACTTATACCTTCGCTGTCAGATCCAACCTTAGCCAAGCGTCACAAACAGATAACCAGCAATACTAGATCTTCCCACTTCTTCAGACATCCATTCCTTTCTCATATCCTTTGCTTAATGATCTTCTCCTTATATAGGTTAGGCTTCTTTCAATACCACGGTCCAAAAGCATAATAAATCAATACCAAGAGCCCAATACTTGGGTTCAACACACTTGTCGAGATACCATGGTCCAAACCATAGGTTCAAATACCGAGGACTAACTACCACGGACCAAGTCATAAGTTTTCCCACCTGTACGCGCTTTTCCTTGCGTGAAAGTGCGTGTATACGCATACGCGTCTTCGGCACGTCCTACCCGCGTGTATACGTTGATTTGTCACAATGAACCTGTGTATACTAGATCTACCATCTGATTAAGTTGCCATCACCTGTATCATGCTTCTGAGTGAGTTGCCATCAAGGACAACACCTGTATCATAATGCCAACAACTATGACTTAATGAGGGTTATTAAATTCTCCCACTTAGTCACTAGAGGTGCTCCATCCAACCTCAATGTTTTTGTGCGGATCTCCCACCCGTTAGTGCATCACCCTCCAATTTTAGCTACTTGAATGAGATCTTTTCCCTTCCTTGTTTGGATGGATGCTGAAATAAAATTCTAGTTGTTGTGACAAATGATTCATCTTTAGAGCATCAATCTCGCCATGGTACAACTTGATATAGACTTTTGCTTCCATTTCAAACAGGGATTGATTCACGACACTCGAACTAGGTTGATCTTTTCTGGGTTCTTTCTTCGGTTGTTTCTTCGTGTCTTCCCAATATCCCAATCTCCCTTTTGATTTTTCCTCTGCATTCGAACCCCATCTTCTCCAAATATCTCCAGCTTATTGCTTAGGGCTGCCATGAGGGGGTCTACATTACGGTTTATATCCGCGACTTGTTGTTCGAGTCGCGAAAACCTCACCTATGTAGGATCATGAGGTTTGTTTACAAATTCGTCGACCATGATTAGGGTTTTACAATTTTCGGCTTTGCTGATCTAGATCCCCCATAAATATCCATAAATAATGTAAGAAACTTTCTTTGATACCAAATGATCCGTAAACTTCTGTGGATATTGCACTAGATAGTTCGTGACAATAGATCTGATAATAATTTATTAAAATACTGAAATTTTACATTATTACAGTTTTATTTAATTTCTAGATATGTAGATTTTACTCTAATTAGTGTATGCATGCGAATGGAAATTATGAATAAAAGTAGATAACGCAAAAATATTCTCGTGCACACGTAAGACACAAGATATGCTCTCTGGGAAACCCTTTTGGGAGAAAACCCAGTTGGAAGGTGAGGCCGCTTTGCTCTCTTTCTCTGTCTAGAAATATGGCTATAGATATAAAGAAGTAATGTTTGTAGCCTGTGGGCTACTACAATTCATGGAAACTCTTTGTGTGCTCTACCTCCTATTGCTCCTATCTATCTTTACTCAGCTATGGAACAAAATGCTTTCGAAAGAATGGAATGCTTCTTCCTCCTAGTGTCTCGGTTATAACACACCCCGATAGCCTTGTTAGTGCCAGTATCTTCATCCCTTCATCAGTGATCAAAATTCTCTTTTTGCATGAATTTTAGGTGTCTCATCTGATCAGCTACATTCCATTAGGTCATGGATCATCTGATGGTACTGGTTCTTTATCAATTTCCCTCATGCTTTTCATCTACTAGCCTATTTGCACATGTACAGATCATTTGCTGTCATTTTTATTTCATTTCAGTTGCAGAAGTCATTTTAGGGTTTTCAAGTCTCATTAGGTCTAGGGTTTACCACCATGATCTTCAAAAGCTCAATAACAGGCCAGTAGTCACATGAGGATGTTCAATAAGTTCATAAAATCACAAATTTTATTGATGATTTGCTCCATAAAGGGTTTTTACCTCAAAACTCTGTTTTGAGGTGAAAACAGGGTTTTTCCATTTCTTGTACAAATTTTATGTAATTTTATCATTTTCATATGTAATAAAGCATCATCTACAGCCCTAGGTCACCTTGCCAAACTTCTGCACTCCAGATCCTGCAAAAGAGACAAGAAAATTCAAGCATTAATCCATCAAATGACAAAAAGAGAGCCAAACTGCAAAACAGAGTTTTTAAAGAACAAAGTGAAAAGGAAAACTTTAGAAAGTGGGTTTTCTAAATGAAAAATTAAAGTCACTTGTATATAAAGTGCTCCTTGACTTATAATACTTCATTTGTGCTAAAGGTGAGAGAGAACAAGGAGAAAATCGCATTTGAGGCGAAAAGAGGGAAATTGCTGCAAAGTTTCAAGATTTCTCTTGGTGCAGCGCACCTGGGCATTGACACGACGCACCTACTCAGTGTGGCGCACCGGGCACAGGAATTATAAAGAAATTTGAACAAGCATGGTGCACCTATGAGGCACGACACACCGAGGTGTTGGCGCAGTGCACCAGTCTGCCAAGCCAAAAATTCATTCAATCGATTTTCTAAAGCTCCAAAATTTCCAAATATCATTCCTCCAAGTAAGTAAAACCTCCTATTTTCCATAGCAAGACATTTTATCATCCTTGATGGTGTTTTGATAGGTGAAAACTCAAACCCTAAATTGCTGCATAGTTGTCTTGCAAAACTGTCTAGGGTTTTATAGGTTTTGTCATTCTTGCCGTTTATAATCCCTTGCATCATTTTCCCATATCCCATTCCTCTTCACTGAATTTCCCTAATTCTATTTCCCTTTCCCTCTATCATTTACACTCATCTTACTCCCCTTTTCCCAAACCCTAAGCCCTACACCTAATTCCCACTATTCCCCAAACCCTAATCTTCATTCCCAAAACCCTATCACCCCTTAATAACCCTACAGCCAACATCAAAACCTTCCACTCATCAAATCCCACTCATCAGTCCCACTCATCAAATCCCAAAGAAGAAAACAACATTCACCTATTCTTGAACTAAAATATCTTCATAATCATCATTTTACGCCATACGGTGGAAAATATGGAAACAGATTTAGCTTATGAAAGGGATGAGGAAGCTGTGAGTGATTCCTCCCAAGAGATTCATGCAATAAGAAAACCACATAAGTGAGGAAAACACATCTGGGAGGAGCACACCACACTCACAGAGTTATTAGCTTGTCCTCTTGCAGTAACATTCTTTAAACATCAGTCTTGCTACTAGTTTTGTGAGATGGTGGAGAGGGTGAAATACCACCATGAACTTGCTAGCCTATTTGTCCTTCATCTTCACAATGCCCACATGAACTTAGTAGGTGTTTCCTTCACTTTGACACCTGAAACCATAGCTGAAGCAACAGGTATTCCAAATGTGGGTGAACAGTGGAACAAAGGACATCTTGTGGGCAAAGAGCATTATGAGCCTTATATCAAGGATAGTTATCAAAAGCAAATTAGTAGGGGCTTTACAAGACACTTATGCTCCACTCATGAAGCTCATTATCAAATACTTCACCTGTGAAGGGAGATTTTCTCACTTATACACTTATCATGTCAGATTATTGATGCATTTCACTAGAGTAAGGATGATGAACCTCCCCTATTTCATATGCAGAAAAATTGAGAAAATGGCTACATTGGTGCAAATAAAACCTCTTCATCAACAGTTCAATAGCATTTATCACTTTTCATTGATCAAGATTGTTGTTTTGCATCAACTGAGTTTGTTGAATGTTTCATGGGATGCTTTCATTTCACATGAGGTTTTCAAAAGCCCTCAAGTGACACCATCAGTTTTCCAAGAGGAAGGAGGGCCTTCAAATCAGCAAGAGGTTCATGAGACTCAAACTATATGTGTGCCCGTATTTGTCACTTATGAAAAGGGCACAAAGAGATTATTTGTAGCTGCCAAACGAGTACTATATCCACCTGGGGTGGAAGGGGTCTCGTTTCCTTCATCAGACCACAGGCAAATGCTATCTTCACTCGGGGTGAAAGGGTCTTTGCCTTCTTCTTCAGCAAAGTAGGTACATGATAAATGGAATCAACCATTGCATGAGGAAGGGCCTTCTGAAGGCCATGAGAAAGATTTTATTTTGATTCAGGAGGAGGATACTGATTTGGGCTCCCAAAGCTCAAGACTCAAGGATATCATCAAAGAACAAGAAGCTAACATCCACGCCTTATCTCTTAACCTTGAAAGTGCTAAGTGGATCATTAATTACCTTGAGCAATAGAACAAGCAGTTGGAGGATAAACAAACAATTATGGAGCTGCAAACCAGAAGGGAAAACAAGCAAGCAACAAAAGGGAGGAATGTCAAATTGACGCCGCTTGAGCAAGAGATTGATGCTGACCATGAATCTTGGCTAGAGAGGGAAAATATGCACTTGGAGAAGCTGCTTGAGAAAGCCAATAAGGTGAAAGAAATGTTGTGGCACATGGCCTATTACTATTTGGCATGGAATAAGATTTGCAAAGCAAGGATAAGCTGCCTAAAGGGCAAGTTGAGGAAAACTTTGAGGAGAAAGAAAGAGCAAGATAAGCTCAAGATCTTGGTTGAAGCTTCATTGGCCTAGAATAGTACTTGATGCAGATCATTCATGCAAAATTTCAAGAAATTTGGCAAAAATTTTGGCAATTTTGAATTTTTCAAGGAAAAAACAGGTTTTTCCAGCAGGTGTGTAGCGCCACTTGGCGCTTGATTTTAATAGGGACCTCCTTTGGAGGAAAAATTTGCATTTTTGGATTCCTTATGAAAGGTTATGCATTTCCAGTAATTACGAGGAAATTTTAAAAAGTTTTGGGTCACTCAAAGGGCCAAAAACACCTCAAAAATGCCCTCTCTGTGACTTTTTGGCCACACGGGAAGCAATGTTCGGAGAACATATTTTTGGAGGGGCAAATGGATACCAAATTCAAAAAATCAACTTTTCCTAGAAAGTAGACAGATAAACCTTTCCAACAAGCCAACTTGGAGAAAATTTGGTGAAGGGGAAGGCCTCCAAATTCAGCTAGGAAAAAGCGTTACACACAGAAAAAGTGGCGCTACGCACAGGATGAAAAAGTGCCAATTTTGCTCAAAAACTCTGTTTTTCACCTAGTTTTCTTATAGATTGAATTTTTCTCTCTTATGGTCAAATTCATGATGTGACATGATGTAAATTGATGTATTATGATGTAAAAATGATAAATATTGACTTGATAAAGTAGATACATCATTTGTAGGTGGTTTGGAGTTGAATAAATTAGTTTCCTAGGTTTAAGAGGCAAGCTGTTCCACTACCTATTTTTGTGTTCCTAGTTTAGATATGGTTGAAACCACCCATATTCTCATGGATTCGACCCTTTATGGATAGCACAGGTGGTTTAGAGGTCTATATCATGTGTTTTTTCAGTCATTTTGAAAGGTTGGACTCTTGTGAATGCTTTGAGCATTATTGTACATTCACCTCTGCAATTTGGCAAGGAAATAGACCAGGGTTTGCAGCATTTTGTGGGATTATTGTGGAAATGTGATTTAGTATTGTTTTTCCTTCTATGATTCAAGTTATCATGTGTTTATGTATGCCATCATTTCTCTCTTTTCAGCTTAACTAAATGAATCAAGTATAAACGTGGAAATAATTGATGTTGCAGTGCTCTACCTTAGGGTTTGTTTAACTTTACATGTTTTCTACTGTTTGAAGAGGAATCATGACACTTTCATGCCCTCTCCAACTCCTCACTAGTTTTAAGACTCTTCATTTCACTTAATTCAAAGTACTAAAGCACTTTCCTACCTCGCCCCACAGAAACCTCTGCAAGACTGAGTTCATTCCCTGGATCCAAGACTGCCTTTCACATTTGATCCAACAATCAACCATAAAGTTCAATCAAACTCCTCTGAGCATATACCTAGCCTAAAATTAGTCTTTACATCAATCATCTCAAGCCCCATTTGCTATATTTTCCTGAGATTGAAAAGGAGAGAGCTCTCTCCCGACCTGGTAGGGCTAGCTACCAGGATAAGCGTGGTTTGATGTTACCCTAGACCTACCTTTCTCAACCTGAGGTAGATTTAGGCCCTAACATATTGGCGACCATACTGGGGAAGAAAATTTTGTTTGTTATTGTTGTTTGCTTTATGAACTATAGAGAGAGCCTGAAGTTAGACAGGTAACCTTTGAACTACTCTTGTTTTGCAAGTGCATAAGTAGATGAATGCTGCTTCAGTCAATCTTCGGTTTAGTTTATGAACTGAACATCTGAACTAAAAACTATTACCCTAGTATCTTAAAGGTATTCTAGACTTTGGATGATGAGTTTAGAATTTAATAGGTTGGCAAATCGATAATGTCCATTTGATTTTTGGGAATAATTCAACACACTGGCTTCCAGATGATACACCAGGGCCAATCCTGATCCTGATCTTCCTCTCATGTATGAAAACCCAAATCTCATCCCAAGAATTCTCCAGCAAGAAAGTTCTGTGATTCCTGTTTTCAGATCTCATTCATGTCCAGTTGTTTTTGAATACCTTGAAGATCTTGAGTTTGATGAACAATTTGATCTATTGTTGTTTGAAACTATATTTGAAAGTGTAGTTGGTTCTACTGTTCTAAATCCAGAGTTTGTCAAAGATCTTGAAACTAAAAAGGCTAATAGATCAATTGATGATTATATCTTGGATCTTCAAACTTCCATTGTGGCTACAAACATTCCCGAGTTCTTAGAAGCCGCATCCGCAACTCTTGGTTCATATGCTGCTGTATCTGGTTCAGAGATTCCTATTGAAACTCCTTTTATCCCCACCATTGCCGTGCAACCCACCATATCTGATCAGAGACCCCGTCTCTTATCCCCCATCAACCCCTTCAACACCTCAAACATCTCATATTTCCTCCCCTCCTACACCTTATACACCCATTACATCGTCTGCTATTGTTGTTCCGACTCCTCCTACATCCCCAAGGCTAGTTTCAAATCCACCTAGAGTAATGGCTGCCCGATATGCATCTCTCGTTTCGCCACAGAACTTGGATGCTATGCCTGCTAATTATGAAAGCAAAATTCCATTGTTTGATGGTACCCAAGGTATCACAACGTAGCAGCATGTGGATAAGATGATCGATTTCTTTGACCTTCATGAGATAGATGAAGAAAATGTGACCATGAGATTATTTGTACAAACTTTTGGAGGCGAAGTGCGAAAGTGGTTCAGAGCATTGCCAGCTGGGACTATCAATACATTGGTGGTTCTTCATAGACAATTTCTGGATCGTTGGGAGGTAAAGAAAAATCCTCTTCAAATTCTTTCTGAATATGAAAACATAAAGAGGAATGTTGGTGAAAGTGTCCAGGATTACTGTGTTAGATTCAATATTGTTTATAATGCAATTCCAGTTGATATAAAGCCACCCATGGGGTTGGATTTGATTAAATTTCCTGATGGATTTGATCCTGACATGGCATATCAATTGAGAGAAAGAGACTCGGCCACATTGGAGGATATGCAGAAAATTGCAGTGAGTGTGGAGGCAAATCTGCTAGCCAAGAGAGCTAGAACAAAGATCGAGAAGAAGGTGACCATAAAAGAGGAAGCTTCTTCCTCAGATCACCTGCTTCGCAAGATTGAAAAGATGTTTGATAGACTCACTATTGCAGATACACCCTAGAAATAGATCAGAAATCCAAAATTTTGTGGTCAGTAGCAACCCCAGTTCAGAATTAAACAATGGGAACAAAGAGCACAGGACCAAGCAGCATAGTAGCAACTTAAAACACCATTACAGCAGAATTTTGTACATGGTCCAAAATCAGATGATGATGAGAATATAATAGGAGAGGAGAATCATTTCTTTACACCTGATGGTTTGCCAATCTATATCACAGAGGATCAAGAGTATTCAGAAAGCCCACTTGTACAAAAGGATGAAGATTTTATTTTAGCAAATGAAACAGTCCTAGAAGAAGAATATGATGAATATCAGAGGGGATACATGAATGCCTTGACAGCCCAGCAACGACAATATTCACTCAGGAGTAGAGAGGTACCCATCAATCCAATTCAAAAGAGGAAGGAAGCAACACCACCAAAGAATGATTCTCCAAATGTGCAGAAAAAGGGAAAGGAGGCAGAGGATCCTACACCAGCAAAACATAATCAACAAATGAAAAATCAAATCAACCAAGTGCATCAAAGGAGAAGACTGAAAAGAAAGATGTTCCACTCAAAGAGGTAGAAAAAACTACAACCTTTAGCTTAGAGAATGAGATTGCTAAGTTAAAAGTGTAAATACTTTTGACTGAATTAATGAAGAATAGCATCTATAAAGGTCACGTGTCAAAGATTTTGAATTTAGATCTGTTATCTGATATGGTTAATGAGGAGGATGACCATCCCGAGCATATCTTTGGTCCGACATTAGAAGGTCAATCTGAGGATAGTGATGTAGCTCCATTTTACATCAGTCTTAGATTGCATGATTATGTCTTGGACAATGCCATGTTTGATTTAGGAGCATCTCATAATCTGATGCCAAAGGCAATTAAGGAAAAATTGGGTTTAGATATCACTCGTAAGTACCATGATCTTTATTCCTTTGATTTTAGTAGGGTCAAATGTATTGGTCTCATTAAAGATTTGGTTGTAACTTCAGATCAGATTCCAGCAAAGAATGTTCTTATGGATGTGGTTGTGGCCAACATTCCCCCTAGATTTGGCATGCTTCTATCTAGATCGTGGGGTGCAAAACTCAAAGGGACATTGCAGCTAGATTTCTCCTATGCCACTATTCCCATGTTTGGTCAGTTGAGGAAATTATATCGGGAGAAAAAGATGAAGTATATGATCACAAGAAAATAGAAACCTTTAAATCATCCAATCAATTATGTACATATAGATTTAGAATCTTTTGTTCTTTATTCCGATAGTTTTAATGATATAAATAGTCAATTAGTTGAAGTTGAAGATATTCCAGAAATCACAGAAAATTTTATAGCTGTACTTAATCAAGAAAGGCTTGATAGTGCCGCTGAACAATCAACCTTTTGCCAGTAGCAGAAAATTGATGGACAACAAGCAAAGGTAGAAGAGCAGACAGAATTTCAGCACTTGGAGGACGAAGCCGGTTTGTGGAGTATGGACTTTGATGGAGCAGTAGGTAAGGATGGTGTTGGAATTGGTATTTGGATACATAGCCATGTTTTCCTACCAAACAAAGTCCCAAGTAATGTAAGATTTTTTTCATATAAATTGGCTTTTGATTGTTCCAATAATGAAGCTGAATATGAGGCTTTAATTGCTGGTTTGAAAATCCTCAAGAAGTTGAATGCAAAAAGAATTTCAGTTTATGGCGACTCTGAATTAGTAATCAATCAAGTCAAGGGTGAATACCAAGCCAAACATCCTCGAATGTGGGCTTACCATAATGTGGCTTTAGATATTTTGATGGTGTTTCCAGATTATACTTTGACATGTGTCCCTCGTGTACAAAATGTTATTGCAGATTCCCTTGCTACAGCTGCAAGTAACTTGAAAATTTCGATGAATTCAAACAATAAGTTTGAAATTCATGTGAAACATCACCCAACTATACTTGATAATCAAAGATATTGGCAGGTGTTTCAAGATGATAAAGAGATTGAAGAATTTCTGCAAAATGAAGGCAAATACAAAGATACTTCTATCGATGCAAAGCAAGATGATGGTGAATCATAAATAAAGGTAAATCAGATGAAAGTTTTGCAGCTGAAGGACAATGTCATTCCTAAAGGTCTAATACCTTTAGAGGAGTTATTTGATCAAGATGATGTAGCCCGGAAACCAAGCTTGGTGCCAACCGAGAAGAGAGTTGAGGATGTGAATATTGGAATAACAGAAAATCCAAAGATGGTGAAGTTGTCAAAGGCATTGCCTCCTTAGGTAAAGGAAAAATACATTAGTTTATTGTCTTCATTTACTAATGTATTTGCACTGGACTATTCAGATTTGAAGGAGTACGATAAAAGTATAATTCAGCACATCATTCCAATCAAGCCAAACCAGAAGCCATTTCGACAAAAGTTAAGAAGGATAAATCCAAAGTTGCTACCATCAATAGAGAAAGAAGTGAATCGATTGTACAAGGCTGGTATAATTGTTCCAATAAGATTTTCAAACTAGATTTCTAATTTGGTGCCCATGCGGAAGAAGACAGGTAAGATTAGATTATGTATTGATTTCAGAAATCTGAATAAGGTGTCTTTGAAAGATAATTATCCATTGCCAAAAATGGACCACATACTTCAAAGAATAGTTGGAGCATCTCATATGTCACTGCTCGATGGGTATTCCAGCTATAATCAAATTTTGGTCCATGAGGATGACAGGGAAAAAACAACATTCACCACTCCGTGGGGGAATTTCCATTATGCCAAGATGCCATTCGGATTAAAGAATGCTGGTGCAACTTTTCATCGGGCTATGGATATTGCCTTTGCAAATGAGAAATATGTATTTTTAGTCGTTTATCTTGATGATTGACAGTTTTGTCCAATTCATATGAGGAGCATCTTTACGATTTGAACATTGTTTTCAGTGATGTAGAAAGTATGGCATATCTCTTAATCCAAAAAAGAGCTTGTTTGCCATGGATGAAGGGAAGCTTCTCGGTCACATCATATCCAAGGAGGGAATCCGCATCGATCCTGCTTGAGTGGAAGCCATTCATAAAATTGATTTTCCACATAGTAAAAAGGAGATCCAAGCATTCAATGGTAAGATGAATTTCTTACATCATTTTGCGACAAATCTAGCTGAACATTTGAGGGAAATCACAAACATGTTAAAGAAAGATAGTGTAGTAAAGTGGACCGAAGAAGCTATCAAGTCTTTCAATTTGGTAAAGTTGGCTCTTTCTTCAGCTCCGATTTTAATCAGCCCAGATTATTCCCAAGATTTCATTTTGTTTTCATTCGCTTTGGATCATACTATGGCAGCAGTCTTAATGCAGAAAAGAGACCAACTTGAGAAGCCAATTGCCTTTTTCAGCAGGACAATAAGAGATGCAGCCTTAAAGTATAACATTATTGAAAAGCAAGCTCTTGCCTTGGTAAAAGCTTTGAAATATTTCTAGGTATATATTATGCATTCTCATATTCTTGCTTATGTCCCTATTGTAGCCATTAAATATGTCTTAGTACAAAAAAATCCGGAAGGGAGACGAGGAAAATGGATCACAACTTTGTTAGAATATGACGTGGAGATAAAGCCAACAAAGCTCATCAAGGAGCAGGGGCTAGCAAAACTGATGGTGGAGTCTAATTTGCATGCCTTGGACATAAATTTGATTGCTGTTATGTCCACAGAAGATGAAGATAGCTCACTCGTTCAGGTATCTGAAATATTTCTTCATTCTCCTTGGTATTCAAATATTGTATATGTGCTCCAACATCTTTCACCACCACCGAGGATGGATAGAAATAAAAGTATAACTCTGAAATTAAAGGCTGCCAAATTTTGTATTATGAATAATGCACTTTATTGGAAAGATCTTGGCGGTATTTTGCTGAATTGTTTGGTTGAGGAGGAAGCAAAATAGGTCATGGATGATTTTCACAAAGGAGACTGTGGAGGTCACCTATTTTGGAAGACAACAACCAATAAGATTTTGAGAGTGGGGTATTATTGGCCTACCCTCTTTGCTGACGTATATAAAACTGTCACAAGCTATCATGAATGCTAGATTTTTCAGGGAAGGAGAAAGTTACAACCTTTGCCTCTCAAGCCGGTTAAAGTTAGTGCTCCATTTCAGTAGTGGGGACTAGATTTTATTGGCGAGATTCATTCTACATCTTCAGCTCAGCACAAGTGGATCCTCATAGTGACAAATTATTTCACAAAATGGATTGAGGTGATTCCCACTCGGTAGGCCACTGACCTGGTAATAATTTAGTTTCTTGAAAACAATATTTTGTCACGTTTTGGCTATCCTAACAGGTTGATTACAGATAACGTAGCAGTGTTCAAGTCCCAAAGGATGATTGAATTTTGTAGCAAATACAACATTACCTTGGGACATTCTACTGCATACTATTCGCAAGGTAACGGATTGGCGGAATCTTCAAATAAATCATTGGTCAACATCATCAAAAAGCTGCTAGAAACAAGCAAAAAGAGCTGGCATAAGGAATTGGTTAATGCACTATGGGCGGATAGAGTAAGTCAGAAAAAATCAATAGGCATGTTTCCTTTCGAGATTGTATATGGTGTTGACACGGTGTTCTCGACATCTCTCGCAGTCTCGGTTATTAAAATTCTACAGGAAGCTGGCAACGAGGAAGATCATTTACAGTGAAGAATAAACTAAATGACCCATTTACAGTAGACAAGAGAGGAAGTTTTTCAGAATACCTTTAGGCTGCAAGAGAGAATCAAGAAAATCTATTATCGGAAGGCAAAGGTGGACAAGTTTCAGATTGAAGACATAGTGCTGAAATGGGATGCTAGAAACGAGGACAAAGGAAAGCATGGCAAGTTCAAGAATTTGTGGAAGGGACCATTTAGAATTGCTGCATATTGGGGTCAAAATGCTTTACTGCTAAAAGAAATGAATGGGGAAGATTGTCCAGGAGGGTCGGTCAATGGTCGGCTACTGAAATGGTATTATCTTTGAGATATTTTCTGCTATCACATGTATCAATGTACATACCATTTTATTTCCTTCATTGTAAAGTGTGTACTGTCATCATTCATTCAGTTTGGGGCCCGAAGTGAAGGCTATAAAACTGAAGGTCTGATTTCAGGTTTTGATTACTTAGTGTGGATTGTTTGAGTCAATTTTCAGTCTTGTAATTGAGTCAGTTTTGAGTCAAGATATTGGTCTTGGTTTGCTGAAGTTATTGACTCCATTTAGCCCAATGGAAGAGGCATTGTTTTCTTTCCAGAGATCTGTAGTTCTTGGCACCTCCTAGGAGCTACCATCCCCATTGGAGCCAATGTTAGTGTCGGTACCTTCATCCATCCATCAGTGATCAAAATTCTCTTTTTGCATGCATTTTAGGTGTCTCATCCGATCAGTTGCATTCCATTAGGTCATGGATCATCTAATGGTAGTGGTTCTTTGTCAATTTCCCTTGTGCTTTTCATCTACTGGCCTATTTGCACATGTACAAATAATTTGATGTCATTTTTATTTCATTTCAGTTGCAGAAGTCATTGTAGGGCTTTCAAGTCTCATTAGGTCTAGGGTTTACCACTATGATCTTTAAAAGCTCAATAACAAGCCAACAGTCACATGAGGATGTTCAATAAGTTCATAAAATCACAAATTTTACTGATGATTTTCTCCATAAAGGGTTTTTACCTCAAAACTTTGTTTTGAGGTGAAAACAGGGCTTTTCCATTTCTTGTACAAATTTTATGTAATTTTTTCATTTTCATATGTAATAAAGCATCATCTGCAGCCCTAGGTCACCTTGCCAAACTCCTGCACTCCAGCTCCTGCAAAAGAGACCAGAAAATCCAAGCATTAGTCCATCAAATGACAAAAAGAGAGCCAAACTGCAAAACGGAGTTTTTAAAGAACAAAGTGGAAAGGAAAACTTTAGAAAGTGGGTTTTCTAAATGAAAAATTAAAGTCAGTTGTATATAAAGTGCTCCTTGTGTTATCATACTTCATTTGTGCTAAAGGTGATATAGAAAAAGGATAAAATCACATTTCAGGCGAAAAGAGGGAAATTGCAGCAAAGTTTCGAGATTTCTCTTGGCGCGGTGCACCTGGGCATTGGTGCGGTGCACCTGCTCGGTGCGACACACCGGGCACACCTGCTAGGTGCGACACACCTGTTAGGGATGGCGCACCTGGGTGTTGGCGTGGCGCACTAGTCTGCCAAGCCAAAAATTCATTCAATCAACTTTCTAAGGCTCCAAAATTTCCAAATATCATTCCTCTAACTAAATAAAACCTCCTATTTGCCATAGAAAGAAATTTTATCATCCTTGATGGTGTTTTGATAGGTGAAAACTCAAACCCTAAATTGTTGCACAGTTGTATTGCAAAACTATCTAGGGTTTTATAGGGTTTTGTCATTCTTTCTGTTTATAATCCCTTGCATCATTTTCCCATATCCCATTCCTCTCCACTAAATTTCCTTAATTCTATTTTCCTTTCCCTCTCTCATTTACACTCATATTACTCCCTTTTTCCAAAACCCTAAGCCCTACACCTAATTCCCACTATTCTCCAAACTCTAATCTTCATTCCCAAAACCCTATCACTCCCTAATAACTCTACAGCCAGCATCAAAACCTTCCACTCATCAAATCCCACTTATTAGTCCCACTCATCAAATCCCAAAGAAGAAAATAGCAGTCACCTATTCTTGAACTAAAATCTCTTCATACTCATCATTTTACACCATACAATGGAAAATATGGAAACAGATTCAGCTTATAAAAGGGATGAGGAAACTGTGAGTGATTCCTCCCAAGAGATTCATGCACCAAGAAAACCACATAAGGGAGGAAAACACATCCGGGAGGAGCCCACCACACTCACAGAGTTATTAGCTTGTCCTCTTGTAGTAACATGCTTTAAACATCAATCTTGCTACAAGTTTTGTGAGATGGTGGAGAGGGTGAAATACCACCATGAACTTGCTAGGCTATTTTTCCTTCATCTTCCCAATGCCTAGGTGAACTTAGCAGGTGTTTCCTTCACTTTGACACCTGAAACTATAGCTGAAGCAACAGGTATTCCAAATGTGGGTGAACAGTGGAACAAAGGAAAACTTGTGGGCAAAGATCATTATGAGCCTTATATCAAGGTTAGTTATCAAAATCAAATCAATAGGGTCTTTACATGACACTTATGCTCCACTCATGAACCTCATTATCAAATACTTCACCTGTGAAGGGAGATTTTCTCGCTTGTACACTTATCATGTTAGACTATTTATGCATTTCACTAGAGTGAGGATGATGAACCTCCCCTATTTCATATGCATAAATATTGAGAAAATGGCTACATTAGTGCAAAGAAAACTTCTTCTTCAACAATTCAACAACATTTATCACTTTTCATTGATCAAGATTGTTGTTTTGCATCAATTGAGTTCGTTGAATGTTTCATGGGATACTTTCATTTCACATGAGGTTTTCAAAAGCCCTCAAGTGACACCATCAGTTTTCCAGGAGGAAGGAGGGCCTTCAAATCAGCAAGAGGATCATGAGACTCAAACTATAGGTGTGCTCGTATTTGTCACTTATGAAAAGTGCACAAGGAGATTATTTGTAGCTGCCAAATGAGTACTATCTCCACTTGGGGTGGAAGGGGTCTCGTTTCCTTCATCAAACCACAAGAAAATGTTATATTCACTCGGGGTGAAAGGGGCTTTGCCTTCTTCTTCAAAAAAGCAAGTACAGGATAAAGGGAACAACCATTGCATGAGGAAGGGCCTCCTAAAGGTTAGGAGAGAGATTTTATTTTGATTCAGGATGAGGATACTGATTTGGGCTCCCAAAGCTCAAGACTCAAGGAGATCATCAAAGAACAAGAAGCTGACATCCATTCCTTATCTCTTAACCTTGAAAGGGCTAAGTGGATCATTAATTACCTTGAGCAATGGAACAAGCAGTTGGAGGATAAATAGACAATTACGGAGCTGCAAACCATAAGGGAAAACAAGAAAGCAACAAAAAGGAGGAAAGTCAAATTGACACCGCTTGAGCAAGAGATTAACGCTGACCGAGAATCTTGGCTAGAGAGGGAAAATATGCGTTTGGAGAAGCTTCTTGAGAAAGCCAATAAGGATAAAAAGATGTTGCAACAGATGGCCTATCACTATTTGGCACGAAACAAGATTTGCAAAGTAAGGATAAGGTGCCTAAAGGCCAAGTTGAGGAAAACTTTGAGGAGCAAGAAAGAGCAAGATAAGCTCAAGATCTTTGCTAAAGCTTCATTGGCCCAGCATAGTACTTGATGCAAATCACTCATGCCAAATTTCAAGAACTTTGGCAATCTTTTTGGAAATTTGAATTTTTCAAGGAAAAAACAGGTTTTTCTTGCAGGTGCATAGCGCCACCCGGCACTCGCTTTTGATAGGGACCTCCTTTGGAGGAAATATTTACATTTTTGTATTCCTTATGAAAATTTATGCATGCCAAAAATTTCTAGGAAATTTTGACAAGTTTTGGATCACCTAAAGGGCCAAAAACACCTCAAAAATGCCATCTCTACCACTTTTTGGCCACATGGGAAGCATTGTTGAGAGAACTTATTTTTAGAGGGGCAAATGGACACCAAATTCAAAAATTCGACTTTTCCTAGAAAGTAGACAGATAGAACTTTCCAACAAGCCAACTTGGAGAAAATTTGGTGAAGGGGAAGGCCTCCAAATCCAGTTGGGAAAAAGCACTACACACAGAAAAAGTGGTGCTACGTACAGGATGAAAAAGTGCCAATTTTGCTCAAAAACTCTGTTTTTCGCCTAGTTTTCTTCTAGATTGACTTTTTCTCTCTTATGGTCAAATTCATGATGTGACATGATGTAAATTGATGTATTTTGATATAAAAATTATAAAAATTGACTTGATAAGGTAGATACATCATTTGTAGGTGGTTTGGAGTTGAATGAATCAGTTTCCTAGGTTTAAGAGGCAAGTTGTTCCACAACCCATTTTTGTGTTCCTAGTTTAGATATGGTTGAAACCACCCCTATTCTCATGGATTCGACCCCTGATGGATAGCACAGGTGGTTTGGAGGTCTATATCATGTGTTTTTTCAGTCATTTTGAAAGGTTGGACTCTTGTGAATACTTTGAGCATTATTGTACATTCATCTCTGTAGTTTGGCAAGGAAATAGACTAGGGGTTGCAGCATTTTGTGGGATTCTTGTGGCAAGGTGATTTAGTATTATTTTTCCTTCTGTGATTCAAGTTATCATGTGTTTATGTATGCCATCATATCTCTCTTTTCAGCTTAACTAAATGAATCAAGTATAAAGGTAGAAATCATTGATGTTGTAGTGCTCTACCTTAGGGTTTGTTTAGCTTTATATGTTTTCTACTGTTTGAAGAGGCCCTCTGCAACTCCTCACCAATCTTAAGACTCTCTATTTCACTTAATTCAAAGTACTAAATAACTTGCCTACCTCGCCCCACAGAAACCTCTACAAGCCTGAGTTCATTACCTGGACCCAAAACTGCCTTTCACATTTGATGTAGCAATCAACCATAAAATTCAATCAAACTCCTTTGAGCATATACTAGCCTAGAATTAGTCTTTACATCAGCCATCTCAAGCCTCATTTGCTATATTTTCCTAATATTGACAAAGAGAGAGCCCTCTCCCGACCTGGTAGGGCTAGCTACCAGGTTAAGCATGGTTTGATGTTAGCCTAGACCTGCCTTTCTCAGTCTGAGGTAGATTTAGGCCCTAACAAGCCTACTAGTGGTTAAGTTTGACTACATCAACTCTTAATTAGATTTACAAAAAATACTCTTCTAGAGTATTTTACATCAAATACATGTGATTATCCCCTTTTCCATGAATGATGGGGGTTGACGTGACATCCTTCCCAATTATAGATGTGCAATCAAGAAGGTCAACTTTTGAGTGGCGTAACTTTTGCATATTGACTCTTATTGACACACTTCTTGCACCATTTGAAAGGTCTTTGTGTGTAGAATAACAAGAAAAAATTCTATGCTAAATTGGAAAATTTTTACCCCCAAAAAATGTCGTTTGATGCCTCAAAATGCTCCCAGAAGGTTTCAGACCTTGTTTCGCCAAATTAGTTCCCGCTGTTAAAAACGGTCCTGTGAGATGATTCCTCCACTTTTTCCACTCCAAGTTTATTGATATGGATGAAAAAAAATATAATGATCTAATTTGGATCAAAATTAGTAACCAAAGTAGTAAATGAAGCAAATTCAAAATACCTTTTTAGTGCTTTTCTCTTTTGTGTAGATATTTCTGGTGTAGGTTTTGGAACTTTAACACTTTCTTGAGTGCCTTTAGCATTTAATTTTTTTTTTGAATCTCTAGAAGATAGTTCTTGCTTCCATGTGTTTGTAGAAGGTTCTATTTCAAACTAAATTTGTTGATTTGGTGCTTGTTCCCATTTCACAAAATCTTCTGCATGATTTGATTTAGTAAGAGAAGATTAATCAAATATCGCATCTCCACTAATGATGATTTTGCAGGTAGTAGGATCCAAAAGCCTATATTCCTTAACACCATCATGATAACAAAAAAAGGTGTATTTATTTAATTTAGGATCTAATTTAGAATGTCGATTCTTAGGAATAAGAGCATGTGCATGACAACAAAAAATCTTTCATTTTGAATAATCACATGGATGATTTTTCAATACCTCTTTAGGATTTTTGTAGTTTATTGCAAAAAATGGTGGTCAATTCACCAAATAACATCCAATACTAACAATTTATACACACAACTCTTGTTGCAAACCATCATTGCTTATCATGTTGCTTTCTCTTTCCATAAGAGTCTCGATTAGGCATTTTTCTACACCATTTTGTTAAGGAGTATTAATTTTGGTTTTGTCTCTTATGATCCTAGCCCCTTGTAATATTATTAAAATTATAAACAAGTAAACTTGATTTCATAATATGTTCTTATAAATTTCATTTTCCTTCTAGTTCTCTTCTCTACCATAGTTTTAAATTGTTTAAAGATTTTAAACCTGTCAACTTTTCTTTTTAATACATAGACCCATAAATTTGTAAAAAAATCATCTACAAATGATAGAAAATATAATGATCCTCCAAAATAAATAATAGGGGATGGTCACCAAACATCAAAATGAATATAATAAAGAATAAATTTACTTCTATGACTTCCTACTTTAAATTTTTGTCTATATTGTTTCCCAAATATACACTACCTGAAAAACTTAAATTCAAAGATTTTAAATTTGGAAGTAACTTGTAGTCAATCGATACCTGAAGTCACTTATCATTTCTATGACCTAGTTGTTGATTCCATAAACTAGTGGACTCAATTCCCTCCTCAGATGCCAATATTTTTTCATTGATCTGAGTACTCTTCATGAGCTTGTAGAGGTTCTTTAACCTCATAGCCTTCATGACCACTAAACCACCTTTAGACACTTTTAGCATTCCACCTTGACTTTTGAACTCATAACCACTAGAATCCATTATTGCCAAAGAAATTAATTTTTTCTTCAACTCATGCACATGTCATACATATATTAATGTTATCATAATACTGTTAGACATTTTTGATTTTGACACTCCCAACACTAACAATTTTACAGGAATTATTATTTCCCATAAGGATAGATCCACCATCAACTACTTGATAAGTTAAAAAATAATCTTTATCTAAACACATACGATGATATGCGTCGGAATGTAATAGCCAATCTTCATAATATTTAGGAACATTACAAATTGACAACACTTCATTGATCATACCTGAAATTGATTCAACTAGATTTGCCTCCCTTTTTGAATTCCTCTAGGATTTCTTGAGATGGTATGATTTTTTGCAAAACCAACATATTCATTTTCTCTTTTTCCCTTTTTACTTTCACCTAGAAGAACCTCTTGATTTTTCTCCTCTTTCTCTGAAGAAAACTCTAGCTACCATTGCTTCTAGCATTGAGGTTTCAACACTTGATTTCCTTATCACTTCTTCAACAATAGAGCTCCCACAACAACATCGAATTCAATAGTTCCTATTGTACTCAAGATGATGGAGGTTACAAAATATTCCCATGATTCAAGCATTGAAGACAACAACGTAACTATATTATCTTCATTATCAAGTTTGACATCTATATTATTTAACTAGAAAATAAGAGTATTAAATACATTTAGGTGTTCTGAAATTTTCATACCTTATTTCATATCCAAGTTATACCTCTTTAAGTAAAATATTCCTCAAAGATTTGATCATGTATAGACCTTCTAACTTGGTCTGTAGGCTTGCTTCTATCACTTCTTTAACAATGTTAATAAAAACATCCTCAACAAGACACAACTAAAGTATACTGTGAAATTTGGAATCCAAGTCCTCTTATTTGTCATCGTTCATTGTCACGAGCTTCATACTCGTACCACCTAACACTTTTATGCAACCACTGTTATACTAGTAGATGTAGAGATTTTGATTTCTACAATTTCAAATTGTTTTTTCTGTTAAATTTCCCAAATTAAAATTTTTCATTTGCCATAATCCTTTACACATACTCTTTTCCCAGGAAAATCTTAAATATTTCTTTAACCCCCCTTTTTATTAACAAAAAAATTGTCTAGAAAACCTCATTTTTCAAAAAATAATTTTTCTTAAAATAGTTGTTCAATCTCATTAAAAAATTATGTTACTTGTTTGATAAACCCTATTTCTTTTTCCAAAACCCATAACTCTTGTTTTAAAAAATTGATTCTCGTCAAAATATATATCTTCCACAAATTTTTCCTTTAAAGGGTTTTGATTTCTTCAAAGAAAATATTTGTTTCCAAATAAAAAATTGTTGTTAGGGTTTTTACAAAAATTATATACACAGTCTCCTTATGAATTCAGCAGTTAAGTTTTGATTCAATAATTGGCGCGTGACTAGATTTGCCTCTGCCAAAAAATATTCAGCATGCAACTACGGTTTTTGACTCAGCTTTTGCCTTAAAAACTTCAATGTTTAGCTAGGTCTTTTGGATTTTCCTTTTCTTGAAAATATTAAATGTTCTCTACTATTGTTGGGAAAAGTATCCAATACAGAATGACCCTATCCCACTCTAAGGGTGATAGTACCTCAACAACAACTGAATGCAAAGTTATTCAAGATTACTTCTTTATGAGATGAGAGAGAGAAGAGAAAAGGGATCCACTAACCGTTATCTTCCGCTAATGGTTGATCCAATCTTCCCTCTTTGCTGCTTGCTCCCAGCTCCTTGCTCTTTCACCGGCCCAGCTACACAAAGATCCTGTAAAAGCACAAGAAAAGGAAACTACAAGAAGCATACATCCATAATCGATTCAGGGATTAGAATAAATCAAATATACAAGCATCAATTCACCATTGAGACACACGCATATAGAAGAACCTCAAATACTTTATTAATGGAAGAAGTAAAGTTCTGAGAGTGTTACAACCATAATAGGCCCAATCCAGCAACACCTCCCAGCAGAAAGAAATCTCCTCTTCACCTCCTTCAAGCAAATCACCCAATAGTTCTATACTCAAACCAACAACACTTCCTTACTTGCACAAAATTCCAGCCTCTATAGACCTCATGAGAGAGCTCTATATATAGAAGTTTTGGAGAAAGCATGAGTCAGCTTGAGACTGACATGAAGCTGACTAGTGTCCTCTCCTACTTCAGTTAATCTTCAGTTCTTGAGTCCACTTGGAGTCTCTTGCTTCCACTTGGAGATCTAGATCCTCTTACTCATCACAAGGCGAATTCCCTGATCCAAGTGTCATTTTGGAAGCTTCCTGGGCATTTGACACCTTGCAGAATGACTGTGCCACTTGGCCAATCTCGCCCAGCGCAGGTAGCCTTCATTGATTTTGACATTCAGCATAGGTACAGAGTGGAGCAGTTGACATTCAGCGCAGATGATCAGTGGAGCAGCTGACATGATCCAGAAATAGCTTGTTTTTGAGTGTTTTCAAGTGGAGAACTGATTTTCAGTGTTGTGGTTTGCTGACCTTGTTCCTCTAGGGGTAAGAACAACATGTTTAGGGACTTTGGATCCCTCAGATCATCGACATTTCATGCTTCATGCTGTTAGGCACAAAAATGTCTATAACAGTTGCCCCCTAAAGTATGAGGTCGTTTATCGGGTGAAATGCTTTATTAGGAGGATCCGAAGTTCATTCCATCGCTGAGAGGTGCCCTGTAATAAAATACAATACAATACATTATTTTTCATTCTGCTTTCATGATCTAGCTGAGGTGGGCATTCCCATGCTCAACTTTATAAATTCATTTTGGTACATATAACAGACGACTGTCTGATGATAGACTGATAATTCTCTGCTGAAATTATCATCCCTTGAGTAGGATGATCATCTGCTGCAATAATGTACATATCAAATGTCTTTATATTTCCTGAATATATATCGCAGCCCGGATGGATGAAACTAGATCCGGGGTCTTCAAACTCGTTCAATCTTCACTCTAAAGTACAAGTCGATCCATGTGAGAATTGCGCTGAAGTCGAACATGGAAAGACATCGCTTGATCACCAGTCGATAATGTAAACCGTTAACAAGCGCGAGAGGAATCACCAATAATGACAATGACCCTCAAGGTACTGCAGTACAATTCACGTGGTGTGAATAAAGGACTTGGCGTCGAACACCACGCAAAATCTTCTGGTCGAAGGTCATTGATGTATACCTGTCGCCAGAAGTGAGAAACTTGCCATTGAGGCATGCAAGCTTCAAAGTACTGGGGGGTTTGTCCCTAGATCAACTTCCTGGATAATGAGCTGAAGTCGACAAGAAGCGATCCGTCAAAGGAGGGCCTTAATGAATCCCACATCAGTGACACAGAACGGAGCTAATGATTTTAGTGGAGGTGAAAGCAATCTGTGAGATATGATTCAGGGTGGCGATCATGGGTGGATGAAGGATAATGTATGGCAGTGGATGGGACACGGTTGACTCTTTCTGAACACATCTCTTGAACATATAACGACACTGATGTGATGGATAGGTAGCATTACCCCAAATACGGATGGTTTGGCGAGGACCATGGTGATGAGACCAGTGAATGAAACAACCCAACCCGATGTGATACGGAGGACAAAGTGTCATGTTCAAGAGCGACTTGCTACCATTAAAGCTTTGAGGTTCTCCCAATTTTTCCCAGTCATTTCTGACCAGTACCTCTTTATTTTTGTCAAGCTTGAGGAGGATAACATATGCTTGTTCTATAACCTGCCCTTCGGGCAAACCCATCGCTATGTTTTAACGAGCCTAGCGATAGGGAAACTCGTTCTCGTCTAAAGACAAGTTTGTCGCTATTTAATCATTTTAACGAGTCTAGCGACAAAGACAACTCGGTCCTTTTCATTTTTAGAGAGTCTGAAAAGGTACAGAAAGCTAACTCCAAAATTCCTTTTTCGTCATCTAATCCCTTAAGTCCGAAAAAGTATAAAACAATACAGAAGGGATGAATTTTCGATAACTTTAACGAGCCGAATAAAACAAGCGCTCGAACTTTTTGTGCAATAATCCCTCAGGTCCAAAAAGATTAAAATCTAGAGGAGGGATAGCTCTTCCGGTCCTTTTAACGAGCTGGAAGGCAAAAACTCGGCAACCTTTTCATATTTTACGAGTCAATTGAAAAGAGCTCAAAGAAGACTCGTCTTTTGAGGAACGAGTGATAAACAGGGATAGCAGCAGATTCTAGGTACAGGTTGGAATTTTCCAATCACGGCAGTGTCACAAGGATGGCTAAGTGAAATCACTCTTCGCAGCTGTTCCTCAAAATGGGTAAATAATCATATGGGAGTGAACGATCGGCCAAATGGAATGGAGGTGGTGGGTGAAAACACGACCAAAGCTTTTTATGGCTAATAAATTTACGATCACAATGGTTACTTACCGAAATAGGTTCATTTTTTAATGAGCTTGAACTCTGGGGGAAACTCTTGCTCACGCTTTTCTATTTTTTAACGAGCATAAATTCCACGGTAAAACTGCTCGAATCTTGCGTTTATTTTTTGACGAGCATGAACTTTATGCTAAAACTGCTCGATATACCAGTCATAAGATAAGAATGTCTCCTGAAAGATCCCATTTTTTATAGAGCTTGCGCCTTACCAAAGCTATGCTCCTACTCATCCTTTCTTTATGCAAGTTTGGAAACGGCTAATCCCAAAAACAGATAAACAACCGCTCTTAGCTTGCACTCCAAATGGTTTGCATGCCCCCAGGTATAAAGTACAATTTCAAGGCTGCCCCTACTTATCCGATAAAACATTTGTTTTAAAGGGTGAGGCTTACCTCTTTCTGGTTACCCAAAGATTGCTCTGTTAATCTTTCAAACTGAACATTTCCTCGGCACTGCCTCCCATAGTAGACAATGGTGAATGACCTTTGTCAAACACGTGACCTTAACAAAAGAATCCTATTCTAGAACAACCCCTCTTCCAACCACGGACGGGGTACGGACTAGTCATATTCTTTCACGGAAATTATACCTTATACCCAGGGTTTCCTCTGCCCGAAGCAGACCAGGATGCATTGCCCCTGGGTTCCAGTCCCATCTTTCCGAATCACTCGCACTCATCGGGAAGGAGGACTGGGGGTGGAGACATTTCTTGAGTAAATAGACCATTGAGGGTTGGTATTTGACTATTTGCGATGCGTGATCCTGGAAATGAAAGTTGGTCTACGAGCTTGATCACCCTTCTTTCGTGTGGAAAACACATTACTCTAAAGAGTGAGGAGACTATAGCTCCCATGCAATATACATAGTCTCGTCCAAGGAGTAGGTTATAATCCAAGGGTCCTTGAACGACCATCACATTCATTTGAACGGTCTTCCCTTTCAATGTAACAGGCACATTGGGGAGGATCCCTAATGGTCGACTGGTTCCTTTGTCAAAGCCCGAGAGATTTCTTATCTCAGGCAAAAGCGCCGGGGAACCCAGTGCTTTCCAAGCAACAGAGGAAAGGATACTCACAGATGCCCCTTCATCAATGATAGTCCCAGCCATCACCATTCTATAAATTTGGACTATGATTCTGAATGGTATACTGGCTGGCAACCGGGGTCTGCCTAGTTGGTTCCAATCAAAGGACACAACCAGGTTGCTTGGTGGTGGGACCGAATACACGGCCGGATACGATCCTGACGAGGTTCCTTCCTGCGATAAAGGAATGGGCGCATTGCCCTGATGCTCATCAGAATCTGTGTTGATGAAAAGAATCTGGATGGTGTCATCCTTATTCTCTTCAGTGAGGGTGTCATTTGAAGAAGAATCTTCAGTGACGGTGTCATTTGAGGATGAAACCTCTGAAGGAAGAACTGGGTCAACTGCCGTATCGACCTTTAGACTTCCGTCTGGTCTGGATTCAGTAGGTTCATTTTCAATGACTGACGCTTCAGCTGACCACTTGAGCGGGCCAGCTGTGTTTTCAACCAACGAAGGACTTGGCACGAGTTTTTTGTATCCAGGAGGAAGTCTCAACGGTGAAACCGGACGATCTTCCAAAACTCTCTTCGCTTCATCTAAGAAGGGACAACGGTGGATGGCGTGATCGCCTTCACACAGTCTACAGGGGGATCTTGCTCCCCCTTTTTGTCTTGAACCTTCACTTTCGCTGGTTGACGGTAAGCACTCAACCTGGCTATCAGAGGTTGATGCTCCCGAATTGTGCAATCGAGGGGACCAGTCCCTTAGTATCCGGGGAATACAGGGACAATCTCTATGGAAGTGGTCTCCTCTACATATGACACATGGCGATTTAGGCCCGGTCTGTGCTGTGTGTGGGTTTTTGTTAGATGTCTTTTGCTTGCCCCCAGTCGCCTTAGGCTCCTTCTTCTTCTTCTCTTTCTTCTTCTTTTCCTTCTTCTCCATGGGAGCTTGGCTTTTGCCAGCCCCACTTTTCGAAGATGAAGGATTGGAGGAAGAATTATAGGAAGTAGAAGGCCGGTGGGCAGCTCTAGACTCATCTAACTGTTGACTCGACTGTTCAGGAACCATGGTGTTCTGAACTACATTAGTTGAGAATAGCCAAATAGGCAGGCCAATTGTCAGTCCTGGAAGCGACAATGTGGCCATGTGGGGCGCACCAACTTCTCCCCAAGAGGAGAAAGGACTAGGATTTCCATCATGTGGAATTCCTTGGTTGGGGCGTTCCATGTTCTCAACCTAAAGATCAACGCAGGAATAGGAGGTGATTATGTTCCATTTAAAATAAATTTTATAACGACGCTTAGACACAACTTTCTTTTTCACTTTTTAAGAGTCGAGAAAAAGCTAAAGATGACTCTAGTCTCCTTCGATGTTTTAACGAGCCCGAAGTGACAAATGATCGGATGGACTTTTTCAGTTATAGAGTTTGAAAAAGGCCAAAAGAAACTGCTCTGGAGATCTAGGCAGAGGGTGTGCCAAACCTTTCGCAAAACCACAGAATACGTTTCACGGTACGAGTGGTCGATCTTCGTGAATGCTGTGTTCACTGCATTGCGATCAGTAGGGCGGCCGACACGGTTTCCTATGGATAAAGGCTTTGATCCTATAGGGGTCTCCCAATATATACGCGACGGTACGTGGGAGCACAAGTCCGTATTGATACTTATCGCTTCACCGTGGAGGAATCACCCAACCACTCAACGCTAAGATATCACGTTTAACGACGCCGGAACACGTCTCTAGCTTAGACCTCTATGTATTTGCGTTATGTTTCAATGCGTTGTTATGTAAATTCAATTTATTTTAAGGTTGATCTTGTTTAGCAGTTTTCCTTGATGGATCACCACGAGATGTATGATAACACTCCTAAATGCAGTCTAAGATGATAAGCAAGCTTTTCAATCTTTCAACTTTGAAAACCTTAACTACTGAGGGAAAAGAAAGATAACACCTTTTCACACAGATCATAGAGCACACACTAATGCATTTTCCCTAAATCAACATGCAAACTGTCATAATGCACATGCACAATGCAAGTATTTCTTTTCTCTTTCTTAATGTTGGTGCAATACAAAAAGAAATCTGTTGTATAACTTCGAATTCAATTTCAAGTGAAAGCAAACAAGCTTGTCCAAAAACAAAAGACACCTTAAGGTTTACTTGTTTCGACACTAGAAATATATAAATTCAAACCATATGACGAAAGCGAAAGCTCAATCATCTATGAACAACAAATAAACTAACTCTTAAGATCAAAACGACACTTTATCACAGGTCTAGATCTAAGAGGCCATAGCAAGACTAGTTCATTTTCGTTATGGGAAACTGTAAATGACACAAGAAATACAAAAAGAACAAACACAGTTTCTTTATACAACCGAGGCGGAATAGTGACAAGGAAAGTTGGTTTCAGATAGGCACATTGACTGGTAACAGGCAGCAAAACAAGAGTGAAAACAGGGCAAGAAACAACAGGAAACCCCAGTAGCACAAGGCAAGACTGGTCCAGCGCAGGTGGGACACTGTCTGTTTGACCTTCAGCGCAGGTAGCCCCTTCGGGAACTGCGCTGAAATGCAGACAGCCTTCACAGCAGTTGCACTGAAGAACGAAACTTTCGTTTCTTTTGGTTTCCGGGTCACAGATTGCTCAAAAATTCACAGTTTTTGCTCAAATCAGAAGCTATCAGTCAAGGACACACTAAGGGATGAAAAGAAGGATGAAAAGCTATCACTAAGAGCTTATTAGAGTCCTTGTGGATCAGCTCTTCAAATCATAAACTTGCCCAGAAACTGAGCTAGAGTAGCTGCCCTCTACTTTGTATTTGAAAGATCCAAATACAGTTCGATTCGGTACTCCCTTTGTTTATGAAATGAATAGCAAAAACACAAACAACCAACAAGATACGATCCCCAGCGGAGTCGCCAATTTGTTGTTGGGAAAAGTATCCAATACAGAATGACCCTATCCCACTCTAAGGGTGATAGTACCTCAGCAACAATTGAATGCAAAGCTATTCAAGATTACTTCTTTATGAGATGAGAGAGAGAAGAGAAAAGGGATCCACTAACCGTTATCTTCCGCTAATGGTTGATCCAATCTTCCCTCTTTGCTGCTTGCTCCCAGCTCCTTGCTCTTTCACCGGCCCAGCTACACAAAGATCCTGTAAAAGCACAAGAAAAGGAAACTACAAGAAGCATACATCCATAATCGATTCAGGGATTAGAATAAATCAAATATACAAGCATCAATTCACCATTGAGACACATGCATATAGAAGAACCTCAAATACTTTATTAATGGAAGAAGTAAAGTTCTGAGAGTGTTACAACCATAATAGGCCCAATCCAGCAACACCTCACAGCAGAAAGAAATCTCCTCTTCACCTCCTTCAAGCAAATCACCCAATAGTTCTATACTCAAACCAACAACACTTTCTTACTTGCACAAAATTCCAGCCTCTATAGACCTCATGAGAGAGCTCTATATATAGAAGTTTTGGAGAAAGCACGAGTCAGCTTGAGACTGACATGAAGCTGACTAGTGTCCTCTCCTACTTCAGTTAATCTTCAGTTCTTGAGTCCACTTGGAGTCTCTTGCTTCCACTTGGAGATCTAGATCCTCTTACTCATCACAAGGCGAATTCCCTGATCCAAGTGTCATTTTGGAAGCTTCCTGGGCATTTGACACCTTGCAGAATGACTGTGCCACTTGGCCAATCTCGCCCAGCACAGGTAGCCTTCATTGATTTTGACATTCAGCGCAGGTACAGAGTGGAGCAGTTGACATTCAGCGCAGATGCTCAGTGGAGCAGCTGACATGATCCAGAAATAGCTTGTTTTTGAGTGTTTTCAAGTGGAGAACTGATTTTCAGTGTTGTGGTTTGCTGACCTTGTTCCTCTAGGGGTAAGAACAACATGTTTAGGGACTTTGGATCCCTCAGATTATCGACATTTCATGCTTCATGCTGTTAGGCACAAAAATGTCTATAACATCTACCCAAAAATCTTCAGTGTTCTTCCTACTTCTCTACTCCAAATGTGAATCTGAAAAAAATATTGTGGCTTGACTACTTTCTCGTAGACATGATGGAAGGTTTAACCCATATTCCTTCTCTTGGATGTGAGACAATTGACCTATCTTCTTTAATGATGATTTCAGCTTTCTTGTGTTTGTTGACGTTGGGTCTGTTGACAGCTAGGCCCAACTTCCTTTTGTTGAATGTGTGACATGGATATGCACTTCTTGGCTATGTTTGGTGTCATTCACAAACATATAAGACTGTGGGCCTGCTATATGATTTCTTCTCCTTAAAATTTCCAAAACATGCTTACTCCAACTAAACTCCCATATAATTCAAACTTTCTTTTTCTCTTCCAAGTTTCATGGCTAGATTTTATAGTTGTTCCATGACTAGGGTTTCAATCAATAAGACAACTACCCATCCTTCTCAGTGGCTTCTTTGTCTTTACACTCGAGAAAATCATTCATATGCCACAATGTAATCTTATGCTGTGTGAATTTATCTTGTGAAATTTAGCCCACAAGACGACCTAAAAACTGGTATCATGTAATTTTTTTTTCCTTTTGTCTAATATTCGTTAGCAACAAGTAACATATATTTTCTTCACTAATATGAAGGTACATTTTATCTTGTTGACTTTTATCTTTTCGGATTGAAATAACATATTTACTTAAAGGGTTCTAGCTCAATGGAAGAGCACCTTCCTTGCAATTAGGAGGTCACTAATTTTATTCCATTATGCCCTAAAATGAATTATTCATTAAATAAATAAGAATATTCATATTCTATATTTTGTTTCTAAAGAAATTTTTATTGTCTCTAGAGAGACAATAACTATGATTAAAGACATATTGCCTCTATAGACATAATAAGTCTTTAATTGTAGCAATAGTATCTTGAGAGACAAAAATGAATTATCTCTTAAAAGGCAATAATACTTGTGTTTTATATTGTCTTTATAAAGATAATTTTTTAAGTTAATAATTTGAGACACCTACTTAAAGACAATATTTAGACAATTTACAAGTTTTTTTCTTCAAGTTAAGACTATTTACTCAAAAATTGTCTTAAAACCCCTCTATGTAGTAGTAACAAAATATTGGATCTTGTACTAAATTCATATCTAACAATTGATTTTCTATCATTTAGGTCATTTAAGAAATTAGAACCTACATAGATTTTCTATCATCTAGATCACTTTCCCAATTAGGTATTCAAATGATTGGTGTATCATGTAGCAAAATCAATAATTGTTTTAGGTACTCAATGGTTCTTTTGGAATCTAAACAATGGATTTCATGTGAATTCTATATTATAGAATTAATTTAAGCTTCCCATGAGTTGTATTTACAAAGTATCACTTACTTCTTTTGTATCAAAATCAATGTAAATCACATAATTATATTCTAATGGAATAGATACGAGCTTGTATTCAATCATGTTAAATATTTTAATAAGTTCCTTTGCATACCTGGAATAGATACTAGTTTGTATTCAATCATGTTAAATATTTTAATAATTTCCTTTGTGTACTTACTTTGAGTGGTAAAAGTTGTATCATCTTCACTCCATACCTCAATGACTAAACAATAGTGCATCTATCAAAGACTCTTTATTTCAAATTCCTATGATATTTAACTTTTGATTTCATCAATCAAACTTGTAATACTTCATGTTACATACAATGAAGTCAAAGCAACATCCCCTATTCATCTTTGTTTATATAAATATTTGGATCACTCTCACATTTTATGAATCCTTACTAGAATAAGAAGTGATCATTTTTTATATACCATGATCTAGGAGGTTGTTTGAGACAATATAACGCTTTCCTTAACTTGCATACATTGTATTTTCTTTAAAAAATGATGTGGTTGAACAAGATATACTTCTTCCTTTCATTTACCATTCAAAAATTCTATGTCCCAATTGTTCTTAGTTGCTAATGCAATCATAAGTTTAATGTTGTTGATTTTATTGATAGGTGCAAACATGTCCTCATAATATATTCTTTTGCAACCAATCTAGCATTAAATTTGCAAATAATTATCATTAGAATTGAATTTAAATTTTATATCATTTTGAGTATATATAACTTTAAAAATCCACACTCCACTATGGTTTTCTTATCCCTCCCAAATAATTTTTCTTAGCAGTATATGGAACAATGCACTCTTTATGATTTCCATTGTCTTTATAGTATTATAAGAGTTTTGTTCAAATCTTTTCTCCCCATTATCTAATCGATACATTATTGTATGTTTATGTCTTTACTTTTCAACCATATTTCTAAACTCTTTGAATTATTTAAAAACTTCACTTTTCTTTCTTAAGAAATGGACTAGTGCAAATATGGTTTAATAGACAAGCAATATAATGAAATAAGAATCTCTCCCAAGTCATTTAGTTTGTATTGACCCACACACACAGTATGCACTAATTCACGAAAATCTCTTTTCCATTTAGCCGAACACATTGGAAACATGTCCATATGTTGAATTCCTAGTACACAACCATCACATTAAATGCCCATTCTTAAAAATTGGAACACCTTTCACCATATATTTTCTTTGAAGTAAAACTAGATAATAAATCATAATTGTAGATGATAAAGCCTAATGACTCTAGATAGTAAGATCAAGTTTGTATATATTTTTATCTGTCTTCTTATATTATGAGTTTGTAGTGATATTTCATATCCTTCATTTGACATCTTGACTTCACAAATTCAATATCCAAACATTGATATTTGATTTCTAAAACTAAGACTGGATCTTTCTTAATCCTCACTACTTTCATTACATTGTTTATTTATTTCACATTGACCATTTGGTAAATTTACAAATACATCATCTTATCCTTTTATTTTGTAAAATCTATTATCAAATAGATCAATTTTAGCACCATTATTTTTCTTATGATAGGTTTTTAACTAGTCTCGGTTACAATTCATATAAATAAATGTTCCCAAAACTATGCACCATGTATTAGAATCATTGGTTTCTCTAGAGAAGGCTACATTCCAAATAAACAACTTTAGCATTTTGAGTTCACCACTTACCTATGCTTCTCTATTAACAAAGTTTCCTTATTATCTTATATCTTTGAACTCATTAAAGTTCGTTATCCTACATTCATTAGTATTGTCTAAACAAAGCATAATAGTTACATGTATAATTTATTATTATCTTATATCTTTGAACTCATTAAAGTTCTTTATCCTACATTCATAAGTACTGTCTAAACATAGCATAATAGTTACATGTACCATTTCCATTTACATTGGTACTTATGTTTGATGAAGCTCCACCTTGTTTGTTATAGTTTCACATCAAGTTTACCTCAATTTTCTTTCTTTATAAGTGGTTTTCTTTGTATGGTTGCTTTCCTTTGAGCATCATAAGTTGTGACAAACTTCTTTCTTTCCTCCTCTGGATAATAATCACTATTAAATAATTAAACTAGGGTGTTTTCTCTCTTGTTTTAAGGCTAGTGATAAATTGATATTAATATACCATTTAATATTAAATATTTAGTGATAAATAATTGATAGTGATATACCATTTAATATTAAGGAACTACATAACTATTAATAGTTTCTTATTAGTATTGTCCAACTTATTTCTTAAATATTTAGTTGTATAAATAATTAAATATCGTTTTTCTTTATCCTATTTTAATTTTAGTGAGCTCTTTTTTAAAATATTACTCTATTTATATGATTTATATAATAATGTATTTCACGAAATTTTATTAATCCTTTGCATTTGTGTCTATTTTATATCAATATTAAACTAAAGAAAATCTGGTTCAACGTCAACTCAACTCCCAATTTCCCATCTATTATATCCCTACAACAAAACGAAGATTACATCTTAAATTTCCAATTTATATAATTTATTCCCATGTAACTTATATTTTTCATTTAACCTATTTTTTAACAAAATAAACTCCCCCTTATCACTGCATGGCAGTCTCTATTACTTTTACATCTATCATTTCTAACACTATTGTGTACTCTTGTGACATAGCACTTCTTCCTTAGGACCTCACACCAAAACCTTAAAATTAGACACGCATCTATTTAACTAAATATTCTTACTCTGAAATTATATCACTTATCTTCCTAAACTTTATCAATAATCTATTTAACTCAATCAATAATAGAAATGAGCCAACAACATTGTAATAATCTACGAACCATTATAATTTATTTCGTTTATTTTTATACTCTTCCTTAATATAGAGGGATGGATTTTCTATTATACTTGCCATAAACAAGTGTTCAACCTTTCATTTCCGTAAGTCAGCTTCCGGGAATAGAGAAAGTAGCCGAGAGTCCCAGACAAAAAACAATACTACAAACAACATTGCTGATCAGAGCAGAGCTGATCTTCAAGTTGTGCCACTAAAAGGAG